>JAOXNO010000041.1:51393404-51422266 GCA_028565335.1 Limnodromus scolopaceus | reverse complement strand
GGGGGGCGCGGGGCGGCCGGGGCCGGGAGAAAGCATCTCTTGTAATAGGAAGTTTGCTCTGTAATTGCTCCTTTCAGGACCAAATTATGCTGGGTGAGGCAGAAGCCAGTTTAACACAACCAGAAGAGGCTGTTGAAGATGAAGAGTTATTTCTAGAGTAGTCAGGAGGTATATGCCCCTTAATGGTTTTGTTGGCTGGTTTGACCATAAATTTAAACAAGCCTTGATGAAATACAAACAGAAAACATCACCGTTTACTGTCTAAGAGAGGAAATCTTTCATTGCATATAGCTTTCTTACAGTCATCTGAGAAGAGTAAATCTATGATTTACAAATCAGTTTGGTCTGTTATGGAACAAACCTTTAGAGAAGACAGAGATTTTTTATAAATATTGTTGTTCATTCCTTCACCTCCAAGTTTCACATCAATAAACAACAGAGGTTGCAAGCAGGAAAAAAAATGACAACGGCAACACTTTGAATGTGTATAAACATCAAGTGAAGGCAAGCATCTGCTAGTCTATTTCTCTCCTACAGCATATTAAACCCTGGCAAGCACAGAATTCACCATGTTTGAAGATTTAGCTCCTGGTTATTGCCCTGAGTACACCCGCCAGCAGAACTGTTGTAGACGTAGGGAAAGTATGGGCATACGGGGAAGCAACGGAGGCTTTTAGTACATGGTGAATTTGTCAGACTTGGAATCCCTATTCCAGCACATGCCTCTTCTCCGTCTGCAGTCAGAGATGCTCTTGAGTATCCCAAACATATAAGACTAAATGAGGTCCCTTTTTTCTGTACGCTAAGGCAGTCCTTAACAACCTTAGGTCAGCCATTTTCATCTTTATGCCATGTTCAGACACTTTCTTCTGTGCCTTGTAGTTTTCTAATCTCCTTGTTAATTTGGATCTCACCTGAACCTATCTGAAAATAACCCTAGGAAGAGAATCAAAGAGCAAATTGGCTGGTTTGCTGAAATTATGGGTTAAAAATCAATACTATCCAGAGGGAAAAAAAAATAAAATAGGGCAGGTTTCCTTGTAGTGGGCAATAGGCATATATTTAAAATCTAGGGTTGGCAGAGCTTGCTATATGCAAGAGATGCAAATTTCGAAAAAAAAAAAAATTTAAAAAATACACCCTAGTGCATTCAGTGGGTCTGATTTCTAAATGTGCCATACAGCCCAGTGAACTCAGGTGCTTAAGCCCAAGGTTACTGAAATTCACAACCACATCCAAATGCAACTTCAGTTTTGTAGTTAATGAAAAAAATAGAGAGAGATTCATGTCTTATCAAGGGAAAAACTTAGAGTTGATGAACAATTTTGCCACTTCTTTTTTGCACAATGCACTAAGTTCAAAATTGCTTCTGAACTTTTGATATATTTAGGAAACAAAACAGACTAAATTATTTTCCTAAGGTTTTGATTCTCAGCATATACTTTGTATATGGTTTATGCAAAAGAGATTCTTGGTTTTGAATATACTTCCTCTTCCAGCTTACAAAATTTGCCTAAAGCACTGACCAAGCTCTTATAAATAGAAGATGATGAAAGCAGTCCCACAAGGAAACACAGTGAAACGTTTTTTCCCCCTGTTGAAATTGCTCTTTTCTGGAAAAGAATGCATAGCTACAGGCATGAAATTGAAAAAAAAAAAAAAAGTAATATTGTACACATGACAAACTTGAAAAGAGGTAAAGATTATTTTAGCATAACTTATAAAGTGGAATATGTAAAGATTGGTACTCAGCTTACTGCTAGGGGCTAACTTTGTGAAGTCAGCTGTTGGCACCAAGAGAAACATTCGTGAATTTTTGCAGATTGTCCAAGTATGATATATTAAGATCTTAACGAATGAAAAATACTAGCTGATCTGAGTAAAACCACGTTAGATTATTTTAAGCCTTTCCAGTTCCCAAGTGGTGGTCCTTTTTATTTTCTAATGCTTGTGCTTTCAGAAGTATTTGTTGCGTCCTTTGCTTTCAATAGTAGTCATTTGCCAGTGTCCACATACAATCCAGCTTCAACTAAAATTTTCAGGTATGGCTTTGTCTGCCTTATCTGAACATTGCCCTTCCCAAAGCACTTGTTTTGAATTGGAACTATTCCCGTGTTCTTGTATTTTCTTTCAGCATGAACTATGGCTGTGGTTTCGCAATACGTTATTTTCAGGAGTTTGTGTGTCATGCTGTATACCACATCAGTGAACTGATTTTGCTGAAAAATGACCTGAGAAAAATGAGCTCTTTCAAAGTGAACTCAGTCTGATTCACTGTGAGGCCACACAAAGAGTTGTGTTGGCACAGCTTCAAAGTGGCATGCCATGCTGTGGGAACAGCAGTGAAGGTCCAGGAATATTTGAAGCCAGTGTCAGCCTCCCCCCACACACCATATACAATGTGCTATGTAAACACAGCCAATTCCTTTATTTCAATCAAGCAGTGTTGCTGTGTGCTTTCTCTCATCTCTTCCATCTGCTCCCTCCATTGTTCACTTCCCTGATGTCTACATTTCCCTTTTATCACCTCACCACCCTCTTAGGTTTTTTCCCCAGAATAAATCCACTTCTATGAAATTCACTGGCTGACATCCGTATGCAAATTTCTGCAAACTCACTAAAGGTACATTATTCAAATAGCCTCTGGTGCTCTTTCCTGTGTTAAGCAGATGAAGACAGAAACAAAAAAGACAAAGTACCTATCTTTGCATTAGCATTTTGCAAATTCATTTGTTAAAGACTTGGTGCTAACCCTATCCAAACCAAAGCACAATATGCTCTCCTAGAAACTAATGGGAAGACTCCTGCAAATACTTGATTTGCCTTGCATCCTTGTGTCATGGCAATTACAGGAAGGATCAGGCTCCAGAGGCATACCCCAGAAACATTAAAATAAAGCCTACAGTCGTTCAGTAACAAGGTTGTCTTCCCACACATCTTTTTATAGCTTGCTGTTGCTGATGGGGTTTTTAAAATAATTTTTTCCTCCTATGACATTTTGTTCTAATTATCGATTATGCACAGATGCAGTAAAGAGGAATTACTTGAAATTCTATACATTCTATAGAAATTCAAAACATTCTATAACAACTGCTGTTCTAGAAGGGAAACTGACAACACTGATGTTTTTGAAAGCTTCTAGTGGGAACAATTCACATAAAAACACCTGGAAACTTAACCCAAACTTCTCTTTTACCAGGCCACTTCTATGCTTCACTTCTTTGCTTGATTTTGCTTCAAGTTCTTTGTTTCCATCTATGTTTGCCCCTGTCTGGGCCCATAACTGCCAACTCATAAAACCTCTGGTTATCCCAAGGTTGCTGTTAACCTCAACTAGATTCTCTCTCTGTCATAGTCAAAATATGGAGAAACCTTCCCATAGGTTATTTACTGCGTACTTGTTGCACCCCTACAGCTCTCATCTCTGGCAGTTAATGACTTTTCTTAGCCCTCCTGCCTGAACATGAGAGAAGTGTAGGGTACTGCAGTTCAAGTTGCACTTGCCATGACAGTCACTTTTCTTTTGTTCCCTTTTTCTATTTGTGCAATTCTCAAAGATTTATTTGCTACAGCTATGACAAAGCCCTACGCAGGACCGCTGGCCATGATTTCTGCTGGTGTATTTCACCATCCCTAGATCTTTATGCTTTATTTAGCAATTCCTTGGCAATCATGGTAGATTATTCTGCTTTGTCATTAGGTTGTGATGCAGAAAAATTTCATGCATCATTACTAGAATTTCAATGTGCTAATTCCTGACAAACATTTTCCAAAGCTGCAACAGAAATATAAGTAAGATAATGTGTGTAATTGCACATAAATGTATATACATTAGTCTCTCACACAGATACATATGCATTCATTTTCCCTAACAAATACTTCTTTTTGTCTTACATCTTATGTTTATATTCCCATGGCAGGTTTAGATATTCTTCCCTTCCTGGATTCTAGTTAATGCCTTCTCATACCTCCCCTTCTCCATTGCATTTACCCTTGATTAAAATACTGGTTTTGTTTCTCCATACTGAAACATACACGCCAGTTAGAGTCACCTCCAACTCATCTTTGGAGCAAATGGTGAAACTGAGTATGAATTTTGCAGTCTTTACTCTGCCCTTCACTTCTTTGGTGTTTTTTATTCTGATCCCCTGTGTCTGCTTTGTTCTTCGTACTTATTATGTTTTAATTCAAAACAGGAATGAAAACATGGCTACTATTGGAAGCAAATAATTCCATTACACTGTTGCTGGCACTGGCCCAGTAAACTCACTGATGCAATTTTCCTTGAGTGAGCACTTGCACTGAAGTCAGTAGGAGCATTTGCATTAGTAAAGTTACATAAGCATATCTATATCTTGAGGATCAGAGATGCGGATGCATATCCAGCTCTCAGGATTGCGATAACATGCAGGTTAAGGTCAAATTCTTTGGGTTACAATATACAGACTCCATCATGATTGAGGACTGCAGCCCGGTTGCTTTACTTGCTCCCTAACCAGTGGTATAAGGGTTTCATTCTTTCCAAAGAAGTATTGCTCTGAGTGTGATTAATATTATGTCCCTGTGTATCCTTGTTACCATTCTTCCCTGGAGCCTGTTACTTGCTGTTCTAGCCACAAATATAAAGAACACATCTTTCCTGTCATCCGTTTGCACTGATAAGCTATTACATTCTTTCCCTTCCTGCAGTCTTCTCTGCTTTTGGTTACAAAATTCTAATTTGCTTCAGCTCTCTTTCTCTCTCAATGCAAGGCCTCTGTCCTCGTTGTTGCTCCTGCCCAAACCTTCTCTGGCTGGTCCATAATACCCTTGAAACCTGGCACGCAAACCCAAACAGAATATTGCAGCTAAAGCTGTTCTGACAAACAGCTGAGGACTTCACACAGGCTGTCATGTTTATACTGTCCTACAAAGCATTTCTCTCTTGCAAGAACAGCATAGCATTGCTCACTTATGCTTGCTCTGCCTGTAGCCCCATCCTCTCCAAGAGGACTGCAATTTAGCTGATGGTATCCCGTTACGTGTGTTGGAAGCTGGTTGTTCCTGCTCAAGCAAAGTTCACCATATTTGTCTCTGTCACAGTTTCCCCCCTACTATTCACGTGCATCGTTACTGTGAGCCCTCTACTTTTCTGACCAATAGTTAAGTCTCGCTTTTGGTTAGGATTGCTAGCTCAGTAAAGGCACGGTAATTGGTGTAGTTTTCTTTTGCTTCCCATGAAAGCTTCCTTTAAAGTTTATAAATCAATGGATTTGCTCCACCTGTCACTGAAGCTAAGGGGAGGCTTTGTGACTGATGTAACATCAACTATACTGGGCCTACTGTATTACTATATTTAATCATTTCACCTCCATAGTCAAATGTACTCCTTGAGTGGGTGGAGGAATCTGATAGTGATTAAAAGTCAGGGTGTGTCCCAGCCTGCTGATCAGTGTACTAGTATGAAGGAGAATTCTTACTACTGCCAAGTCCTGCGAGCTAATGACGAGTATACACCTACTCTCTTAATTGAACCATTACCCTTGAAGAAAACAATTGAGGTCAAGCCATCCCTTGCCTGGGCCCATTTTCACAAGATCTGTTTGAAGGGCTCAAATTTGACCTCTCTTCTTTCCATGGACACAGCCTAACCCTGGTAAAAATCTAAAGGAAGGATGAAATGGACCCACATTATTGTCACTCATCTGTCATTTGTTACCACACATGGAAAAAAAGCTGCACGTTCGCAGTGGGCGAAGTGGCAGTGACAATAGCTGGAAAGAGCCTGTGGAAAGCTGGGGGAAACAGCGAGAGACGCTGCAGGGGAAAAGAAGGCTGAGGAGAAAAGGCACAGCACAGGAGGGGTGAGGCAGCAGAGCCAGGAGAGGGAACAGTCCAGGAAGGGATGTACATAAGTGTCAAGATGTTTCTCTGTAGTTCTGATGTCATCGCTTTTTCTGGATAAATTGTTCAGGAAAGAATCTCTGCAGGGATCCCCCTTGCAGATGTTCCCTATGGCCATCACAACTGTTCCTCTGAAGTTATACCTCGTTGCCAATGCCCTACATCCCATAAATCTAGAATGCCCAAATAAGAAGTTAGGATCATCTGAAATGAAGAACTAAACAGCATTAGGACTTTCAAACTCCAGTGTCACAAGCACTGGTTGTACAATGGTACAATTCTAGCAGCTCCCATTTACAAGGTTAAAGAAATAATGATTCATGAGACTGGTTGACACCTGGAATGATTTAATCAGGCCATCCCTAATGTAAATGACATTGACTCACATTTCCAGATGTAGGTGGAACTGGCAATTGTCTTTTCCTCATAATTGTCTTAACTTGCTTTGCTAGTTAGAAATAGTTTTCTAGGTTATATTTCAAATCTGGTAATCATTAGAGGTACATTCTTTCCATAGATGTTTGTATTTATAGTCAATGGGAACATCTAGGACAGAATTTGACCTACAAACTTAACTATGTAGCAGCAACCTAGATAGAAAAAAACCTGTACTTAAGTCTGAACCAGAACTAAAGAAAGATTTCTCGATATATACACGTGTACACAAAATTTCAAATATGAATGCACAGATTGGGGCAGGCAAGATTTTTGTGTCTTTTTTTTCCCCCCAACCCTTAAGTATTTCTGATTGCTTGCCTTTAAGTAATCTTTTAATCAAATTTAATACAATGTCATTCTCACAGATGATGGAAGGGAAAAATTTTAAATATTAGTAGAAAAAAAAGTAGGAATTTTCTAAAAAATTTCACAGGAAATAGTGTATGGAAAAGGAGAAAATTATGAAGTACTGGTCATCCCCTATTGTTTTTTCACCCAGCTGTGTTTATAGCCTTTGTCTCTGCTTTCCTCCCTATCTTCTCTCTCATCCAAAAAAGTGCTCAGACCATGCACCTCTTTCTGGCTATCTGCCTATTCTTTCCCCAGGCATGGACTTATTCCAGACACTTGCAATTAAAAAATACTCTATGATGCTACAGCGATGCAAGCTGACCATAGCTAAGCTGACTGCAGCAGTATGGTATGACTTTGACCACAAAGATTTGACCCAATTATTGTGACCTGACACACTTGCAATCTAGTACATCCTGACGTCCCAAAGCAATAGCCCCCGAAACCACTAGAGACTTACGTGAAAGCTGGAACCAAGCAGAACAAGACTGAACTAAACCCGGGAGAAAAGCACTTCAAAAAACTGCAATTATATTACATAGTTTGTTAATACATGCTTACTTTGCTTGTTAGAAGACATTAGATGAGATATCCACATGCTTTTTAAGAACACAAGTCTTAACACTCTAGGAGGAAATAGAAGAGCTTAACATATCCTCTTCCGAAGCATCCAAACATTTGAATATATCTGAAGTATTCAAACATTAGGGACACAATGCAGTCTGTGTGCCAACTGAACAGTATGTAGTGAAGCTCCGCTGCAGCGCAAAGCGGCGGTCAGGCGATGTGCAGTACTTGAGCAGATCCACGCAGTGTTCTGCAGTTGTGCCTGTAACAGCAAGGGGTTACGCTGCAGTAGCTGAGACAGCTATAGAGGAAGGTAAGGAAACATTTAATGTGCGCAGCCTTTGTGCCTAAGAATCGTATCTGCAAATTGTATGCAGCAGGGTTTTCTCTGGTGATTTTGCAACATTCGTAATATAAGGAACTCTTGGTTTTGTGTTTTGTTTTGTTTTTTCCTCATTTTTACAGCATCTATAGAACAGGCTTTAAAATCTTCTTCCCCCCTCCCTTTAAATACCAAAGTGACATTTCCTTGCTCCATTAGCACCACTGGGTGGAACACTGCACTGACATGGAACATTTGCACCTGTACATTACTGCAATCATACTGAAAGTCACAATATTGATTCCTTGGAAGTCAAGCAACAGGTAGAAGATAAAGAAAGAAAAAATGTCAAAGTATCAAATCTCAGTAAAAACAACCACAAAACCAGAAGTAAGGTACTTAGCATTGCTCATTGGCTTTGTCTCTAAAAGCCCCTGAAAGCTGCATGCAGAAAATTAGGAAATATAATCCCATAATAGTCCAGGATCTCATCCAGTATAGATTCTCAGCTCCATATAGGGCTACATTATATTCTTGCATGGATACCATTCAGAATCCTGCATAAGTTTTGGACTTGTTTTGCCATTCTGTCAGTACCACTTGTCTGCTTTTGATGCTGGAAGACTTCCTGGCTTGGAATATCAACAGAGGACCAGCTGTAGAAGGTCATAACAAATTCCATTTAGCTGTGTATCCCATCACAGACATTGGCCTGCAGGGATGCTGAAGAAGTGATATAAGAATAGGATGGAAAGATGAAGTAATACTTAAAATAAGCTGTCACTCTCTAATGTCACAGTTCAGAGACTACTTGATTGTTAGAAAAGAAAAAAAGAAAAGGAAAAAGTAGTGCCCTGTGCAGTGACAGTTACCAGCTGCCTTCCTCACTTTCCAGTCTTATAAAAGTTTGTGAACAAAGTTTCTTGCTGCATCTTATCTATTTTTATCTTCTTCATTGTTGTTCACTACCATTGAGAACCAGAATTCCTAAACTGAAAATCAAATTATGTGCTATTTCTGGAAAAAAATAATTATCCAAATGCAAGAATATTCCTTACAAATCTCAGCAGCTCAGTGTCTTTATTCCAAAAGAGAAGTCACAGATAACCACAAGATCAAATTTGGCAAGCTAGAATCTAGAACTAGACTTAAAATTAACCACTTGGGGCTTATCTATGAGGCCAAATTAACCATCAGATTACTTTGAAAATTGCTATCTACTCCAAGTTCATTGCTTGTGTGTAGATATAAATAAATGTGTACTATCAATGTACCCTGGAAATTCAGTCCTAAATACCTTTTTCTCATCGAATCCTTTGTTCTGTCAGCATGTTCCAGGAAGTTATTTCTGTACTTCAGAATAGTAAAAATATGTTATTATGATTCTCTATTAAATATTTTTTTCCTAGAATATTGACTTCTATGCATTTAGGAGACAAAGCTGCATCTCCAGTGGAAAAGTGGACTCCAACAAAAAGGTGTGCTTTGCTGTGATTACCATTATTGATAATCTAAAAGAAGTTCTTTTAGGTAAGACTCTTAAGTCTATAAAGCAGCAATCTCTGACAGAAGCTTGGGGGGTAGATGCAGAGGTGGGGCGTGGCTGTACATGAAACAAATCATGAGAGGTTTCATAATCACTTTTCAGAGGCAGATCAGTGAAAAAGGCAATTCCAAACAACGTTTTCACAGAAAACATAAAAAAAAAAGAGAAGAAAATGCAGAGGCAGCAGCGGTGAAGCAGCCGGGATGTGCACTCCCAAGAGACTTCCCACCTCAAGGGAACAGCTGGAGGGCTTGCTCCCTCTACTGGAGCATTCTAATAGACCCACAAGAGACTTGCAAGTTCTTTTGGCCTAGAAAATAAAAGATTAATGCAGGGTTGATTACCATTGCTGGCTTACTATCACAAGGATTTTTTTAAGGTGTGAATATGTCTTTGATTATTCAGAAGGTGTCAGAGGGGAGACAGCTATTTCATTGCTTTTGTTTTTGAAAAGAAACAAAACAAGGCACACAAGTTGAAATGTGTATTTTTAAAATTAATCTATTTATATCAGTTCAGTCGAACTGTAACACAGCAAAAGCAAGCAGACCTTTTCAGTGTCTCATGTAATGCAGAAGAATGACTCTTGTTATATGACCTTTGCTCTAGGACAGATTACTCGCTGTCATTCCTGTAGCCACGCATAGAGAAAACCACCTGCCTTTTTGAACTGTGTGTTCTTGTTGAGTACAGCCTGCCCTTAAATACTTTGGCTTATGAATAAATAGCCTTTTCCTACAGCAAACAGAAAGTAAACCCCTCCTAAAGTATCTTCAGATGACTACAATGTCATCACTTAGTTATTTAGTGTTCATGCTGGATAATATAAGTCATAGTAGCATGATGCATAACAACATCAAGAAACCGTGACTCAGTCACTCACTGACACAGCTCTGTTCTTGCTTGCAATAGCGGCTGAGGCTCCTCTTTCTCTTTTGTAAAATTAGGGCCACCTTTGGGCTCTGAGACACCCCACATGACTTCGCACAAATTGCAGGATCTTGCACCTTGCAACTCAGCTTTCTGTCTGCTAAATGAGAGTCAAGAGCACCTTACTCCTTCATGCCTTTTTACAACTGAAGTTACATAGCTTCGGTGCAGAATCTGTCTCCTCCTATATATAATGTCCACCATTTGGTACAAACACCTCCAATTTTAAATTAACTTTATAGGCATAATAGTAAAATATTTGACTAAAAACTCAGCTAGATGCAAATTAACAGATTTTATGGCCTCTCCAGTTTAAATAGTTTCTGTCATCTTCAGTGAACACTTTGGTCCACTGGTGATCACCTTACAAATTCAATGGAGGAAATGGAAGCCAAGTTCTGCAGCAGTGACAAAGAGGAAGCTTTCAAAAGAGAACTACCGTACTGCATAGGAGAAATAGACTTCACAGCTTCTGGGAAGAAACGTGGAAAGGTACAGCACCGAGTAGTTTTAACCCTTTAACACTGTTGCTTTGTTTGGCTGTTACTTCTTAGTATTAAATATAGAGGCTGTAACAGTGAGGGTCAATGTGCCACAGCGTGAGGCACCACATTGTACTCAAAGTAGGGACTATACTTTCCTGAACATGAATGTGATTTAAAATAAGGTCCACTAATATACAGAATTCAATCACTTGACTTGAACTGACCTTCTACAAGTACAGTAGATCACTTTTTCCTTTAAAAAAAACCAAAACATATGCCCATCTTCCTTCATTTTGCATCATTTCCCTGTTTTAACCTCTTTCTGCCAAAAATTAATCTCTATGGCAACATTTTAAACATACTTTTGAGCTGTTTCAAGACTCTTCTTAAAGTTCTCTCTCTGTTCTGCTGATATATGGAGAAGGATGTACAAGGACAGACCCACCTCCTCACTAGTCCCTTACATACATTAGTGCTAGAGCAGAAGGAATTCCTAGGATCAAATAGCTGCCTTAAGATTTTGTTTGATCGTAAAGTCTTAAGCTCAAAACCAAAATATATACAGAGCAGGAAGAGGTGATAAAGTCATGTAACATGTCCTTGAAAAACAGACATGGAATCAGGCAAATATTTCAGCTAGTGCAGAAACAAGACATCTCCAAGAAATTTGTTGGCTTTGCTAGACTGCCACAGAACTCAAGGCAGTTCAAGAGGAATTGCATCATTAAAGGAGAGAGAGATATGTCAGTCTGCAACACAGAAGTAACCCATGGAACTGACCCAATTAGTGAGAGTACAATTGTACAGAAGTCAGCTAAATTCATCCTAATATTTAGTTTTCAGTAGCTCTTGCTCAAAATTTTTTTTCTTAAATAACCAAGTTGATGATACATTTCCCTTTGCATTCACCATGAACAATATCTCTACTGTATTCTACTGTTCCATTGTTATTCACTGCGTTTTTTTGGTTTTGTTTGTTGAAGTTTATTAAGGTCCCAAGTACCATTCATCCTGGAATTATATTCGAAGTTATGCTCAACAAATGGAAGCTACCTGCTCCCAATTTGGTTGTCTCTTTAGTAGGGGAAGAAGAAAATTTCCAGATGAAGCCTTGGCTACGGGACACCTTAAAAAAAGGACTTATAAAGGCAGCTCAAAGCACAGGTTAGTGCTTTATGCTTTAGAGGAGGAATTTATATTCCTGCTGGATTCTCACACCTAGCATTCGGTGATCTTTTAATGTCAATGGGACTGCTCACACGGTTATTTTTAGAAGTTCAAGGCTTTGCTGAATGTAACCTACAACCTGTATTAGAAACAGCAAAAATAAGTTATTTCAAAACAAATTACTCTAGGCAACCGTTCCTGAACTGTAAAATTATCTGACATCATTCCCTCAGAGATGACATTAGAAAGATAGAATGAGATGGGATCAAATATATTGTCCCTCTTTGGTGCTATAGCAAAATAATTCTTAAGACAGCATAGCAATTTGACTTCAACAGGAGTGAATTTAGGTCAAAAATAAGAATTTTGTTTTCTCTCACTTTTTAGCTACCAGTCAAAATAATGTTATAATAGTTTTTATTTTTTAAGATTGTTTTCTTCAAATCTAAGAGTTGAAGAGATTTTGTAGGTAAAAGAGGCTATGATTAGACTCAAGTTTAAACAAAAAGACCTTGGTAATACACAACAACAAAATAAGTCAGCTCAGTTTCTCCCTGCCAGTTCACATGAATGACAAGAGTAGTGAAAAGCATTTAAAAACAAACCCAAACAAATCAGTATCTTGGAACATGCATGGAAGTGGCTTTCATTTAAGAGGACATTTTTTCCCCCATAACTTTATGAAAATACCTGCAAAATGAAGTTAAAATATCTGTATACCTGTAAACATTTCACAGAAACTCTTGGCTTAGCTCCACTGCTCCAGACAAGATTGTAACAGTTTTGCTTTTTGTAATGAAACAGTCTGGTACCAAAGCTCTTCTTTAAACTTCCGTACCACACAGATACTCTCTATTTAAGAGTATATACTTCTTCCATACTTAAGACTGGACAGTGTATGTTATCTATTTGAAAAAAGGTTGGTTAGGTGTTTACCTAGGGTTCTTCAAATTCCTCATCACCATAACAATGCTGCTGTAAATCCTACTCTCCCGAAGATTTCACTCTCCAACCAAGAACAAGATAAAAAGCCCCAGATTAAACCGGTTATGCCCAAACTCTTCTGTTTAGTTCTGTTTAGTTTAGATTACATGGGGCTGTTTAGTCCTCAGTTCAAGCCAACCACTTCCTCCACCCCATTCCTTTACAATTCCTCGTGCAACAGTCAGACCTGCTTGGTATAGTGATGTTTCTGCTCAAATTTAGACAGTAAGTGACTCTAGACTGGACACAGCATTCTTGCTGGGCTTACTGACATCAGAGTAAGGATGGCAACATTGCATCATATGATATGTGAAGCACCTTTGCTTGGGCATATAATTTCTTCTTGTTTTCCTTATTGAAGTCTTACATACTTTATATGTATTGTAATTCTAAAAGTTACAGTCCATCAAGACCTGTCTACAGTTTATTTATCTAAAAAAACCCTTAAATCCAGTACTGCAAGTAACGTTACTTGACACACAAACATGTTCAATTAAAAGCAAATTATCTAACTATTTTCTAAAAATAATTTCAGGTGCCTGGATTTTTACCAGTGCTTTACGTGTAGGAATAACAAGACATTTAGTGCAAGCAGTCCGAGATCATGCACTGGCTAGCACTTCGTCCAAAGTAAGAGTAATTGCCATAGGAATAACTTCACTCAGAAAAACTCAGCACAGAGAAATTCTGGACAACACAAAGGTATTTTTCACTTATTCTACTTGTGGTACAGGATTGTTCAGAAGTAAGCTGCACCTTTACAAAATGCAGAAGTAGGAGGCAGAACAAAGTTGATCTAATTTAAAAACAAAAGTGGAATTTAAAGTGTGTTTTGGGGGAAAACAGAAATAAAGAGCAGGAAGAATTTTTAGACCCTAATGATTCTGTGCCCCGTGCACTCAGTACACTTGGCAGCAATTCTGTAAATATCCAGCAGGTGACAGCATTAGACGTTAGCTCAGCGACCAGAGCTAAGGATGAACGGCGGGGCGGGTGGGGTGTGTGTGTGTGTGTGTATGTGTAGAATTAAAAAAAAAATAAAAAATATCACACCTCATAAGTTACTTTTAATACTTTTTTCCCTTGTCCACTTACTGCAGAAGCACTTACTCCACGCTATTTCACAAATACTGTTTTCTTGGAACACAAGGCATAAATATTTCAAAACCAAATTTTCCTAAGTGGTCACTGAATTGGTGTCTAATATGCAAAAACTTGCTTAACACAGCAAGCCAAAAAGGCTGGCCACGCAGGATTACGTATAGTTATTGGGAGCTCTAGGGACTTCACAATTCAGGTCAACGCAATCAAAGTTCTTGGGGAAAAAAACCCAACCAACAAAACAAAAAATCCCCACAAATTAAAAACCTCATCCAACAAAACTTGCTGAACGCATCAAGACAACTTGGTGCTGAATTGACCTGGAGGTGGAGGGGAAAAAAAATTATGGCATGACCTTCTCGCCACTGGATATACAGTCTGTCCTAAGGAAACTCTTATAACAATAAAGTAGGTGATCCTACACAGTTCCTCTGTGCTATTTTACTTCCCTGCAGAAGCTAAGAAACAAACGACAAATCCAGCCCTTTGAACTCACACCTGGTTCTTCTCTCAGGTAGGCTAGCAAGTACCAGCTAGCAATTTATTGTCATTGGGCTTCCCCTTTTCCTATCCTTTTTGCCAAGGACAGCTACCCGTGTGCTCTGCCAGGTGGCACTCCTTAGCTGGAAGACTTTAACCTATTTGTGTGGCTGAACTGGCCCAAAAGGACCTCAGAGGAAAGAATTTGGTTTGTTGTATTTGTGAATTTTGTTCATAGAAGTTGCTTCGGCAAATGCAAAGTAACTATTTCACCTCCCTCCCAGGCTAAGAGATCAAAATGCATCTGGATCTTTCCCAACCAGCAGCTACAAAACAAGTGCACTGGCCTTTTTATTGCATTAGATTTTCTCCCCCTTATCTAAAGCCCAAATTCTTTGTCAAGGAATATTTCACGTGGAGTGTTCCTGACCCTGTGACTTTTGGCACTGCTTCCACCCAAAGACAAGATCAACATTCTTGTCTATAGTTCCTTTGTCTTAAAGTTACTGACTAAAATCCTGAATGTCTTTGGGACATGTTCTCTTTATACTTGGCACTAACACAGGCAGCTTGTTGTATAAAATAGAGCTAACAATCCACACTAGCAAAGAGAAAAACAAGCCCTGAAATCAGTGGATCCCTTCCATCTCTCTTGTGTTAATTGTATGCTTTAAACATCACTTCCACGTTTTTAGAGAATAAATAGGAAAATCCCTGAGGGACTTTTTCAATTGGTTGTTGTGCCTCCGGGTCCTAATCAAAGGCCAGATCTTTGGCAAGAAGGCTTGACATTACATGGCAGCAAAATATAGGCACGCCCTCTGTCAAAACAAAATTTGAAGGCAAATTAGTTGTGTCAAGAAGCTTTCCCCAACAAATGAGAGACAGCGAGGAGGAGGTAAAACAAATTTGTGGCACCTGCTGTTGGAAAGTACATGCAAACTTACTGCTTTTTTTTTCCTGGAACAACCTCTGATGTTCCTACTCTTCCTGGAGCTGCTGACAGGGAAAGAAGCCACAGCAACATGCCTGATTATACTTTTTCACCTTGAAGGAGATTTCTCTTCTCCAGTTTGACTGTATGCAACTTCATTTCAGAAAGCCACTTAGGGGCATGCTATGCAGCACGCTCAACTCTTCTACCCACAGTGTGAAGGAGCTTGTCCTCTGGGTTATCGTCGTGATTTAACCCTAACCGGCAACCAGGACCACGCAGCTGTTCACTCGCTCCCCCCACCTCCCCGTGGGGTAGGGGAGGAGAATCAGAAAAAAAGAAAACCTCCTGGGTTGAGATAAAGACAGTTTAATGGAACAGTAATGGAAGAGAGGATAATAGTAACAATAATGATAAAAGAATATACAAAATGAAATATGCAATACAATTGCATCACCACCAGAAGATCGATTGCCCAGCCCGTCCCAACCAGTGGTTGCAGATTCCTGCCTCCCTGGCCAAACCCCATTTATACACTGAGTGTGACATCTATTATATGAACTATTCCTTTTGCCAGCTTGTCCTGTCTATGCTCCCTCTCAGTTCCTATAGGAAGCTGAAAGGGTCCTTGATTTAATATAAGCATCACTTAGCAACAACTAAACCAATATGTGTTATCAACACGATTCTCATACTAAATACAAAACACAGCAGCTACTAGGAAGAAAATTAACTCTATCTCAGCTGAAACCAGGACAGTTACTTAATTTTTTTATGCACTAGTAGTATGTTCACGCCCTCTCCAGTATCAGTCTTAGCCTTGGCTATGGAGAAGAACCTGGACAATCCCTGGGTTGGACTTCCCCCAGGATTCAACTGGGCACCTGCTCTTCCTAGCAGACACTGCCAAAAGTTGATATTAAGAAAGGCTCTATGTAAGATCTGGATCTTAAAAAACAGAGCATAAATCTCTCTGCCATACCTTAATGACAACTAAGTGACTTGCATAGTTACACTGCTATGTCTAGAAAGGCTTTAACATCTGTGTCCACAAAATTAGCGGGAGGAAAATGCAATACACAGGCACAATAGTCAAGCTGACAGTCTGAGTTTTGTTCATCAACTCAAAGGCTGCAGGGGTTGGAAAAGAGGCATGATAGAAGGATGTACAGATTTTAGACAATTGCTTTAATCTGACTTACTTGAAACAGGACAGCGGTTATGAAGATGAAAAAGAAGAATAACCAGGCATTTACAGCCTGTCTTGCAGCTAGGAATGATATATCAAAGTGGATGTGCAACAGTGGGAAAGGATTTATTCAGGATGTAAGGGAAGCTTGAAAAACTGTGTGTACGGAAGATCATAAGTAGCGCAGTCCTTAGAACAGAAGACTGTAACATGGGTTCTCTTTTACCCAGACAGTGGTTTTATGCAAAAATTCATTAATAAATAATTTCAAGACATAATACCCCTCACCCAAAATAAAAGATAAGAAGATTGCAATTTCTAAATTCTGCCTGTCACTCACTTTTTTAGAGTGCAATTTCCAAACTGAGAATAACCATTAGATCTCATATAACCCTATCAATTAAAAAAAGCTGCATTTAAATTGATATGGACCATATAGCAGGCAAACTTATCTACTGGGCTAAGCGTGGACAAAATGCTACTGTAATAATAGGTTTACCCCTGTTTATATTGGCCGAGACTTTAGCCCTCAGAGACGTTACAACTCCATCCACAAGTATCTGGTCTCATGGCCCCTTTCCATTTGTCCAAAAAACATTTCCAAAACCTCTGAATGGATGCTTACATTCCAGAGGTGATGACTGATGGTGCTATATTTTTCAGAGCCCAAGAAGGAAACTTCAGAGATTTTCAAAGAGTATATTCAAGTTTCTCAAATGTGGTGTGCTATATCAAGGAACAGACAACACAAAAATGGAGCTGAAGCACAGGAAAACATGGGCTGAGTTTTGTAGCAAACACTAACATCTCTCTGCCTCTCTCTAGAATGAATGTCTTGTACACTATGAATCAGATGACAATATCCAAGGCCCACTGTATTCCCTGGATCACAACCATTCCCATTTTATTTTGGTGGATCACATAACACCAGATGAGCCAGATGGAACCACTAAGCTACGTCTCACCTTGGAAAAGCATATTTCAGAACAGCGTACTGGATACGGTGGTAAGTAGACTTTATATAGGCATGCTAACTTGAATTATACTGATATTACAGTGATTCCTGTGGGCCCCGGCCTTATCAAAGGCAAGTCCAATTCTCAAATTGTACAATCATCTACATAGGCAAGATCAAGTAAACACATTTGCCATTATGTAAGAGGCAGAACTAAGGTGACTTCTGAAGTTGAGAAAGCTGCTCTTTGAACAAAAAATCCTGACTTTTATCACATCTCCTTAAACATAGCTCAAAGCTGATCTTCAAAGCATAGCTCAAATTGCCTAAAAACACAGCAAATGGAAAATAAATCCAGCTTTAAGTGCCTTAACCAGTGTCTCCAAGAGATGGATGTTCATTGTCATATACTTTTATCCTCTCTCACACACAGGGTCTTGAATTGCTCCCACAGTGGAAGAAAAGACTTGCTCCAAAGCCCTCTGAAATATTTTAAGCTATATTTATTTCAGGATAAAATCTTATCCTGGGTAAACAATGTAGCATCTAATGGCCATCTAAGTCTTTGTGACCTTTGTTTATAATGAGACCTGAGTATTGGGCAGGCCTCCTATTGCTATTTGAGAAAATAATTCAGTTGTAGTGCTAATACAATTACTTCTACCTTCCCTTTGTTTCTGTAATACCTGCAGTGCTAGCACAGCGGAAACAGAAGGGAGAGCTCACTTATTCGCACTTGTATGCATCAATGGAATATTCAATTACATAGCCCATAGTATGGTTGCACAGATGTACCTGAGAGCATGAATACACCTAAAGAATGCTTATCTGGTGGCTTGGATAGGAAAGACCACAGGTGGCCTGTAATGGTAGTCTGAGGTTGCAGTGCTGAGACTTAGAAAGTAGTCTCTTTCTGCTTGCAAACCAAATCTGATTGAACAAATCTCAGTGGAACAATTTTCCAACAAAAAAAATGTTGATTCATGAAACAAGTATTTCACTGGAACACGCTGAATTCAGTGATATCTTCTATAAACAAAGCCAATGTCATTAATTTAAACTCATTTATATTCAAACCGAGCAAAGCTATGTGATTTTACTGAAGTAAAACACTTTAATAAGGTCATGCAGAATCTCCCTATTTTAAAAAATACCTATAAATTATTCAGAGGAAATTTTTTTACATGCTGAATATTCTTTCCAGTTAAGGACTTCCCACCTTCCCAGCATAAAGTCAGAATCACACACACATACTGCGCCCCTTCTCCAGCTAAATTTTATCTAAATCTATGGTAAATGAAGAATATTTGAAGCCATAAACGTATCTTGTGGAACCTGTAGTCACAGAGGTCACTCTTCAAACTAGAATATCACCTTATAGGGGTATGGCTACGCTATGTCATTTACTAAAACAAATGAAGTTACTTGCCAATTATGTCCTGGCTACAGCTCAGTTCTACCTTATCTCTGTAGTGATCCCACTACAGATCCAACACATAACAAGTGAAGATCTGTACACTGCTCTGGGAGACCTACAAAGGGAAACATCAAAAAATTGTTTGAACCAAATGCCTTTTATCTTCCAACTGGAAGAGGTATTCATCTCATGATGCTAGTGTTTTGACTGAGCTCTTTTAGGCCAATCTATAGTCACCTTTGCATTACAGAGTTCAGCATTTACAGTATAAACCATCTAGAAACAAGTGGGTGGATGGCTGAAGACAGAGAAGCCTACATGATTTCTTCCCTTGCTGCCATGACATGTTAAATATTTAATTTAAATTTATTTCTTTTAAATTTATAAGATTAGGTTATTAATGTTATTAATAATCACCACATTAGGCTGTGCTGAATGGAATTTTAAACTGTTTAAGCACAGTAACAAAGAGCATATGATTTCTATCAATTTCTGTCTGACTCATCTTACCTACCTGGTCTACATAGTTAGCCTCTTCCTTTTATCAGGCTTTTCTCTTGTATTCCACTACACTTCCCTGCACATGCTATAGACATGCATAACACCTGGGACAAACTGACAGCTTTTGACTTCTAATGTAGCTTAACATAAATAATGGTAGCTGCCTCTCTGAAAACCTAACAGTCTTGTCTTGCACCATAGTGCAGCGGCATTACTCCACTATCTGATCACTTTGCAGTAAACAAACAGCTTTAAAAGTCAGCAGTAGTATGACATACAGAAGTGCCAATAGCCACGTCTTGCAGCTGAGGTGTGCCGAGGTGAGAACAGAGCGGACTGCTTGCCAGGGATCACGCAAGACGTCCGAGGCAAAGGACCCCCTTAGACAGGGCCCTACCTGCTAGGTCACAGTGTCATTCTCTTCTTTTGCCACTTGCTTCTGCAACTGCCTGCTTTCTGCAGGCTGGTAGGTAACCAAACCAGCACATAATAGGAGAAGTATTTTCAAGGTGTCAGTAAAAACACAATAGTTTTGTGAAAGCTGCTAGCTTTTTAAAAATTAAACCATCTATTTCACAGGGACGGGTAGCATTGAGATCCCTGTACTTTGCTTACTGGTAAATGGAGGACTGGGCACACTTGAGGTAAGAAGCTGTTTGCAACTTTAGAAAAATAGATTAACTGGTGCTAAATAATTAATGGAAAATTAATGGAAAATTAATTGCTGAATGACAAACACAAGTATTGGCACTTTACATGAAGTCAAAATTCATACCTACACAGCATTAAGAACTGAATTCTGTTAATAGTAAATTTGCCAGTATTTGTTTGGGAGAAATATTTCCTTTTGAATAGGCACCAGCTGATCATTAAAGCTTCCATTGCCAGCTCATACAGTGGGAAGAAGGAATCCAAAGCCAAAACAAACCCACAGAAGCCAGCTCCAATTCTAGCAAAGTAGAAATACTCTGCTATTACTCAAGATCATACATAAAAAAAAGATGAATCATTCAGTGCTGTCTAGAAATAGTGAGACAACTGTATCTGTCACAGAGCTCAGAGAAAGTATAAGATCAGGCTTGCTAGATATGCCATTTAAAACTACTGTGTCCTAGTTCCACTGAGCAAAAATACAAAGAGAATAGAAGACTGGATAGGTGTCTGCTAACAATCCCATATCTTCTTCAGCAAAGGATGTTTTGCTTTTTTCCTGAGTAGATCTACAACTTGAAGAACCTGTTAACTAGGAAATAGTTTTTGGGCAATCCTGCTTCAGCAGGGGAGTTGGACTAGATGATCTCTATGGTCCCTTCCAACTCTAAAAATTCAGTGAAATTCAGTGAAATTTCTGTTTTAGTTTTACTGGTATTTTATTTTGCTACTTTGTATGTCCACATAGCATTTTTTAAATAATACTCTCAGATGAAAAGGAATACTCTACAGTATCTTTAGGGAGACATTTAACCATAATTTAAAGTTTCCAAGCAGTGAGACTCTGTGACACAAGCTGGCAACCTCTTTCAGAACGATGACTCATTTCTAGTGATGTTTTCTAGTCTTGTCATATCTTTGTCAGCTGGTATAAAACACACACTGCTATCAGAAATCTCACTGTTTAAACTAGGATTATGTCACCTCTTGAGCTTTCCTTCTAGAAGCTAAATATGGCAGTTCTCTCTATATCCTGGGTGTTAAAAAATCACGTCACAATGTATAAATCCTCTTTTCAAAGTTTTAGTGAACAAAGAGACTCGGAGAGCAAAGGTGACTGTTTGGAGCTGCCCTAAATTTACATGTGCTGGGAATGAATAACTGGTTGTGCTTTTTTTTAGAATATCAATTTCTTAAATACAAATTGGATAATACATACCAAGGATTACAACAGTTGTTAAAAAAAATATAATGAAAAAACTAAACCGAAAAACCCCACCCCTACACAACAGTGAATCAATAGTTAGATTCTTAGAGACTCATTAGCTTCTTGCATAAATCTAGAGTAAGAAGTAGATCGGCAGCAAATAGTCATTGTTGCAATTATGACGCGATGGCCTCTGCCTTTTCTCTCAACAACCTGCCTGAATCATTCTAATTGCATAAGTAACGGAATTAGCAGCCTTTAACTCTTGTAGTTGCTATGCTTCAGTAGTTTTTTCCTGTGGCCCAAAAGCTGCATTCCCACAGGCAAATTCCTGATTTACAGAATGTATCGCCAGATTTAGCAGCCAGAAGAGCCTGCTGGGAATTTCTGTATAGTGCTCCTCTTGCACTTGATTGTGCTGAAATACAAACTGCAGGGAGCTGGGTGGAAATGAGGGACAAAGAAGCTTTATGCATTGTTTGTCAAAATCAGGTTGCTTAGCTACTCAGTCAGGAGCCTGCACATGGACAACCCACCACAGAACCAGAAAAATCCTAATAGCTTAGAGGAGTCTGGACTCCATAGTGAATCCGGTTTAGGTACACATTTATTCCTAGTCTGCAAGAAATCCTTCTTTTGAATAACACTTTCCTTCCATATATGAATTCTAAAAATGTACTTTTTAAACTACAGAGAATTTGCAGCGGTTTGGAAAATTCTGCTCCCTGGCTTATCTTAGCAGGGTCTGGGGGCACAGCCGACATCTTAGCTGCATTCGTGAATGACCCGCAGCTTATCACACCAGAAGCTGTTGAAAAGCAACTTAAGGAGAAGTTCCCAGCAGAAACCATCTTGTGGAAGGACATTCTCCGATGGACAGCAACAGTGAGCTAATATGTTTGATAGTTACATGCATGATGTTCACAAGCTCTCTCCTGCCATTTCTAGCTTCTGTAGTCCATTCAGTACAGGTTTGACAAGAAGCTGCCCAGAAGTTTTGGGTACTCCAGTGCTCTGGCACTAATGTCATAGAATACCTCTCTAACATTAAAATCAAGTGCTCAGTTGATCATACAAACTGCTTTGTCCTGGTGATTCAGCTGAACACTTAGGGCTCTGTCCTTCCTCAATTATTTCTTCAAGTAACAGCCAGCACCCAGGAACCCCACAGTCGTTCTGGAGGACACGAAGCCTTATTTATACTCCGCAGCTGTGGATCTTGTGCAGCTGTGAGAGAAGAGACCTAATTCATGATCTTACAGCTGTTAAATGGAAGCCTAATTGTGGATAAGCATGAATAAATCATAAAGAATAAAGGGTGTTCAGAAATTATCCTGTCTATTGTCAGTTATGTGCATTCTTAAAAAAGAAAGACAAAATAGATGAACAGATTTTCCTCACTCTTTGTCTTGAGGCATACTTGCTAGATTTAAACTGCTACGCGTAACTTTTAAAGAAACAAAAAACCACTCTGACATTGTCTTTATGTAAAGATTGAAGAGCACTCTGTGCCTCTGATATAAACCAAGTCCACTTGACCTGACCCATTACTTACTCTTTGCAGTCCCTGCCATAATCCTTAGCTTTAAAAGTTCCACTTATTAATTCCATTAGAGAGAACTTTGCCAGATCACTAACACAAGGGGATGGAAGGGCATCTAGAAGCAATATTGCCAGATGCTCACAAAGTCTCACTGCAGCTGCACTGCGGGAAAGAAAACTCAATAAATAGAGAAGCAGAAGGAAAGAGAAGAGTACTGTATATATCAATATTTGATGACTTTTACTCAAAGAAGATTTAAAGACTATGCTTTTAAATAAACAACTCTGAGGGCAAAACTTAAATGTCAAAGCAGGAAAAGATAAAACAAAACTAGTGGTATGCTTCCAAAGCAGGACTATGAGTCAAATAAGAACGTGAGTTAAGGAAGGATCTTTCAATTAAAGCACTGCTCTGATTCTCAGGATGTCCAAGTTCTGTTCCTCCTAGTCTGCTAGGTGACTTTGGAGAATGCAGTAACTCCCTCCTTGCCTTAGGAGACTTATTTGTATATGGGAAAGTAATAGTGTTTGTCTTCTTGCCAAACCTCAGCTTTACAATTAGAACGTAAGTTTTGGGGAAATATTGTATGGGTGGATCTCACTGGGCTCATAGGCATTAATATATAGCAGTAGAACAATGCATAAAATGATTTGTGTTTCACCTCCTAATAGATTCAGAACATTATTTCACACCAACATCTTCTAACTCTGCACAATTTTGAGCAAGATGGTTCGGAAGAACTAGACACAGTCATTTTGAAAGCTTTAGTAAAAGGTAAGAAATACAAATGCAGCACAGTGTCATATCTGTCTTATTTGATGACTTCTATGCCATAAATGCATTTCATTCTCATCCAGAGCAAGCTCAGTTGGCTGTTGGATCAGATTTCATTTCTGATGCTAAGTTTTTCTATTTGCTTATGGACAGATCAACTGTGGCAGTTACTATCTCTCTTGTAACCTTGCTTCAAAATAGTGTTTGTTTTTTAATCTCATGCTATTATATAGCACTATTTTAATCACTCCTTTATTTCACTACTTGCTTTTCTTAGTAGTAGAGGTTGTAGAAAAACTGATATATATTGGAGCAGTAATTCCAATTACATGCCATTTAAAAATAAAAAAAACCACAACAAACACAAGAAATGCAAGTAGACCTGAACTGCCTTAGTTCAGAAGCAATCCATTTCCCCTATTAGAAGTCTTCAGTGTATCTTCTGAAAGAAGAAATTACTTACTCTGCCACCCATTTAAGTTTGTGTTAATTTTTTGTGTTAGCCTAAATTTAGCATAGAAAAAAAAAAGACATTCTACTCCTAATGTGTTAATTGAAACAAGACAAAAACAATAGCCCCCCTCTGCTTTCTGCAGGCCAGGGTTCCTTTCTAAAATCCTACAGACATTTAAACTTAACATTTCAATAGAGAAGTCAGTTAGCAATAATTAATATTGTTTAATATTAATATTTCTTAAGTTAGGAAAAAACTGTTATGAAGGGTTCCTAGTTAAGCAACCCACAGATCTGTGATAGCTGAAGGAGAGCTTGTATTACTAATCAAATTAGCAATACTATATTAAATTAAACATAACAAGCGTGAAGTACTGAATTTATTTGCATTTTCTATTTTTGCCAGCCTGTAAAAGTCTCAGTCAGGACGCGCAGGAATATCTGGATGAACTGAAGCTGGCAGTGGCCTGGAATAGAGTGGACATAGCTAAAAGTGAAATATTCAATGGTGACGTGGAGTGGAAGGTACCAGGTTTTATTGCCTTAGAGGACAATTTGTGTATAATCCAATGTGTACAGGACACTGAAAGATCTGATAGAAGGCTTCAGTTTTTAACACTACCTGCATTCTCCACTAACAGTTTAGGCAGTGGTAGTGTGCTTCCTTAAGCTGTTTGTCTTTCTGGTCCCCTATATGATAATGGCTAAAGACAGAGAAATAATTCAGTGGTCAGTCTCTTCTTGAGCACTTTGGGGGCGAGAATCTTTCCCCCCTCATCTGTACAAACCTTTAAAGCAAACATACCCAAGCTTACAAAGCAAAAGCAGCATGCAGATATTACTGTTAGAAGACGGTAGGAAGAACATTTCCAACTGTTGTATAAATACCCAGTGTGATGGGTACCTAACATCACCACGACTCCGACAGCGTGCTATTTGTGTTGATGTTTTTGCATTAATGCTTACATAGACATTTTGTCATAGACAAGTGAAGAGAGTTCTACCTCTCTTTCTCGTACCCACTGTTGACCTGGTGGAAGATGATATGTGCGTGTCCTTATGTTAAATCTTAGCTCCCTCCTCATCCATCCATTATTACCCCTAAAAAATTTCTTTTTTTTTTCTTTTCCATTCATCGATCTAGTCCTGTGACCTGGAAGAAGTGATGATGGATGCTTTGGTCAATGACAAGCCAGAATTCGTAAAATTATTTATTGACAATGGAGCCAACATATCTGAATTCCTTACATACAGTCGTCTGCAAAGACTCTACTGTTCCATTTCTCAGAAGTGTCTCCTCTACGAACTTCTACTGAAGAAACATGAAGAAAGCAAGCTGACCTTGGCAGGGCTTACTGGTCAACAGCATAAGGGGCAGAAGACGACCTGCCCACTCTTCACTCTCAATGAGGTCTCTAGAGTTCTCAAGGATCTTCTCCATGATGCATGCAAAGGTTTCTATCAAGAACTCAGACATGGAGGCAAGAAGAAATATGTGAGTTACAACTTTCCATCATAGTCCTGCTCCCTTCCAATTTAGAATTTCAGAAATTTTAACTAGGTCTAGCCTTTGGGGGTGGGGCAGGGAAGGAAAGATGAGAGAAACAGTCACTTCAGTTTCTCATTTCCTTTTCTCAGCTCCTTATTACTACAGCTAAAATGTTTTAATATTTTTGATTTCAAAATTAAAAAGGAAAATAGAGGAATTTCTAAGATAGACAGGTTGCCTCTTTCTCCCCCTCCGCACGTGGAGTTTTATGCAAGTTTTTACTGTACCTTAAACTGGTGCTAAGATATGGCATCTGTTTCAGGATCTGCAGAGGCCCCTATATCTCCCTCTTTCTCCTACCACAACTTCCACAGACCATTCCTCATTCTAGCACCTTTCACATGGACCACAGTTTGTTGATCTTCTTAGCCTCACACATGTAAGAACAGATTCAATGAAAGATATATGGGGAATATGAAGAGATAGATTTACGTTTACTAAGGAGTAATTAGACATAAAAATAGCAGTCAGCATTTCTCATACAGAACTTCAAGCAGAAATACTTGAAAGATAGTATTTGTTAGGACAAAGACAAGCAGGCAATGGCCATTTTCAATCCCAGGTCTGAAAATGGTTATCTTTTATACCGTGTAGCAGTAGACTGGATATTCAGTAACATGCAGTACATTATATTTGACTTTAGATCATTATAGTCTTGTTACTGAGTGACATAACACACAGCAAGAAATAAGAATGATTGTGTGAAGTGGTCCTGACAAGCACCCTGGCCAACACGTGACAAGGATAACATGTGATAGCTACCACCGTGGAATGTCTACAGTGCACTGTTCACAATTGTGCAACAGATATATCATTTTGCATTTTGACAGTATATTTAACATTGAAATTCATAAGTATACCAAAGTTCTTGCATTGGTAAAGAGCATTGGAGATGCTCTTTAAAAGTAAAGAGCATTGGAAATAAGTTTGGATGCATGATTTCAAGACAGAGGGGTACAGAGAAATTTCATTAAGAACATAAAGCCTAGTTAAATTAATTAGTAGTATGAAAAGCAAAGTTTTAACCTAGTCAGGACTTTTTTGTTCATGAGGACAATCAATTTGGGGCAATATCTTTGAAGTCATGAAGCAGACTCCAGACTTAAAAATTTTACAGAAATAAAAAGTGAGATTGCCCCTGAAACCTCACTTACCTTTGTGGGATTTGGCAGTAAGTGAGCTAAAGCCTCGTGCTGTAAACAAGGCCCAATTCAGATACCAGATCACACTGTCTACTAGCTTTTTACCTTTAAAAGTTTCTTCCCATGGATGTCACCAGTGGCTCAAACCCATTATCATTGGCAACAGAAAGAGCATCACTGTACTGGGGTACCACTGTCACTGCTGCTAAATTGCAGTCTTATTTCAGGTTAGTGGCTACAAAGAGGATATTTTTGTCTCCTGCAAGGTTTTCAATGGAATTCAGTTGATTAAATAGCTCGCTACAACCTGAAGAAAAAACCCAAATACCAACACACCCAAAAAACGCTATTAAAATAACTTTGAACAGAATGCCATAGTTTAAGTGATTAAAAAATATATCCTCACAAAAAACCTCATTTTATTAAAAAAAGATAAATCGCTCTGGCTGCTTCTAATTAACACAATAGACATAAAGGCAGTTTTTGAATATACTTAAAACTCAGAACTTGACCTAAGTTGCCATACTTCCTCTGGGGAGTTTTTTTATCAAATGCCAGTGGAATAAGCAGTGTTCTACTTAAAATACTCCCTGCATGAGAGAGAGGTTTCTCAAAGGAAAGACTAGAAAGAGCGTATTGACGTACTCTATTCTTGTACAGGGCCTTGGCAAGATTTATTTCTGTTGAAATAAAATGCCTTTTGTTCCCTTTTATCTGAAACCATGTCCTCTGTGGCAGTTGAGCAGAATCCAATATAACTGAAGGCAAGCTCAGATTAGTTAATCACAGGTTTGCCTTGTATGATATTACACACCAGTGGTGAAACCCTGGCCTTAATAAAGTCAATGAGAGCTTTACCATTGACTTCAATGGAGTCCCGGTTTCATCCAGAACGTTCTCACACATATTGAGTTATATCTGGGACACAAGGGTCCTTTGATTCAGTACAGAATGAACTAATTACTTCTCATTCCTACAGAAAAGAAAAAGAAGAATAAAAAGAATATGAAGTAGCTGGCAAGGCCAAGCACAGCTTAGATCATGTCACTTGCATGGAACGAGACTGCAAAGCATGTTTTAATTTATACAAACCATATTTCAGGATAAAATGAATACAAAGCAAGTACCTGGGCCCCTGGATATGAACCAGAAAACTGAAAATCCTTGGAGGGATTTGTTTGTATGGGCAGTACTTCAAAACCGGCACAAGATGGCAAACTACTTCTGGGCTATGGTAAGCTTTGAGCTGTAGATGCTTCAGGTGAAATACTGGCATATTTCAAGTATACAAGATGTTTTTTTTAATCAGCCTTGCAGCTCAGATGACAGATAGGTTTGTTTCTAAAATACAAGATGTGGCATTTATTGGACTTTTCATCTCCGCGTGGCTCATGCCAGTGGGGGCCAGAGGGCTTGACAAGAGAGGAAGGGCAGAGCAAGCAGCAGGTGTAAATAAACCAGCACAGCCTGGATCACTGCTGATTAAGTTCAGCTGCAGAACCGGCCCTCCTCTTCCTTGCTGCTGCTGATTCACCACTCTCAGTCTCAGGTTTTGTTCCTTCCACAATAGGGCAATTGTTTGGGTTCTAGGGAGATGGAGAGGGAAGAGGGTGCAATCGAGCATCCTTAGCTTACGTGCTGTATGCGCAGGGAATCAGCATCAGGCTCTCAAAGGCTGAGCTTCAAGCTGGCATAATTGGCTCCTGTTTTATGACCCTCCACAACTGAGGCCCTGTCTCCTGCATCTGGAGCGCAATGCCATAGCTTCCATCCCCCCCACCGAGCCAGACACAGCTACCAGGCTCCATCCCCGTGCTTCCAGGCTGCTGCATCCGCAACAGGGAGGGACAGGCTGCAGCACAGCTCTTCAGCCAGCGAGTGTGTGTGTGTGTGTGTGTGCAGACACATCTGCACCTTGCAGGGCCTTGTGTTTGTGGAGCTCTAATACCAGAAGGCACGTTTCTCTGCTGTTTGCTGCTGCTGTGCCTCTGCCAGCTGGGCTCCCTCCTTTCCCATAAGTCCTTACTCATGGTCTCAGCACAGCCATGTTCGAGGCATCTTGGCACTGTGAGACCATTTTGCTCTATTTCCATAACACATTCTTATCCTCTCAGTCTTTGACTGCTACCCCAAATCAGGCCTCTCTAAGGTCAATCAAACACAGAAGTTTCACTGAATTTCACTGAATTTTTAGAGTTGGAAGGGACCATAGTCCAAGTCCAACTCCCCTGCTGAAGCAGGATTGCCCAGAGCTAGAGCATGTTACTCAGGACTGCATCCAGGTGGGTCTTGA
>JAOXNO010000041.1:51347748-51393304 GCA_028565335.1 Limnodromus scolopaceus | reverse complement strand
CAATCCACCTCACTGTCCCCTCATCCAGCCCACACTTCCTTAGTTTCCCAATGAGGATGTTATGGGAGACAGTGTCACAAGCCTTGCTGAAGTCAAGGTAGATGACATCTGCTGCCCTCCCCTCATCCAACCAACCAGTTATAGCATCACAGAAAGCTATCAGATTGGTCAAACACGATTTACCCTTGGTAAACCCATGTTGCCCACTTTCAATAACCCCCAGCTCTTCAACTTGTTTGGAGATGACATCTAGAATGAGTCTCTCCATTACCTTTCCAGGGAGGGAGGTGAAACTAACTGGTCTTTTAACTGGTCCAGCCTCATAAGGCACAAGAGCGACCAATATGTGGCTTTCAATTCTCAAATATCACCACAACTGTCATTTCAATTGACATTTTGGACTTTAATGTCTGTATTTGAGGGAAGATCCTTTGAAGGGCAGACATACATGGAATTTTTGTATTTTTTTTTTTGTTAGACATGTTCCTTAGTGAAGTCTCCCCAGTTCAGAACTGCCCTTCAGTGTATGGTAACAGCAGCACCCCTTTCAATTCTACAGGGTCAGGAGGGCGTAGCTTCAGCTCTGGCTGCCTGCAAGATCCTTAAAGAGATGTCCCGCCTGGAGACGGAGACCGAAGTAGCACGTATAACGAAAGAGGCCAAGTACGAGCAGCTTGCTGTTGGTAAGTAATAGCACCTTTTTAACAGCATATAAAATTTAAGAAGTAACTGTCATTGGGAGGCAAGCAAATGAAAAAAAAATACCGTTTCAGTTGTAAAAGGTCAACTGTCATGAATAATTTAACAGCCCTGCAGCACAGGCAGTCCCAAACATTCAAATACCACAAAAGGAGGACTTCAAACCCATTAATTTTGGAAAAATCAGTGTTCCAAGACTGGCCCCTGGGACGCATGGAATAAATTATTCTCCTGCTGCGCGCTGGAATTTTAAGTGTCTGATCTTAGTATAAGGGTGCGTTACATTGATGGGCAAGATAGAACAACCAAAACACGCCCAAGCTCACAGCAGCCCGGTTTTCCTGCAATATCAAGCTTGCTCTGTAAGGGCCACTAGAGCAACAAGTTTTAAGTCTTCTCTTCGCTGCTAAAAATAATTTGAGATTACCTCACCCAGAAGAGGGCTAACGGCACTGCAAAGCTGCGGGGAGGCTCAGCCGGGTTTCACAGCACACAAACCGCCCCCCCCCTACAGCAGCCAGCGCTCGGGCATCTGCAGCGCCGGAATGCTGGGCCCTCTGCCCTCTGCCTGGCTTAAGAACAGATGCAGGCAAGCTTCTCTGCTGATCTGGCTTCAGTTTAATCCATACCTGAAGGCAGCACTGCTGTGAACAGAGTACACCACACCTGGAAATGCAGAGGCTTTTTGTTTCCCCTTAGAGCTGGTACATCAAGCAGCTGAAGGCTCAAGCGTACATGGCTACATTATTTATACACAGATCACATTTTCCCCTCTTCTCACAGGGCCATTATTATTCACAAAAAATAAACGACAGGTTCTCATATAATCACTGGGCTCAAGTAATTTAGTTGTGGAATTACAGGGCCTAATCCAATACACAGAAGTCTGTTCCTTGGCTTTGGTAAGTATTAGATCAGATCCTCAATTTTAATTTCTGGCCTGGATAATGCTGTCGATATTAAGTAGAGAAAACATTCTTCAAGAATGATAAATACCACATCAACTGCAAAATAAGTCTGTACATCAGCTTATTTTTAGTGAACTTGATCCTTTCCCCAGCCCTCAGTGTAACAAGAAAGTGTAGGCTGGCCTAGGAAAGGAACGGAGATAATCAAGCACATCAGCAGAATAAAACAGACACGAGAAGTCCGATCTTGTCTAATGAGAAAAACTTGACTTTTCGGACCATTTATCCTAGTCTCTGAGCTCCAGGACCAGCTTCTCTGGAAACAGAACTGTACCACAACACTCTACCAAGTCTAACATTATTTTATGTCAAATAGCTATGTCTTAAACCCAAGCATTTGTTGGCTAGAAGCCAAAGCGGAGCAGCTCCCTTTGTTCAGTCCCTCCAGGAGAGTGGGGGCAGCGTGGCCACTCATCCTTCAAAGCATAAGAGGATCACCCAAGAGATAAAGTTTTGCTTGATATTGCCTAAAGCTCCACATGAGGCAGTTAGAGATGAGGGACTATAACAAATACTGACATGTCACCAAGAAGTTTCTTATGCTGTCTGTAGAACTGAGTAAGAAAAATTTCTCCTCAGATCAAAAAACAATAGGGAAAAGAAACCCCCCCAAACAGAGGCCCTAGGCTGAGAACAGAACATGCAGATAGAAAGAGGCGAGAGGGAAGTACTGAGATATTTACTCCATACCTTTCTTCAAATAGTGGGAATTTTAAAGTTACAGTGATTGTTATTTTTTTTTTGCCAAGGCAAATCTATTTCATTTGCCCTCTGCCCCAAGGCATGTGCACACACGCACAGAGTCACAGTCAGTTATTCTCGTGTCCAGTGCCATTCCTCTCTCCCTCCTACCTCCTCTTAGCTCTCTCAGGTTCTTTTCAACTATTTCAGCCTTGCAGAAGCCTTTGGTACAGTAAGGAGCATCTGGCAGCGCTCAGGCTTTGCTGCCACCACGCTGCACCCTACACACATCACTCACTTGCCTTACATTCATATTTTTTATTTTAAATTAGAAGAACCATTTGTTTATGTTTCCTTCATTTGGCAGAACTGTTTAGTGAATGCTACCACAACAGCGAGGAGAGAGCATTTGCTTTGTTGGTGAGGAAAAATCAGTACTGGAGCAAAACCACCTGCCTTCAGCTGGCTACAGAAGCGGATGCAAAATCTTTCTTTGCACATGATGGTGTACAGGTAACAGACCCTTCCCTCATCACCGCTACCCCCAGGGCTTTTAAGTGTTGAACATAGAAAAGGATAGCACCGCAACTGGACAACTACACAAAATGTATTCCCGTAAGAGATATTCATTGGAGAGGGGACTCTTCCCTCTCCCTAGCATCATACATAGAGGACTTTGTACTGCAGCACAGTTCTCCCTTTGCCCCCACTGTCATCCATTTAGCCCACAAACCAGCGCACTGAGGAGAAGGTTTAGCCCTTATTCCATCCTGTGCTTTTTCTTCCTTCCTTGCCCACAGAGAAGTATCAGGAAAGCACTTTGAATCTGCCTGAGGTATAATGGAGCTGCTCCAAGGTGTGAGGTAGCTCCTTGTTCAGATTCAGGGAAGAACTCACCGATAAAAATTAAATCAAATTACTATTCAGCTTTGCCCTTACAACCTGAATTCTACCCACATACACAAAGCTAAACGAAGAGTGATGGTGCCTTTAGCTCCCAGTACCTGACTTGCACTTTCTTAGTACTACAGATGTTGCTTAATTCCACTTGACTTGCTGTTCTTTCCACTGTCCTCTTGGCAACTCTTTGCGTACTCAACAACATCTGCAGAAGGATGCGCAGAGTGCCTGTTTGCTCTGAAGTTGTGCCTGTTCTTTAGGTTTTCAGAGCATTCACTGTCTTAGGAGCCACAGAATATAGGTACACTTCATTTGCACATACATTTTTGAGATGTTAAAACCTTCTTTTTTCTTGACTTTTAGGCCTTCCTGACAAAAATATGGTGGGGAGACATGTCTACAAGCACACAGATCCTGAAGTTAATATGTGGATTCTGGTGTCCTTTCCTAATATACACAAATTTAATAGCATTCAGGTACAAACATAACCATTTGAGTGCAAGAGACAAGTAAGGGATGAAAAATAAGCCATAAAAAAATACCTATTCTCAAAATTTCTCACTTAAGTGATAAAACCAGTAATATCGCTTGAGAACATCAACAGGACTGCACCACTATTAACCAAATCAGTTTTCTATGGGACAGAGTGATTTGTGTCTCCTGTGCTAGTGCCTGTTCTAATACTTAAAAGATCAGGGCCACATTTTCACATAGACCACTTCTGTTTTGCACAGTCCACAGAAAAGCCTGTTGGAATTCTGTCAGCTCCAGATTCTACCCAGTAATATGTAGATCTCCAGGTATTGCACTATCTGTTTCTAGATTTGGAGATGCCTGGTTCAAGGCTCCGTATCTTACCTAGAAAAACAGCCATCATCAAGCAGTATTATCAGCCACAAGCCTTGATAGCTGTAAATCAAGCTTAAAAATACAGAACTGATATGAAAACAATTAAGAATTTCAAATTCAACTTCTTATGAGTTCTCTTTGTTAGTCTTCTCCAGGCAGAGCTTTGGAGTTCATCGTTTTGACCTTGAACTAAAACTTTGCAAAAACCTCCTAATATTTTGAGATTCATATACAAATCATCAGAATTGGCATTATGGAATGACATGCTGTTATGAAACATGTTTCTTAACTGTTAAACTACTTAAAAAGCAAGAAGAAAACTTGTTTGGCACTGCTGACTTAAGACTTTCTTTCTGCCAGTATCAGTAAAGGTGACCGTCTTGTTGTAGTGGCTGCCAGATTCATAAATTCAAGTATTTTAATCTGAAATTTTGGCAAACTTTTAATGGAAAGGTTTAAATTATGATTCATAATCAAAGTAGGCCTTTTCAAATTTGTTCTGTTAAGGACATTTTTTGCCTCCTTTCCCTGAAAATGTAAGAGTTGGGACCATGTTCCCTGCTGCTTTTGTCATTTCCTCTCTTAATTGCTACCAAGAGTAACCAGGAATAGAACATTGGGGCATTGTCTTCTAGGACTGGCTGAGGGGTTTATTTCTGCTCAAATCCTAAGTAATTTGAGGAAACTGAGCATCCTGTTCCATTTTTGTGAAGCATACCAATTATCACTTCTTCGAATCTTGTGGGTGACTTCAGCCTTCTCCTTAAAAATAAACAGAATTTGCAGACTTCAGGATTATGCATTATTTGATAGCTTCTCAGTGGAGCAAGTCCAAGATAAGTAAATGCTAGAAGTTCTGTACAAATGCCAGTTGAGTAGTGAAAAAATTCTAACCATCATCTTCAAACTAATGAGTTGATTTCCTTACAGTGAGGAAAAACAATCAAAGAATGAGCCAGAGCCGTTTAGAGAGCTGGACAGTTTAGATACAGAGAGGACGCTGTTTTTTTCCAAGGAAGAAGATAGGTAAGTTTAAAACCATTACTTAATATAACTTATGTGACAACAATCAAAGAACAGGACGCTTCTTGTACGCTAGTGATCAGCTAACGATCTAAGGAGCAGCTGAACCACCAAAAAAGTCTTTACTCCTCAGAAAGTGCTCTGCCCTCTGACTGCTGCTGTTGTTGCTCTCTAAAAGGAATATAGAAAATAAACAGGGATATATCACTGGTTTAAGGAGATACAACTTTACTTGTTCTGAGCAGGTGATTTCTACAGAACAAGGAATCTGCTTAATACCTTGGGAATCAGAAAGCATTTTCTGAGATTCCATTCAGCTCATGATGACTAATATATATTGGATTTAGGAACTAAGCCCCTTTCAGATTACTGAACTGAACAGAAAGAAGGTTCTCAGCAAAACCTTACATTATTTGAGTGCATCACTACATGATTTCCTACAAAGGCAGTAACAGAAGTATGTAGAAACACCAGTACCTGGGAATTTTTTATTGAGTCAGCTCCCACCATACTAATGCTCTTCATTTATATTCTAAAAGATGAGCCCTGAGGAACCTGGAGTACAATAATAAACTTACCCATTTTTGTAATGGTCCCTCTAAATTGTAACTGAGCACAAAGATTTTGTCAGTTTCTCCTGGTCATTCATAGATCTGTGATTCAGAGCTTTTGAATCCCACCCTATCCCTCTACCATACACTCATCACCAAAACCTGGGAGGCCACAATGACTTAAGTCAGGATAGCAAGACTTTTGTTTAGCACGAAGTCCTCTTAATGGCTAAATAGTGCTAAATAGCCACATGTATTAAGCATGTGCTTTTCAGTGCCTTATAGAGAACTTTATGTGAACAACAGTAATGAGGAAGATCTGCAGTATGAAGTGCTGGACCAAGTCAGAGTTATTACGTTCTATTTTTACGTCTAGCATTTAACTGCTGCTATATTGGAGAAAATCATTAGTTGTTCTCTCTCCCTCCCTAACCTATAAAATAGGTGTAAAAGCATCTGTCTCTTGGGAGCTATTTGTAAGCAATGTCATAAAGCACTTCCATATCCCGAGTGAAGTATGGCTTGGTCATTACACTGTGCATTGCAATTACTATTATCTTAGCAATTTATTTTAACAAAGAGACTCTCTCCCTCCCAGATCTATTTCAGCATCTTACAGTAAAGCTGCAATTATCTGTTTATGATATTAGCCTGTCACAATGGGAATGTATCTTACAATGTCATAAATTGAGAGGTAGTACAGAATCAGGCTCATAGAAAAGACTAGCTGTGAGGAGAAACTTTCCCTTGTAACAAATGTATTTAATAATTGGCAAGAATGCCAGGGGAAATTAAAAACCAGAAAACCAGTGAAGAGCTATTGTTTATTTTTTGTGAGGTGGAATTGAAAACATACCCTAGTGTGCACATCCTTTGGTAGAGATCACACCTCTCAGAGTCAGAATCACAAAATTAAAGATCCAATAAGATGCGTAACTTACACAGGAGAGCAATTTATGTGGAAACAAAACCTCACACTAAGATCAGATTGCTATCAAATACATGGAACTTGCATCTTCTGCACAGGATAATTTCCACTGCCAATAGATAGCATTTCATGTTCCAAAACACAGCAAAAACAACTGTAGATGGTCAGGTCAATTTCCCTTCAGTTATCAAAATAATTGCATAATTCCACAATAGTCAAAGACTGCCTTAATAAATAATTTATAAGGTCAACTTTTTTTTTTTTTTTTTTTTTTTGCTAAAAGGCTTCTATATTACTTTTTCTGCATTTACCCTAATTTAATCATAGAGGACAAGATGCCAGCACTTACAGTTGTGTAAAGGACTAAAGTGTTCCTTCAGTAGTTCTCTCAGACTTCAGCAAGTATAGTCAAGAAATATATGTAGTATGATCTGGTACTTTTGAGATTGGGCCAGAAAGAGGAATTGTTTAAAGTCACAGCACAAGAACTGCATGCAAACACTGCAAGAGATTTTTAGAGCCAAAATAATTAAGAACTGACTTGCAAACTACATTGGCCATTTGTTTTTCTTTCCTATTATTTAGAACAATGAAGAGCAATTAGCCCACTTCACCCTCTCTTTGCACGTTTGTACTATAAGCAGGAACACAATGAAGTTACAAATCAAATTAACACAGCAAAACTGAAATGAAAAGAATATGCATATAAGTCTGATGTGACTTGGTTTCTCAAAACTTTCTTTTTAACTTGAAATATTTCCACTATGGTAATATGATTGTGACTTCTGCAGCCTTTGTGCTTACCACCCCAGCATCTGCCTGTTAGTGTCTTACAAAAAGATTTATATAGAATAATACTGAGCCTATTCCCATAAACTAAATTTAGGAAATTGTAACCAAGCTTATATTCTTTTTTTTTTTTGCAGAGGAAATAGTAAATTGGAGAAGCAGAACCCTTCTGAAAACATAGCGTGGGCGACATTCATGTTTACTCGGTGGAGAAAATTCTGGAGTGCCCCTGTAACTGTATTTATGGGGAATGTTATAATGTACTTTGCTTTTCTCTTTCTATTTACTTATGTCCTTTTACTGGACTTCAAACCACCTCCACCTGAGGGTCCATCTGCTAAAGAAATTATACTTTACTTTTGGGTTTTTACTCTGGTCTTGGAAGAAATCCGACAGGTCAGTAACTTACACCACCTAATCACAGAATCACACAGTAAAACTTAAACAATATTTTAAATAGATTTATAATCTGTATAACTGTACAAGTGTGAAGATTTCAAGTGTCAGGTGCAGTTTTGCCCAGAAGAGCAATACAGAACTTACGTTATCCAAAACACTCCGCCTCTCTCTCCCAGAGCAAGCTCTTCCTCCACCAGTAGCTCCATCTGTTTCTTCATGCTGCTCCAGCTGTAGCCAAGTCAAGTGTGCTGCTGAGATTCAGGTGTCCTTTAATTTGCAAAGTATCTCTCTGATTTCACTCCCCAGAACTAGGTCCTCCCACCACAAATAATGGAAACTGGGAGTTATATTCTACACCTAGAAACACAGCAAGCAACTCCACATCAACAAGAGATTCTTCCCCTCTGGGGACTGTTTAAAAAGACAAGTAAATGAATTCAGATTGTTTGTGCTTTTCCTAAGAAAATTCTCAACTCAAAATATTAGTAAATCTTTTTTTTGTTTGCTTTTCTTAGAAATAAAAAAAACACCAAACAACCAAAACCAAACCAAACCCAAAAACCAAACCCAAACTTCTCCATTACCCTCCCAAGTTATTGGCTTTGGAATATCCCCTCAACACCTCAAATTATGTGTGAACAATGGTGCTAGTGTGTTGCCAGCTGTGGGTGCGTAAAGCTGTCCTATTTAGACATTAAAAAGCAGTTATAAATATTGACCCTGGAAGAAGAAATAGGTGTTCATTATTTAAGCAAGAGGGACAGTGAAGCAGATCCCAGTGTGTTACAGTTTATTTGAAATTTTGCAGCAAGGACATAACCAGAGAAGGACATGGAAAATAGTTGGATCAAAGAATGTTTCGTTATAAACCTGTAAAACATGAAGAGTGTCAGGCTAAAACCCAATTAAGAAACCCAACTCTTTGCCTAGATAATCAAATGTGTACTCACAGACAATCCCAGTACACAAGTGCCGTATCTGTTCACGCTGTTTAGATAGTAATGTCTAGAAATTGAACTTTGCCTGACGTTGTACTGTTTAACAGCCCGAATACTGACAGAGTCTTAAATCAAGCCTCAAAATTTCTTGAGGCTAATATCACAAGAATAAAAAGATATTTTTTTTCTTTTTCATCCAACTTTTGTGTTTTAAGACAGTAAACTTGAGCTTATGTTTTCAAGTTTTTTTCCCCTATTACGCTAGGAATTTGTTTTTGCTCTCTACAATGAAAGAGAAGAAGGAAACAGATGTTATGTTAAAACTCACAATGAAATAGTGAAACTAGAAACAGATCAATACTGATTATTATTTCCCTTTTTCAGAGTTTCTATACAGATGAAGACAAAAATTTAAGGAAAAAATTTAAACTGTATGTGGAGGATAACTGGAATAAATGTGATATGGTGACCATCTTCCTCTTCATAATTGGGGTAACCTGCAGGTATATATCTGTTATATCTGTTCCACGTGATGTGGTCAGCAGTGGTAGCAAGGGCTATGTATGTCAACTGACAGGACAGTCTCTCATGCACATGAGGACGGACTCTGACATTTACTTTTACAAGCTTCGAGACATTTCTGCATTAAAAGCCACTAAAATTCTGTGGAATCACAGAAGAGATGATTCAGAGATGGTTCAGAGACCACAAAAAGACATACTGGGATATTCAAACACATGTACAGAAAAGCTCTGCTGCTTTTTTTGTTTGGTTTGGTCAATGTATAATACCTTTTTATAAAAAAAAAATAAATCTCATTGAAGCCAAGACAGAGAATACAGTGTCCCTCTGTCTTTTGGCTACTTCTTATCAATGTACAGACATTATGTTACATTCCTAATGCAAGCACAGCCCTGATGTATTTGCCTTTTCCTAATTAGGCCATGCTCGGAAACTGAGTGTAATATTTGAGAAAATACTTCTCAGCAGTACTTGCTGAGATCTGATACTGAATTTTCTGTGTTCTGCAGGATGCTGAACTCGACTTTTCAAGCTGGCCGTACAATACTCGCCATTGATTTTATGGTGTTTACACTTAGACTTATACATATTTTTGCCATTCACAAACAACTTGGACCAAAGATCATAATTGTGGAAAGGATGGTAAGTGTGCAGTCTCTCTCAGATAAATACTTGTGCTTTTGAAAAACTGGGGATTAGGAAATCTTCTCTTTAGAAAGAAAATCAGTTTATGATCTATCTTTATTTTTTTATTTTTAAGGCTTGTCATTTTCCATATACTCTCTTATTTATAATGAGTATTAAAGGTAGTAAGTTTGAAATAGATCCTTCCAAAGAGCTCTGTAGTGTAATAAATTGGTCCCACCTTACTAATCCTTGTACTTTACCTAGTAATTTATTCTCAGATCTGGCAAATGAAGAGTGGAGTGACTTAGACTTACTGCTGTTCTTCCTGCTTCATAAGCTGTGTGCATTCAGAGCAAAGACCTGAGAGACGACAGGTTATTTACAGAAGGGCAAGGCATTTACTGAATGACTCTGCTCCACTTGGGGAAAAAGATGATGTTATTTGCAATAAATGTGAAAAAATTTTGTGAAAAAGTACAGTTGCTAGTTTCCCACAGGAATTACTCTTGTACTCTGTAGCTCCAAGTTACAATGAAAACATTAGTACTTTGTGAGCATATGTTGGAAGATGTTGATAAAAGATTTTTATTTATTACCACCCTCCTGCAGGAAACGAGACATTAGGACTACAGTTACTGTGCTTGGGTATGCATTTGTATGTTGAAGTAGCTTTTTATTTAGGCATGTTAATCCTCTAGGCCAATTAGTTCATGGTAACTGATTAATAGCAGTTCATCTAATTGTAAATGCTATCACAGAATCTACAAATATTTGATTTGTGACTCACAGCAGAACTCAGTAAAACCCCTACAGTCTAAACAAGCCTATACATTGAATAAACATAACTACCAAGCTATTTGGATTTGTCTACAAATGCAGTAACTGAAACTCTAACATGACATTTTCTTGGAGTAGCAAAAGGGCAAATGGCAAATAAATATTTGTTCTTGAACATTATCTAGCTTACAGCATTAGCAAACTTTTATTGTAAGAGAACAAGTCAGATCTACAGCTCCTGACCCTTCCTTCCTGCGTACCAAGCTAAACCGGGGCCTTGAACACATACGGTGATGTGTCTAGTATGCTGGCATCTGAAGTCATATGAGACAACACACAGATTAAGAAGATGCAAACAAGACCATAACCAGCAGCCTAGACAAAACCATAAAATGCGACCTTTCATCTTTGCCCCATCCAAGCCAACCCAATGCCTGAGCTTTGGTAATTCAGTGCTGAACCTTACATCAAACAAAAGAACAGTGAAAGTTACTTCAGTAAATGATACCTTCTTGAACGGTTTGTCAAGTGGGTTCAAGCAAGATCATTTCCCTTACTTAAACAGAGAAGCAATCCAAAATTGTCTGTTATTGTCTTTCTCCTTGTTAGCCTTGCTACAGAACTGCTGAAACAAGTCTGGTAGCTGCTAAAATGGCATTTTGATGCCAGCACAATGCACCTTCACAGAGAGACTGCAGACTGGAAAAAAATATTTCCAGATTTGTCACCCCTCTCTCTTAACTATGATATCATTACAGTCCTGCAGCACTGATAAATTTTAAATCATCCAGAAAGCAAAACAGATTGGTGAAAGTCAGAGAGACATCAAATATACCTTGCCTGGTTTGTCCCTGAGGTCTGAAATGCCTATGCTTTTGGATAACTGCACAATCCAATAATCTAATTGAAATGAATCTAAAGTCCCTAATGAACTCTGTCAGATTAGATGGGAAGAGAGGATGAAGTGTTCTTTTTCCACCAGGGAAAAATTATTACACTTGAAATACATATTAGATTTTTTTTTTTTAAGTAAGTGTTTTAGGATGCAATTACTTGTGTTTCTGTAGAGAAACACAATGTTTAAAAGCATGAAGACCTGAAAACAATCCCTCAGATGCATTACTTAGCTTGCAAACCCAAGACAGCAGCTACCTGATCCTTGCAGCCTTCAGTGTCTGCTGTGTCAGTGGTTCAGCATTCATCAATGAGCACCGGCTCTTACCAGGATTCACGGCTGCAGCGGAACTCGTGCATTTCACAGTAAAGCAGTTGGTAGTACTGAGATCTCACAGAAAATCTGTATTTAAAAGGAACAATAAGATTCGCTTAAAGAATAAAATGTGCTTAATTTTTAAATGTTAGATGATGGAGAAGCAAGGTTTTAATTTAAAACATGCCTTTATCTAAATGAGCTATTTAATTTAAAACATGCCTTTATCTTAACAGCTGGTTTTAGGCCAAGAACAATATGATAACAGCAAGGTCAAGAGAGGAATTCTGTGCGTGGAACTGTATCCTATTCCACCTTCTTTAACTAAAACGAGCTTGTAAAGAAACAAAATTATTTGAGCTGTTTTCATGTAGAAATCTTCAAAACCAAAATTTTCATATACCATTCTTTGACTATGCTATTACAGTCACCTCTCCTCCTTTTCTCCCCTCCCCCTCTCTGTTTTAGATGAAGGATGTTTTCTTCTTTCTATTTTTCTTGAGTGTGTGGCTCATTGCCTACGGTGTGACAACTCAAGCTCTACTTCATCCCGACGACAGCCGAGCAGAATGGATATTCAGGAGGGTGCTTTATCGTCCCTACCTTCAGATATTTGGCCAGATTCCACTGGATGAAATAGACAGTGAGGAAATTTCTTTACGCCTAATTTGGCCATTTTTGAATGCACGCTTCTGATTAGAGCATGGAATTCCTTCCCAGTATTGTCTTTTTTTTTTTTTTTTGTGAGTGTTAATCTTTGTCCTGCAGGCTAAAGCTTTCACTTTACTATGATATAAATAGTGCATTTGCAAAGAGATAATGTGCACTGTGGAATTCCGTTAGAGTATAAGGGTTGGCCCTATTTAGACAAGCTGTCTGAAACGTTCGTACAAGGATTTGCAGTTTTCAAGGCTGGCATACCTTCTTCCACTTCAGTCCGTTTCCGTTCAGTTTAACCTAGATAACCCTGTGTAAACTGAAATACTAGCACCTCCATACATTTTGGCAGGAGTTTAATGTGACAGTGCTAAAGCAGTACAGCTCTGCCTGTAAGGAAACATTTATGTTTTAGAATAAATATTGCTCCAGAGCATTTATTGACTCTGGAGGCAAAGCTGCCCAAATCAAATAAAGCTAGGAATTGCATATGTGCATATTTCAAACAAAACAACATTAAAATAACCACAAGACACAGAAAGACTTGACAGTAAAAGTTCAACGGCAACATTTCTGATAGGCAAGCAGGTAAAATACGGAATAGGTAATCTCCCAAAGGTGGCTGAAGTAATGCCACAGCATTTAAGAAGAATAACTGTGATAAACGTCAGTGGCAATGTTGAAATAGGATGCAAACTTGAGGTAATATAGATGGAACCGAAAAAAATCCCATCGACAGAAGTAAACCAGTAAACATTCTTTTGTGTTCACTCTGCTTAATAAGAAAAAGCATCTGTCTTAGAAAAGCCAAAGAAGTCTGAATGAGACAAGGGAGCAAGGGTATGATTCATCTCACTTAACTTTAAATGCCTAAGGTGTAAGCGTGCACAGCACAACCAGTCCCTCTTATTTCCATTAAAGCAACTGGAGAGAAACAAATATTTCTGGAATAGGATTAATCTCATTTGGAAATAGGTCAGATGTACCGTTCTCCAGAAATGTGTGTTTCTCTCCAAAGGGTGTCTTCACCTGGAGAAATAACTAAATAAATGACAGAGAAAAAAAGAATTAATTACACAGGCAGCTTCCAGAAGGGAGTCATTTGTCCTGGGGCTCTCTGGGGCTTATTCTGTTTAACATCTTTATGAAACATGTAGAAAAGGAGATGGGTAATGAGGAGGACAAAATCTGCTGACAAAACTACATTACTGGGTAGTAAAGACTAAAGCTGACACCTTAGAGTTGCAGAGGACCCTCATGAATGCTAAATCATCAGATGAAATTCAGTGTAGATAAATATAAGGTAATGCACTTGGGTGAAAGCAGTTCCAGCTGCGGCAAGCTTTGATACAACTGCACAGTCCAAGAAATATGATTGTGGGGTTATCCATGGCAGTGGGGAAAAGAATTATTAGTGAAAAAACGGGGAACAAAAAAGTAAATATCATTATGCTACACTAAATTTGTGGATTTAATTCATAGCTGGAGATAGAATACAGGGCTAAACCTCTAGTCTGACGCAGTAGAACCACTGTTACTAACCTTGACTGCAAGCTCAGATGTACAAAGTAGTTTACATTTAGAATGAAGAACACCATTCCCAGCTTTTACTTAGCTTTCTCCTCTAAGATGCACACCAGCATGAGGACTGCAAAGACACAAGTATGTGGGGGAACACAACTGCTAAATACTCAAAAGTGGTTTGAGTTTGGGAACTCAAAACTAGTCTAAAAATTGATACAGCCTTTTCAATACAATCCCCCTTTGCTGAACTTTACTAAAAAGCCAGCTGTGGCAGCCACCTTGCTACTGAATGGGTGGCCAAATTCTGGAGATCTGCATCGTTCTAGGGTTGCAGACGTCTTGCACATTAAAGCAATGTTCTTCACGTACACAACACAGTCATATTTTCACAAAATTAAAGACTTTGGATACTAGTTCACATAAATGATCTTTCAACTGCAAGAATTAGCTCAGTAGCTGAAGAAGTCAAAGAACTGACCTTGTAGGGTTAACAGAGTCTCATATTTACGGTCCTGCTAGTAGTCAACAAGGGTAGTCCAAAAATACTACCACAATATTGGGTTTAAGCTTTTAATGACTGTAAAATATTTAGAACAAAATTATGCTGCTTATATGCAGCCAAGATTTAATCTCATTTTAGTAATCACTGTCATCATTGTCCTTTATTTGTATCTTAACAGTAAGGGTACTAAATATATGCTTCCACCCATGTCACTAGTTCTTAAAAAAAGACATGTTTAGAGATATTAATTCAGTTTTTATTTGCATTGAAATAGCTATGAAATGCGTAACTTCAAACCTCAGGACTTGCCATTCTTTGTTGAAAGTCAGAGATTTTGCTTACCAAAATGCAAAGCTTTTGTCTCCACTGTAAGAAATACGTGTGGCAGCAGGATTTGTCAAAACTATTCTTTTATTTCTCCGTCTTTCTTTGCAGCATCTCGAATGTATCCCAGGAACTGTACATTTAATCCACTGCAGATTTTGCAGGAGAACTCCCCATCTTGTCCAAATAGCTACGCCAACTGGCTCGTCATACTTCTGTTGGTCATCTTCCTGCTAGTCACAAATGTTCTCCTTATGAATCTCCTGATTGCTATGTTCAGGTAAGAGCGATTTCAGTAAGCATCACGACAGAGGCTGCAAAGGATTGACTAAATGCCCACATTCCCTACATTGCTGTTGGCTATTCATTTTGGAATACACTAGTAATTTTCCTAATGAATACTATTTGGGGATTTATAGGTAGACTTCTGCGATAACATAGTTCTTAAGTTCTCATCATCGTTATTCTAGTCACATTAAAGACAAGAAGAAAAGAAGCCTGTTTTACTGCTAAAAATTCCATTAAACATGCATAGAAGGGTTTGGATCCCTGGCTGTGCTGCAGTACAAATCCGCAGGTGCAAAGCAGCCGTAAATTTGGCAGGCTTAACAGTGGATAATCTGCACGTAGGGGAAATGCTTGATGTCAACACGGCTAATAATGATTCATTTGGTTGAAGAACTGACGTGGCATGTTTGCTGATCTTGCCTAAGTGAAGTGAAATTACCTTTAAAAAAAACCAACACCCTAATGTATTTTTTAACGTTTGAAGATTGCAATTGCAATTATTTTAATATCTAAGAATTTGCACAAACTTCAGATCAAATTAACCCTACTTGCTGAGCTTGGTGTTCCCTTTCTAAAGTAAATGAGGGACTAAATTTTGTAATAATAAGCATTAGCTTATTGTGGTAAAAAGAGTTATAATACTTTTTTCTTTTCTCCAATTACAGTTACACTTTTCAAGTTGTTCAGGGCAATGCAGACATCTTCTGGAAAATGCAGCGCTACAATCTGATTGTTGAATATCATGGCCGACCAGCCTTAGCACCACCATTTATCATTATTAACCACATAACTCTGGTTCTCAGAAGAATCTTCAACAAAATGGAACATAAAAATGAACATCTGGGTGAGTTATTAGCAAACATCTTGCAACTGGAGACCTCGACACTCTCCTAGGACATGCTGCATAGGCAAAACAGAACAGCAATTAAGATTTCCTTAAGCCAAGAGTCACAATTTATTTTTAACAAAGAGTGCCAGGAGAGTACAAATGAAAAATTAAGGCTTATAATGCATCCTCTACTATAAACAGTTTCCCACTATGCATTTCTTTATGCACCACACTTACTACAACAAAGGTGTCAATGTAAAACTGGTTAACGGGATTTGATTTCTGAAGAGATAAGGATGGATAGGTTTAGTGAATAGTTATTTCATTTGCTTCTGAATTCTAGTAATTATTAAGTACAGACAACCCTAAAAACATACACCAAATCTAAAAATCTACTAGGATCAGCAGGATTTCCCAATACAGGGACTCGGAGAGAGAGTGAGCACGCTTAGAGAATATAGTGGTCTCTTAAAAGTTATAATTAAAAAGGCAGACGAAGTTCAGCTAATTACAGAAGGCATTTGGGGGCTTTTTATAGTGATGGCAAACTTGGCCCATCTACTTTAACAGTGTCTGATAATAAGCCTATTTACTTCTCATGCGCAAGTAGATAACGGGCTTTGGAGCAGGACTGATGTCAGACTGAACCAATTCAGAGCCCTTTGACTAAGCTCCCTTTTAGATACATTACTCCTGGCTCTCAAAGCATACTGCTGAAGATTCTTCAAAACCTAATAAAATTCTTTTTTCCCATAATATAGCAAGTACCTGACTGCTCAGGTTATAGATTCAGTAGTGTCTGGGGCATGCAGCAAGTGTGCTCTTTTGGCAATCTTTAGGAAGATACAAAACGAGTATGTTACATTCAAAATATGTCTGAAATTGAGGTCTTTTGTTGTCTGGGACGTTTGACAACAACAACAGGCTTCATACTTCAAGGTGGGGAGGTTTATGCACAGTTTGTCCTTCCTATTTGTAACTGTTCTAATAAAGAAGCTTTGATGATAAAGCTCTGCTCGTTAAATAATTTGGGGCTAAAATATGTCAGAAGTCCAGTAAGCTTGTAAATAAGCTTAAATGGAACCACAGAAATTGGTCCATGCTGTTCTTCAGAAAATTCAGGAGTTATATCCAACTGCAAAAAGGTCTATTGCCTTCCATCTCAAGAAAAAAAAAAGTAGAAAATACTTATGTTACGCTGCATTTTCATAACATGACACTCCTGCAATGGCAAGACTTCATTTTCTTTTAGCATAGCAGCCTTCCATTACGAGTATAAGAGGATAGAGAGTAAAATATTATTTTTATTTTTTTTTCCTACAGAAAGAGATCTTCCAGTTGGCCTAGATCAAAAAATCATAACGTGGGAGCTGGTGCAAAAAGAGAATTATCTTGTAAACCTTGAACAAGAAAGGAAAGAAACCAATGAAGAAAGACTGAAGGCCACATCTAATAAGTATGTTATTCTGACTCACAATTAGTGTTCCTTGCAAGTCTTCATTTTTGAATGAGATAAACATTCAGGTGCTTGTAAAGTTTATATGATGAATCCAACTAGAATGCAGTTACAAAATATGCAGTCCATTAAAAACCATGAGAGTCCAGCAGCACTACTACATCAGAAGAGTTTTTGGCACTCTTGAAGCACGTCCAATTAAGCTCCAGCTACAGCTGTAAGCTCCAGCCAAACCTGCAGTCAAACTCAATGAAAATCATATTAATGAAGAAATGGTGGAAGAAGAGTTCCTTTGGTATACTGTAGTGCATGCACTTCCACCCCCTTTTGAATGGCTTAGGCCTTTGAATGGAAGTTTAAGATATCTTGAATTAATCCCAGCCCACAGATGCGGAAGAACAACTATTTATGACTTCATGGCATGAAACTACAATTTTCCACAAGAAATTAATGATACTGGCTCTGAAATTATATTTAATTAACTGAGTCTCCATTTAAATACTTCTCTAAAATATCTTCCCACTAGGAGCACCACTTAAATTGGTCGAGTATTCTAAAGAAAGAAAGAGGTACATTATTATTCAGAGGTTTACACTGAATGAGTAAATGTTTATTTTGTGTCTTTATGTGAGACACAAAGAAGTTATATGCAGGCAAAACACAAACATCTAAGGCAAAACAGAAAGCCAGACAGCAAAGCCTTCTTTAAAGAAGCTTTTAACACCTGTTTCAGCTATTTTCTCTTACGATAAAACTGACTTCAAATAGAGGCACAATGGGTGTGAAAGTTATCATAATAAGATCTTGTGCTGTCTGTGTTCTTTCTGTGCTGTCTTTCCAAACAAACCTTGGTCTGTCTAACTCACAGATTAGCTGGAGCCCAGAACACCGTACTTGAGTACGTTCTTGGAAAATACTCTTCTCCCTCTGATCTACACAGACTCTTAATTCACAATAATTTAGAATTATTATGTTGGTTTAAAGTTTATTCTCATAAGCAGATCACTGACAAACCCCAGGAATGAGAGCTCAATTTTTGAGATCAAGCAATAAAAATGTGCGTAATTTCTTCCAAATAAAGGGCACAATTATATTCTTTCTATCTTTAAAGCTAGAAAGCTTTTTCAGATGGTACATTATAGATGAAGTTACTGCTTGGAGGGGAAAAGTAAGGATCAGTCTGGCTTCACAGGATTTCAGGTGTAGCAGAGCCACAAAGAGACTGGAAAAAGGTTCAGATGAACACCACTAAACCCGTGGCTTTTCATCTTCGCTCTTAGGTGGTAGCAGTGTGTATTTGAAAGCCTATGAAACCCTCAGAAAGTCATTCTTTGGACTTCATGTTGAACCAAAATGCATTAGACCCATCCAGCAGCAGCTTTTCCACATAGACCTGAACAGAACTTAACCTGCCAGAGGGAAACTTTGAAATAATAGTTAGGGCAAGGTAGAGAGGGATTTGAGGAGCCTGTGGGGAATCAGATGCTAAGATTAAGGAACTGGTGGGAGGAGAGAGATACAGAAAGCATGTGGACAATACAATGATTTGGAGGCACTATATGGAAGTCCTCTACACAGTCCTTTTGGACTGCATGGAAAGAAGGATTTGAATGTCAAGCCATTTCCGAAAAATGAAACCTTGTATGAATTTTAAGTGGTTCATCTCCCTCGTGTTGATGGAAAATGTGGCCTCTGCTCTCACACCAGGATCAGTTTACATTTGGTACAGATGGGGGACTAAGTGGCCAGAGAGGCAGAGCTGGCCCTAAGGCTCCTTTCTGCTGTCCTGGATTTCCACAGCAGCTGGGCCCAAGTGGCCCCAGCCAGAAGCTGAAGGGCCACTGTGATCTGTGTGTTTATGAGTCCTGGGGCACCAGGTGCATGAGAGTGTTCCAGAAATGCTGCTCTGTTCAACAAATACTTGCAGGAACACCTCAAAAGGACAAAACTTTTAGGGGCGTCTGGGATGTCTCAGCAGCACAGAGTTGCCAGCGAGGGGTCATGGCTCTAGTAAGTTACATGGGGTTTGTGTTTTAGGATTTATTCTGAGGCTTTTCCTTTTTGCTCAGCGTGTCTGCTTTGTTTCCACAGGGTGGATAATTTGTCTAAATATTTTAGTGGATTGAAAGAACAAGAAAAGCGGTTTAAAGTTATGGAAGCCCAGGTAAGTAATATTTTTATGGGCATTTGTATCAGCTTTAGGGTTTCATCATGTGTCTCTCATTTAGTGGTGCTTTGGCAGACTCTATTTAGGGATAAAGGGAAGGAGAAACGGATCTGTGTTATGATTTCGCTGTAGTTAGTTTTTTCTCTGGTGATAATACATATGTAAAGAAACATTTCTGACCTCTGGCAGAAAGGAGAATGGGGAATCAAGCATTTCTTGCTCTCTTTGCTAGGCTGCTTGAGAAGTCTTTATTTCCTTCATTACGGGTGCTTCTGGAAAGAAATGCTTCCTCTTCCCTGCTCCATTCTTTTTCTTTGCCCAACCTTTTCTTTCTTTAAAACCGACAACTTTGAAAATACCCGTATTCTGTCTGATCTGAGCCAGACTAATCTTCTTGGACATCAGTTTTTCCAATTTTCTTAGATACCAGATACCAGCGTCTCAAAGGAAAGTGTCTAACATACAAATGGGAAACATCAATAATAGAAGGAAACCCTATCTTGAGCTTTTGATTATGAACCCTTGAAATGTAAACAAACGTTTCTCAAACAATCTGAAAATGCGCAGCATTACCATGTGCTACATAGCACAACTGCTATTGTTTTCTTTGTCCTTAGAACTCTCCAGTGTAATTTTGGCCTCACTGAAAGTTCCTTATCTTAATACTCCCATCACAGTTTCCCTCCCCTTTCTTATCCATTTTATGGCTTTCTGAAAAGTCATGAAAAAAATGAACAATGTTGACACCAAATACAGGTCCACAGGAACACACAAGAAATGCTTTAATAAGATTGTGCCAGTTTGTGATAATGCAATATACTCACAAAAAAAGGGAAGGTATTTAATACAAATCTTACTCCGAGACAGTTCAGCTATTTCTTAAAAATAAAATAAAATTAAAAAGTGGTATCTCTGACACTGCTGCAGTCTGCTGCCTAGACTATCCTTCCTGTAAATTTAAGAATGGATAAGGTACTACAAAAATTAGCTGATGTAGAAATCTCTACCTATTTTGCAGATTTGCTACTGTTCAACTGTTATCTCCTCAATGGCAGAGCTTTTAACCAGAACCAATCTCTTGTGCAACCAACCAGCTCCAAACTATACATGTAAGTATTGAAAACAATCACAGAAAAGCTAATTAATAGAGCTGAACAATTTAGTTAAAAAAATTCAAGGGGAAAAAAAAAGATTGGAAAAGAACCACCTAATGAGGTGCAAAGGAGTGTACATAGAGGTAATGGGAATATAAACAAGGAACAGAATATCCATAGTTCAGAATGAAAAAATTACCTTTTGAGGAAGGGACTATCACTTAGCGTGAGTTAGAATGATCTCACCCAACTTTGAGCGTGTAAATAAGCATCTATTTGCCATAGCGTTTCTTGAGAGGATTGTGTCTTGGGGGGTCATTGAGTCAATGAGATAATACTACCAAAGTATTACCAAAAACATTTAACATGGATAACAATAGTCTTGGAAAAAAAAAAATAATAAAAAAAAATTGACCAAGCTTCCTACTTTGTTCTAATCAACTCAGCTCATCTGCCTTCAGAGCTGCAACTATTTCTGTCCCCTGTGTCCCAGGGTTCCACTGTTTGGAGTTTAAAACGTTGGAGACAGAAACTGAACATCCAATACAATAAAGATTTTGGATGTTCTTCTTAAGTGATCTATTTCAATAGATTTTCAATATGTACCTACTACTAGCTATTATACAAAAAGCTCTCCAAAAAACATAAACTGAACACTTATACACTACATGGTAAAAAGAAGTAGCTGTAAACTCAGCAAAGTCATGGCATGACAAGATCTCATATCACTCAAACTAAGCTCAAACTTAATTCTGTTAGAAGCTTATAAAACACCAATGTAAATTCCTTCATTATTCCAGTAAGAAAAACCATCATGTAGCATAGCCATTTTAATGCTTTAAACTGCATAAACTTTAACTGCATAAATATCAGAAACTTAAATAGCTGAAAAATAAAGAAAAAAAACTGGTTTTATCATTTACTGAGCTAATGCAAAGTAATAGAATCCACAGTATCTTTTTATCGTGGATTATTTTCAACATTTTAAAGTTTCTTAAGCAATTACTATTATGTGCCCCTTAAGGCTTTTAAACACGCACATGGCTTTTCCAATCCTATTAGGTGCGATGAATGCCAACACAGAAGTGCCTTTGCCAGAAAGAAGTGAAAGAGAAGAGCGTGCAGATCAGTCTGAGACTGACATCACGTACATCGATAATTAAATTTTACTTATTTTGTCCTACTGAACTACTGTAGAAGTAAAATAGTAATCTCATTAAGGCCTAAGGCTGAGCTCACAGTGTCTTTATGCCAAGCACTGTCAATGTTTGACACTACTGAGAATTTCTTATTCTTCCTCCTTCAATTACTTGGGCTTTCTTCTCTCCTGCTCCTGTATCGCCTGGTTCTTTCTCCAAAACTCCATTCCACAAATCACACTAAAAACTTTCTTCTCCAGGATGACTCCACCATCTTATTTCCTAAATACGATCTGCCTTCTGTTCTCCAGATACCATACCCTCAATCCAATGTCATCATTGCTCATTTACACATTCCTCTGCTCAAGGGAATCTCCCTTTAGAAGGGTGATCATTTATGCACTAAAAACCAAGCCACTTCCTTGGCAAAGAAAGCAAGCTCGTACCTCTGAGTTGCTCAGAAAGGAAATCAAGCAATACCTTCCACAGGAAAGGGCCTGGGATACTGAACTATTACAACCCTGGATTTCTTACAATCCTCAAACAATTGCACTCACCATCTTCTCTTCCCGTGCTGGCTTCCGCGAGGTATTCCTTTGCCGGTATTCCTGACTGAGGGCTCCTCGCTCATCCCCAGAAGCTGCAATCTCATTGTGTGGTCCTCACAGGTGGGGTGGCTTGCAGTCGCTTTCCAAACACAAAGCAGGTGGCCCTCCCGCAGTCAGATCCCCAAGCCTCCCCTGCTCTCGTTTTTATCCTAACACCAGATCGTAGCTGCTGTTAAAGGAGACTTTGCCTCAATGTACCATGGACCACTGCATCTACACCTAAGCGGTTTTCTGATTTCATTTTACTCATCTCTCTCAAAGGTCAGGGGGAAAAAAAAATAATAAAAAATTAGAGACTTTAAAGCAAGAATGTGTAGCAAAAATTTTCCTACAAACTAGGAATTTGAACTGTGTGATTTTTTTCATTACTTAAACTGGCATGTACGTTTTTAGCATACAAAAGTTGGCTGGCTTTATTAGAATTTTCTATGAAAAGATACACCAATAAAATGAATATTACTCCCATCCTTTAAAGGGAAATTTCTTTAGAGCATCAGAAGGGGGAAGTAGTGGGTTGTGGTCTTTCTTAGATAAGCTTCAACTGAACTTAATTTCCTCATGCATGTAACACTGCTTCCATCATGCGACATAAGCGCAGGGTGCGCAAAAGCTCTCTCTGTTACTAGAGGCGGCCAAAAAAATAAAGTTGAGATCTGATAAAAATACCTTTCTGACAAGAGTCATTTATTCATAGATACCCAACTTGTTACGATGTCTTCATAAAACAGGCATCTGTCCAGTTTATTCAGCTGTGCCCCAGACCTCAGCAATCCCATTTGGAATTTTGGTACTGTCTTACCTGTTCTGCACCCTAGGCAAGCAGAAGTTATAAAACCAGTAAGTTTGTACTAAGCTACATTTTCTGCTAGGAAATAACGCATATCTTACAACCAGCAAGCGCTGCTCTGGCAACAGCTTCCATTCTGAAACAGCTACTATTTTAATTGTGTCCAGCGCATTAATTATCCGCTGGAAACCAAAACCTATCTATGTGGAAATGCTGTCATGTTCCACTCACACGCGTTGGAAAAACTGAAGTATTTAGCAGTGACCCACTAATTACTGCAAATCATTAAACCGTACACTCATGTGAAAATACATTCTGCTTTTAAAATTAAAAGGTGGATTTCAAAAGATGGAGCGATATTACTCATTTTACATTGTTTCCTGTTTCTGCTGCCAAATGACGCATCGGTTCAAACACAAAGACCCACATGATTTGGGCCTATCAGTCAATTATCAATAAGATGCCAATACCCCCCGCAGAGAAAGTAACCTCCCCAAGTATCCTTCAGAGTTTGAGCAAACAGAGTCTAGCAAGAAAGATCACAAACGCTAAAGAAGTAATCTTTCACTACACGGTTATAAATACTAACATTGGGGTTGGCTATTTAGAACACTGGGAAAAAAAAGTCAGCCCAAACTAACCTGAACTAATTTGAGTTTCAAATCATATAGCCTTTCAAAGAATTCAATATTTCAACCTTATTTATAAAATTTATTAGCATTCTGTGTGAAAAACTACTATAACTGACATTCATTACAATGCGATTCATTGTATGAGGTGATTCTCTATATGTTGTAAGATTGAAGATGTTAGAAATGTGTTACCCTCACAATAGGGCAAGCTTAGAGTAACATCCCAGAAGACTTTCGAGACAATTCTCAAATCAATTAAACTGAGAATTTGTTAAAACTCCTATAGCTGCATTAATCAGCATGGTTCAAAGAGATGAAGAAATCAAGCTGCAACTAAAAGTTTATTGAATCCCAAAGAACATAAAAATATCCAGTTCTGGTACAAATTCCTCATTCCCATCAAATTCATACACGGAATCAATGTGGAAGCAGTGCCACCTGGAAAGGACATACAAATCACATCATAACATAGCAGTAAGAGGAAAAGCTGCTGCCCAACTTAACAACTGACGCTCTTGCAAATTCTGATCTACAGTCAACGTGGCGAGACTTTGCTGAAGCCATCCTGAGCGTGTCTTCACCAGTGTGCACCCAGAGTTGTACGTCTCCGCAGGAAACATTGTGTTTAAAATCTTTATCGTGTAATGCTAAATAACGTAAATATTAAGCCAAACTTAATATTTGGGCTCTCCAAACTCATGATTGGGCTCCATTGTGCTTTCACTCTCAACAGTAATGAGGATGTGTTAAAAAAAAAAGTTTCCCTTGCTGGGAAAGGATCAGGAGAAATCACATCTAGTGGAAGACTAGGTTTTATTTTCATTGTTTAAAATTCTCTACATAGTGAGCTCATCATCTTTGTTCCAGGATTTGACAACAGCTCTAAATTTGGGGGTTAGTAGGAAGCCTTGCAGCCTTTTAGCTAACGTATCTTTTTCTTTGCCACTCAGGACTACATCCAACTCCAGAGCAAGCCCCAGGGAGCTGCTCAAGCAAACAAAGCATACTGTATTTTCTCCTGCTAGGGTGCAACTATCCTGTGCCCACAGACTTCTCACAGACCAAAAGTGTGGAGAGTATTTTAGGTAGCTTAATTTCTAACAATATAAAATGTTCTTGCTGGCTACAACGCAAACCGTTAGACAAAAAGCTATCACATGGTTTCCAGACCAGAAAAAAAAAAAGTCAGAGAAAAAAACCCAAATATATCCAAAGACAACACAAGTCCTTGGATGTTGCAAGTGTGCTCCACCCTTCAGGACTCTTCCCCATCCCCTTCATCATCTACTTTAGGTCGGAAATTTTTCCTATTCTTCTTCTTACTGCAATGGAATCCAACTGTTTCAACCGATGGCTCTTCACCTGCGCCACTAAACCTTGCACTAAGCTTGCCTTCTGTAGTCAGGTCCCCCGCCATCGTGCATTCCTCCTCCTCCTCTGTTGCCTTTCCCCTTCCACTGTCTAAGTGCCCCAGCTCTACTTTATCCTCCTCCCTTAAGTCATCAGTCATCTTAAGAGAATTTCCTTTCAGATCTGTTTTCACATGTTTCTTATCATCCTCCCCTGCCGATGTTTTCTTTTCCAGTCCATCAACATCCCTTTTTATTGGTTTGGTGAAGACAATCCTTCCAGTTCCACAGCTGGAAGGGTTCTGGTTGAAGTATGGGGTGTAGCTCTCTTGGGTAGCCGAGCTTTGTTCCTCCCCTCTTTTCTTCAAACCCTCTAGAAATTCCATGGCCACTGATCTGTTAGTCTTGTCAGTAGACTCTGAAACTCCATCTAGGCTGTATTTGGTCCAGCGCTCTGGGTGTGCCACATAGTCAGGCACTGCAGGAGAGGTTTTGGAAGCCCGTGCTGGTTTGGCTTGCTTCCCCAGGCTTTCTGGAACCACGTTACTTGAAACTGTGGCTGGAGGCAGTGGGCGCTTAAACCTCCCGTCAACAACATTATCTTCAGGCATTGAGGGCACAGACAACTTGGCCGCCTCTTCCAGGCAATCAAAAATGCTCTGGCTACGGAGAGAGAAAGTAGAACTCATGCCCCTCAGATGGAACGGCTGGACAGGAGATCTGTGACTGCTGTTTGAAGAGTCAGGGGTCTCCCCTGATCTGTAATCCCTGTCATCTACAGACGGCTCCTCAGGAGATACTGTATCAACTTCCGCTTCATCCGCTAACCCCAAATCATCGGAATCAGAATCGCTGAGTGACACCGTGTCTGAGGGCAGAACTCCTTCATAGTCTGTGGCACCACCAGCCACTATCCCCAGAAAGGGTTCACCTTCATCCTGATCTCCCATCTTCAAGCTATCGCTCCACTGAAGTCTTTGATGTAGGCCCAGGAACAGCTGCAAATATGGTTTCCGAAGTGCCCAGCAAATTTAGTGCCTAGAATACAAAGGAGCATAAAAATTCAACTGTGCAATGACAATCAAGTATGAGATTATCATTCTGTGCTGTGCAAAATAATTATTACTGCAATATCACAGGCAGCTGTACTTCAGAGATTCCTAAACAATTTTGCTTGAAATAAAAAGATTATTTAGGGAGTGAATGCACATTGAAATTAAAGATTTATACAAGACTCAATACTAGAATATGAAGTAATTAAAAATAGCATTGCACAACAAATTTCATTAAAGGTTACAGCAGGTCATAATGATGAACATAAGTTTTTTGACCAAATCTGAATACCCCATAACTATCTTGCACATCTTCCAAGAGAAAGCAATCACCTCTCCAAATTACACCCTGCATCTATCATACGTAAATATCCAGAAAACCACATCCTAATCTCTCACGCTTTCCTTTGGCCATTATGATCCTTTACTGCAGTAGCTACTTTACCCCCTGTCCCAAAAATCATCACGTTCTGCATATTATAAAGGACACTATCACTGACAGAGGTCAGTGGCAGAGAAGTCACAAAAATATCAGGGCTGCAGTTTCAGGATTTCTTTAAAGTAACATAAAGTACAAGCTCAACTCCTTCCTCAGCTCTAAGCTCTCATGTCATTACTAGATTCTTGGAATCACAAAACAGGCCAGATCAAGAAATCAATCCCACTGGATTAAGAAAACTAATTGCACGTGCCATGCTTACATATGGAAACAAGGTGGGGGTGCAACTAAGGGTCTGGAAGAGCTGGCCCTTCAGTCAGTAAAAGACAGTGTGATCTGAGGCCTGAATTCCAGTGGCTGGAATACCCGATTCACTGTGCCATCTGCTTGAAGGGAACCTTGCAGAATTGAGGCGGCTGATGAACATGCTACTGCTTGCCAGGAATCAGAGATGGTGTTGGAAAACACACGCCTGAGTTCAGCTCACAAAAGCACGAATTACAAAAACAGTTCTAATATATTATTAGAATAAGCTCAACTACCTAATTATAGGTTCTTTCTGAAACGATGCAGTAAACAGACATGGAAAGTCTGTAGTCACTCACTTTCTCTTGAGACTGAGTCAGCTTCCCCTCCTGAGGGTCAGTTAAAGCCACCAAAGATCTCAGCATTTCCACCCTAGAAAACAAACATTTCCATCAAGATACTGGAAATGTAGTTTTGAAATGGGTTTTAAAAATAATTCCTTCCCCCTGAATCATCCAAAACTGCAGATCAGAGTTCTAAATCTGACACAAACTCATGCTAGTATAAAAGTCTGAAGATATTCCTGGATTTTTGGCAAAAGAACAACACGCAGCCTAATAAGGCAGGCACCACTTTATTTAGTCTCCACATTCACACTGCCAACCTTATTCTGTAGAATAGAAGAGAGGATTTAGAAAAATAAAACTGTAATTTTTATGTGCAGTGCACCATTACTAAATGAACAGTATTAAATGCAGCTAAGAAAGTATAAAAATGATAGTTATGCACTGCAAGTATTAAATGCTGTAAAAAATAGACCATGGATACCAGAGTTGTGTTTTCAGAGAAAGGTCATATTCATATTTAGGGCCAGATTTTCATGAAGCATTAAAACATAGAAAAACTTCTGAAGAATTCAACAGACTGCTGTGTTCCATGTAAAGTCTGGCTGTCTTTGACAACAGGAATCTGATGACTGCTTTTGAAAACACTGCACTCAGTATAACCTTAATTAATTAATGAAGAATAATCTTCCAAAAATCATACATCCTTCTGCTTAGTTTTATAACACATTAAAGTAATGACTACAACCCAAAAGAGACACTGAAGCACATAACTGAATACTAAAACTGCTGTTTTCAGATGGCAGTGTGTTCACCGTAGTCTGTGAATCAGAGTATCTTTTGCCTGAGGGCAGTTACACAGAAAGTAAATAATTTGCTGTTAAGGAGATGTTTTAGCCTTAGTAGCCAAACACACTGACCCTTACAGCACATCAGACAGACTCACAGGTTTGTTATGGTGACGTGATCACAGCACCACTGGGACAGGATGGCATCTCCGAGGAAGGGAAGGTCCTCATTGGACTCTTCCATGCTGGTCTTACTCAGGCTCCGTGTGTCCTCCTGCAGCCTGTGCGGAAAACAGAGACCCCAGTCACTCCAAACCATGGCCAACAGCCTGCTCTGGTCGCAGAGACAGCGTTGCAAGCAAGCCTGCTGGCAGTTGCCTACCAGCCCTAGTGCAGGACGGTGCCCACAGAGCCCGATAGGCCAAGGAAGAGGGCGGCAGCCTCCTGCCCCGGCTCACCCCTCCAGTGGCCACCCCACCCCGGGGAGGGGGCAACGACAGAGCCCAGGGCCTTGCCCAACATGACGGATGCATCCCCCAGCCTCAGCCGCTCTGCCGGCCCGCGCAGGGCCCGACTCCCTTCCCCGGGCCGCGACCCTGTTGGATATAACCTCCCTACTCGCCTCGCAGGCCTCTGCCCCGCCGAGGGCTGCCGCCCCCCTTCAGCCCCCACGCCCTTCTGCTCATAACACCGGGGCGCCCAGAGCCCCCCTCCCGCCCAGCGCCTCGCCACCTCCGGACAGACAGCAGGAACACAGGGGAAGCAAGGGGTAAAGCGCCCCGTACCCCGACACGGCACAGGCCCGACGCCTCCTCACAGCGGCCGCCCGCCTTTCCCGCCTCTCCCCGCCGCCGACGGCCCCGGCGCGGGGTGCGCTGGGACACCGAGTCCCTACCAGCCACCAGGGGGCTGCGGGGCGCGGCAGCGAAACTACAGCTCCCTGCAGGCAAAGCGGCGCGGAGGGGGTGGGAAAGCGGGCGAGAACCGCCCCTTCCGTACCGCCTCTCTCCTTTTTGTCCTGGGAGTAGTAGTCACCCGCCTTTCCCTCGGCGGGGGACATTTTGCTAGCCATGGAGCGGGGGAAATATTACGGGCCTGCCGCGAAAGGCGACTGTGCCGCGGCGGCGAAGGGACTACAGCTCCCGGGGTGCACCGCGCCGGGCGCCATTTTGCAGCCTGTGAGGAGGCGGGGAGGCCTCGCCGCGGGGGTGGCTGAGGCGGGGCGGTGGGTTCTCGGGCTGCCCGGCGCTGTTAGGGAGGCGGTGGGGCGGCCGCCGCCCTACAGAGCCTGGGAAAAAAACATGTCAAGCAGAGTTTTTTTTTTTCCTCATCAGAAAAGCAGGGTTTAGTCCCAATGAAAACTCAGGCGGAAGTGTCTGGGGTTTTGTTTTGGGTGTTTTTTTTTTTTTTAAATTTGTATGTATTTATTTTCTAACCAGAAAACCCCAAGTCACTTGGGGCATAAAACCATGATCCGTTCAAAAAAAAAAAAAAAATTTTCCATTTTCTCTCCCAGGCGAACATTCTTTGTGTGTGCATTGAGAAGTGGAATTCTGTCTGAAACTGTTTTATTAGTCTTGGCCAAAGATGCTGTTGGTTTTTTTTCTCCTTCTTCCAGCAAAAAGTTTTAAATTCTTGGTGTAAATCTGTGTCCCCAAGCGGCTTCAATATTTAGCTTGTTTACCCTGTGTTAAGGAAAAAAGAAGAGGTAGGGCCCAACAGTTTGTGGGGCTCGTCTCCACCCTTTCCCCAGGCGTGGCCCTGGGTCTTCATCGTTAAATTAAATTAAGTTAAATTCCTGCCTGCAAAGGGCCTGAGCCTCTAAAGGTCCCACCTTCACCTCACCCCGCTCTAAGGGGTTTGCTGTAGGCCTTGAGTGTCAGCAAAGCTCATCTATGCCATGTGTTTCAACGAAAGAAGGAAATTACCACGTAGCCCCACTTTATCTGATTTCAGTGGCACTTTGATTTCCCCCTGTGGCATCCTGGCCGTGCCATGACACTGGTGTCTTTGCCCGTGGGTGTGCTGGAGGGGAGGCAGCTGAGGAGACTTCACCGGATCCCGTTCGAGCAGGGCCTCTCTGTGAGTCGCCTGTAACACAAACTGCAGCCACTTCATTCGCATTGTCAGTTTTCAAATCTATCCTTTCGCCAGCTGCAGTGTTGCTAACTAGGGTAATTTATGAGGCGAGGGCTGCGTTTGGAATACATTTGGCGGCGATGACGAGGCTAGCGCAAAATGTCTTCTGTCTGGCTGGAGTCGTGCTGTAGTAAAACAACAGCTCTAGAGGCGGTTCCCTGTTTGGTGATCCTGGGGTTTTTTTAACATATACACATATGGTAGTACAGCCCCAGGCATTCAAAGGGGTTCCCGGCTGGAGGAAGAGAGGAAAACATGAGTCCCCTGGTAGGCGAGTGGGAAGGGACGGGAGGAGTGTAGTAAACAGGCAAAGGGGGCCAAGAGTAACCCACAGGCGAAGGCTGCCAGCGTCATGTCGCACTGTCTAGGGTGCCGGGGACACAGCTGGTGTAAGCCTCTGGGGCTACTGAGGAAAAGGCAAGAACATGTGAGAGTAAGCAGTAGCGTGCCCTGTTTTTGTAAGGCTGGAGGCAAGCAGGGTACATACGCCATGGACCGGTGCAAATGATGGTGGTCTTTTGTTTTGAGTAGTGGTTTTAATGCTCGATTAGGGGTCAGAGGGGCAGAAGAGGGCTATGCCGCTTCCACCATCTCTATCACCTGTGGATGTGGGTGCCTTCAGAGGCAAGCCCCACTCCTCCATTTCCACAGGCTACAGGTTTTCAGTTTTTGCCTGGATGCTGTGTATGTTAATGACCAAGGTCACCTTCAGAAGCTGACTCTACCCTTTTCCTCCTTCCTGTCTTTTTGCAGAAGATTTAGTGTCGCACTCTGCAGATGAGCTGCTTTTTCTCTGGTGGCTGAGGACAAGACAGCTTGCAGCGGTGGATATGCTGGTGTGTTGGGATTTTCGCTATTGCTCGGCGACAGCTGAAATAAAAATAATGAGTCAGACTCTGAAGATGAACAGATGGTAAAGCGTTTTCCCCTCGCCGGCATGAACTAAAGTGGCTTGCAGAGGGGTGAGGGGCTGGAAGGCAGATCTGAGCTGCAGTGTGGGACATCATCCAAGCGAGCGGGCTGCGTCCGGTCCTGTGCGTGGGCTTCAAGGGGCCAGCTCCTCCGCAGAGGTGGCCCCACATGTCTGCAGGGAGCCAGCGCATCTCCGCATATGGGGGTGGTGTGTGCAAACGCATACCAGTCTCAGCCCCGTTACTGGGTGCCTCATGCTCCTTTTTTGCAAATAAATCTGTCGTTTGGCCCCCATCCGGTAACTGTTTCCGCTGCTCACTGGCAGGCTCCTGCTGCTTCTGCGCTCAGAGCCCGGGGTAAGCGCCTGGCAGGCACTGCTGGCCCCTCTCCTCGCTGCTATAGGAAGGTGGGAGGCAATTCCCTAGCCCAGAGCCTGCAAGCCAGACAGAGCCGTCGGATGCATTTGCACCATCTCCTTCATCTGGACGGAGTAAGGAAGTTAGGCTGGTATAGCCACACGCAGCTGATGCTGGAGCTCCTGGTGGGAGGTGGGGAGGGAAAGGAGTGTTTTCCTGCAGGCAAAAGCACAGCCGTGACCACCACATCCTTCTCTGCTGTGGCAAGGCAGTCACACCAAGTCAGAATGGGTACAGGCTGAGGGGAATAATTCCAGTTGCCTTCTCCCATTTGCAGGACGGAAAGGCTACAAATGGCCTTGAAATCCCCATGTGGTGAGTTTCCAGGATTCAGTGCTTGAGACGGCTTCTCTTCTACAGCCAGCTTCACTTGTTTTACTTTGTACTTTCATTTGGTCCTGGGTCACCTGCAAGCAGGTTTGATTTCTTCCAGTGCTCTGTACCCATGTTGGTGCTTTTGCCCCCTAAGGTAACTACATAAAATTAGCTCTTACGGAGTGAGCTTTAATGCAGGAGGGCTATGAAGGTCTTTATCAACAACTTCTTCACAGTAACAATGTTATCTCTGGCCTGGAGAGGACCTGCAGGGAGAACCTGCAACCCCTTTTCTGTTACAGACACTGCATGTGTGGGAGCGAACTGAAGTAACTTAAGAGGAAAATTAATACTCTCTGCAATTATTGGAAACTTCTAAAAGAAACACAAACAGTTGGGGGGGTGTGTGTCTCTCTGTTCATGTCGATTTAGCTACAGAATATTTGTACTAAAAAACCTCTTCTAATTCTTGCTTCTTTTTCTTTCTTTCCTATCATTGGCCCCAGTGTACCCAATACTAACAGCTAAGGGCTGAAAGAGATCATTGGAACCAGCTGAGGTCCTTGAAGGTAACATAAAGAAAAAAAACCCAAAACCACAAACCCCTAAAAATCCCCAGACCTTTTGTTAGAACATGACCTGTAGAAGCTTTGTGAACCAACACAAGGGCTCTGCATTTAACAGCAGTATCTCTTGCCAGAGGAGATCTTATCAGTTTACTGGCAACCAGCAGTCAGGGTGTTCTTCCTGCGCCATCTCGCCTGGCCTAACACCAACACTTCTTCAGTACTCAGCAAAGCTGTGTTTCAACATGAGTGAATGCCCTAGCAAAGCAGGGCCAAGAAACACCTTTTTTTTTTTTTTTTGTTAAGGAAAAGGTGTGATTAAATGCTAATTAGAATGTTACTTGCAACCACTGGCGCTTGAGCTGGGTCATCTAAACGCAGTGAGAATGCCTGGTGGTCCACTCTAGCATGCCTGGCTGCGAAGTTTATGTATCCTCTAATGTATCTGCAAGTGTGAAAACAAGGTGGCTTGCAGTTATGCAGCAGTTCTAGCTGTCGGGATGTGTTTTCTGTTTGCTCCAGGTCCCTGGGCTTTGAAGTGAAAGTGTCAGGCTGCCAGCCTCAGACAAGCCCCCAGAGGTTAGCTGAAGAGCTCGCACCGGAACAGCGCTTCTGTGACCTCCTCCTTAGGCTGTGCCCCATGCAAGGGTAGCTGATGCTCCCCAGGCTGAAACTGAGAGGAGCAGTCAGACAAAAATATACAGATTAACACCGTGCCTCTAGTTCGACTGCAGAGCATTGTGCATGTGGGATTTGGGGGTTCTAGCCTGTGTCTTTATCACTTAATCAAGAGCTGGTCAGGTAGTTTCCCTCTCCCCTTCAGCACTCACTGGTGGCAGATGGTCCCTCACTGGGGGCTGTATTTCCACTCTTGTCTCCTCTCTGGTACAGCCACAGCTTCCCAGTCCTACCCTGCCAGTAAATGAGATTGTTAAAATAGTCACCTTTTTTTTTTTTTTTTTCAGAAGTCTTCTCCTCTGTTGTCAGCAGCTTGCCCTGGAGCTGAAACTCCCTCCTCTCCCCTAACTGGAAGGGCCACGCTGCCATGCCCAGTAAAGGAAACGTCGGTTCAGAGGAGGAAAGTGAGCACAGTCACTATCTAACACGTCCTTCATCACTGAGCTTGCAAGCAGAGCTGGCAGGCAGAGAGAGGCTGCGGCCAGGATCCAGCAGCGAGGGTGTTTTCCTCTACAGAAACCTCCGCCATCAACAGCTCTTGCATGGGAGAGCTGGCTGCTTTTTTCCCCTCCTGTGGGAATATTGCAAGTCTTGGTTAGAGCTTAGACAGCCTCTTATTAGGGACTGGACATAAGCAATTTATACATGTTAGTCCCAGCTGTTTTAGTAGGAATCAGTTAGATACATTGCTGCTTACAACATAAACAGCCCAGAAGAGGCTTACAAAAAATACCTCCAAAACTTCTCAGTAGAAACTGTCTAGAGTTGATTGTGTTTTTTAAAAAAGCAAAAAACAACACAGTTTGGGAGGGGATAGAAAAGAATTCCACTGGAAAAAATCCCAACTTGCTCTGGCTTAAAAAAATTCATGCTTGTATTTTTACTTTATGAAAATTCTTGTTTCACAAAAAAGATTCCACAGTCACATTCCTAGGAATTGGCAGTCCACAGTAAGGTCTCCAGTGACTTTCCAAGTCCTTCATACCTCCGGAGAAAAATGATTAAGAGAAGCAAACGTTTAAGAGGGCTGTTGGTGCAATACGACAACAAGCGGGTCGCAAGCGTTCCACCCACCCCTTCCTCTCCCAGTGGTTTATCCCTGTGGCCTCACATGCTCCTACACAGCAGGACTGCTGTTTTCCAAGACTAACCCGTGTCTTCACATATCAGCACCTTAAAGGGGCCTAGGTTTGCCCTGTCCTCTCCCTGTGTCTCAGCTCAAGCATCATGTACAACTTGATCTGTTCCTATAACATCAGTGTTATCGCTCAGACCTGAGATGCAAAGAGAGGGCCCCAAGTCTGGCCAAGGAAGGTTTAAGATCCCAGCTATGCTCCCAGGCTGAGGTCCCAAGGCACACGCCCTGGATGCCAAACACTCTCCGTGCTTTGCCAGTTTGTTTCCACTATCGTTTCTCCCCCTGTGGAACACTAGCCTGAGCCTGACGGTGACTCACATCAGCTCCTAGCTCCAGAGAAGCAGGAATAATTTTATCCCCATCTGGAACAACAACACAGCACCACAATCCAAATGTTTTAAGACATGAAACAAAGAGCATTGCGTTCATGGGAAACCACCTAGAGGGTCAGCTAAGGACTGCATTCCCTGCAGCCTGAATTTTGCTTGAAGACAAGAACAAGACAACCCTGTTCCCTTGGAAGACATGGCAGAAATCTGTACGTGATGGAAAGAAATGAGATCTGACAACACATCATTAAAAATCCACTAACAAGGAGGTTTGCTTTCTTTTTTTTTATTGTTTTTAAATATAACTTTTTTTATTCTTTCCAGAAGTCATTATGTCCGACTCCATTAACATTCAGGTAAACAAGTGAAAGAACAACAGATGGGCATGATCTCGTAGCACGGGCACAGCCGCCGGGAGCAGGGCTGGCTTTTCTTTGCGGGAGCTGAACATCGCTCTCCCTCGCCCAGCAATCCCTCCCTCTCTGTATCGGCACGGGCAACGGCTGGCAGCCACCACAGGACATCCCTGCTTCAAAACCAGCAAGGAGCCCAAGAAAGGGCAGAGAAAGGCAGGCAGCCATGGGATCACAGCGCTTGGCCTCCCCCCCGTACTCTCCCCTGATGGTGCGGAGGGGGCAGACGATGGAAACAGCAGTGGCATCACCAGACCAGCTGCAAAAATCAGACCAGCCCCCAGGCAGATGGCAACAGAGGGCATTTCAGGCTTTTTGTTGGTCACTTTAGGAGAAGCCTCTTAAGTGTGCGTGGTACTGCCCCCCCCCAACCCCCTTGAATTTCAGCACAGTCACCCTATTTTGCAATGCACGTTGGCTCCCCCACAGCTGTGCCCGCCCTTCCCTTGAGGGGGGGCACAACTGCAGCAGCCATCGCTGCTGCCAAGCAGCCCCTTTGCCTTCCCTCAGCACCATTCCGGATGCATCCCCAGCCTGCCTGCAGGCCCCCCTCCCAGGGGCTGGAAAAACCCATGCTGTTGAAGCCTGGTTCACAAAGCATCCTGGTGTTAAGGTTAACTGGTTGTAAAACTGCAGCAGTTCATCACACTATGCACACTATGAGAAATGTTTATTAAATTGATTTTTGTTTCATTTCTTTAAAAAAAAAAAAAAAAGGCAGAAAGAAGTTAAACACACTGCTTTGTGGCATGCTCCACAGTATGAAAAAAATCCCAAGCATTCAGTTAAGCTGTCAGGGGCTCTGTTTGACCTTTCCATGTGGTCTTTGAACTTAGACCTGGACAGTTCACTCTCCTCATCCTCACCAGCCTCCCTCCTGCTCCCTGCCTCAGCTGATAACTGTTTTCTCAGCTGTCAGTCACTCCAGGAGGATGCTTCATCCTTAGTTTGGTTTTTGGGGGTGTGGAGGGGAGCAGGATGGGGCCCCATGTTGCACACACAAATGTGCAGGTATGCAGGAGAGGGTCTGAGGCAGGGCAGGGGTCCTACCTAATGGGTTTTCTTCCCCTTCACCTCAACTGACCAACTGGTAGAAAAGCCCTGTCGCTTTTGGATCCTAAGTGCCTACAACAGGGCGAGTCCCCCCCTGCCCTTCACAGCTCCCTCTCCGGTTTGTTTTAACTCAGGTTAAACTCCTCTTTCACAGGAGGCCAGACTAGACAAGACCCAAGTGGGTAGGTTTCTTCTCTGTGAGGGTTTCTCAGCTACTTCATCATTCTTAAGAGTGACAGTTCCTCTCTTGTTCCAGAACTGACCCCTCCTGATGACCATGCCTTACAACACGGGGACCCTCAGCTGGTAACTCTAAAGAACACATTAACCTCTCACTGCAAAACCCCTTCTGCCCCCTCCCATGACCTTCCCAGCCGATGGCCCTTCCCCTCCCGCAGCACCTTTCCTGCAGCAGCTGCAGGGGTGGGTGGCAGCTCAGAAAGCTGCCTCTGGAGCTCCCCACAGTGACAAGCCACCTCTGAAATGAGCCAGAGAGCAAGTGGCAGCCCATGCAGGACACGGTCTACACAAATGTCCTGCTCTTCTTTCTCCCACAGCTCAGACTCCCTCTCCATGTACCACTTTCTCCCAATTGTTCCTGCCTGGGACAACCCATACCCCTAAAGATACAGTGCCCAAGGACACACCTGACCTGCATCGAGACCCAGCCTGTCTTCAAACAGAGCTCCAGCTACATACACAGCATCAACTGAATACTGAACAATATCAAAAATACGGTATAAGGAAAGAAAACAGAATTGAAATGCTTAATGGCATATTTATACACATTTATCAACAGTCAACAAAAAAGGCGGCAAGTTACACATCCATTCTGTATGCTAACAATCCCGATGCACATATATGTAAACACACATGCTTGGTTGATGCATATACATAGAGCCACGTAAGAGAGTAGATGACCTGAAGGAGCTACGCTGGGAGCAGGGGAAGGGGTTACCTACTGCAAAACCTCCTCTCGTTCTCCATGTGCACAACGTGGACATTCAGGGCAGTGTTGCTTTAAGGCTATTTCTAAGGCTGAATCTTTTCTTGTCCAACCCCTCAATACGAAGTTCTGTTGAAGCACTTCCTCCTCTTACCCAGCACAGCTTGATATATATATATATATATATATATATTTACCTATATACTTTTTAAAGGCCCTATATACTAGAAGGCAGGAAGAGGAAAGGGGGGGGAGTGGAAGGGGAAAAAGCCTCCAAATGGATCAGTTTGCCCCAGTGCAGGAATTTCCTATCCCGTGGTGGCAAAGGCCATGGCAGCCACACGCAGTGGACAAGGTACTACTTTAAAATGATCACAGGTCTCCCTCCCTATCTGATCTGAAGCTCTTCGTTGCAATGAAGGGGGAGTGGAATACTTTAAGAAACAGAAACATTCCTGAAGTGGGGAAGGTGATCACTAGTTTCAACTCCTCCCCTTACCTGCTTCGAGGTGGCAAAGAGCTGAGAGACACTATCATTTCCAGCTCAAGCGCCCATACGGCTAAGGAAAAGGCTTTGCTTAAAAATATATATCTATAGAACTATACATATAGATCATCTTTTTAGAGAACACTCTGATTTTATTACATAGCTCCTGGGTCACTCTCCCCCTCTATCTACATAGTAACGGAGTGGCGCACAACAGAAGCCACATATATCAAATTGGCAATCAAAGCTCACCAGGTCACAAGAAAGTGTTTCAACCGGTGTGATCTAAAAACCTGAATTCCTTTGCTTTAATAAGCTGATCTCCTGCCTTTGATGTAACTGGAAGTGGAAGGTCTTAAAAATAATTTTTTTTTTCAACATCAGGTTATGAAAATTTCCCAGCAGTGTTACAGTGCATGACAATATGCTATAAGTAAGGAAAATTTCACTGAACAAGAGAGTGATGCAACAATGAAATTTTAAGCATGTATGCGTATTGCTGGGAACCCCCAAGCATCATCCTGCAATACATAAATGCAGGATTTCTAAGGTTAAGAACTCTTTTTTTTTTTTTTTTAAGTTTTATTCTTTTTTCCAACATCATTTGTATGCAAGCATTAGCTTAACAGTGGAAACTTAGCACAGAACTAGACTCTCCCAAAAACATGTCTATAAAGAAACACTGAAGGAGGTTTAAAAAGTGACTTAATTTTCAGGTTGTTACACTTGAAAAACTGGGACTAAAATTCACGCCTTTAATGTAACCAATTGAGGGAAACGAGATAATTTATAAAGTTATAGCCCCGAGAAAAAAAAACAACACAAAAACAAAAAGCCAAAAACGTCTCCACTCTTCAGAGTGTAAAATAAGTCTGACTCCTGTTGAGGATTGACCTATCGATGCAAACAGGTCAGAGAGGAACAACGTGCTGGCGTTGCCCCAAGGACACATCGCACCCAGGCAATGGGGGTTGCTTCCCCCTCCCCAGGCTTCAGGCAGTCCGCCAGGCTTCCCTACAGACAGCTTGGAAATGCCAGGGAGTTGGGGTTATGGTAGGAAAAGATGAGTACAAATGAACAAAAATGCTAAATCCTGCTTCAGCATCCAGATACGTATATAAAAAAGGTTGGTGTTCAAAAAAGAGAGTAAAAACCAAGGCAAAGTTTTCTGATAAAAGGCTGCAGCCTTCTCCTCTGTACATCTTCCACCAACGTTATTTCTGAGTTACGGGGGGTGGGAAAGGGGGAGGAAGGACTCGATTTCCTGCTACAGCAGCTTTCCCCATCACACAAAACTGATGTGTAACTAACTCAGCCACAAGGATACGGGAAAGTTTTATTTATTTAAAAAAAAAAAAAAAGTACTTCAAAATAAAAATGATAAGTACTGTATGGTAATATTGGAAGTATTTATATACATAGTTTTCTTTGTCTTTTGTTGAAATGTCTCCTGGTCACTTGGTGGCACTTGGGGCACCCTAGCGCCGTCTGCCCTGCTCCCCCCTTCCCCTCCCCAGCTCTCACGGCTCAGTAGACGGAGCTGTTCCTTATGCCACAGCACAGCACCATGCTCAGGATCATTTCGAAGATCTGTTGGGAGACACAGCGGCACCAGTGAGGCACCGACCAGTGTGATGCGGGAGCGCCCCCCATCCCGAGGTCCTCCACCCCACATAAACACTCTCACATCAGAGATAAGGGCAGAGATGCTGTGGTTTTGCTGCTGTTTTCAGTAGGATTTGGCCAATTTGAGATAAAACTATATTCTCCCCTCTCTTGCTGGCAGCAATGGTGGTCTGTTGAAAGCCTCCCGGCTGCCAGCTACGCAGCAAACACTTCGAGATCCCCCTGGCATTACACCCACTGCTCACTGGGAAGCAAACACACCATGGCAAAGCAAGCAAATCCCTTCCCACTGCAGATCCCATTGACAAAACAAAACACAGTGGCCTGAGAAACAACCATTTTTAGAGGCAGCGAGGAGGCTTGACTGTGCTTTGCCCTTCTGGATTGGGTTGGAGGTGCTCCTGCTCTACCGCGCTTGCCAGGCACCTGCCCTAACTTCCCGACCCCCTTGGGGGAACAGTGAAGCCCGCGGTCTCACCACATAAGCCACAAGGGCATCCGGAGGAGAGGGACAGATCCATCCCAGGTGGAACAGGACCAGGGCACCCTGAGGTGACTTTTCCCCTTCCCACAACAGCAGAGCACCGTGCAGTCGCACTTACCATGATCACAGCGACCACGATGGCAGCGATACCAATCAGGTACAGCTTCCCAGAGAACAGCTCATCAATTTTTTTGTGGCAGCTCGAGGCCTGAAGCAGAGAAGCATGCTGGTCAGAGAGCCTGCTTCCCCCTTGCCCACCCCCAACACCCAGAAAGGCAGCTCTGCTTCCCCCGTTTCACTCGTGTTCCTGAGCCCCGCTTGTAGAACTTCACACCAGCCTTCACCCCTCCATGCCTGCCAGCCCCCTCAAGCAGGGGACAGCAAAGGAAACACTGATGGGAACCTCTGGCACCCCTCAGTACCGCCCCAAACAAATGAAATCTCTATCTTTTATCTAATTCCCGATAAATCCCCAAATTGCCCTGGGAGCCCTGAGTTTGCTCACGGGAGCTATGCTGAGCAAAAAGCAGACGTGCCTACCTCAAGAACGGTTTTCACCAAGAATTCCTTCTTCGGGCAGAGGTCCTCTCTCCACAGAGGAGTGACAGCTGCTATTGCATTATCGGGACCACAGCAGTCCAGCTACATGGAGAGAGGGGAAAAAAAACCCAACAACACAACAAAAACCCAGTGTCACCAGACAGCAAACACTCATGCAATGCTCTCCCCACCATTAAACATCCTTGAAACAACCCAAGATCAAGGAGGCATCTTGGAGGGGGAAACAAGGGAGGGGCAATAACTCTCCAAATTCGATTTTTTTCTTTCCATGCAATGCAGCTGCTTCCTACAACAATCCCAGGCAGGTCTGGCATTGGTATCCTGGAGGGGAGTGAACCCAACTCTCTCTAGAGATTTTGTTTCCTGCTGAGCAGAGGAAGTACTAGGATTAGTTCCTCAGAGCAACAGTTTCCTTCCATTGAACATTACTTAATCAGGGGTGCTGAGTCAAATGAAAAGCAACTTAATTAGAGCTGGGGCAGGACTTCCCAGCACGGTGCAAAGGACAGAATATTGAAGAGGGTGCAACTCTGTTTTTGACATGTAAGAACATCAAACATGACAGCCTAAGATCTGAATGTAGCATTATCTGCTTTAGAGCCTGCTTTTCCCATTCATTTTCCTGACCTTGATTTTTACTTCTTCCTCCCACATTCTCATTTCCTCTGGCTGCAAGAAGCTCCTATGGAAAGGAGGTTTCTACATACAGCTTGGAAAGCAGGCAGCAAAATCCCAGTGCTGAGAATACATTTAATCCAGTTCACTCCCCAGCATCAAAAAATCCAGTGTTGCCTTCATTCCCCGCCAGCGGGCTTGTAGTTCAACTTCCTGCCTCTGCCTCGGTGGGGACGATCAGTCTGCACAGTGACAGTCGTTCCTCACCACTTATGCACTCACAAACCACAGGTAAAAGTTGGGTGTAACTCACAGCATGCAGGATCCTACCCGTCAAGCAGCTGTTTTGGCCAACTACACGTAGCCTAAGCAGGGTGTGCAGCAAGACCAAGGACATCTTACCGTTTCATGGAAGGTCTTCACTACAGCTCTCCCGTTGTTCGTCTCTGATTCTGCCATGAGCGCTTGTTGAAACGCTTGATCATAGAACTGCTTCACATCTTTGGCTATCTAGGAAAGAGGCGAAAAACTCCCTTTCAGCCAGAGAAGAAGGAAGCCCACCAAGCAGACGTGCCTGAAGGGGACAGGTTCCCTCTAACGGCACTCGCAGGTAGATGAGCAGTTTTTAAATAGATTTGGAGCCTGTTTATTTGCATAGGTGCATGAAAAAAGGCTTGTATTTCATAGGACTCGAGACCCTCCAGCCATAGTATGTCAAGAGCAGCAAATACTAAGAACCTCATCCACCAGCCAGCAGGTTCCAGCCAACGCTATCCAAGTGCTCCACTAGCTCTCTCTAGCAGGCAGACACCCAAGCCCCAGAAGGTGAACAACAAGTTCTGAGGTAGCCTTCAGCCTGTATGGATTTGGCTTTCGGGCTCAGGAAAGCAGATACGGCTTGTTCTGAACCACCCGACCCATGGAGACAAAGCAAGCAGGCAACATGTTTCCCACCAAGGCTGCAGAGGCGGGACATGCTGGGGAAGTCAGGAGAAGGTGGGATGCACAAGCAGGGCCATCTGTGGGTATGGGCACTGCGGCTTACTATCAGGCTCAGGGTGGGGGAGCAGGAATTTGGGAAAGATTACACACTAAAGCCTGGTCAGGGGGCTCTTTTGGGTCAGGAAGCTTTGGTGCTTTTAGGCGGGTGTCAAACTCTGGCAGGGTCTCCACCTGGAGCTGGGCACCCCAGTCCTGTAAATGGTTATACGAGAAGTCTCATCCATACTCTAGCCCTGCCATCTGGACTGGTGACCTGCAGCCACCAATGGGGAGTCTGCTCCACAATGCAAAAAACCCCTAATTTTCAGGGAAACTAGCCTTGTGGCTTCTCCACAATAATTTGGGAGAGACAAATGAAAGGAGGACAGCAAGAAAAGCAAAAGAAAAAAATACGAGCGAGTATGAAAGGGAAGACACTTTCTAGACCACCTGCTCTTGGCTGTGCAGGCTGGATTAGCACACAAGAAACTACAGCAAAAAGGAGCCTGATCTCAATCAATTACCCCAGCATCTCTCCATCACTGTTTAAAAAAAGTGTGCTATGGAGGGTGATGATGTTCTCTGATCAAACTGTTTGATTCTGGTACACCGAAAAAAAAAAAAAATAATCCTAGTTCTTGCCATCCTGTATCTAAAGCATCTCCAAGAAGGCAGGCTAAGGGAGAGACTGCCTCCAGCTACCCGTGCCAGCATCATCAGAGATGACTGTCCCCCCAAGGGGCTGCAAACCCAGGTGGAACAGTGTCCCCATTGGGAGTGGCTCTTGGTGGTTGGGATCATTCAGTGCTTTCCTCCCAGCCCGCATCGCTCCTGAGATGCCCCCAACACAGGCGAGGAGAAGCAAGCTGCCCGCCTTGTGGGTGGGGATTTCCAAACAGCCCATTCATCACTAAGTCTGCAAGAGCAGCTGAGGCCAACAGGCTGCCACCGTTCATTTTAAACTGCAAAATTAATTTTAAGTGGCTAAGGTCATCGCTCTTGTATTAGCGAATCCTAAACTTTATGCTTTATGCTCTAATGGCCAAGCGCACGGAGAGCAGCAGCCTTCTATCCTTACTCAGGCTTCACTTCTTTTGGTGTCAGTTCAGTCACGCATCTTACACTCTTCAGGATTCACAAACTAACATCTGCAAGAGGCACAGCTCCTCCACAAAGGTTAATTAGCTCACCGAAGTTGCTAGGAAACAGCACCCTGCCTGCATAATAATATGTTTAGCCACAGAAGAGTTTGTTCCGATGAAGTCATGCTCTCTCCAATGAATGACTACAAGGGTGTTCCCATTCATGGCCGAGCTGGTCATCTGTGGCCTACATGCATGTGAAAGCTGAGCAGGCCACCACCTACTTACGCAGCTGGCTTATGTCTCTTAGTAAACACATGTCCTACTCTGCCAGAGAGTCTAACCTTGGCTTTGAGCACAAGCGGTCCCCTTCTCTCCTCCAAACACTCAGTGGCGGAGTGATCAACACCCAGCCCTCTGCTTGCTGCAGCATGGCCGTGGTTCCCATGCATTGACAGTTTTGCTCTTTGACACCAAACTCTGTGTGTGTGCGATCACGTGTGACCATAACGAAGGGAAGGTGAGCAGAAAGGGAAGGTGAAAAGCTGCAATTTTCAGTCCTACCCTTTATCTAACCTCCTCCAGCTATAGGACCTCATCTGAGCAGTCCCCTAGCACAGTGCCTGGGACAGACAGATGGCTTCTACCCCTTACATGCACAGCTTATTGATCAGCAGCAAGCTCAGTCCTGGCAGATGAACAGCCTGAAGTGAGTTATACGATACTGGCAAAGAGCAGGAAGCATTAAGCAATCCTGTCAACACAGGCTCTCCCCGTACGGTATTCCCTTCCTTCGGGGCTGCGTGGCTGGGTTTGCTCTTTGGCATCTAGGATGTGCAGATGGCTTCCCTTCACGACTTCATCCATGAATGAGATCACACTGTGACTGACAGTGTGGCAGCAAGAGGACACCCAAGCAAGACAGAGCTATTTTTATTCCAGATATTGCACTATATACCGTAAGGGGCAGCTGCTACCATTAAGTGCTCACATTTATAGTTCATCAGCCTGGCCAAAAGGAGTTAGGTGACCTGCCCGGATCACACCACTAATCCAAGCCCCCATGACTCAGTCTGGGAGCAGCTCACGAGCAAAACAGCTCATGCCGGGATCTGCTGTCATTCTACCCCAGTCTCTCAATCCCACAAGTGCAGGTTTGGGAGTCATCTTACTTGGTCTTTGTTGACAAATCCCCAAATTCCAGCCGCAACTTCACAGGCGAACAGGATCACCAGGCAAGTGAAGAACTGCAAAGACAAATCAAGAGAGGGACAATTAACGTACCTGGCTACAAGCAAAACCAGCAATTAAGGGGGTAGAGGTGTGGAGCAGCACTTCTACTCATGGAGATCAGAGCAAGGCTTCGCCTGACTGCAGTTTCTCTCTCATACACATACTTAGCCCAAACACATTTTCCTGTAACTCATTGGATGCTACCCCATGTCCAGACTTCCCACTGGGATGGTGGAGCCGGGATCAGCACAGCCTTTCTCACAGAGGGACTGGCAGGAACGAGGATGCCCTGTACGCCACAAGACACATTGCTCTTCTTCATGTGGCTGCAGGACTGTCCAGATGAGCTTCTTGCTCTGCCACAGATGCTCCAAAGATGGGAATTGCCAGTGCAGGGTTAAAAGCACATTTCAGCTGCTGAGGAGCTGCAGGGCGTCAGGGTGTGATTTATGGCCAGCTTTCTTGGCATCCACAGCCCTGCAAGGCTACTGCAGTTTTTTGCATAAATATTAACACTGATGTTTTCCCACAGTCCCACCCTCTTTGGGCAATTCCAGCACTCCTCCCTGCCATCCCCCCCAAAGCCTCCCTCCATCTTTTTGTTTAGATCTCGGGAACACATTGTGACGGTTGATCTGTTAGACTGGGAATGGGAAGCTGTAAAGCTCATACATCAGAGTCAAGTGAGAGGGCACGTACAGGCATGCTCCACACACAGCCAACGTTACCTCCATGACAACATCACCCTCAGTGACTTCTTCCTGGGAAAAGCCCCAGATTGGGAGAGTTGCCATGGAAGTAAAGAAGCAAGAGAGATGAATGCAGTCGGGGAAGACAAAAATCACAGTATGGGGTGGGACAACAGCCCCTGGAATCTGGGCAATCTCTGTTCCAGACACATTCAGGACATTTTCTTAAACAACAGAGGAAAGGGGAGTTTCCAGAATGACCTGGCTCTCATGTGGAAGAGCAAAGGGTTATCAGCAAAATGGAAACAGGACTATTGACTTGACAGCAGGAAAGGACTTCCAATGTCCTTGTCCAGTTCCTGAACAACCAACTCCTATTTAAACACCTATCTATCCCTGGTTCTCCAGGAACATCTTTAGGGAGTGGGTCCCACATATCCCCAAGGATCCTTAAATTGTGGGTGTGATGCCACTGTAATTCTCTAATTAAGCACTAGGGCTTACTCTTGCAGTGGTTACCTTCCAGCGAAGGGCCACATAGGGCCACAAAGATGATTAAGGGCCTGGAGCATCTCTCTTACGAGGAAAGGCTGAGGGACTTGGGTCTTTTTAGTCTTGAGAAGAGAAGACTTAGGGGGAATCTGATCAATGCTTATGAATACTTAAAGGGAGGGTGTCAGGAGGACAGGGCTGGTCTTCTCTCAGTGGTGCCCAGTGACAGGACAAGAAGAAATGGGCACAAACTTGAGTATAACAAGTTCCACCTAAACATGAGGAGGAACTTCTTTACTGTGAGAGTGGCAGAGC
>JAOXNO010000041.1:51324561-51347648 GCA_028565335.1 Limnodromus scolopaceus | reverse complement strand
TGGTGGAGTCTCCTTCTCTGGAGACATTCAAAACCCGCCTGGACAAGTTCCTGTGCAACGTGCTCTAGGTAGACCCGTTCCGGTGGGGGGGTTGGACTAGATGATCTCCAGAGGTCCCTTTCAACCCCATATGGTTCTATGATTCTATGAAGGATGGCTCATTTATCCCGGATTTGGAGGTAGAACTTCCTGCAGATTCAGTTCTCTGAGCTGGCTACAAAACATCAGAGATGCAGCTTGATGCTATGGGAACATGGCCATGTTCCTGGCTGGGTGGTCAGATGTGCCCCAGTCTCTTCCCGGGGAGCAGAGCCTGCTCCATGCCGAGCGGCTCCCTACTGCTTTCCTCAGGTCTCAGCACCCAGCTTCCATGCTGCCTTCAGCACGAGATTTTGATAGTGTGGAGGTTCCTGGTACTTTGCCCTTTTGCAATAAGCTTACAGTAACTCCATCAGCTGGCTGCAGGAGAGGGAAGAGCAGCTGCTTCCCTGCAACTCCCTAAGGACGTTGCCTGGAAATGTCCTTGGAGCACGGTGGGAGCCTTGGCCAGCAGAAAGCGTCATCGCGAGGGGCCCCCAGCCTTCTCTTGGCAAGCCAAGGTGCGAGCAAGCACAGGCAGCGCACAGCGGCTAGAGTTGCTAATTTCAGCCAAAGCAGCCGGTTTCACTGTCAGGCCTCAGGTACTTTGTACCATCTGCCCTTCTAATCCTCTTTCCAACTTCAAGAGGGAGTGAGGGGTAATTCAGGTTCTGTAATCACCTGTGTTAACAAAAAAAAATATAATCCAAAGCTGCCAGACCTTGCTACAAGAACCCCTGTCAGATTTGTGCACCGGCTCCTCCTTTTCTCAGCAGCAGTGATAATGCCTGCAAACTCCTACAGCAGCTTTCATTCACCGACGTTCAGAAGGGTGAACGAGAAAGGCTTTTTTATAAAAGCTGGTGAGAATCACCTCCTCCTTATTGGGAAACTGAAGCAACAAGAGGTGAAGCCATCTCTGAAAGTGAGGGAAAGCAGCTCCATTTCCCTCTGTCCCAGTTGAATCCACATCCATGGGTCACTACATGACCACCGAGAATCTTCCAGCCCACCAAAGCCAAGTGCTGGAAAGCCCTTCTCTTTTTTTTTTTTTTTTTTTATTTATTTTTTTCAAATGTTTTACCTTCCCTTTTTTTTTTTTTTTTGCATTGAGTTTCAAGCTGAACCACATGTGAGAACTTGCTTTAAATAAATGGGTCTCCCTTACCCCCAAGGCAAAGGCTTTTGGTGTGGCTGCAGTTTATACAATTAAGCTCATCCCGTGCCAGGAATCCTGAGCTGCTGCCTCACATCAAGGACGCCTGTAGCACTTCAGTAATGGATTTTCCAGGATGCACCTAGATATCCTCGCTAAGATATTGTGGGAAATCTTTGCTGTTTCCTTGTCCAAACAGATAAAAATAGAAGACGATTCCTTAAAAGTACTGGAATCACCACAGACAGTGTCAAAACAGAGTGAAAGGGGAAGCTGTAGGGGACACCAGGTAAGAAAGAGAATTTAGTGGGTGCTTGGTAAGACAGCAAGGCCATGGTGGGGAAAAAAAAGCATGGTGGGGGTGGTGGTGGTGGTATTTCATATATAACAGAGAAGATGAATCTCCAAGAATTCTGCTGTTTGCACCTCTTCTGCTATGCTGCTGGCTTCGGCCCCTGTCCTGCAGCCAGGCAGAAGCAAGAGCTTGCAGCGTGCCTGCCAGCATGCCAGCTGCCTTGCAGTGGTCAACTGGTGTTGCACCTATGTGCTCACACACCCTCCCAAGCCCCATTCGTTGCAGAAGTCTCCAGCAAGGGAGGCATGGCCATGTGCCACCCAGCAGGGACGTGGTAGGGACATCAATCACGGTACTAAGCAGCATCCAAAGCTTTGTGCCTCTTACCGTTCCCAGAAGGCACTGAGACTCCTGAATAGCACCGTAGCATCCCAGGAACCCCACAAACATCATGACGGCTCCGACCGCGATCAGGATGTAGATTCCTGCAGGGGAGAGCAAAAGGCAAACACGTTACTGCAGAGCTTTGCATGGCAGCACCCTAGTGTCTGGCCGGACATAGAATCGTAGAATTGCCTAGGTTGGAAGGGACTTTTCAGATCATCAAGTCCAACCATCAACTTAACACTGACAAAAAACATCACCAAACCATGCTGCTAAGCACCATGTCTACCTGTCTGTTAAATACCTCCAGGGATGGCAACTCCACCACTTCCCTGGGCAGCCTATTCCAATGTTTGATAACCCTTTCAGTGAAGACATTTTTCCTAATATCCAGTCTACACCTCCCCTGGCGCAACTTGGGGCTATTTCCTCTTGTCCTGGCTCCCCAGGGCGGCTAATTAGGGGTGTGCAGAGTTAAGGCCTAGGAGATACAAGTAGATGCGATGGCAGACATAGTAGAACAATACATTCTAAAAACCCCATCATCCTCAAAATCCGAGGAAATGCAGAGAGCTGAGCAGTAACAGGCAGAAGATGCAGCAGGCAGGAGAAAGGCTTTACAGCATCCTCAAAGCTGCAGGGTGGGAGTTCCCATGGCATACATATTGTTTTAAATATTTAAGCAGAGGAGATGAAAATTGTTAGCTAGCATATCTTTTAAAAATAAGCTATAAGGCATATGGTTTATTTATATTAAACTTCATGCAAATATTTATCTGGTTAATGTTTTAGACAGATAAGCCACAAAAATAAGGGAAAAGCGCTGCTTATAATCGGGGTTTTGCTTGTTATTGGTTCTTCTACAGAGAGGAAGACTTTTTTTTTTTACTTCAACTTATTAAATTTGCAGTGTCAACTTGCTCTGGAACTAGTACAAAGCTCATAAATTAGGCATTGGGGGTGGGGTGGGTGGGTGTCAGGAAACTGAGGAATGAAAGTTTATTCATCCAGGAAATAAGAGCTTAGCTCAAGGCTCAGGCCCGCTGTCACTAGTAATCACCACAGTCTCACCGACCATGGCGATTACCGAGCCAAACGCTACCAGCTCAGTTAAATTTGTTTCTTTTTCCAAAAACACAGCTTTTTTCTGATGTATCCCATACATTTAGTGCATTTTTGGTTAACCAATATTCTCAAGTATTGTGTTTCTACTGTGTGTAAGTGAATCCTACTTTCCATCCAAAAGCAATTTGACACATAAAAAAAAAAAAAAAAATCAAAGAAATAATTACAAATGAGGCAAGAGTAGAGTCACCTTTTTTAACTGACAGTGAGGAAAAAAAAAATAATCAGGATGAGAATAAACGTACAGGGAGCATCCCAGAGGTAACACTGATACAGTATGTCTTGCTAGTGCTTGGGAGACATGTCCCTTCAATTAATTGTTCGATTCTTTTGCTACAAGTCGGAATGTTTTTAAAGTTATTAATCAGTCTGTCAGTTCCCCTTTAGGAACAGCACTGAAGTATAAGCAGAGCTCAAGATGAAAAATGCTTGTACATGCCTGTCATGTTTAAGGTTTTACTTATCTTTGTAGCTTTTAAACAATCTTCTGATAATTAAAGTGCAAAGTCTAAAGGGCACGCACTGCGAGCAGAGTTAAGCCAAGCTAAACCCTTCTCTAAAAAAAACCCAGATACATACTTGTTTAAAATCCCCTTACGGACACGTCAAACTTGGGACAGGGTCAACTTTGGCTCCCGCTTCTTCCCTCTTTCAAACAAAAGTCACCAGCACCCAAACAACGCAAGTGCCGACGCAAGGGCCAACGCGGCAAGAGGGGGTGACGGAAACACCGCCCCGGCAGCCCCGGTGCTGGGACCCTCCAGTCGGCGTTTCGCACCAGCGCCGCGCTCACACAATGCCTCCCGCTATATTTAGGTGCCGCAGGGGGGAGGAAGCCAGCTGCAGGGGAAGCGCCGGCACAATAGAGCACGCTGACCCCACAGGAAGCCCCTCTTCACAAAACCTGACGGGCTCTGTGGACGGTGACACCAACATCCTCACGGCAATGCTGCCAGCAGGAGGAGGAGGAGGAAAAAAGCACGAGTTGGGCCTCCTGATGGGTATGATAGAATGGTTTGGGTTGGAAGGGACTTAAAGGATCATCTAGTTTCAACCCCCCTTCCTTCAACACCTTCCACTAGAGCAGGTTGCTCAAAGCCCCATCCAGCCTGGTCTTGAACACTTCCAGGGATGGGGCATCCACAACTTCTCTGGTATCAAAGGGGCTTCAGCAGCGCCCTGTAGCCACAAAAACCCAACAGGCCGTTGGGTTGTTGAAGCTCCCTAAGACGGGATGGTTCACCTCCTCCTGGCTTGAAAGTGCAAAGAGAGGGGAAAAACAAGCACAAGAGTTTCTTGGAAGGGACAGGCCAGCAGCTAAAGTTTCGTGAGCTTGCCTGAAATAGAATTAGGTGATTTTATCCCAGTGATTGGAGATGACGTGAGGTGGAGGGACCGGCAGTGGTAGCTGGGCAGAGCGCCAGTGTGGCGAGCCGCAGCTTGGGGTGTGAGTGGGAAGGAGGGGCCCCAAAGGGGCTAGAGGTGATGGGAAGGCAGGAATGCATCCTGTAAAATGAAGGCAGTCTGCTGGATGCCTGCCAGATTCTAGAGAGGCTGACGGAGATTTTCGGACGCTACATAACTACTGTTCCAAGGAGAGCAATGTATCAGTAGTAGTCTCTCAAAAAAAAGGTCTGCTTATTGTCACCAGAATCTGCTACTACCAAAGAACCAGGCTTCACCACTCCAGCTCGTACCAGTAATGCTGCTGAATTTGGGTTTGCAACCCAAACTACGTCAGGTTTTTCCATCTTACAGCCTTGGGTGGCTCCACTGGAGAATCTTGATCACAAGTCCCTGTGGGAAAATCAACTTTGCTCATCCCTGAGTGCAGCAGCTTCTGACTTTTCCTCACATTAGGTCAGCAGAGAGAAGACAAAACTGTGATGGCAGCAAGTCATTTCAACATCTGAGAAGTCACCATTCAGGCTAACCACACCAGTAGATGGGTAACAAGCAGATGCAGCACACCTGAGACCAAGCAGCATGATGCTGTAGGGACCTCAGTGACCAGGTCACTCCCACAGATGGAGAGAAGATTTTATTCTCAAATTCTTCAAAACAAACAATGAAGGCAACTTCCAGGCTGAATAAATATAGCCAGGAGATCACAGAATCATATAGCAGCCCAGGTGGGAAGGGACCTCAGAAGATCATCTGGTTCAACCTTTTGGGGGAACGTGAGCCTAGATGAGCCTATCTAGCACCCTTGAAAACCTCCAGCGATGGGGACTCTACCATGGCCCTGGGGAGGTTGTTCCAGTGAATGATTGTTCTCACTGTAAAAAAAATATGTCTGTCTTACATTGAGATCATCAGGAAAACATAAGGGCCACTGGCAGCTAGGAAAGTTTTGTTCTGAAAACTAGGAGATAAAAAGCCCAGCAAGAGCCTCAACTGATGGAGGAGACTAACAGGGAACAAAGACATTTGCTATTTTTATAGAAATATTCCACAGGCCTCTGTACTTGCTTCTTGCTGGGATTTGTGCAGCTTAAAAAAAGCCAAAACCAAACCGGACCTGAACACCCAACCCCAGACAGGCCGTGCAGACCTTGGACAGACAAGCAAGGTCCTGGCTTCCCGTTTCTCTCCCTGCTCATTCTTTGCCAACTCCTCATCAGAGCCAGCACCGCTGTCAGGCAGGCAACCAGCAAGAAGTACAGGAGGGAAGGGAAGAAGCCATGCACCACGTGCAGCTTCCTGACTGGAGGGGTGGGAGCAGCAGAAGCACACAACCAGGCAGGGGAGAGGGCGGCGATGACTGGCCTAAACTCTGAAAATGACAAAAAAACAACCCTGGAAGGCTTTTGGGACAAAAGGCCAGCTTCATTCCCAGGCACAAACAAGTGTCCGTTATGGAGTCGCCTTTTGTTACCGAGGGCCAGAGCACTACAACCTCCTGGGAGGCAACGGAGCGGGACTCTGCTCCGGAGTTAAGTTAAAAACAAGCACAAAATATTTAATGCAACAATAGCGTCTTGTATGATGAATGTTAGCGGTGCTTCTCCAAGGCAAGGCCACGCTGAAGGCTGCAAAAGAAAATGAAGGCAACCAAAGTGCCCAACCACACGCTTTGGACAGTGTTTGTTTTCCCACACCCACCCTTCCCCTCAAGGGATGGGGCCAGTGGGGGGGATCTCTGCCTCCAGACTGGGTGCCAGGCAGCTGGGGGGCTATTTCATGGCAATCTTAGCCCAGACAGGAACGACCAAGCCCTTTTCCCAGAAAACAGCCTGACGCATCTTAGCTTTCATTCCTGGCAGTCGGCGAGGGTGACGGCTCACATGGTTTTGGGCTCCACGTCTGTGAGCAAGGCACCTGTCATCCCCGTCCTGAATGGCACATTATCCGCCGAAAAGTCAGAGGAGATTCCCCCAGCACAAGCCTCCTCACTATGTAAGCATCCAAGACAGGATTATCTCCTGCTAGACTGTCCAGAGTGAGAAACTCTTCACCGATGCGGCACTCGCTCCTTCAGGGCTCCACCCGAACTGGCACAATTCTGCATGAGCAAGGCTCCATCTGCCTTTCACATGCCACTTCCCAGCTCATTTGTATTGCCGCTTTCTCAGGGGTTTTAAAACAAGAATTGCTGTTTGCCCTAAACAAAAAGTAAAATCAGAGGGGTACGGAATGCAAACCGCAGGGCCTGCAGTCGTGCTGCTCCATCCAACAGCAGCAGGAGACAACCCTGGGAACCACCAGAGCTGCAGCAATAGGTACAGCGAACAAATAGCTTCTAGGAGTTTGCAGCACCAACACGCCTCCACAGCCTTGAGCAACGTTACAGTGTGATTTCTAACCCTATGGCACGGTTCTCTGAGAAGGCACCAGTAAACGTGATTGCTAAAGCTGCCACGTGCAACCAGCCACTCACAAAAGCAAGCCATGAGCTGCAGGACCAGTATCCTGGAGTTGGGGAAGTCACAGGAGGACTAGCACGGATGGGTGCCATCAGTGTTGCCTGGGGTCCTCTACCCTCCTTTTGAGGTGGGGCCTTAAAACAGAAAGCTTTAGGAAAGAGGGTCAACTAGTCTTAGTTTTACTTCCTCATTACAGAAAGATTCCGGGTTCTGCCTGAATTCAAAGCAGGAACACAGCAATCACGATGAGATATCTTTGCTCAAGAGCATCAGGATGTAACACGGCAGAAAAAACAGCATCAACGGGCAAACATCATTTCCCTTTCCTGATACAAGCAGGGAACCTGCTGCTTTGGGCTGTGGGGATCTCCTAAAGTTTTAGCCACATAAAAAGCCCTCAAACATCAGATCCAAGGGAATGACAGCCATTGAGCATTTCTCTCGGGACACTGCTAGGGGGGGAAAGAAAAAAGAGCAGCCAAGAGGCCAACTTATTTCCCAGCTCACACCAATCATACCTCCAAGGAGGGCTCTTTGCCTCCAGGCCAGGTAGAAAGTTGGATGCTCAGTTCTGGGAGCAGGGAAGGGAGAGGAAAAGGCAATATTCAATGCCAGTACTTGCTCTGGCATCAAAGCAGCATAGCTGGTGCCTGCAGGGTTGTAAAACCCATGCCCTGGCCCTGCTGAGAAGTAAAAAATAAAAACAACCACAAGTAGATAAAACAGACTTAAAAAAAAAAAAAAGGAAGTAATAAAAATCAAGTAAAAGGAGGAAAGGAGGAACAAGCACCGCAGAGTTCCTCTAAAACAAGCCAGGGAGTGGGCCAGGCCCAGCCAGCCCTCCTCCCATGGCCCACCATCCCCATCAGAGATGCTGTGCATCTCCAGGCATGGGCACTCCAGGCAGAGCCCTACCTCTCCCCCCAGTTCGCTCCTTTCCCGGCAGCTTTAACTTGTTAGGCTAATGGAAGCCAGTCTCTTCCCCCAGGTCACCACAGCAATGTTTCCAGAAGACAAAAAAGAAAAGAAAAAGAACCAAACTCCCTCAGCATTATACCACACTTCCCAGGAAGACCTGGCAGCTCCCAAAGCCATGCCTGCACTTCCCACGGGATATACTTTAAAAAGGGGCTGAGAGCAGAGGTAATAGATACTTTTGTGTCTACTCTCCCGACAGACAGGCTCCTGGGGGAGACTCCACACATCCAAGAGCTTTACAAGCCTCCAAGGGAGGGAGAGCACGCTGCGGTGGCAACCTACCCTGCAGTGGCTCCTGGCCTGGAGATGCTGAACATCACAGGGCTCAATACCACCCCTGCTGCCGGGAAGGGTGGCACCACCAGACAGTGGTGGGAGAGAGACTCCTTGCAACCCCACTCCACCAATCCTGGAAGAACACTCCCTCCATAGCCAAAAATCCCTGACCACGATGTGCTTCCTTGAGACTTGGGGGTAAGATAGAGGCAGAGAGAAGATGGTCCCTCCAGGATGGAGAGGGAGGGAAAAGAGGTGGCTGCTTCAGCCAGCCGGTGAGGGAGGGTCTCCTGGACATTTTTGTCCAGCTGCCCTGTGGAATTGGCCCAGTAGAACCTACCACTTTCTTAGAAGTGGGGCGAGTGGCGGGGGGGCGAGGAAAAAGAGAGGGTTTGCTGGAAGATGACAACTGGAAAGCCCCTCCGTTCCCCTCCACTCCCTTTCCCAAGAAAAACATTGCTGCTCTGTGGCTGCTAATAACTTCCAGATGGAGCAACAGTGTCACAAAGCATGGAGAACTCCATGGAGAGCTCTCCTGGGGCTGCATGGCTCGCACGGGGAGATGAAAGGCAGTACATGCTGCCCTTGTCTGCAAGAACAAGGCAAGAAGGAAGCAAAGGACACAGCTCTGTCAGAAGAGAGGTGGAGAAAACCCAGAACAACATCCCTGTGCATGCACACCCGTACCCAAACAAACTCCACAGAGACACGCCACAGTCAGCTTTCTTCTTTTCTGCCTACCTGGGAAATGCCAGAAGGAGACTTGGGTTTCATAACATCAGCACACCCGCAAGAGCTGGGACGAGCTCTGCTGCACATCTCCAGCATTGGGATGGACAATGGTGACACAGCACAGGACACCAAGGCTGGAAGATGCTGGTGCATCCTCTGTTGCCCCAGCCCTGGACACCTCTACATGCCCTGGGGTCTCAGTCACCGACAGAGCCCAAATCCCGCTGGAGGGTTTCTTGTGGGCTTTGTACACCTAAACATGTGGCAGGTTTTCAGAGGAAAACTGAAGGCTGCAGGTTCAACCAGCTCTGTAAAGCAAGAAGCCACCTTTGGCATAGGTCATCATCGGCAGAGTCGACAGGAGGGGACAAAGTAGGAGGACAACTATGTTATTTGTTGTCAGACAGATCTGAACCCAAAATAACCCAATGGCACCAAATTAGGGCCTTAAGTCATAACCAATTTTAGTCAGCAGAGAAAATGAATTGCAGGAGCGGGTCATGCTGTCGGCAGACTGACTTACAATTCCATACAAGTTGTTTTTTTAATAGAAATTGAATTCTATGATAAGAAAAAAAGGATTGTTTGTATTGTCAGCTATACAGTAGAAGCCAGATACCTAGAGGGAAGTACTGGCAAAGCGTTTTGCCTCAAAACTACTATTTTAAAAAGAATTCCACTATTATTGAAGGACATAATCTGACAGCGATTAGAAGAAAGCCTAGAACCAGTAAATCTCAGCCTTTTTTTTTTTCTTAAGGATAATTATTTAGTCCCTTAAACTGTAAATAAATTTATTTCCAAGAGAGAAAAACATATGCACTTCTATTTTAAAAAAAATCCCCCCATATATATAATTTTTTAAAATAATCCACTGTGCTTGCTCACTGTGGTTCAAGGCCAAATGCAAAACTTGGTTTCCACTCCCAAGCATGCAAGCCTGGCCACAGCTCATGTGTCTGCTGGCAAGCCACCGACACAGAGCCTTGAAGAAGCAGAGCACAAATAGCGAGAGAAGAACCCAGCGCTGAACCAGTTGTGTGCATCCGCAGGGATCGCTGCAGCCTCACACCGAGAGAGAAGGTGGTTTTTCATGAGTGTTTATTACAGGAGTCAGAGACCAGGACTCTTCAACTCTTCTCTAGCCCTTTCACTACAAATTTAGCAAAAGATTTGCTCTTGAGTCTAACCCCACGATATACAGAAGTTGGCACCACCTTTAAAGGATGCCTAATATTTTTGCAGGGATGGGGACAAGGATGGGACCACGACGAGAAACCAAGAGCTCCCCAATGCTCATGGCAGGTCTGCACTCGCTGTAGCACTACTGGCTGCCAGAGCCTTTGCAACATACTAGAGCTCAGTGCAAATCCCTTTGAAACAAAAACCACATCTCTGAAACCTTGGACATCACTGCTTTTTGTCCAAGGCAATCCTGAAAAGGCCAATTAAGAAAAAAGGTGCTGTTATGGATAGAAGGGACAGCTCCTCCATGACTGCTCGGCCAACACAATTCAGCTTGGATGTGCCGGGATGCCCTGCACTGCTGGCCACACCTGAGACTCAGTGCAAGAGTGGCCAGAGCGTCCTCACAGCGAGCCAGCCCTGGGGAAGCTCAGGCAGGCATCCCAATCCCTACCCACATAAGCACTGCCGCTCAGCATCCCCTTTTCCCCACGAGGGTCAGACCCCCCTCTGAGGCCAACAGCCCCTCTGAGGCCAACAAAGCCTTACAATAGTACTTCCAAAAAAAACCGACCAAAAAAACAACTGAGGACACCCACAAAAAATTGCCAGTGATGGACATCATGTTGACTTCAAGGATAAACATGCAGATACAATTGCAGTCCAACTCATATGCATACTCATTTGTGAGCAGGACTTCAAAGCACCCCTATGCTTTCTGGCCCATTTCTTCAAGGCCAGCCTGCGTGAAAAGCAGCTTGAACTCATTTTCAGGGCAGAAATCATGATCCTGGATCGTATTTGCACGGAGCATGACAGTGAATAGAGTCTGTGATTCACCTCGTTAGAGAGCCAGCGCTACCACAGCACGCCACCTCACTGGCACACTTATCGCCTTAAAATTAGCCTGAAGCCATTGCTGCCCCCAGATGTGTCCCCCCCCTTGTCTCCCACAGGCTTTGCCACCTGACCTGCTTGGGAGCCAGATCCACAGTCACCAGCCTGGTTGCTAGGGTAAAGAAAAAAAAAAAAACCAAAATAAAAACACCCTGTTGCCTTTCTTTCGGGGCAGTGACACCCAGCAGGACGGCAGGGAATGGGAGCAGCGGCAGGAGCCCCAGTGGCCGAGTTTAACCCACCACTCTGTGCCTGTCCCAAACCTTACATCCCTCCCAAGGGCTGCCAGTGCCGTTGTGCTTCGGAGAAGAGACACTGGCCAGCAGATGATTTACTAATATATCACGAAAAAAACTAAACAGAAGCAAAACCAACCCCTTCCTCACCCCCAGAGCTACACGGAAAACCGCACCCCAGCTCTGGATGCCTTTACACTCTTCCTCCTGGCTGGCCCCACTCCCAGGGCCGAGCTAATTAGAGCTGTGGGTCGCGTCGCCCTGTCACTTGCTGTGAGCAGCTGGGGCAGATTTCCTATTTTGGATCTGGCGGGCGAGACCGAAACCCAGACCATCTGCTCCGCGCCAGGCAGCTTCAGGGAAAGCACGGGAAGGGTGGGCAGCGGGGATGAGCGCCCAGCGATGTTCCCAGCACCCAGGCGGCCCAGCAAGGGGGGAAATGTGAAATCCAGGGGTAGGGATTTAACGCGAACAAGAGCCGACTGAGGCTTCTGTCCCCACTCTGCTGAAAGTATTTTGCCTGTAGCGACCGTGTCTGTGCATCCTTGAAGGATGGGGATCCTGGCTTTCCCCTGACACATTATCTTCGCTATCGTCCCACCGAGATGAGGCAAATGCAGTAAGTCCAGTGTCACTTGCCTCCTCAGGATCCCCAGGGGCTTTTAAAACCACACCACAGCAGCAACTAACTATGGAGAGATCAGACCACTCCACCTTGTACCGCTGTCTGCAGAGACGGACCCGCTCAGCCTCTTCCCCACAGGCTCTCATAGCTCAGTGAATCTCAGCGGAGTTTTGTTTGTTTGTTGTTTTTAAATGGTATTTTATGTAGGGTCAATAAATGTCTAACAAGTGTTTAATCAGTTCTTAGCATCCAACTTATCGATGCCTCTAGCTACCCTGAAGGACGTTTTCTCATCTATTAACACATTGCCTGGCCTCCGGACACGCAGGGCACTTCAGACACAGCGTTGATACACGGGCAAGAAGGATGTTAGTTTTTCAACTACAAATAAAGCAAATAAATGCATATTAAAACCATAAGCCTAGCTCAGATGAAGAGCAAGCATTTTCCTTTATAGTCACAAAATCACAAACCATGATGCTCCAGCTTTCCCCGTCCCTGGTACCGCTTGGTCTTTACAGCACCGAAGCGGTTAACCTGCCATTTGCTGGAGCACTGGGTCCACAGCCAAAATGGAAGTGCCAGAAGCCAAGACTGCAACAAGTGGTTAGGGGATCAGATGGTTTGCGAGCCGTGCTGAGGAAAAGTCCACAAAACACAAGCTTGTTTAATACCCTCTCCACAAGACAACTTGATGGATGCAGTGCCAAATCGCTGGGGGGGGAACTGCTTGTGGGAAACCCCAACCCCAGGAGCTCCCTCCTCGTGGGCTGGATGCGTGAGTGGGGGGGCCTGTGCGCGGGGGGGCTGCAAAAGCAGCTGCCTGTGGCCATCCGGCTGCAGGGGTTGCTCAGAGCAAGGACCTCTCCTCCCGCTCCCTTGCGCAGCTGGACCCTTTCCTTCCCAAGCATCACAAGTCCCTCTGTGAAAATCAATCTGTGAAAATCGCCAGCCGCAAACTCGGCAGCGGGGCCTGGGGGAAGCCTGATCTGCCAACGAGAGCTGCAACCAAGAGACCCGAGCTTGCCACGGTGCAAACCTGCCTAATTTCTGGGAAGAGATTAAGCCCTGCAACAGGCTGAAGGCAGATAAGCATCGCACCTGGTGCCCCAGTGGCTGCCCTGCTCCCCACATCCTCCCTCTCCCACTTCCCCATTGCCATCCAATCCCATAACACACACTGACCTGCTGTGTTAATTATTTTTCCTCTCCTGTAACACACACAGACACAGCCCTTAACAAAACAGCTTCAACTTTGGGGCAGGGGAAAGGACACAGAGAGAAATCAGGAGACATGGAAGCACCACTTTCCCATTCCTCTTCATCACCAAGTACAAACCCCATGGCCCAAGTTTCCCTCCTCTGACAGTTTTTATTGCTTCCCCCTGTCCTGCAGCACCATAGCAGAGCCTGGCTGGCCTTTAAAAGCCTCTTGACAGATCTTGGGAGCAGTGCCCCATGCCAGACATCAAAAAGCAGTTTGCAAGGGGAAAAAAACAACCTCCAATTCTGGAGGCCAACCCCAATCCCAGAGAGGTTCCTGCTCCCGAAGCAGGAACATTGTGTGCATGTGTATGTTGGATGCCAGAAGAGAAAAAGGAAGGAGTATCAGTTGGGGGGGGAGGGAAAAAAAGAAAAAGCAAAAAGAAATCCCAGCCTTCAGACTCCAGAGGGCTGGCTGGGAGAGGCAGCAGCTGAAAGAAATGCTCTGCTGTTATTACTGCATGGAAATTACAGCTGCCAGAAGGAATCCAGGCTGATCTGTTGCTGAATATAACTTTAAAAAGACAGCCAGCCTCAAATCATGGGCTGTTCATAGACATCGGAAAGTCAGTGCAGCAGCAGGACCTGCGGTCCACTCCCCACTGCCTTCTACAAAGCAAAGGCTGGGGACAAACATGAAACAACACGGGTTGAAGAGCAAAGGATGCCCAACAAGCTGGAGGGGAGGATTCAGCCCCAGTGTTCCAGGTCCCCCTCGGTATCAGGAGAAATGCATTAACTAGGGAGATATCAGTTGCCAGCCCCCAGAAGGAAGGATATGTTTGGGCTGGTTCTTGGAAAGGGAAGACTTTGACTTCTTAAGAGTTCCCTTTTCTCTTTTTAAAACTGAAAATCTATGAAGGGGAAACATTATAAATACAGCTCTGGCTGTGAGGCAGGTGAGGAGAGGAGAGATGGCAAGAGAGGAAAATCCACTGCTATTTACAGCAGGAGCATCTACTGTAACCAGGCACAGTCAGGGAGAAGCTGCTTCATGGGCAAGCAGGAAAAAACAAAGGAAAACCTTTTCCAGAAGGTAACTTCAGGTAAGGGAGAAAAGGACATTGGATTAGATGCTTGCACCCTGAGCCAGCCCCTGCCTGGCAGCCAACCCCTCCTGCAAGCTGCTCCCCCTCGCCTGCAAGGGATCACTGGAGAATAGGGCAAAAAGTGGGGTTTTCATCTTCCAGCAAGCCAGCATGCTGTCAATTTAATAAAAATCATGCTAAGCTTAAGCGTCACACACAGAGATTCCGCCTGCCCCTCCTGGAGATCATGAGTCACGAGCTCGACAAGCTTCACTTTCCACTGCCAGCCACTCCGTCGGCTACTTTTCCATCCCTTTGGATAGGAAAGGAGACACGCTTAGAAGAAGTCCCCCCTCTTCCCAAACATGCTCTGAGCGAGACTGCAGCAGAGAACAGCACTGGAAGAAAATCTGCTACGCTGCAACATGTCTTTTTGTGCTTTTAGCTGCCATGACTTTGGATTCCGTGCTTGGGCCACAGCTGACATTTAATGAAGGCTTTGACTGGCTTGGCAAGGGATATTTTGGGGAGTACTGGGGGAGCAGGAGGTATTTTTAGTCCAACCTCCTTGCAGCGCACCCAGAGCTTTGCACCTTGCTTCTGGGCACGCTGCAGCCCACCCTGGGGTGTGACAGCCACGGAGCGACACCAGCATCCCCCAGACCTACTTACCGACATAGAAGGTGTTGGGGGCCTGCTTGTCCCCCAGCTGCAAGTAGAGGATATTCGTGGTCTGCGAGTCATGCCGGAGCCACAGGGCCACTCCCAGGATGATGCCTCCGGCCAGCTGGAGAGAAAGCAGAGGGAAGCAGGCGTTACACACTGCGCTGGACCCAAAGTCCCAGTTTTCAGGCAGGAGCAGAAGGCTTGCTTCTCATCTTTCTCCAAATTCTTATTTACTCCTTTCACGTACAAGAACATCCTTCCTAACCATCGTTCCACCCTTGCAACATGCTTTGTGACCCATACTTACGAGACACACGATCTTTCCTGCTTTATAAGAAGACCCCTCATCCTGGGGACGTGCCAAGCCCTTTCCAGTTCCTGCAGCTGATTTCTTCCCTAAGAGCTATTTTACTGCTCCACTAAAATGGAAGGCTCAGCCTTACCCAAGAAGCACAAGATGTGCAACTGAGGCTTTTAGGAAAAGGAGAGCTTTTCAACAGAAGTTAGGATCAGCCCCAATTACACCCTTTTCCCAATGGGCTGTTATCAACCCATTCCATTTCTGTGATGTACAAACTGGGTTTTGTTTGATCTGCTGAGAACTCAGTAGGGAAAGACAGGGAGACTGTGGCTCAGAAAGCGAGGAGACCACCAGTTCTTCCCTCTGCCCCTAGTCTCACATGTACATTACTTCCTGAGCAGATCTAGTGGGCCAGAGCTTTCTGCACCCCCAAAACCTGCTCTGCCTCAGGGGAGACTTGTCCAACCAACACAATACCAAAAAGCAGTAAAACTGCTAGTGGCACAGAGCAAGAACAGAGACATCATGGCTTTGAACTGCTGCTGCACCCGCTTGCAGGGGATCCAAACCAGCTCCAGCCCTCCTCAAACACGCTCTTCATGATGTCCACATTTGACATTTAGCAGTGTTTAGGAGCACACAGATGACTAAGAAACTCAGTGGGACGTGGTAACATTTCCAGCAGCATCTTTGTGTTATATACCATTACTCCCCTCCTCATGGGTCTCAGGGATGTCCAACATCAGGAGGGGACAGACAAGGATTCACACCAGCTGCCCTCACAGCATTGCTTTGATTAATATTTAGTTGTCTTCCCAGGTGTCCCACAAGCACAGAAACCCCTGTGGCCATCACTTCCCCTGCTCGGTTCACTGCCTGCTTAATTTCATAAAGTGATTGAAAAAGACAAATCATAACACAGGTCCCCATGGGCAGGCTATGAGCTGGGACCCTGCTCTCCTGCTCCTCCAGCACATACAGCTTTCCTTAACATCCTAACACAGGGACTGAAGCAAAGCCAAGCCTCATTTCAGGCCACAGCACAACCATGCTGCTTTTGGAGGCTGCCATGAAGATACTCGATGGAGCTGAACAGGCTCTGTGAGCCAATGAGGCTGAAACCACTGCCTTGACCACACTGTCGTCCAGCAGAAGAGCTGAGCACTTGCACACACATGTGTGCAGGAAGACATGGGTGACAGAGCCCCCAGGGCAAGGATAAAAACAGACTTCAAACACAGGAGGAGGTGTTCTGCCTATGGAGCGCCAAGCCATCTTACCACTAGAATACTTATGCACAAAAAATAGGAAGTTTTATGACTGGCTTCCTCACCGTTTTCTCTTCCAGGGAGGGGTAGGGAACAGCAGCTGAGGACAGGAGTCGGACTGGGGACAGCATCACTGAGAGGAACTCAAGCCAGAGCATTTCCAGCAGGACTCCTATGTTCTCCATGACACCCCCCTTTCCATTTAAAACCATGACACAGGGGAAAAAAAAAAATAAACACACACACACGCAAAAAAACCCAACCCAATCCTCATGAACTCAGCATCAATTCTACGAAAGGCTGGAAACGCCTGTTCAAATGCCAATTTAATTCTGAGTGTCCTAAATCCTCGAAGCCGTTCATCTTAAAAAAGGGAAGATAACTACCAAAGAGTACAGAAGTGGAAACACCATCTTTTTTTTAAATGGGTCTGAGTCAGGTCAGCTACAAGCATGAGAGGCATCATGAAGGTCACATACGAAAAAAAAAACAAAAAACAAACAAACAAACAAACAAGGAAAAAGAAAAAGGAGCGTTTGTTCAGTAAGAGTGCAAAGTCTCCAGCTGCGCAAGGGCAGCAGAGCCTTGGTGAATGTGTGAGGACTGGGATCTGCCAGACAGGACGTCGGTGGGAGTCTGGGTTTGTCCCTTGGTAGGTCAGATGGTGGCTTTCCTCCTCGCTCGCTTCTGCAAATCCCAGCCAGAAGATTTTTACAGGAGTGCCATCAAAGCTGGGGCAAAACAACACGATTTATGCAAAACTCACAGGGCAAGCTGACTTTGGGGCTTTTCTGCTTACCGGAGGGAGAAAATCCCCACCCTGGAGAGGGAGAGAAGATTTTACAGGCCTTTCCCCAATTTGCCACCAAATATAATCAGCTTTTAACACTTCTCCCACAGCAATCGATGCAACTTCCCCACCAGCACAGTCCCTCACCCCGCAAGCTTCTCCAAACACTCCCTAAGGAGAAAAGTCACGAAAGCTGGTCCGCGCTCAAATCCAGCTCCAAATAAGGCATCTCGTGGCTTTGCAGAAAGTTACCCAAATCCAGCCTGGCATGGCTCGTTCATTGTCTGAGGACATAGCGAAGCCTGTGTTTATCCTCTCGGGAGAAGGAGAATGTCCCCAGATTAATCAGTGCTACTCTTAAAGCAAAAGTCTCTTGGTGGCTCCCAGGGCAGAAGAGACCCTGAGGAAGACTGGGGTTTCTGTTCTGGCTGGGCGAGATGAAGAAAAAACTGCGTCCCTTTTTGGTTTGGATTTCCTCTGCCAGGAAACATTGCTCTGCCCCGGCACGCTGCCCTCTGCACCCAGCAGTGCCACCCCAGCACTCCCTGCCACCCGCAGCAAGGCTGGGTGACACCACTGCGAGGAGCAACAGCTGCTTTCCAATCAAACGTGCCCCAAAACGCCCAACAGAGAAGCGACAGCAGGCTGCAAGCTATCCTCAAAATATTCCTTAAACACGCGGGAGCATCAGCTGAAGGGACAGAGCCTCAAACCCACTCCAGCGGTGAGGTCTGCCTAGAGAAGCCTCTTCAGATGTTCCTGGTTTCAGCCCGAGTGTGCCCCAGGAACACCCCATGTCCGTCTGTCCCTCCCACACTGCCTGACTCCATTTGTTTTTTTAACAGAGGACCTTTGAATTGAAGTTTTAATCCAACAGCAGCTGGATTTCTTAAGAGAAAGCAATGTTCACTTACTAATGAAAACAGGGCTTAGGCTACGATGAGTAACTTTTTCCATGAAAACCATACACCCTTCCACCACCAAGAAGCACAGAACAAAATAAAGACATCTTTCTTCCCAAAGGAAAGACAAAAAGAGGGAGAAAACCTCACCAGTTTGCCACAGTAACCCTGCCTTCGACTGCACCTTGCTTGGGATAACCTCATTTTTAACACAACTTGTTCCAGAAATAAACTCGATACTTTCTTCCCTCCCCATCCTAAAGTCACTGCTCTTTGCCGAGACAAGAGCCACTGATGGCAGCATCACGCTGGTCTCCAGGCTGCGTATCCTCAATTAAATATCCCTTTTTCCACCAACTACTTTTACAGCCTTGCACTTTCCTTTGCTCTGGAGTGTTTTAAGCTCTCATTCTGCTGCCTTCCCCAACCTGCACTTTTGTATGCCTTTGCTTAAAAAAAAAATAAAAATTAAAATAAAATCCCACAGACATATTCCCCAAACCCCAAAGGAAAACGACCCCTTGATGAAAATAACACCTCCTCCACCTTTCCTGCCCTTCCAAAAATCCATCATGAGCCTAGAAGGGTACCCTGTCCAGGGCACAGGATCTCCGCTGCATCACAGGGCTGGCCCTGGAGATGGCACCCCGAGCAGCTTGCTGGCACAGCAGAGGTGGCGCAGCAGGATCCGGCGTTTCCTCTTGACTGCTATTTTCCAGCTTCCAGAGATTTATTGCTTCTTCCACAGACAGCCAGACTTTTCCAGCTGGATCCTGCCTGCCCAAGGCTTGCTTTTTACAGGGACGCCATTCCCACTTGGCACGGCCAGACAAAGCCCCCACTGGATGCTGCCCAAGGGAGGACAAAAGCAGCCCCCCAGCCCTCTGAGGGGTGGCAGGATGGTACCCCACACGATGAGCTATCACCCTGTGAGCATCACGATAATGGCGGGCAGCCCAGTTTGCTGCCCCGTCCGCTTTGCACATAATGGAGGGTCCCTCCTGGATTGTGCCCTAAAAATTTCCCAGATCGAGCTGTGGGGCAAGGGAACAAGTCCATCTTTCACAGCTCAGTTACCCCTCCCTGAGAAATTCCCATGATTCAGAGGTGCAAGGTATGGCCCCCTTTTCCTGTTTAATGTGGGGCACCCCATAGCCAACTGCTCCCCAGACACTCAGGTGCTCCAGGACATGCATCACCCCCTGCTCTCTTCAGCTGCCCCGAGTCCTTTTCGTCCTGCTCCCTTCTCTACACCCCTCTTCAAAACAGGTTTCCTGGTGGGGAGGAGGAGAAGGAAGAGGAGGAAGAAGCTCTGGCTATAGGGTGGCTTGCCAGGCATGAAGCAGACATCCTGCAGCTCAAGCCGGCAGAGGAGGAAAGTGGAGGTGCCAGCAGTTTCACAATGCTGTATTTTTAGCAGCGCCGCTTCCCGTGGCCACGGCCGGTCCTGCTGCCGGGACGCTGCTTCCCACCCTGCAGGAACCCCAGGGCCAAGAGAAGTTCCTGCCTTGCTGCAAAAACGCCACCGGTGGAGCCGGTGCCACGACGCCGGTGAAATACCACAGTTATTAACAAGAAGCAAGATGCTGCCAAGAAAGCGGAACGGATTTTAGTCGTTTTATGATTCAGGTACATGATTAGAGGTTTTTAACATGTTTTCACTCTGCACAGGCTTGAGGCTTCCCTTCCGCTGCCTGGAAGCTGTTGCCCTTTGTGGGGGCAGCACCCAGACCCCACTCAGGGAGTCCAACTGGGGCTCCCCACCGCTCATCTCCAGCATGACCTGCAAAGCAGCCTGAGATGGCGCAAAACTGGATCCCCCTCCTTTTAGGTGTGGGGAGCCAGGGTGCAGATGGATGAATTGGCTTGCCAAGGCTGAAGCATCTTGCCATGCAAGAAGCCCCTCGCACAGTCAGGAACAAACTGCTAATTTGGGGTCAAATGCTTCGCTCCCAGGTCATTTGTTGGTCTCCAGGTGGAGCAGCAGGTACCATGTTCTCCATTACGTGCAGCATAAATAATGAAACGTCACCTTGTCACTGCACCTAGCATGCGTGGGGAAAAAAGCAAGGAGACAGAAAATTGTCACTTGATGGAAATTACCTTTGGAAGGGCAATACAAGCCCCGGCAAGATGCATGCTAGGACCTTACAGGTTCGGCACAAGGACTGAGGTGAGCAGGAGAGGAGGACATGACCGTTGGTGGCAGACACCCACATCCAGCCAGCACCAAGTCTGCCTGTACCCTGCACATTGCTTCCTGGAAAGCAGAAGTTGAATTTCTTTTCTACTGCAAATAGATGCACCTCACGGAAGTGCTGAAAGGGCTTGGGGTGCAACAGGGGGCTGAGAGCTGCACAGCTGCTCACAAACCCGGGAACTTGATCTGATGCTGCAACGCTCTTCATGTTACCATGGCAGGACTTCGCACCAAAAATTCACTTAAAATTTTAAGGTGAGAAGCGCTGCAGATGGCCCCTGCGCTGCTCACTGGGGTGCACTGCAGGATGCCCCAGAGCACCAAGACATCAGGATCCATCCCCCCCCTCGCCACAAGGCTTTTTGGGGAAGGGTGCAGGTAAGGGAAGTGACTGAAATCAGACAAACGTGGTTGCAGGTTGACAGCCACATGATGTGAAAGCTTTTTTTGAACTCTATAAAAGTCAAGCTCAGCCCAGACACTCGCAAACCGCAGCGACAGATAGGACTCTTCTTGGAAAGCACAGGCAAGGTCTTTCCCCAAAGCTCAGGCTGAAAGTTTGCAGGCAAGTTCTTCCCAGGAATTGCTGGCAGGGCGTTTGGGAAGAACCCCATGCTCTGCGGGCAGGAGGAGGAGGAGGAAGGCAGCCTGCAGCCCCTGCTCCTCCTCTCCCAGCAGCACAGCCGCCGCCACCTTCCAGCAGCCGCTATTAATAGAGCCGCCGGCCGGGGCGAAATTCTCCACCGGTGCCTATAGTTACCAGCCCCACAACACTGCAGGGCTTTTCAAAACAAGCTCCAGAGGAACACTCCCAGAGGAGCAGCACGCCAGAGGCCAAATAAAGCTTGATGGATGGGAGGAGAGCAGGAATCCAGTATCAAAATCCAGGCCCCGGGTCCTCTGATGGAGAGCACCGAGCCCACATGCCGCTGATAGGAGTATCACTATACGTTGATATTTACCAGCAGGGTTTAATTGCCCTCGGCGGAGAGGAAAACAATTTCAGATATTGCTTTAAAATTAATTTGGCCCCATACATAAGCATTTAACTACGACCGTAATACAAATGCTTTCCCTTTTTAATAATACAGTGAAAGGCAGCTGCACAGTACAACATCAAAGTGTTTCTCAAGGCTTTGTACGTTGGTTAATGTTCTTGCAGGAGATAAGCATTACGGTGGTGGACAGAAGAATCACCTCAGGAAAACAGAGCAATCCCCTCTCCAGCCACCAGTGATGCTCCCTCCCTGCGGCTGCAGCCCAGCCCATTAACTGAAATCGGGTACCCCCACAAGGCAAGGCATCGGTCTCTTTAAAAGACCTGCTTAAGTAACCTTCTACATACAGACTTCAGAAGAAGTTTCGTAGGTGATGGCAGGACTGCGTTCACTTGACAGAGGTCCCAGAAAAACATCCCAGAGAGCCATCAGCAAGAAAGCTTCGGTCCAGGTACTGGGCCTACTAAGAAAACCTCTCCCTTGCCCTTCAAAGACAGGCACTAAATAGACGCAGGGTCAAACATATGTGGAAACATCAGTTCTAGGATACTGAACCCAGAATCAGTGGAAGAAGATGCTGGGCCAGCATCACATCCTTGCTGCTCGCAAGGCTCTCTGCCATTCCCAGGGAGACCAGTAACCAAAGCAAACCCCAGCTCCGCAGCCCGCCAGCCGCTATCACTAACGGCATTTCAGCAGCTCAGACAGTTATTTCAAACCCGTGCTTCAGAGCTGCGTGCCGCACAAACCACCAGCTCTTCCATTCTCCCTTTAAACCCGAGAACAGCGGGACCCAGCCACCTTCCTCCTCACACCGGGAGGGTCGCGAGCCACCCAGCAGAGTTGCCACTGTGGGACCACGGCCACAGAGAGCTGCCACCTCTGTCCACTGTCACCTCCCATCACCAAAGCCAAATATCTTTGTACACACTTTCTGGACTCCAGGGGACAGCAGACAGATTTTCTAGCGTTGCACAAGAGAATACTCAACTCCACCACTCCTCAACGGATCACCGTTGCGACAGACTTTCACTTCCACCTTCCCTCTGCTCTCGCCCTTCATCCCCTCTGCACCCACCGCACCACACGCCCTCAACACAAGCAAGAGAAAGAGTTACGCAGTGCCTGGAAAATGGCATTAGGAGCAAGCTCTTCCTTTTAATTAGACACCTCTCTGGTGGGGCAGTCAGCGGTGCTCTGGACTTGGAAGGCTGCCACGGGCTGCGTTAGCTAATAAGCTGGGTGATCCTTTCTGCAAGCCAATTTCTCCTTGGTTATGTTTAAATACATTTTAAAATAGCTCTCCGGCTTCCTTCGGCCTCTCCAGGGACTCTTTGCAGCGGTGGTCAGTTCAGGCCCATGCACTGAGCTCTGCTATCAGACTGGGATAATTCAGGGGAGCAGGTGAAGTCCAGCCGACTCCTGAGAGTGGGATGCAGGAGCAGCTCCACCCCACCATGTGCCCAGCCCAGCCCCGCTTTGGGCTGAAGGGTGAGCTGGGACTGCCCACCACACCACCCAAACCACCCAGTAATGGGTACGGCTACTGCTCCCTCTCACAGGGCAGGGAATCATAGACTGGTTTAGGTTGGAAGGGACCTTAAAGATCATCTTGTTCCAGCCCCCCTGCCATGGGCAGGGACACCTCCCACTAGGGCAGGTTGCTCAAAGCCCCATCCAGCCTGGCCTGAACACCTCCAGGGATGGGGCATCCACGACTTTTCTGGGCAACCTGTTCCAGTGTCTCACCACCCTCGCAGTAAATAATTTCTTCCTAATATCTAATCTAAACCTCTGCTCTTTCAGTTTAAAACCATCACCCCTCGTCCTATCGCTCC
>JAOXNO010000041.1:51308681-51321234 GCA_028565335.1 Limnodromus scolopaceus | reverse complement strand
ACGCCCCGCCCCGCCCCGCCGGGCCGCGCGCTCCGGCCACCGGGGGGTCCACACACACCGCCCACCCGCGCCCGAGACTGGGGGCCGGCTGCGTCTTTCCCTCTTTTTCCTTTTATGCCTTTTTTTTTTTCCCTGTTATCTCCCCCCTTTTTTATTTTTTCTTTTTTCTTTTTTTTTCTTTTTTCTTTCTTCTTTTTTCATGTCCCTTCCCCCTTTTCTTCTTTTTCTCTTTTCCTTTTTTCTTTTTCTTTTTCTTTGTCTTTTTTCTCTTTTATCTTTTTGCTTTATCTTTTTTGTTTTTTCCTTTTTCCGTTTTTTTATGTTTGTGTTTGTTTATTTTTCCCTCTACTTCCTTTTTTCCTTTTTTTTTTAAAGTTTGCGTTTGTTTATTTCCCCCTTTATTTCCTTTTTTCTTTTTTTTAATGTTTGTGTTTGTTTATTTTCCCCTTTTTTTTCCTTTTTTCCTACCCACCGGGGCGGCTCACAACAAAGGGTTTCCTACATGCAAGTGTCAACCACAGGGAGGGTTGTTGTGGGGCTGTAGTACCACTATCTCTTAAACCTCTTTTAAACCCCACCACTGTCCTCTAAATTTCACCAGACAGCTCTGGAAGGGTGTAGAAACTGCTGCGAATCGGTGCAGGGAGAAACTGCTGTGAACAGCTGTGGGTGCGACAGGATTTGTATTTCTATGTACAGAAGTTTTAGGGTGCATCCATGAGGGACCCCCACTCCCTCCTCAAAAAAAGGGCGAAAAGAATTTTTACATTACAGATCACAGTCTGAAATTCAGAGAAGCATTTCCTCATTCGTTTCCCCCTCCTATTTTATCCTAAGCTCTGAGCTGCCAAACCCTTTTTGCCTAAGCTTGTGGCTTTATGGCTGCAAGCAATTGCATCAAGTTCAGCAGATCAACTCAAGATGTTTTCCCTCCATTATTGTGTTGTGTGAGCATCTGGGGGGCTTCAGGTCCGCCCACCAAAGTGATTTGGGTCACATGGGTCCACCGTTCAAGTAAGCCTCACATTATGGCTTGGAAACTTTAGTTAAATGTTAGTTAAAAAACCCCAAAGTTGTGCAACAGAAGCACGATGAAATTTCCCAATCTTTTGGCCAAACACAACTTTGGCCCACTTGACTATCTCTAGAAATATCAATTGCTCTCACCCCACATTATGCTTCCAGCAAGCTCATTCACTTCTTCTAGGGGCAGGACAGTAAGTCACATAATCAGGGCGTAAGAGGATTTCTGGTAAAGGCAGCAGTCAGCAGGTCCAGCAAAGGCTGGGACCTCACCGTGCTAAATGTGAACTTGGCACCCACCTGCAGCATCGTACACGGAACCATTTCTGCCTGGGCGCTTTCTGCTAGTGAAAGCATTTCAGGGGGGCAGCTTCTGAGCCCAAAATTTTCGCACTTGATAGAGTCTTCCCTGCCATGCATCCCATAAGCAGAAATGTGTTGTTGGGATGTTTCCTACACATGGATGCTGAAAATGAGTCAACTTGTTCCAAAATCATCCCATTGCCCTCAGGGATGAGTTGGTCTAGGGTTCCGTCCTGTTCATCAGACCCTGCTTTGCCTCTCAGTAACAGCCCACAGGGCTCCGTGGTGGTAGGGACTGGGGATGAATAGAAGTTGGCCCCATTCCCAATTACTTATGCTAAGTATGTCCCTGATTGCGGGCTTGCCATGGATGCATAAACCCTTTGTCTCTAAGCCACGTTCACTCATCCAGCCATACCCACAAAGCCGGAGGGTCACAAGGCTATTTGTGCACGTAACTGCTATCCCAAATTATCAGTACGACCCATCTGGTTACAGCAATACTGTAATCCTGTGTGGCTCCTGCTCGTCAATCCGAAGGAGCTGCCCTCTTGCTACATCATGGCATCCCACACATCTTTCTTCCCACACCTTCATCCTTTCCAGCTATAAATATTTAAACAAAAATAACCCCCCCACCCCAACCAGAGAGGTTGAAGACAGGAGGGTACATGAGGCAAGAAGCCTCTCATACATACTTAGCTGGCTGTTTCCAGAAAAACTCTGAGAGGTGCTGCTTGGAGAATCTGTGTGAGGGAGAGGAAGGAAACAGCTGCAAACCGATAAGGCCTTCTTCAGCAGCAGCCCTGCCGGCTATGAAGGAAAACGACTCTCAAATCAACTTTTGTGCACTGGAGGGCTGGCAACCCCAGCTGCAATCACTGCCACAGAGTTGGCATTGAAACTACCTCTAGGGAGCTCAGGATTCCTTTTTTTTTTTTGGTCACTGTGGCTTTTCTTTTCTTGCTTTCTGCTTCTCTTTTTTTCTCTCCTGTTGGGAAGTGAAAAAAAAGAAAAAGAGAAAGAAATGCTTTTTGGTCCATTTCTGGGACCTTCCTTCAGGCTGTCTTGGAGCCACGTGCTGTCCAGGGCTCAGGTGCAGATGTGGCTCTGGCAGGGCGAGCAGGGGCACAGCCCCCCATCTCCTGCATCGAGTAGCTCCCAGTTACAGTCTAAGCTGGGTTCACCCATCTGGCCATACCAAAAAAAGTCATCTCCAAAACTTGGAAGTGGAAAAGGATTTCAAGCTTTATCTAAATATTTTTTGGTTTGGTTTGGTTTTTTTTTAAGCAGCTCAGCTCAGTACATTTGAAAACTTTGACATTATGGTACAGGAAGAAAAAATCCCCAACTGTGGCAGTGTCAAGATAATATATAATGTTTTGCAAGATTACGTGTACTTTCAGATGTTGTCTCATCATTTGTCATGCTGTACTACTTGCTGTACAGTCCATAAAGTACCAAAACTGCATTTCAAAGACTCTCAGCAGCTTTATCAGCTCTTTATAAAATGCTGCCGTATAAATAAGTAAAACTAATTTACACAAATTCAGTTTATGTGTCGGTGTCACATGCCGGTATCGAGTGTAAGCGCTATGAATAGGGCTGATGACTTCCCTCTTTAGGAGGATGGGCTCGGTTTGAGTTCTCAGCGGTGCGCCCGTAGTCATTTACAGAGCAGCCAGCTGCAGGCAGGTCTGTGAAGAAGCTACCAACCTCCTAAGCCTCACATGACTGAAAGAAAAAAAGTAAACTCCAAAAAAGATTTTAAAAAAGCCCCCAAATAAAAAAAAAAACCAACCCTGTCCCGTAGAGGCCATTTGAATTGCTTTTGCAATTGAGTTTGCAGGCAGAGTGAAGCAGCAGAGAGAGGAAATGCTCGCAGTGTTTTTCCTCTGTCTGCTGGGCTTGGGTTGTTGGTTGGTTGGTTGGTTGGTCGGTTTTTTGTGAACCTGTTTATAAAAGTCAGTGTCACACTTGTGGGTTTTGGTATGGCTGACATCTGCGGGTATGACTCACACAGGGTCGTGTGTTCGTTAGAGCAGATACAGCTTGAGCTGCCTCCCAGCCCCGGGTTTAGCCGCCGTCCCTTACCAGCAGGACTCGGCGAGCCCAGTCCCTGGGACTTTGAGCCTGCTTCTCGCAGGGAGATGCCCACCAACCTTCCAGCAGTTCCACCTTAAAAAACACTTGTGTTTAATAAAAAGCGATGTAGGGGATGAGGGGAGAGGACAGACCTGCATCCTTCTCACCTCATACACATGCCTAGAGAGCTGTCGACCGCAGTGTGAAGTGATTAGCATCAAGGCAGGCTCTAAACACCTAACATCTGGGGTCTAGGAGAACTGGGGGAGCAGATGGGAGTCCCTCATTCACTGGGGACCACAGGATGGCTGCTGACGTGCTACTCTGGCTGCATGCTTGAGTATAAGAAGTTCCACGTAAACATGAGGAGGAACTTTTTTACTGTGAGAGTGGTAGAGCACTGGAACAGGCTGCCCAGAGAGGTGGTGGAGTCTCCTTCTCTGGAGATATTCAAAACCTGTCTGGACAAGTTCCTGTGCAACATGGTCTAGGTAGACCCGCTCCGGTGGGGGGGTTGGACTAGATGATCTCCAGAGGTCCCTTCCAACCCCATATGGTTCTATGATTCTATGATTCTATGGCTTGGGTTTGTGTGACAATCCCCCTGCCCTCCTCACAGCCAGGGCAAAAATTATGGACAAACCGCGGGAATAAAATACACATATTTTGCAGGGGAGGTCCTACCCAGTTAGCTTTTAACCACCACATCTTATTTTCTGTGGAAAATATGGCAGAAATAGCCTGGATTTCCAGTTTACCTGTGGTGATAGAAAAACCCCCAAGAAACAACAACATCTCCAAAAATCTTTAAATAGGACATTTTGGAGATACATGAAAAGAAGCTCAGAAAATCATCCTGTGGAAGGCTAATAGTCCCAGAGTGCATAAGGATAACTTCCTAGGCAGCCAACATCCCATAATACTGTTTTTCGAAACAGGGACTGAGCAAAGGCAAGCTGCAGGGCATGGACTGGCCTATGGCAGTGGGAAGATGGAGCTCCATCGCCTCAGGAGAGGCCCACCTGCACCCCTGGGGAGCCAGCCAGTGCCTTCATTTTGAGTAGAAAAAATAACATTAACAATCTCATCCATGTATCTAAGTTGACATCTCCAGAATATCTTTTCTGTGGCTTCGTGGGAGCAGCTGGTGCCTGCTTATTGCAAAATCTCTGTGCCCAGCTCTGCAAATTCAGCCAAAGCACCATGATAGCCTGGGGGGGGGTCATGTTTGCCTCGCAGCCTTTGGGGGGGATATGGCAAGCGGAGACCTGTAGCTGTGCCTGAAGTTTCTGTTTCTAATAAACTCAACAAATGGTTCCCGTCTGCGTGCTCTGTCTCTCTGCCATCTTTAAATATTTATGTCAACGTATCTATGGTGATGGGTCAGGTTATATAAAGAAGAGGAGGAAAGGGGGGGGAGGCGGTGGGGAAGAACAGCATTGTCTCCTGCCGGAGCTGTGGCAGAGGGACAGCAAACCCGAGCGGATTTCCCCATCCAGCCCAGACAGTCCCTCTTCTCAGCTCATGCTCTGCTGCTCACGAGCCCGAAAAGTGAACGTTCACTTTTCTCAGGGCATTAGAGAGCGCCGAGCCGCAGCTGGGCTGAGCTGCACCTCGTGAGGTGCCATGTGGGAGAGCAGGAGCCCAGCCCACCGATGCAGAGACCTTCTGTTGTATAATCAATGTATAATTCATTAGTAGGTGAATAAAGACCGGAATAGCTTATTGCTGATGTAACGGGGCTAAAAAGAAAGCAAGCACATCCGTGAGCAAGCTGGTGCACACGGGGGTTAAACAACAGCACTCGGCGATGCTGAGGGGAGAGAAGGGGGATCTTGCCTTGGGACAACATAAAGAACCCGGCCAGCTGGCTGCCAGCCACGCCAGGGAGAGCAACACGGGGATATGCATCTTCCTGGCAAAAATGCCAGGAAGGACCCTTCCTTTTCACTTGCTGGAGTCTAAGGGAATAGCATCTGGTAGACAGGAGGGTGTTAGCTGTGGGTGGGCACCTCTGGGCTCAGCTGAAAGTATTTTTCCCGAGATGTGCCGATTCCTCACAAGCTGAGCAACCACCCTGTATCTCTTCCAGATAAAGAGACAGATTTTTTTTCCTGGCAGGGGTAGAAATGCAGATTGCTTCCAGGCATTAATTTGTTTGATGGACCCCCAAAACGTGGGTGACTAAAGATAGCACTGGACCTGTGCTGGGGGTGAGAGGAACGGCACGGCAGCGAGTGGAGCAGCCTCACTGGCAGGCCTGCGGCTGGTCACGGGTTTGGCAGCTATGGCCAAAGCTGCAGAACACGCACCACGTGTGTTTTTCCAAAACAGTCTCCGAGGCTGCTCTGGGGCTCCCCCTTCTTGCTCCCATGCTCTCCCCCACCGTCCCACCTGGTGCTGTGTCTCCCAGCGGACAGGGTTGATGCTCACTGCCGGTTGCTCAGCCTCTCGGAAGAGGAAATACACAGTTAAGAAAAAAATCCCTTTTCACCCCAATATAGTATTTTAATAAAAGAGAGAACTGCAACGACACTTCATGTGAAAGTGTTAGGGCATGTGTGATCCGACCAAGTATTCAAAGCAGCTTCTGACCTTACCCGCCTTCAGCTACGCTGGTGGAGATCTCCTGTGTGGACCATCTACCACCTCTGGCTGCATGTCTAAAGGAAAATTACAGCCAGCTGCTTTTGCAAATGCATTGCTTTTGCACATGGTTAAAAAAAAAATTGTCCACCAACTATTTCTTTGAAAAACATTTCATACGTCTGCAGCTCAGAAATGCAGCTTTACCTTGGCAGGGGATGGGTTCCTTACCACCCCAGGACTGCAAAGGCCCACCCAAATTTGCCAACTTACAAGGCTTCAGAAGGACTTGCTCAGCAGTATCTCCTCTAGGAGCTCGCTGCAGGTGTGAATCAGAGTTGCATGGCAAAGGTGATGTCAAAAGAATAAGGTTAAAAAGTTACACAAGTGTTTTGTATAAAATTGCAATAGAACTTTGATTGAACCTTAGCTGAACTCCTGAAATCAAAACTTTATTGGCCCTTTTGCACCTGGACTAGGTGTAGAAACACTTAAACTTAATTGTGTCCTTACACATCCACCTGTACTGGATGTACAAACAATTAACCAAAACTTACATCAAAGAAATTGAATTGTAGAAGGATTACCACATTGAGAGCTTACTGAAGGCGACCAAGGCTCACAGAGTGAGTATAGTCCGGTCTCTGGTCTAAGTACAGGATGACAAGATGCATAGTCTTTGGAATGCAGTCTAGATAAGAGTGTGTCCAAGAGGAACCTTAGGAGATTATAATTCTAAAACGCACACCCCCTTGTAAATAATGAGCACACTAAATAAGGGGATCTCCCAAAATGTTTAAAACATTAACTTGAATGCATATGTATGATGAGGGATGGTAAAGAAACTGTAGCTCATCAATCAGCTGTATCTTATCACTATAAATATTGGACTGTCAGAAATGTGTGCTGTGCTGGCTGTTGTTAAATGCCTGACACCTGATTCTGCAAAATTGAAATAAAGACAAATATCTCAACTCGGTGTGTTAATTGGTTTTTTGGACACTGGATGAAGAACCACTTACAAATGCAGCACTTACAAATGTTGTCCCCCATTTAGGGGCAACAAAGGGGCTGTTGCATGAGGAAGTGGTATTTTGCTGGCGGTGGGAACTGGCAAACACAGAGTCAATAAGGGCAGGAAATAGCAAAACATTTTGGAGTCAAGCCAGAGCACCATGAGGCTGAAAGATTCCCACTCTCATCACCACCACATCCCTCTAGAGAGTCAGTAAATTGCTTGACCTGTGCTTTTCTCAAGTGCTGTGAGCTCCTCAGATATTTTTTTCCGGGTACTGAAAAACCCAATTTGCAGAAGCACTGAGCATCCTCAGCTGCTGTGCAAACCTGCTCCCTGATCACCTGCAGTTCTGCTTCAGAAGTACGTCGAACAACAGCATCTGCTGCCCTCGGAGCAGGCACTGGGAAAGGTCCCCTGGCTGGATAGCAAGCTGTGGTCAGGCCACCCATGGGCAGATGGTGAGCCCCATGTAAAGCCTCCGGGGAAGTTAATGCTCACGCCGGCAGAGCAGGACCTGAGCAGTGCATGGGCAGCGAAGGACAGAGAGCAGCACAAAAGGCTTCTTGCCGCTGCCATGGGCTGCTGTTCCCCAGCCCTGTAGGTAATTGCCTGGCTTTAGGTTGCTCCCTCTGCCCATGTTCTCAGGTAGAGCTAGGGTTTTACCTAAAATAAAAGGAAAAGGGTAGCACACGAACACAAGATACCTCATTCCCATAGAGAAGCCAAACTACAATTTGGTGACCTTAGCGGAACTAATTGATAATTGCTGGAGCTTACTTGACAATTAATTGGAGCCAATTCACAATTAAATATTGAACTTTGCACCTTTGGTCTCTCTTTTTTTTTTTCTTTTTTTATTTTTCTCTTGCCTATGCCTACATAAATAAGGATTTCTTTCCTACCAGAGTCTGAGTGCTGACATGCTTATAACAACCAGCTTCCCCTTGTGCAAGCCCTGGGTCTGCAGGTGTTTCCCAGCCCAGCTGCTGGCTTTGCATCCCCACCGCTCAACTCCATGCTCTTATCCTGACAAAATCTCTCTCTTGCTCTTCTTCTCAACACTGGGTAAATCTCTGCAGCACTTACAAATAAGTTCCTGGGGTTTTGTTCTGGTTGCCCAAGAGCTGTAATTTGTCCCTAGTGAGCAGCAAATTAGGAACTGGTAAGTGCAAGCACATTGACTGCAGGGATGGGTTTTTTTGTTGGCACAGGTTTAAAAAAACCTGCTCAATGATTCACAGCTTCCATCCAGCCATCCCTGGTGCTGCCATTTCTGTGACTGCAAACCAAATGGTAACACTGTGCTTTTCCGCAACAGGTTTCTAGAAACCGTGGAGCTGAAGGTACACTCTGTCCTGTTCCTGAAAATGACAGCGGGATGCCATCACAGGGCAGCAGGAGCCCATGCTGCTACACACAGCTCGAGCTCTGGTAGAAGACCATGTCTGGTCAGGCACCACTCTGCTACCTGCTCACTAAAGGTGCTGCTTCTTTCAGGGGAACTCCAGCAGTGGGCGAAATGGGAATAAAGATTATGAGATGACCAGCACATACATACAGAACAAAGTTTGCTTTTTTGTAATTACAGTTTGTTGGGGTACTTTGTACCAAAAAAATTCCCTAAACCCCATGGTTGGTGTTCAGAGGAAGAAAGGGAACTTCCAGCTCCCCAGGACAAGAAATTGCATGCTTCCAATCTGCCGCTTGTTGGGAAGAAGAAATGATGACTCTGCAAGCGCATCATCCCCTTGTGAGATGGTTTGGTGCAGGTCATGTTCTCATCCTTGCCGCAAGCAGCAGAAATCATTACAGAGGTATGAAAACAGCAGCTACACACATGCACACCTATCTGGTCAGTGCTGGAAAGGTGCCTGCTTCTTCTGGTGAAGTTTCAGCGATCACAAGTGATTCAAGGGAAACAAGAGCTGGGAGAGGGAGATACAATAACCTTTCAGGTTTCTTTGTCAGATATATATATACACACACATGTTATCCCTGTTCATAATCATCCCTTTATATTAAAAATTGACCTGGGAAGAAGCACCTAAAGCTTTAGCAGTCCTGGTGGTGAAGCTTTAACAGAGCTTTCCTACTAGTTGATGAGGCTTAAGCAGGTAACCCACACCGATAACATGGGACTCCAGTGACTTGCTCGATCTCCAATGTTTTTTGGTATAGCAGAACATCATCAGTTGTCCAGCCAATACATAGTGGTGGACAAGACCTGGCTACCTAGTGTTTAAAAAAGTGAAATTGTAGAGACTTCTTTCATGTAAGTACTCTGTTCTTTATTGCTTAAACATGTCCTTAAGCTTTTTTTCCTGGCCCTGTGTGCGTTACTCCTTGTGCAGTACCTGCCTGCTGCTCCAGCAGCTGGCCGAGGGCAGGATGAGGCTGATGAGCAGCTCCTTTTCCTCTAAAAGACCAATGCCATCCTCTCCTTCTTGGGTGCGAAGGCTTGCTGGCTGCTGGGACCGGCAAGTGCCAGCTGCCCAGGGAATATCTCTTCCCAGCACTGAAAGAATTACTGAGGGCTCTCCATGACGCAACTCCCCGAGCAATGCGGGCAGCTTCATGCACAGCAGAAAAAGAGAAGGAATGATGGCCTTTTGCAAGAAATTCATCTTTATTGAAGCAACCATGAGTCACACGAGCTGCCAGCTGGCCTGAGGAATAACAATAGCAGTGGTCTGGACAATAGCAGCTGGAGCTCACAAGGGAGATTGTCTCTCTCCAGAGAGCAATATATTTAATAGTACATATATACATATAAGTGAATCTTTCTCCACTGCTACGAAGTGGGTATGTTGGCAAATACACGTCACCACTAAGTCCCTGTCAGACTGAGGCATGTTGGTGACTGCTGGGAGGTAGCTTGAGTAATATTCTGGAGTGGTTTGAACTTGAGCCAGCTTCCAGTAAAGCCAATGGTGAAGCTCCACTGGTTCCAAGGGAGTGGGATGAGGAGCGATAGCCCTTTCCACCCCCAAAACAAAATTCTTTCCAATGCAAGAGGTTTGTGCCGTGTTAAAATGCTAACCAGGTGCTGTAGGCTGTACTGCTGTTCTTGTACGTGTAACGGCCCCTGCCTGAGGGCCAGGACCCGTCCTGAACGTCAGCACAGGGGTTTCCACATTTATCTCAATAAACAATTGCTACTTACTGTTTTTCATGGCTAAAAGACACATTGAAGGAGAGGAGTGAAAGCTATTATTGGTTTAACAGGCATTTAACATCGTCATACAGCTTACAGCAGGTTTTCCAGCAGGTGCTAGATCTAGTGCAATGACAGGTTTGAGCTCAGAAGCAGCTCTGCCTGCTTGCAACGAGGGCAAAGCACACCAGGGAGCCGTCATTTGAGCTAGACTGAGCCGAGTTCTTCAGCTGATTGAGGCTTTTTACGTTTCTGTTTGTTATTGATAAAGTGATGTAAAGAGGACATGGAGTTGGACTTTGTATTGTTTGACCTGGCTGGAGATCAGTCCTGTTCTCTTACAGATTTAAACTTCAGTCCTGCGTGTATGTGTAATATCAAAGTCCTTTTGTATTGCACAGCGGCGCAGCGGGTTAGTGAAGCCAGATAAACCCAGCGCTAAGACTGGAAGTGGAACGAGCCCCTGTGAGATCAGTGTGGCATCAAGCTCTAGGAGGCTGATTAAACCCTAAGAATTAAAAAATAACGGTGTATTGCATTAGCAAGGAGGAACACATCCTTATGCCAGTCATTTGTTTCAAAGCTCATGCACTGCTTTCTGATTTTTTTTCCTGACCTACTCCAAAAGGTCTGTAAATCTGACAAATATTTGAAAACAGGGGAAAAACAGTTGACAGTCGCTGGATGCCTACATACTCGAGCATGATCAGAAGCATGCCCAAAGTCAATCATTACGAGTGTCCAGGCTAGGAGAGCATATCTCCTATCAGCAATGACACACTTTGCGTCCATGTATCTGCTGATAGCAAAAGATCGGTCCTGGGCTGTGATCCAAAGCCATCTTCCTAGAAACATTGCATCTTTGGGGGTCACAGGAAACTGCTCAGATGACAGCGCAAGAAAAGTTTGGTTTAACGCTATGGTTTTTGCTGGGCTTTTCTCTCCATTTTTGTCCCAAGGGGCTCTTCGTGTGCTGCTTGTGGAGCTACAGCTCGTACGTCCCCCAGTGAGTCAACCTGCATCTCCAAGCCCAGGTGCATGTTTCTGTTCTTGTCCATTTTCTGCGAAGGTGTGGGACTCCTCCTCCGCAGAGCATCGTCTGCTCTGACCAGCTTGGAAATGCACGACAGCTCATAGTGCAGGAAGGGGAAACGCATGACACATATCCCACTACTTGACCCCACGCAAAGCCTTCCCTGGAGATTTTGTGGGTGACTTCAGACATCTTCCTGTGCCAAGAGCTGGCTCTACCTGGTAGGGATGCCCAGGCAGCAGGCTTCTACCTCTCTCGCAGGATGTATTTGCCTTTCCGGTCCAGGTTGCTGCTGAAGTGGATGGAGAACCAGAGGAATGAAGTCAGGATCATCCCATAAACCTAAAAGGAGATAAATGAGACCAGCACACAATTAACTAACTAACTGATTGTGATGCTCCATTTGTGCAAATAAGTGACCATAAATGTTTCCTGATAGTCCACTTGAAACTTCTGACTCTATGTATCAGGATGTCACATTTTTCTTAAGAGAGCTGTTTTCCAGTAAAATGGTGAACACCAGTTCCAATGCTGGAGAAAAAAACCCCTCGGTATGTGGTTCAAGTATCTGATTGGAATCAGCACAGTATGGCTCAAACTTGTTCCTAAAAATAGCAAGAAATTAGATGAAACCAGGAAATTCAGATTTAAAAATCCTGCCACAAAACATTCCTCTATACAAACAAACGTATCTCACTGATAATAATAGCCCTTTGTAAAGACAACACAGGGAGAAAAAAACCCAAACCTCGAGTATTGTTTGAAGTAAAAAACCCAACAAAACAAAAAAGACACTAACAAAACCCAAACCCCACCCCATGCACGTGCACGGCCGTGAATGCAGAGGACAGTGTACTTCCTCTGTACTGTGACAGTCTGCCCGGGATATCACACATTAGCATTTACACAGGCAACATATCAAAGACAAGGCTGCTATGAGAAGGATAACAAGGGCTGCAACAACATGCTCTTTCCTAAAAGTCTGCCTTAATCTGCAAACGCCTTTGCTGGCAGCTTGATCCGGGGACATGTGTGCGTTGTTGACCGAGGGACAATGACATCAGAGCAGCTATAGCCCTCCTCGTGTGCTTCCTTTGCATCCTGCCATCACAATAGCGAACTGTGCAGAGAGACTTCCTCTCGCACATGCTTCAAGGATAGCTGCCTTTTGTAGCTATAGCATCAAGCTGTGAAAAAAGATATATATAATAAAAACTCTCCCGCTTTTGTTTGAATATAGCTGCAGTGAAATTCTTCCTCCCCAGTTCAGGAAGGACAGGGAACTGCTGGAGAGGGTACAGCAAAGGGCCGCAAAGATGATTAAGGGCCTGGAGCATCTCTCCTATGAGGA
>JAOXNO010000041.1:51296601-51308581 GCA_028565335.1 Limnodromus scolopaceus | reverse complement strand
ACAGGCTGCCCAGAGAAGTGGTGGAGTCTCCTTCTCTGGAGACATTCAAAACCCGCCTGGACAAGTTCCTGTGCAACCTGCTCTAGGTAGATCCACTCTGGCAGGTTGGGGGTTGGACTAGATGATCTCCAGAGGTCCCTTCCAACCCCATATGATTCTATGATTCCACCTGAGAAAAATTAGAAAGGGACACCAAACATTCACACATGATTTTACCTTTATAGCTCCATAGCAGTACCTGATGGCTTTCCTAATTTACTACCAGCGGTATAAAACACAAAAGCATTTGCTCAGCTGGGTGGTCAGATGAAGAGTCTTTTAACCCATAGTTGTGCCATGGCAGACACAAGTAGTAAAACAATCTCCAAACATGCATTCAATCAGGAAAGGTTGCCCCAGCTGGGGAGCAGCATGGAGATATCACAGCAGACCAAACATCGCTTTGTGGTGAAGAAATGAGTCTCCTGGCAGGTACTTTTTTTCTGGCATGCTTCACCACACATGCAGGGCCCTCACGTAGAGGTAATTAGTGATGCACCTCTGCCAAACAGTGGGTGGGAATAGAGCAGGCTTGTTTTAATTAGCGGTGCTCTCCAGCTCTGACGCTACTGTCTCCATGCAGCCACTGAGCCCCCTCACCACTGAAGAACACACGCTGCTCTCAGCATTTCATTTTTTCCCTTTGTCCTCCCCCAAATAAGACTCACAAATTCAGCATAGACCCTTTCTACCCAAGCCATCCTCCAAAGATGATCCTATCCCTCCTCTGCAGGATCCTTCTTCAAAGATGGCGTCTGGGAGTCCAGGCAACAAGCTTTACTCCTCTGCAGTTGCCCCTTTCAAGCCTGTGCTTCACTCACCCACTGCCTGAGATGCACCTCACCAGGTTCATTAGTGGTCATTAATAGGATGAGACCTTCCCTTTCTGCACAGCTCTCCAGCTCCACTGCTGGTGCTCAGTAGCTTTCAAGACCTTCCAGCTCTGGCCACACAAGGGGACTTCCCAGGCTGAGCTGGGAGGCAGCCAGCAAGCACTGGGCAAGGAGAGGCAGCAAGTTTCCTAAAACATGGAGCCGTTACTGCATCTCCTTTTCCACAATTGTTGCCAGCTTCCCACCAGATCTGCAAGCGCTGCGCCAGGCGACATGGCCTCTCACTTGCTGGAGAAGACGCGCAGGCAAGCCTGGTCAGATGAAACACGAACACTGCTGCAGCTCGCTCCCGCTGCTCCCTGCTCCCGGCTGCCATGCCTAGTTTGGGCAGAAAAACTGTGCAGGAGCAGGAAAACCCCTCCAGCCATTAGCCTCACCAAGACAGGACCTGGCCCTTTCTTAATTTCCACGATGGAGTCTATTACTGCTTGTTTCTCTGCTGCCAGTCTCCAAACTCATCTGAAATCCTAGCTTCTGGGGGCTAATTTAGAAGCCTGTCTCTCAGGGCCAAAATGTGAAGGAACAGACATAGCTACCGTGAAGCCGATGGTGATGCCCAGCTGTATGGAGATGAAGTCCATGCGCTTCTTCAGGAAGGCCCGGATCTCTTGCAGGCAGTCCTGGGAAGAGAGAGACACCCCTTGCAGTACGGGAGCAGCTCAGTGGGGGGTCTTTGTCCCCCTAACAGCACTTGCCACACCACCAGACAGAAAGGGAGGCAAGAGAGAGACACGGCATTGCACGGCTGGGCTGCTCTGTGGGCACCTCTCCTTTTTTCTGCTGTTACAATATGCCTATGATTCTCTTGGTAAGATGCGTTTCGGGCCGCGGGGGGATGTGTGTGCACACAGGTAAGCATGGTCACGCACAAGCTTTTTCCTTTCCACCCGCTGGAAAATGGAAAGAGGGAAATGAAAAATGGAAAAGCAGGGCACACCATAATGCTAAATACCTTCCCCGGAGATACTAATGAACAGCTCAATTTTGCAAGGTGTTGCAAGCATTAATATACATTAGCCTTAAGCATGCCAGCAGCCCCACGAGAATGCAGGAGGCGTTAGCCAAAAGAGCCATTTCAAAAAATGCAAGAACATACCCTTGATGAAGTGATTTGCAGAGTGAGGTAAGAGTCCTCAAAGCCAAGAGCGAATGTAGTGCCATTACCAAACTCTGAGGTTTCCTGGGTTGCAAAATGCCTCCTCACACCCACCTCCCCCGGCTTGCCACTGGAGGAAACACAAAGTATTGGTGGGACCGGGGGGGATATGGGGTCACCCCTATGGTGCCCAGTTTCGCTTGGATCTACCTTCCTGCTCTTTGAGCTGAGCTCGACCCTGCTTCAAGATGTGACGTTGCCGGAGGCAGCGCTTTGAAACGCTGCCCCACGGGGTGGCATGTGCCTGTGCATCGCGGCGCCCTCTGAGCGCTTGACATCTTTGCCTAACAACGTTTGCGTATGGCTGTAGCAACATGGTTCTGTTTTTCCTAGGGACAGCATATTGATGCTGGCGGCTTTAGCTACTTCAGCTGATTTGGCTACTCCAGTGGAAGAAAAATAATCATATGAAAGATTTGCCCAGAGAATACGAAGCCTCCATTGTGGCTTCAGCGCAGAGGCAGTCTAACACTGGTGGCTTCTCCGTCAGCCTCACCAAGGTACTGCAAAGAGGAGGAATGAAGTGTCCTGGATGAAGCTACTGTTGGATGACATCCCCCTGCTTCATGAGTTTCTCATTTTAATACCTATTTAATGCCCTGGGAAAAAGGAATTACAGCAAACTCCACTTTTGCTGTTAGTGGGACACCTTTTTAGCCTCAGAAACTAGTGTCATGTGGAAAAGTCCAACAGTTCTTTCGTGCTCGGACATATGCCGGCGATACCTCACACTCTCTGCAGAGGCAGGAAATGACGAGGAAGCTGGAGGGAAGTGACAGGCTGCAAATACAAGCATTTTTGAAGGCTTTTTAGAGGTGGAAAGGAAACCACGTCTGCAGGTCTGAGACCTGCTGATCCACCGGGGCTCCTCCAGCAGGTGAGGTGTTTCCTTATTGAAACAACAGCCCCCTACAAAACAAACCCCAAATCATAGCAACCCCAAACTAAGAAAAAGCCACAATTCTCACTAATGCTTAAAAAACAGTGGGATTTTAACAGTCAGCAAGTAGCAGCACAACCCCACTGTGAGGTGGAAGAAACCTTGCCCTTACCTCTCCTGCATCACGCAGCTGGCTGGATGGACACGTCTTGTGTTCGACGTTGGCTGTGTCCCCAAACGGAGACCGCTTCCCACAGCAGAGGAACTGGAAGAGAGGGAGACATCTGCCAGCTGCTGGCCAGGCCTGTCCCCTCACCCCCAACTGCTGCGGCAGCAGGCGCTGGTGATGGACCACCCTTCCTCCCTGCTGCCCCAGGCAGGGCTCTGCAACCAGGGCTGCAAGGAGCAAAGCATGTAGGTATGCAATCAACAGCTGCAGCAGTGGAGGTTAAATTCAGAGGAGGTGGATGGATCTGGACCCAAGCGTGCCTGTGCTCTACCAGGACTGCTGCCTGGGGCTGGGGCCCAGCCCTCCCTCCATGGTCACCCCAGGTCTCACAGTGACTGCTCTGGAAGACCCAGGGATGCACAGACTCATCTTTCCAGTTCTTGTTGTGGGCTTGGGGAGGTGGGTCCCCAGCAACACCTGTGGAACTGCTTTCCTACAGCCACGGTGAACTGGCCAGCTTGGAGCATTAGCAGAAGGGAAAAAAAATAGGAGTAGAAGGACTGTTTCTCTGTCAATTAACGTGGCTAAAATAAGCAACTGGTGAAGCTGGATATTGTGCCTGGTTCTCCTTGCCAAGGGGGACTCTAGGTGGGCTGCTCCACAAGACTGCAGAGCAAGCACCACCAATCTGGTCATGTCTCTGAGGGCCACCACCATTGTTGCAACGAGAAACTTTTGCCCTTTTCTGCGTTTTGAGAAGCACAGATGAAAACAGCTTTGGAGTACTTGTTAAAATGATTTAAGAAAACACAGAAGGATAAAGGGAGCTGCATGGGAGGTGATTGGAAACAGGCGAGAGGAGCTGATCTTTCCATACAGCCCTGCTGTGTGCCATGAACTCACTACCCAAACAGGCCCTGCTGTTCAAGGAGACAGCATCTCCTTTTACTCAGTGGGGACTTGGGAGTTACCCACCACAGGGGACACCCTCACGCGTCTATGGTGGCTTTGAGGGCAAGTGTCCTCCCTGTGCTCCAGGCAACCATGCTTGCTACAGAGAAGTCCTCTGTGCCAACAGCACCCTGGGTGGTGGTTTTGGAGAGCTTGCTTGCAGCCTCCAGTGTTGCAAGAGGCCACGTAACCTACAGTACTCAACCATAAACTCAAGGGTAAACAGAAATAACCGAGTTCAAATAGTTTTGCTGGACAATGTGGAATTTCCCCTCTCTCTCTACCCGACCAGCGACACCAGAAAGTTGCATATCCACTTCTTCAGTGGATACCACAGATAGGGAGCATGGCAGAGGGACTGCCAAGACAGACAATATACCCATATATACACATATCAGATATATATCAGCTACAGTGTGGAAGCTTTGAAGATCTCGCACCAGAGTGATGCTCAGGTAGGTGGCCCTTTCCTCCTGTTGATAATCTGGTTGGTCAAACCTCGGAAAGGAAGAGTAGGAGGGAGAAGCAGACTTCACAGCAGGCTGGAGGATTTGGTTCCCAAGGGAAAATGGCATTGCAGCATCCACAAGGCAGAGCACAGGCATCAGCCCCAGCCTGCTGAAACCATTGAGAAGATACCCCAGGGCAAGGTTTTCTGCTAAGGCTGAAAGAAAACTTACCGTTTCATGGATGGCAGTCAGCTCATGCCTCCTGAAGCTGGAGGTGTTCCTCCTCACCTCCTCGTACACAAGATCGTATACATCCATCATGCTCTCTTCCACCTGCAATGAAAGCAGAGATATTTATGTCGAAAATACTGGCTGTGGTCATCCCTGAAGGGAAGTATGCTCATCTCACATCCCCTCAGAAGGTCTCCCAGCTATAGCGAGACGAGTTATGCAGCTATTAAATGACTACCACACAGCAGCAGGAGGCGGTGTATGACCCACCACACACCAAGGGTCACCTACAACATGGTGAGTCCCATGAGACAGGCAGCAATGCTGCACATGTACCACCTTCTGCTAGATGTGAACCCTTTGGCTTCACACCAGGATCTCACCAGCTGATGGCTGGAGCTTTTGGGCAGTTTTGAATTTAGGGTCAGAGAAGAACTCTGGTGCCCATGACCAGTGTGTGTCTCCAAGTCCCTCTGCCAGGCAGGGACAACACCATCTCCCTGTCGTGAGGGGTGACTGTGAGGACAGGCACACGCGACTGTGAGATGCTAAAATAAAAAGGTGAGAGGACCTCAGATGGCTGGCATTATCCCAGCGACGGAGGAGTTCCTCCAAATAGAGCCAAAAAAATAACAGAGTGATTCAGCGGTGAATCAGTCCCTAAATATTTACCATATGTGTGAGAACTTGCAGCTTGACAGATCCCAGCCAACTCCCACTCGGGTTTCAAAGGGAAAAAACATGACAATTGCCTTCAGCGCCCGCAGTCAAAACCTTTTCTTCCTTTCTTTTTCCCTGGCTTCCTCACCAGCATCGATCCGAGCGGACCTGCAGGCAGCGCTTGGCTTTCAGGAGGGGAAAATTGATCAGCGAGACAGGAGTGGGTGGCCAAGCAGGGAGAGGCGGGCACTCCGGCAGCAGAGCCATCTCTGAGCCAGGGTTTTCAGCTCAGTCTTAAGGGGCTGTGCTTGGAAATTACTCTTAGGGGAAAAATCCCCAATACCATGTGCTTGGGGGTGAAGCCGGGGTCATTTGAGGCGATTCCAGTACCCGAAGGGGGCCCACAGGAGGCATGGGGAGGGACTCTTTATCAGGGAGTGTAGTGATAGGACAAGGGGTAACGGTTTTAAACTGAAAGAGCATAGATTTAGACTAGATACTAGGAAGAAATTCTGTACTGTGAGGGTGGTGAGGCACTGGAACAGATTTCTCAGAGAAGTTGTGGATGCCCCATCCCATGGGGCTTTGAGCAACCCAGTCTAGTGGGAGGTGTCCCTAGCCATGGCAGGGGGGTTGGAACTAGATGGTTTTTAAGGTGCCTTCCAACCCTAACCATTCTTTAATTCTATGATTAGAGCCATCACTGCAATATTGCTCTACTCTGCCTGGCTGTCCAAAAAGCAGACAAGTAACAGAGGCTCATAACTGGGGAGGGGAGAGAGGGAGGTTGGAAAGATTACTTATATCTGACTCAGCTCTGTGCCACCAGGAATAGAGTTTAAAGACTCGTGTTGGAAGATTTTCCACAGCTGTCAACATGGCATGGTAGTGGAGGGTCTTGGGGTGTTTCTCAGCAGCAAAGCTGTTGTTCTCTCAGGACACTCGATCACCTGTCACGGAGCAATCAGAAGGCGAAGCAGGAGCACCTCAGCTTTAATGAGAGACAGCTGATAACGGACAGGGCACGGGTATTCCGAGCCAAGGAAAAAATCCTCTGTAGCAAGGTGCACGATGCTGAGCTGTCCCACACAGGCGAGGAGAGAGGATGCTCATTTTGTCACCCCCACGTGTCAGAGTGCATCGAGCGGGACGGGCGCAGCAGTAAGACAAGGTCTCTGGCAGACTTGTGCACCATCCTTCCCCTGAGCAAACCTTGAACCCCAGTAAAAAGGAAAACATCCAAGCTTTTCTAACTTCTTATGGGCCATGAAATACTTTCCAGCAGCAGCAATTAAATAAATGGATTCAATAAAAAGAGCATCCATTTCCACCCAAGAATTGGATTAACAGTAACGAAAAAAAAAGAATAATCTTTTGACCTCCTTTTGGAGCCTTGTGTTGCTGAGGAAGGAAGGAAGAACAGAGCAGATGGCTTCCTAACTCAAGAGATTATTACCTTTTGAATATACCAACCCCAGACTAAGATGCAGGAATAAAAACTATTTTGTGTTGTGACAACAGACACATGGATCTTGGTAAGGTAATGGTGCTGCATGTGCAATTTTTGCCTTTTTCTATTTATCATTAGGCTCAGGATGCTGAGTTTCCTTCCAAAAGGCCTAAACTTTGTTGACTTGGGAAAAACAAAACAAAACAAAACAAACAAAAAAAAAGATTTTCAAGCAGGTTGCTGGGTTCAAGCAATTTGCTAGGGTCAAGCAAGAGTGCAAGAGTTGAAAACAATCCAGAAGTTTAACATTAAAGGTCTGCTAAACACCGGGCCAGGAAATGCTGGGACAGGTAGTTGTTAGCCCTTTGCTTTGCCTGGGCACGTTCCCTAAAACCTCACAAAACCAAGCAAAAATGGTCCTTTATTTTCAGTGAGTTTTGGGCCAGATTCAGCTGCTAACTTTACAATTCTAGTCAACTTAAACAAAGGTAAGATGAGACTTTGTCCAGTGATGTTTCATCTGCAAAGACCATCACAGGCTCCCTAGCACTGGAACAGTCTCTGACCACACCATTGATAGCCAATTGTCTATGCAGGAGTCAATGCTCATCAGTATTTTGTCCTGATAATAAGCCGCAGGGCCCAACTGAGCTTGATATCCTCCACATCAGCTTCTTAGGTGGTCATGCTGCACTAAGCAACCTGCCCAGATGTTGGCAGCTGCTGGCCACTGCCCATAGCCTGCGGCAGCTGCCAGACTGGCAAGCTCCTGCTGGCCGCATGAAACCAGGAGAGGACCTATTTGACGAGGAGAGGTCCTGCCTGATGCAGTGCTGCACACTTGTACCTTCCTCATTATATTGGGTACCATGCAACGACAGGAAGCATTGAGACTGAGGCTGCTTGAAGGAGAAGAGTGTCCAGGAAAGAACTGAAGGAACACGATTGCCATAACAAAGCCACGGCAGAAAATTATTCCAACTGTTGGAAACAACAAGGGAAGAAACCACAGCAGTTTCACAGCCAGCTCGACTACAGCAATGGTGATGATAATGAGAGTAATCTGCAGGTATATAATGACTGCTAAAAACTTCAATTGCAGCCTGTTTCTGAGCTTCCTTGTGAGCTGGCTTCTTGGTTATTTACTGATTTTATTTTTCATTTTGTCAAGCAGCCTGCAAGAACTGAAAGCACAAGCGATTAAGTGTAAGATGTTTTATAGCAATAATTTCCTTTTAGAATGTGTGTCTGGGCAAGCATAAGAGTACAATTTGCTGATTAATCTTTCTCAGCATTTCTATCTAGCAATTACATCTAGCATTTATATCCAGCTATTATCTGAATACGCTATTCAGGTCCTGGTAAGGGAACATCAAACTAAAAAACCATTCTTTAAAGAGTGAATTGACTGTAGTTCTTCCATATCGTCTTTCTCATTTTTTCTAGGATCATTTGATTTTGGAGGGGAAAATTGGTGTCGTCATACAACACGGCAGTATGTTTTCAAAGATAACCACAGAGAGCTTTCTCATTTAAATATTTCAGAGGTGGGTATGAAGTACTAAATTCCTATATTAATCACTGACCGTTTCCTTGTGCAGGAGATTGTGCCACAGAGTATGCGAGAGGTCTCCTTTATAAAGGAGAAATACAAGAGCAAAAAAGATTGCACTAATGAACCATCATCTTAGCAACTTTTCTGCCTGGGATGGGGTTTTGTTTACACTCAGAGCTGCAGTTGAACTCTGAAGCACCAGTCACGCATGACAGTGTCTATCCAGCCCAAAATGGCATGCTAACTCATGCATCCCTAATGATGTAAAAAATGAAACCTGAAAGCATGAGACAGAGTCACCAGGTGGTTTCATGACCTATCTTTATTTGCAACATTACTTTATCCAGCAGACGCAAGTTCATCCCTTTATTTTCCTTTGACCTGGGACATAACAAAGTGAAGAGCTAGACTGCAGCACCGCTTTGTGCTGTCCTCAGCAGATTCCCATGACACATTTCACTGATGGGCAACTTTCAGTCCATTGTCTCAAAAGAATTTTCTTTTTCCGTTTCTTACACCATGTGTTGGAGAAAAAAGAATTACAAACAAACAGGGTGCTTTCCCTCACAGTTAAGCAACAGGATACCTTTTGAGTTCGAGTGGTTATGCTGATAGTGTTAATAACATGCTTTAAGAAAACCACAGCTGTGCCCCATCCTTTAACTCTGTAGTTAGCAACTAATGGACCAATAGAGCTGGAGAAGAGAAAGTCTGTCTGGGCTTCTTTTCAAAAGGTCTTACGCTCCCCCCACACATTAGCATCATTACGGTCAAGTGGATTTTCCTGTTCCTAGTGATATATTGTGACCCACTGCTGGAGGAGTATTTCTGGACAAGCCTTTCCCTTGAAAGGAGATGGCGCCTGTGATGTTCATCAGTGAAAAACATTGACAGCTGAAGATGAAGCATCAGTTGGGCTTTGGTTTAAGAAAAATCTCCAGGTTAAGTGATATGGAGGTCACACCTTACATTCTTTTCCTGGAAGGTGCTGGGTTAAATGTTCCAGCTCTAAATTAGTCAAATAATTGCTGCCTCCCATTTCTGTCTGCATTCCTTAATGAAACATTCATTTAGGGATGCTATCGATGGGTTCTTGGATACAACAAATGGAAAATCACCACTGAGATTGATGCGGCTGACTCCAGCTGACACAACAGAGTAGCATTTTTCACTTAAAGTAAAAGAAAGAAGGATCTTTGAGATTGTTTATCATCCTCTAAATCCTTTATCCCCCAAGAAGCAGAATTTATGACTGCAGGAAGGCATTTACTCCAAGCCATTAGTGTTCTTGCCCTTGGCTATTAGAAACTAAAGCAAATTTCAGTTTTACCTCCTTCAAGAGGAAAAATGACATTTTTGACTTGGGTTATTTGTCAAGGATAAATTTTTCCTGTAATTGAATTTGGAACAGAAAGAAGAGAGGAGGAGGTCAGCCTTCAGTTCCTGATCCCTTTGGAAGCCAGAGGTGTCAATGAATCCCCCTCCTGCTGCCAGTGAATACTCGACCCTAGGCTACCTGAGCTAGTCTCATGTAGACTCATACCAAGAAGAACAGCCTGAGACCTGCTGGGTGAGAGATCTTTGCAACAGTCAATGGCCAAAAATCCCTCTGAAGAGCTGGAGCTCAAGGAGAACACAGTGAAAGGAGATGTCAGGATTGTCTCGGAGACAAGCCCACCTCTCTTCCTTTCTGCTTAACAGGGATGCTCTTGACATGGCAGAGGAGGAAGGCATGTATGGAGGATCCTCCTCTCCTGTGGCTCTTCATGCCTTTGAGGTAGCAAGCTGAGCACACGCACTGCAGCCTCAGAACTTCATGTGCTTTCAGCATCGCCCAGAGGGATGTACTCACCAGCGCCACTCAGAAATATCCCTTCAGCAGCGGCTACCACAGACTGCCTTGCTTAGCTATAAGCCGCAAGTTAGTTAAGATATGAAACTGGAATAAAGCCGTTGACCCGCTTGAAATCCTTCCCTGCTCCAGTAAGAAAAACACTTTTTCAATTTCACTGTCTCTGTCTTCCCATTCCTCCCTGGAGTGCAGAAACGCACTTGTTCACAGCATGTCAGAAAGGAGCAGGGGGCAGATGCAACTGCTTGGGTGTACGTACAGCAACGATGCAACTGCAGTGAAACAGAGGAGGGAAAACTGCTCCGGGTGCTTTAGCCAGGTTGCAGAGCAACTCCCATCACGCGGATTGAGCATGTGGTTAAGAAGGGCTCCCCCCACCCCACGCTCGACCAGGTCTTCATTGCCATATCTAACACAGTCATTACAACGTGCTGCAGCTTTGCATTTCCTTAATAGCATGTCAGCTCCCCTCCTCTCAAACCAATCAATCCCAGCTGCAGGAATTCAGCCAGCGATGCAAAACAAAGCAGCCTTTGAGGCCCCCTGCGGAAAACTGCAGAAGATAAGAAGGTGCTGCTCCCTCTCTGACTGCTGGTGGTCACCAGGGATTGCTGATAGAAGAAGAGGGAGATCCAGATGAGGCTTTTAGCTAAATGGTTTTCACCTTTTCTTTCCAGTATATATAAATATATATTATATAAACGTATTTTATTTTTTTTAGTAACTCATTCACTTCCCCCCACTTTCCAGTATTGGAAGAGGACCAGGCAACCCTTGACCATCTTTTTGTCCGTCAGTGAGTGAATACACAGGAGAGAGAACAAAAACCATCGTGGACCAAAAATTCAGGAAAAGCGAAGCTTTACAAAGCTATTTGTCCCTGATTCTCGTGCTTCCATCAGGTCCTTGTGCAAAACATTTTAAACAGGAGAAAATGCTGAGCTGTTACACTGCTCACCTCCTCCTCGTTTCCCATCTCCACACCCCAGAACAGCAGCAGGAGTCTAGCTGTATGGGTGCTATACAGCACGCCCAGCTACCAGGCTGAGGGACATCACATCCTCATGCTCAAGCCATAAACCCCTGAGGCTACCTCTGTGCTACTTGGATGCAGTCAGGAGCATCATTTTGTGACTGTGACAGTGGCAAAGCACCAGCTGCTTTACAGGTAAGCACAGAGAATCCAGGTAAGCAGTCAATCAACAACAAGAAGTTTTTTTCCCTAAATCCTCCAGATCTGGGGCTGCATGCCTTACGAGTAACCCCAGCCTCAGTGTATCAAGGTCCTCTTGGGTTTTTGTTGGGTTTTTTTGTTTGGTTGGTTTTTAAAACAAACTTTAAATATTTCAGTCCATTATATAACAGAACTGCAAACCCAACACGCTACCAAGGGTCCATGCTGATCTTTTGTGTTTCCATCATTCATACACACAATCCAGCAATTTATGAACCTCCCAACATCGTGGTCAAATTATCTTAATATTCCCCCCTCTCTTGCATAGTACTTGAAACCACTGCCAGGAAAGACTGTCCAACAGAAAGCATTGAAAAACAGTTGAAAACACGTTCAGCTTAAAAAAAGTTGCATCAATAACAGAGCTAGCCGCAGAGCAGCACTGTCACCTCCAAGCTGGAGGTGACTGCCCGGCTGCAGAGAGCATCCTACGGCCACAGAAGGTTGGATGTGGTTGGAGT
>JAOXNO010000041.1:51284223-51296501 GCA_028565335.1 Limnodromus scolopaceus | reverse complement strand
GTCACCTCCAAGCTGGAGGTGACTGCCCGGCTGCAGAGAGCATCCTACGGCCACAGAAGGTTGGATGTGGTTGGAGTGACCATCTGAGTGGCCTCAGGTACCACAGCTGACACTCCTGGAGACAAGAGCTCCAGCTAACACTCTGCCAGGGAAAGCAGCAGAAATGGGGCCGCGCGGGTTCAGCGTCAGGGCAGCCATAAATTATAAAACTGATGAGTGCAAATGCCTGTGTGGCACATCAGACAAAGGACAGCAGAGTCTTGCTGGGGGAAGCAGGCCGTTATTATGTGATGAGAATATAAATGCTAGGAAAGAGTCACAATCTTTAAAACCACTAAGGAAGGGGGCAGGTTCCCCTCTCCCCCTTTTTTTTTTTTTTTATCGCCTCCAGTGACTAGGAAAGCTAAGTGCCTACTTTAAAGTGATTGTGCTTAGCAGAATAACTGCCAGAGCAAGGGGGACATCAGATTATTCACAGTGTTTTGGCAGCCAAAACACAGCTTCTTGAAAATGCTCCTGAAAGACCCCTGTGAGTGGCTACAATCCTGATCCAGCCCCACTGAATCAGAAAACAAAAGGAAAGTACCTGCACGTGTCGGGTCTGATTTCAGAGAGCACCTGAACACACCTTCAGCTTGTGTTTCAGTCCCACTAAAATCTCTAGGACTTAAGCCTGCCTTTAAGCATCGCCTTCAGATGAGACAGACTGGGACCTGTAAGAGTTTGCCCCAACACACACCGGCAGCAACAGAAACAAACACACCCCAGAAAAAACACAGAATTGTTTTGCCACTGGAAGGACCTCTACAATCCCGCTTAAGAAATCCCCTGGGAAGTGCTGGGTCACCCCTTGCATACCTGCAGGAACAAGCAACACATGTGCCGGGTTTGAGCATGCAAAGACAGGATTCACCTCCTGAGGACCCAGACAACGATGCACCCAGCATCGCAAAGGTACTGGTTTGGAGGAAGAGCCACAGACAGGAGAAGACCAGCACTGATCCCCTATGCAGGGAAGACGCTGTTTTCAAGAATGAGCCCCAGGTGTAACAATCTCGTTATTTAACAGCTGCAACTGTTAATCCCAGGCCCTGTTAGAAAATCACCACCTCAAAAGATGCCACCTTGCTCACTAGCAAAGCGTAAAGACTCTGTTTCTCCTTCCTGCACAAGGAGGGGAGAGCAAAGAGATTCCTCTGAAGAGAGCTTCAAGTACAGCAAGACTGCAGGAGAACCAGAGTGTGCGTGGGTGGTTTGTGTTCCCCATCCCATAAAGAGTTAAATCCTCATGTTTAATCACAGCGCAATGCAGAGAGGCTAATGCTTTTCTACGCGTGTGGAGCCAAAAGCCACTGGTGAAACCTCCTTTTGAAATCACCCAGCAACTTAAGAGAGCATTTGAAAATTAAGAGATTGCTATGTCATTGCAGCCAGTGCAAACCTAAGTGACCTCTTCACCCAAAGGATGTGGGAAATCAGGCCCACTTTATGCCAGAAGTATGGGCAACTATTTGCACTAGTGCTTAGTTACAAATTTTCCTGAGTTGCAAAATCATAATTTAATTGGTTTTAAGCTAAAATTTACCTGCAAATGAATCTCTGTAATTAAAAAGCTTGTTTTGTTGCAAAACTCCTTTCATGTTGCAGCAGTTCTATTTTTGCGGATTCACCATGCCACCCTGACCAGCTTATGGGGCAGGCGTCGCAGGGCTGCTGGAAGGGCCGTCTAAGCTGCTGCAGAGAAGGGGAACAGTAGAAGATGATGTGACGTTGGAACTCCTCCAGCATCTTTCACAGTGGGGCCCAGAACGAAACCCCAAACCTGGTTTTGTGTTGGTTAGCAAGGGTACCAAAATTCTTTTATATCACAGCTGCAAAGCTACCCTTTCCTATCTGCAGATAGGTTTTTAAAGCAGCAGTTAATGGATGAGGAGAGAAGGAAAGCTGGGGAAGAGGAGGAGGAAGCAGCAGCCTTCCCCACAGCTGTGCCAGATGTGGCATAAGTCTCTCCTACATCCTTCTCCGCATCCCCGGGCACAGCTGCATTGGGCCATGCTGGGAATGACTGAAAGACCTCATCTAAATAGGCAGTGGTTTGTGGTAAAGGAAGTGCCATGAAAATAACTTTGGAAAACAACACTCAGCTCTTTGGCTTCAGGAATCAGGACTTCCTAACATAGCTGAAAAACCAGCTGAAACCCTCATCATTTCCATGGCTACCACAGCTGTTGCATCAAAGGTGCTTGCATAGAGGTCCTTCTCCCTGCCCTTTCTTGTACGTCATTCCTCATTCGCTTTGGTTGCACCACCAGTGTCAATCCTCAGACAGGTTTGTTCCACTTTCCTATGAAGATCACATTTCCCACCAAGACCATGTTTTGGCCAGATGGCCCATAGGGAGGGCAACCAAACGTGCTCCTCACCCTTGTGGAGACCTTTGTCTGCACTAGGTTGGACATCAAAAAGGATCAACTCCCTCAAGTGATTTGGGCCAGGCAGAAAAGCACACTAGAGTTTCACAGGGGCTTGGAGGCTGGGGTGTTTCTGGAGCCATAGGCTTGAGAGCATGATCAGACAGAGGTGAAGGAGGAGTATTGGGTGCAGCAGGTAAGGATGGGGCTTAGGAACAAGCTGAGCTAGAAGATACTGAAACATGATGGCTCAGCACTAACAACTAGCAGGAGAAAAAGTCCTTCAACAACCTCCAGATTACAAATATTTTCATTTTAGATTTTCTTCTCTTGAGCAGCTGACCTCCCCAGAAAAGTTTTCATACCTTTGCAAGTGACAGCAGCACCTTTTCTGTTGGCACCATTGGCTAAGAGGCAAAGTATTTCTTTGTAAACTAGGGGTAGACCCTAAAAGAAAGACTGCATTATACATGCTGGCAAGACAGGGAGAGGATCTGGGATGTTACTCTTGTAATTTGTTCTACCCGATTTTGTTCATGAGTAGTTTATTAGTTCCTCATTAAAAGTGCTTTAACGCAGGCTGACGAATGCAAAGCTGCCTGAGAAGACAGTACAGAGAAGGTCTAGACCTCTCAAAACCCATTAATTGGCCACATGCATGGGTCAATAGAGCAGGAATGAGCAATAATTACAATGCCAAACAGATGGATCAACCTTTTAGGTTAAAATACGATAAGCCTCAGATTCAAGATTTTTGCATGTCTGGTATATGTTATTTTGAGAATAAAAACAGGTGACGCTGAGTCTATCTGTCTGGCATGCAGGTAACTTGAACTTAAAACACATGTCTGTCTGAAAGAATTCATTTAGGAGCTACATAAGGTCACAAATGCAGAAAAAATTAGGAAATTAGAAGATTCACATTTTGTTTACAGTGCCTATGTCTAAGAATATAGAATATTTGCAAATAACTCTTCTTTTTCTCCTGTCCTGTGTAGCTTCTCTGTAAGAAGTACTGTAAACAAGCCACTAAAGGAGTCACAAAGGCAAAAAGGGCATCTTGCTTTCATCATGTTCAAATGACATTTCATAGAATCATAGAATCATATTCTACTTCTATCTAGAAATTTCTATCCACTGGCTCTTGAAAACAACCATCAAAACAATTTTTCAACTGAAAATTGGGCTTTTCTATTTTACATGATTTTCTGTAAGAAGGGTCTGCTTTATGAAGAAAATTTAGATTCTTTTTTTTTATCAGGAGGAGTAAACCACTGAGAGCATCTGCCGTGGTTTGGTCAGGAGGCACCTCCCATCTCCTGGCTTGCAGAGGGAGGGGAGGGCTCCACTTGTAGCACTGCATTTGACACCTCGCCCATGGGGAGGGAGAGGACGGGATCTACCAACACCAGCTCCCAGCTGGCATTTCCAAACGGAACCGGCTGATTTTCTGCCTGGCCTTTCACTGGAAAGTCAATGTATTTTTCATTGAAAAAATGCAAATTTTCTTTTTAGTCATGAACGCGGGGGCAGTAGTACCTTGGTCATCTCAGAGGCACTGATTCAGGCACGTTTAGTGGGCATATTCATCCATATTCAGTTTTACATCTGCAAATTCTCTTCTTTTCTTGATACCTGTGTACATCCCATTAGGCTTACAAGACACCCGTCAAGTGTTTATTTTTTTTCCTCATATTATCACAATTAACTGTTTCTGACAGTACGGACATGCAGTAGGGTGGGGGAGGACACCTGCTTTAATTTTGCTCTTTACTTTGAGAACGTCAGACAAACAAATGGCTCTATATCAGGAGTCTTCCCCCAGCTCCATTTGGTTTTCTGCGCCACTGCACTCCCTGTCTGTCTGTCCTGTAGGGACAGTCACATCTGCATTTCTCTCTCATTTGCATTTCTCTCTCACATCTGCATTTCTCTCACTGGTGAGACAGGTTACCTTTCAAGGAAAACCAAATTTCCATATGTTTTGTAAGTGACACTCCAAATTAAATCTTTCCTCATTTATATGTTTCTCTTTGCATTTTAGAAAGCGGACAAACCCAAAACTATCTCTAATGGTATTTTAATTTTTCTGTTGTCAGAAACACTGCTGGTTTTCTTTACCCGGAAAGTAAAAACATTTTACAAAAAACCCTTCATTTTGCCCAGTGAAAACTGTTTTGCTTAAAGAAATCCTACCAACTACTAAAGCTAACCATAACACATGGGTGCATTTATGGGCAGGGCACTCAAAAAAACCAGGAAAATAATTTAAAGTAAAAACACACATAGTGATTAAGAGATACAGAAAAAGCCTTTCTCCTTTAAATATTTTCATCAAAATATTTTTCTGGATGGCATATCTCTGTATGAACACAATATACAACTTTTTCTTGAGCCTTTTTACACCCATGTTTGTAGAAACAGTCTATTGGATAACACAATTTCAGAGGACCAACCAGACACACTTTCTGGTGTCATTTATCCTTTACCAACATGGCTTTTGTTCCAATCTCTCATTATAAACTTCTGCAGAAGGTAGAAACTGCACTCAAGGCCTTCCTTCTGTGATGGTCAGGAAAACAAAATCATTTCCATATTAAACTGTTAGTGTGAAAATCATAGAATCATAGAACCGGTAGGGTTGGAAGGGACCTTAAAGATCATTGAGTTCCAATAATACATTTTGATAGTTTTGCATGAAATCAGGGAAAATATACGCAGAGAAAGACTCTTTTTCATGGACATCTCAGCTCTGACTGAATCTGCTTCAGGCATGTAAGTCTAGAGATAAAAGGTGCTGCTGTGCCATCAGCACTCACCCTAACGTTTCCAAAGCAGCTGGATAAATTCACAGAGAAAAAAATCCACTGAGAGCATTATAGACAAAGGCACCAGCAGGTGCCACCAGCAGGTACCACCAGCAGGCAGCTGAGCCACAAGCTGTTGGCATCTGAAAAATCATTGCTTTGTGCTCACTGGGTTTTTATGCTCCTACCTTAGTGAGCAGTGGGTGTGCCTGTCTGAGAGTGGGCACCTTTGGTTTCATCCAGCGTAGCCACCTGTGTATTTCAAAGGATTTTTGACTACTGTGGCCATTGGTTAGCTCTGGACAAACTTCCTAGAGAAGCAGGACCTTATCCCTCCCCTTAACCTACACTTTGCCCTTCAGACTTCTGCTTCCAAAAGGACTGGATTTTAATTTTTGCACAGGACACTGAAACGTCACGGGGCAGGGCTTCTTGGCCCTGAGAAGTGCAATTGCCGCAGTCCTAGCATGGATCGAGTCTCTGGGGTGTTGGTGGAGTGCTCCCCCAGCACAGAATGAAAACCCTTCTGATGCTCTTTTCCTGACACACTGGTCTTTGATCCACCACAACATCTGTAACCCTACAGAGATGAGATGGAAGCATCAACATGACCCTGATTCATCGGGATGATGTTTCACGTCACCCATACCCTCACCTCTGCCAGAGCATCACCGGTTGCGGCACGTGCCTGGGGCTGGGTAGGAGCAAAATGGAGATGGGGACCAACCAGCTGCATGAAACATCTACCAAAGTCCTAAACTCTTATTTGAATTAGTGTTAGATAATTTGGATACTTACCTAAAATATCTGTGTTCTGCTTTCAAGAAACAGAAATCATGACTTCTTTTGCACACCTAAGTCTCTTAAAATGTTTGTTTGGGTTTTTTTATTGTTATTGTGCAGGGATGCATGAAGCGGAATTAAGACCAAGAAGCAACAAATTCCTCTGAATGAGAAGAGGAATAAATATACAAAAAGAAAATTATATCAGATATACAAAAAGCAAATTATATCAGATGAGGAAAGGATTAGAAAAAAAGCCTAAGCTGCTTTCGGCTGCTTAATATTAAGCCCAATTTCTGCTTTCCCCAGCAGCCTGCTACCCTGGCCCCAAAGTCATGCCAGCGACAGGGCAAGGGTATCCACTGAGATACTTGGGGCTATCCCTTAGCAACTCTACACGCCTTGCCTCAGTTTCCCCAGCACCTTGCATCTCCCACACCATCTATCACACCACCAGCAAGCTCCATGTTAACAATTCAAACCCCAACTTTCTGGCAAATTCAACCTCATACCATCCTCTCTTTCTGGCCCAGTGTGACAGTGACCCAAACCACCATTTTTCACTCTACAGTTTTTACTGTATCACTGCTGCCTGTGAATAAACACACCTCCTGGGTCTTTCTCCTGGCCACTGCCAGAGACAACTGAACAGTCACAACCTGTGGCCACCTCTGAATAAAGGCTCCCAATTGACGTTAGCAGGAATTAGAGCTGGCTGGAAATGACTCTTGAAAAGTCAAACATCTCAACTAAAAAAAAAAACAACAAACCAAAACATCCCCTGAAAAAAAAAAAATCCCAAAGCTATTTAAAATGAAACTTGCACTTTGTTTGGCCTTCAGGACAAAGCGTTTGCCCTGTGTGAGGGTTTTCGTGGCTTCTCCCTTCAAACAACCCCATCAGAGAGGCGGCTGATGAAGGCAGCCCCGTTCTTGCAACGGATGGATGTGATAGAGCTCTGCATGGACGGCTTAATTACCACCAAATGTCCCTTTTACAGGAGAAAGCATTGCTACAAAAAAATCTCCATCTGACAAGATGCTGGTGGTATTTCCTAGCACCCAATGCTTACCTCTGTGCTGTGTGTGTATCTCCAGCAGGCAGCTGGGATCAATCCCAAGAAGGCCAGAGCAAAACAGAGAAATCCCTGAGGATAAAGAGGAAAAATACCATCAGTTACAGCATGGGGAGAAAAACATCCATTTAAAAACACCATCGGGGTGTATTTAATACGCTCGCTTGAGCAAGTTTAGTTAAAATTGGAGTTAAACATCACCTTCTTTAAATAACCCTCACAATGCTGGTTATTTAAAAGAAATTAGATAGATAATAATGGGATTCTCCATCAGGAGCCCTCTAATTACACTGTGGCTGTTTGAAGGAATCGACCAAAAAGGACCTGGCTTCATGCAGAGGATAAAAAAAAAAATAAAGGGAAAGAAAACCATTGTATTTACAGTATGTTCCTCTTCTGCAGCAGGACCATGCCCCAGAATACCTCCTGCTTACTCATGGGGTCCAACCCCCTGTGCTTAAAACTGCTATCGGTTTCAAAGGGGGGAAGACCCACACAAGCAGTCCACAAGTACCTAGGCTGGAGAACAACCTGCTCTGGAAAAGGAGCTGGACTCTACCCTGTTCACAAGGTGGCAGCTGCACGGCCAAGCTGCCTTCCTTAAATCAGCGCCATCCCAGTTAGACAAAAGGATGACAGAAATATAATCAAGGCCAGCAACTGACCCTGAAGTGTCAAAACAATAACGGCAACGACACAGGAGGCAGCTTGACTTTTGCCTTCTTCTCTAGGCATGCAGAGCTGGAAGTTAGACACTTTGTCTCTTTATTTGAACAAATCTGATAAAAAAAAAAAACAAACCCTGATGTAAACATTGCTTGCCTGTTGTGACAGCTGGACCACAGGATCTTGTTCACATTACAAAAAAAAAAAAAAAAAAAAAAATTAAAAGGAAGAAAAAAAGTGCCTGTAAAGTGTTTGAAGGCCAAATGGGCTCATCAAGTATGAATCCACAGCTTAGTCTTGGAATGGCAAAAGATGATGAATAAGCATCAGACAAAAATTATTGCCTTTATGAGTTTTTCCTTGAAACTGCTCCTCTTCCAACATGGAGTTATGGAGCAGGGCAAAATTACCCAGCTGACAGCAGCTTATTTTGGTTTCTGATTTTTTTCCATGAGCATTCCATTAGTATGATGTAGTTGAAATCGCTTTTAAAAGATTAAATTTTTCATGACAGTTTCCCAAATTCAAGTTTAAGGAAAGGAAGAAGAGTGTTGCTGCTACCAAGTCTGCTTCACCAAAAAACTTCTGCTTAAAAAGTATGGCTTAAAAAAAAAAGCCACAAACTCCTCCATATGCAGCAAGAAAGGAAAATGTGTTACTTCAAATCCTGGAAATGAATGTGAACGTGCCAATAAAATGACTTTTGCTGGGTTTTGTCCATCTGCTGCCTGCTGTGTTTTTCTGCTCGTGGCAAGATGATGCCCTGCCTGGGGGCTTTGCTCCAGGAAGAACGAGAATGCCGTTGGCATTTCCCCACTCTTGCGAAAAATCTTAAATTATTTATGTCCAGTTTCTCCTTTACTTTTATTTTTTGGCAGCTGCCTGGCCAAATAGGTGGTGAGATCACTTGCTGCCTTCAGCCAGGAGCTGAAATGGGATAACGGGAGAAATGGGACCCTAAAGGAGAGGAAAGTCTGATCAAACACTGGTGTAGCGAAGGTGGGGAAGACCACGCAGGGTGAGATGCCACGGACCAAAGCACGGCACGACCAAGCCTGAACCTGGCCAGGGTGGGTGGTTCAACCCCTGCAGGTACAGCACAAATTGGAGGGGGGAGGAGGTGAGGTCACACGGGCGTTTCAGGTTGCTCCTCACTAGGACCAGACCGTGCACTTTGCACCTCCTCCAACAACTTTCCCCACAAACAAACAGCATAACAAAGTCAACGTTTTCACCAAAATCAGGCTCAAAGACAAGAAAAAAAGGGAAAATTATGGCAGAAGAAAAAAACCAGCACTGATAGCATTGTGAAAGCTCTTCCACACATCATTCCAGTAAGGGTGCAATTGAGAAGATCCACCATGAACCTGAGAGTGGGAACAACAACATGCTGGTGGCACCACCTAAATTTCTCCCCCCATGCTCTCCCCCACTGGCACCAGCACTTAGGCCATCTCTCTGGCCTAAGATTAAAATCATCCTCCTCATCTTCCCTTTCTCGGCTCCAGCCCACATCTCAGTCCTTCACTTCCAGCATCAGGTCTCCCTTTATTTCTCTCTAGCTTCTCTGGGAATACTGAGATGCAGTCCCTTGGGAAGCTCCCTCTCCATCCAGCTGGTGTGGAGCAATTACATGGCTCCGAGAACATCTTATAAATGAATTATAGCCTGCTCTTTCCCTTCCCAGCCAAAAGGCTTTTGGAAGAGCAACTTTCTAATTACATTAGAAGACATTTGGAGGAAAAAAAGAAAAAAGCAACACATAGTTTGCATGCAAAATGCAGAAGGGTCGAGGCTGGTTCACCATCTCCCAGACTCTTGGAGCTGGCCATGGGCTGCTGCCTGCTCCCTTTGCAGGAGGCAGCCACATCAGCCCTGCGGAGGGCTGTCACCAGCCAGACATCAATTACTCTTTTATGAATGACCTTGTTTCCATCCTTGCTGCAAGGAACAATTTGTCTTTGAGAGACTTGGCAGAATCTGCAGAAGCAGTCTCTTGTCTGTTGCCCGGTGTGTCTTTTAATTCACCTTTCGGCTGCTCCCCCTTTGGTTAAGGGGGTCCGCTTTGGACAAAGGAGGGATCCCTTAGCTCAGACTGGGTTCGGTAGCTCTGCCAAACCTCCCCACTCTCAGGGAAGGAGCTGACCCGTGCCCTGCTCAGCTCCAGCTGCTTTTGGTGCCTCCGTGGCCATCGCTGTGGCCAGCTCCCTGCCAGACTTCACAGCCCGGGGGCAGGGGAGGGGGGAGCTAATTTCAGATTGCATCCATCAGGTTGCATCCCTCCCTCCCTGACCCAGTTTTTTTAAAAGCATGTGATATTTTTGCCTTTCCACATAGCAAACACGAGCCAGTGATCTCAGTCCGAAGGAGGAATGTGTCCTTGGCTCCAACTGAGCACGTCGGCTCTGCCCGCGCCCGCTCCCCGGGGAGCACTGGCACACGGATGCCTCACTCAGGAGCGCGGCACCACGAGGGAGGGCACGGGAGACAGAGTCACTGCAAAAGCAAGATGCTGAAATGCGCTGCGGTGTTATTAAGGGCCCTCTACACACTTGCCTGCTGATGATACATCTGGGAACAGTAAAGCAAACGGCCTGTGCTGTCTGCTGGCCCTACTAGCACATCGCTCTCAGTGAAAAACTGGGCATTTGCTGAGGCTTTTTTACCATGGAAATTGTCTGCTATCGGTGCTTGGAACAGCTGCCCCACCCTGAAAACAAATTTTGCTCTAGATGAGCATTTTTTTAGGCTGGAAATTTCAGGTATAAGAATTTCAGCTGGGATATCCTGGTTGGCATGCTGCTCCCTGCTTCTTTTTTTGTAATCCCCTCACCTACTCTCTTCCTCCAACCAGACAGCAGCTCACTCTGCCTTAAACCCCAACGGAGCCAGAGCTTTTCCTTTGTACAAGCAGTACTAGCAAAACTGCAGTTTTCCTTCCTTCTCCTCCCCTTCAATAGCGATGTGGCCTTCAGGGGCCGTGAGAGCTACAGGATGTTTACATTCAGGACCGACTGCACCATGGATCACCAAAAAGCAGGGTTTGCCAGAACTGGAGGACAGTCAATAAACCTGTCACTACTCTCCCTGTTTAAGAGGAGCTTTGGGGATAATAGTCTAGGATTTTAGAACATAAGTTTTTATCTTTAAGTTCTCAGTCACTCTCTAGTGACAACCAGCTTCCTTGCAAGCATCAGTAGAGGCACAGTGGCACATGTCTGGTCTGCTGATGCTGCTAATGCAGCTACAAGACAAGCTCCTGAGATAAGTGAGCTTCAAACAATAGCCAGGCAGGGTGAGCATTTATAACTTAAATAGACACACACAAAAAAAAAAATCAGGAGGGAAACTGAGGCACAGGGAGACAGGATCTACCCAACAGGCCAGTGACCAGGGCAGTGTTCCTCTAAGCCCATCTGCATCCTGGCTAGCATTTGCCCTGAGTAGCTGGTTTACCAAGTGGCATTGTGGTGGATTATCCACATCAACGCGGACATCCCCTGAGCATGGCTCGGTTTCCTATATAGCCACAGATGTCAGGCACCAATACTTTGGTGTCTTCTCTCTTTGATTAGAGAGTGAATTAAATGGTTCTCTAAACAAGAGACATGCTTTGCAGGAGAGGAAAAGCCCTTTAAAATCAATAGCGGGAGAAGGTGAAAAATTCTCTCTATTAATGAGTAGGAAAAAAGCTACAAACCAGGGGGCTGATCACTTGTGCCAGCTACAGCCCAGCAGGTATCAGCAGGGTAGGACGTGACACCAATAACAAGTTTCAGAGCCCCACAGGGCTGAACCCCACTCCTCCCTGCGATGACATCTCACCACAGCCTCAGGGGCCGGCTCTCCCTGCCTGCTCTTCTCGCTTGCAGATCAGAGATTAAATATCAGCCTTGGGAGGGGGTAGGAACTGGTGGGAAAACAAGCAGTGGGCTGGCTCTTGCGGTAAGATACTGACAGTTAGAACAGGGGGGGCAATTTCTAGGCAGAAGCAAAGGTCCCCATATGTGATTTAAGATGCTGATGAGCTGCTCGAGCAAGGAGGAGCAGAGAATAAGGTTGCTGATGACCAGCTCTTGGGTATTTCCCAGGGCCCCCCGTTAATTTCCGAAGGGCTGGGGACACACCACCGCCCCAACGGTGGTTACGGTGGCTGCTCCCTTACCCGGAGCGTTTTCCCCTGCGTCTCCCGGTGCCGAGTGCCGCGTCCCGGCGGGGCGGGGAGCGGGAGCCGGGCGGGCCCGCGGCCCCCTCCAGCGGCGGAGGCGCAGCAGGGCCGGCCGCTGCCGGGGAAGCGCCGCGGCGGAGCGGCCCCTGGCTCGGGTGCGAGCTGCCCCCTCTCCCCTCGCAGCCTGCCCTGCACCTTCACACGCCCTGCGAGCCCCTCACGCTGTCGGAGGCGGTGGAAACGGAGCTTTAAGGACACCAAGGGGCATCCCGTTATCCCCTGCGGAGAGCAGAGCGGGATGGATGCCTCACTGCCACAGCCACGGGGAAAGCACCTTGCACCCTTCCCTCCTCTTCCCACAAGACAAT
>JAOXNO010000041.1:51248520-51262535 GCA_028565335.1 Limnodromus scolopaceus | reverse complement strand
AAGGAGCTCAGCGCAGGTTACTCCATCCCACTGCATGGCTGGATTAGCCCTGACACAGCCAGGGCAGTGGGCTATGCATAGCCAGGCAGTGGGTGGTGATGCACGCCTGCTGGAACAGAGGCAACCTAAATAGCTGTATAGGTCTTTCCTAGCAAATTGTTACAAGCCAGAAGAGTGAAGATAAGTGCAAAGTAAATTTCTTGTGTTAATTTATTCACACCCATTTATATTTGTTTTGTTCTATTTTAATAAGAAAAGTGAGCTGAGATTTCTGTTGGAGAGTTACAATAATTCACTTCAAGCACTGCTTGTCAGCGTGAGACAAAGCAAACAATGAACTTCCAACTAGGTTCTGAGCTGAGCATTATGGAACCTATTAGTTTGCCAGAGCTGATTAAGTTATTTATTGAAAATAAACTAAGTGGGGAATTTGTTGTTGCTTTCTTTCCCCTGGTAATTTATTGTCTGAATGGAGATTTTTTTCCCATGTAGATTTTTCTTTTAGTAAAAAAGAAGATGCAATAAATAATAAGCATTTTATAAGTGCAGCATGTGGGTTAGAAAACTATTCATTTTGGGAGTTGTTTGGATGGAACAATTTTGATTCCAAAATGTTAAACACTTTATTGAAATCTCCAAAGTTCTGCATGGTCAAAATGTAGAACAGACCATTTGCTGAAGCAAAGACTCCACTTTGGATCAACTTATGTTAAAATTTCAGTTTTCTGGAGATTGTGAAGCACCTTTGAATGGCAGCATCGAAGTACAGTCATGATGACTGAGCTACCTGAAAAATCCTGGGCTCTGCCTCTATCTTAACGAAGTGCTAGCAAGTCTGTGCTGGAAAAAGTCAGGTGGCCAGCTGAAAACCAGCATGTTGGAAGAAATAACACATATGGGGGGGTTTTAGTTTTGTTTGCTTGCCTTGTGTCTTGACTTGAGGCAGTAGGACTTTGGACTTCCTTCCTTACTGAGGGGCTAGAAACGTGGAGGAGATTCAAGGCAGGAGCGAGCCCGGGCATCTGAGGGGCAGTGGCCCAGGCTGCAGCCACTCCCACGGCAAGAAATTTCCCCCGCCAACCCCATAAGAGCAGCTGGGGGCATCTGTAGAGGTGTGGATGTGTGGGACAGCTTGTCCCCAAACTCCTCCAGGCCTGGGGGTATCCTTGATGCTCCAGCTTTATGCTCCTAAAGCATCTCAGAGGGCAGGGGTCTGTATGGTGTAATAGCCACAAGAACTCTCTGCCCAGGATTCAGCCCTGCCATAGCATCTGCAGTCCACAGCTTGCATGGGGGTCCAAAAAACGTGCTGAAACATAGGTGTCATGGCTCGTGTGGATAGACAGAGTCTCCTCATAGGTTCCCCAAGCCCGTTTTTCTCCACCGCTGCTTTTGGTCTTGCCCTCCCCACCACTCCTTTAAATTAACTTTGCATTGTAATATCTTCCCCCTTTCTCTCCTGGTGCTTTCACCACGGGAGAAAGAGTTGGAAGTAGGAGGTGGAGCAAGGGAGTGAAGGAAAGAAAGAAAATGTAAAAAATAGAAGAAAGTGAGAGGCTAAGGAGGGAGAGGGGAGGAAGGGCTTCAAGGGCTGGGGTGGGGAAAGGGCTGGGCAGGCTCGCCCCCGGCTGCCCGTCTGCCTGGCTCTATCCATCTAAAGAAAGGGACCGTCCTGACTTGTGTCCCAGCTGTGAGAGGTTTTGGTGTCGTCCCCTCCCCCTGTTTGCTCCCCCTTCCTCTCTTCCCCGCTTCCCTCCCCTTTCCCCTTTCATCCAGGCTGCATCGAAGTGCCCCCCTTTCCCCGGGCTTTTCCGCTCCCTCCCCCTTCCCGGAGGCACAATGTCCCCTTTTGTGGCCACCACCCAGGCGACCTTTTCTAGCTCCTCACCCCCATTTAGACACACAGCCCCCCCCCTCCCGGGTAAATAAAGCCCGGGGCGAGGGGAGGGTGGCAGCTGGGAGGGAGAGTGCCGCCGGGGAGTAGGGGGGCCCTCAGGCAGATGCTCCCTTTTGCAGCTCCACTTGCCCGAGGCAGGGGTGGCACCGGGGCCTGGGGATATTATTAGGGGGTGGTGGTCCCCAGGAGTGGATCAACCTGCCCAGCATCCTGCAGTGAGCCAAGGGGTGCAGAGAGATTTTGCAGATTTGGCCCCAAAAGCAAGCGTGTCCCTTTTTCTACTGTATATAAATGTCCATAGCAGCCATCCCCTGGGAGGGGGGAGAGCCAGGTTGGGATTGGGGTGGCCTAGGGCATTCGGGTATGGGCCTTCAAGGAGAAAATATCCAGCCGCAGCCTACACCAGGGATGTTTGCTGGGGGAGAAACAAAAACATTTGCTGTTCCGGGCGCAGCAAGAGCCTACCCACAGCTTGTCCCGTGGTGCCTGTGACCTGCTCGCTCCCCTCCTGGCTTTTCTGCCCCCTGCCTTTGTTTCCCTTTGGTTTCTGCTGGTTTATCAATCTTTATTTGTCACTGCTCGCTTTGGCGGAGCTCAGCCACCTGCCGGGGCTGTGGCCCTACATGGCAGCTTCGCCTTTGCTGGCTGCAAGGGATGGTGATGCAACGGGGACCTTTGAGCAAGCACCACAAACAGTCCCACCACTCCTTCTTCATCCTCAGGTCACCTGAGAAGCACCCCCATGTCCTGCCAGCCCCTTGCTTCCCTGCAGGCAGGCAGGCGGGCAGTGAGGCGTGCAGGACACCTTGCTTTCCCACTTACCAGGCAGGGATGCATCAGCACACGGGAAGCTGAACCCACCATTGGGACCAGTGGCACGGTGCTGGACCCGGTGAGGAAGGTTATCTTGTTCACAAGTGTTTCCCATAGAGTTATTTTTCTCCTTGAATGGGGCTTAAGCATCCGTCATGCTGGGTTCTCCTTGCATATACTTTTTTAAAGCTGGTGAAGGCGTTTAGAAATTATGCCCTTGGCCTGGTGTAGTTCTACTGGAGGAACAAGAGGCTCTCAGCTCTGATCAGCCGGAGGCAGGGCCACGCTTGCTGCTGCTGAGGCTGCAGGCCTAGGGCTAAAGCTCTGTCTTAAATGGACTCAGCCTTTTTCACCAAGGTCCTTAACAGGCATCAAGACCTCCAAAAGATGCGTAACACCTGTGCCCTGAAGTTTTTACTGTAAGCATTTTCTTTTAGAAAAGCTCTCTGCTTTGAACCCCATATTTCCTAGTTCCCCCCACCCAGCCCGGCATGTGTCCCTGAGCAATCACAAATGCGTGGAGGCATGATACAGTGCTCCAGCTATGAAATCCCACTAAAAGCCCTTATTCTGCATGTTTGACGCTCTCAGATGTTGACATTCAAGTGGACGCACCTCTGTTGAGCTCTGTTCCAGCTGTTCATGCTGGCTGCTCTGGAAAGGCAGAGCTGGGGTGGGCGCATGAGCACCCCTGTCCCCTAGGGCAGATGGGGACATCAGAGTGGGCTCACCCCAGCTGAGCAGCTGGCTCATATTTCTTCACTTTCTTTATTTGTAAAGGGAGAGCTCAGATCCACGCAGTGCCCCAGGTAGTCCAAAACTGAGAACTCTCCACCCCAAAGCCCTTGTCTCCATGTATTTCAGATCCTATTTTGGCTGCCCAAGGTGATACAGTCAGATACTAAATTAGCCTCTCATAATCTAAATTGAATTTAGGCCCAGAAAATCCCCAGCTTTCAGATGTTTCTGGTTACACAATAACGCTGGCTCTCCTTCTCAGAGGAGTGAAATGGCAGGATTTTGAAATTCCTTGTTGGTTCATGTTTGCATATAAATGCTGATTTTATCTTTTCTGTACACAAAGTAAACACAAAGCTGTTTTACAATAATGTTGCCGTTGAAACATGCACCCAGGATGGCAAAACAGCCCTGACTTAGAGATGTTTCCAGGCCCAAGGACCATGCCTCCCTTCACACAAAGAAGCCGCCCGCTCCGGGATGCCCAGCCCACCCTCATCCCTGTTGATGCAGTTCAACAGGCAGATTTCGTAAGGCAGGAGTAAGATCCAGAAGCAAAAGCGGGGCGAGGATGGTAAAAGATGTCAATACACCCAGGCTGCCCGAGCCAGTGAGCAAGCCTAAATGCAGGTTCCCAATGGAGCTGAATTTTCCTGTAGGCCCCCAAGAGCCGTGGACAATGCCCAAGGGCCCAGACCCACTGCAACTGGGCAATGATGGCACTCACTTTAACAGGGACTTATATCTCTTAGCTTTTTTTATGCAGGTCTACATAGGGAATGTTATTCAGATTAAAATAGGGGCTTAAAGTAAGGTAGCTATTGATGATTAACTCTCTGAGGGAAAACTCCTATGCTAAAAGATGTTCTTTGTGAAAAAACTAAACATGTTCATGGCCAGGCACAAAGAAAAAGGAAGAAACACTGATGGGAGGAGATAACTGACATAGAGTAAGTTAATTCAGCATAATTCTTGAATTACAAAGCCCTTCCTGGGGACCAGAGATGGCTATGCTTAAAAAATGATCATGTCCACAAGCCTGACAGCCTTAGTTATGGAAAGAATATCATGAAATCAAAGGAAATCACATTTTCTCATGATTTATTCTCTATCAGTGGATGTTGCAGAAACTCCATTTTAAAGTCAACAGCCTCTGATGAAAGAGATGCTCTTGGGTGCAACTGGAGAGGATAAGAATCCAGCCCAAATATCTCTCTTCGGCCATCTAGGAGTGTGGTGTCTACTTTAAGTTAGTCATTTGACTAGTCATCTACTTTAATAGCCCATGAAGACAGAGGCATTTTCTGAGAGCAATTCATTCTGGTTGCTGTAGGATGACTATTTGACGTGGGATCAATCGCCCCTGGGTGATGCCTGTCCCTCCTGACGGCTGTAGGTGGGTCCATGGTGAGTAGATGCATCAGTTGTACTCAGCTTTAGGTGGCCATGGGCAGATGAGTTGCCTCCTGCCCTATATACCTGAGTGCTCATGGACGCTGAAGCACTTCCCATGATCCGAAAAGTCACCTCTGAAATAACATGTATTCAGCCCAAAGTTCACTGAAGTCCAGGTTCCTGTAGCTTTCAGTGGCCTTTGCCTCATGTCTGTAGTAATGCATCTGAGTCAATATCAGAAATGGACCCTGTTTTATTGCTGGTGGTAGCAAGTACGTAGATCATATCTGATCTACAACATGGATCAGATTGAAAAGCCCACAGCCTCATCCACTGGCCATCAAGCCCTCATCTTTTAATGGCACTAAATGCATCCACCAAAAGCTGGGTAATATGCTTTTCATGTCCTAGCAGTCATAGGGGATTCGAATGCTACTGCCTTTGACATTGCAAGAGAAAAACCTGAAAATGTCACACAGCTGTTTCATGTGAAATAATCAGAAAAGTGAACTTGCAGGATTAAAACCCACACTTTCCTTCTCATTGCTTTGGACAAGAGGCTTAGGAGAAGGACTGCACATGTTCTTAGTTCCTCAACTAACTAACTCCTGTGGCCAAGGCCAGAGACATCAGGAGATGGGATGAAGAAGAAAATTGAGAAATGTCAGATCATTTAGCAAAATGAGTTGTCCTGCAGCTCATGTCAGAAGCAATTGCAGTGGGACAAGCAAATCATCCCAGGCCTCCTGGCACAGCTGCCCAAGCATGTCTCAAACTTCTGCAGTGGAAATCACGGCTTGCTTCCATAGCGCAGCGGGTTATATTGCTGCCCTGCTGCAAGCCCTCGCTATCATTTGCAGCCAGGTAGTTAACGCTGATGCAAATTTCATTACTACAGGCAGAGCCTCAGCCTGTCTAGAAATGTGAGCATCAGCTAGGATGAGAATGAAAGAAGTATATTGAATTGTCAGGAATGATAGAAAAATCACATGCCAGTATCCCATCTCCAAATAGTCACTCGCCCACACCTCACTTGGGTGGCTTTTACTGCTTTCATTATTCCTATAAAAACCTCAGATAGATTTCAGTCCATAAAGATGACGGAAACTCTATTAACTGCTTTATGGCTCCAAGACAAGCCCACCCTCACCTTGCCCTGAACCCTCCTCCTTGCCAGAACTCCCAATCCTGGTTGCTCACTGAAAGCCATGGGGAATTTCAAGGCACTGGAGAGACCTCCTCCTCTCTGCCTCCACTTCTGTCCTTTGCATTGCAGGAGGGCATGTATACACCACACAGCGAGTGAAGGGACAGGTACACTTCTCTGCCTTTAGGGAACCCCTATCATACATTTTTTTTGTAGGCAAGCAGATGTGGCAGCTGTATGTCTCCCAACCCACGCCGGCTGGGTGTCACTGCTCCTGTCCTGGTACCCTCTCCCTGTCCTCGCAGCCACCCCTCTTGGTGCTCCTGCCTTACCTCCAGCCTCTCTGGGCAGTGATTAATGGTGCCCATCAATCAGGCACTGCTGCGATGAATGCGGCAGGCAGTTTGCGATTAACCTTGGGAACCTTGTCCCCTGCTCCCTCCTGGCTGTCCATCCCCCTCCAGAACCCCCCGCTGAGATTATCGGGTGAAATGAGGCGGCATGCGTATGTACTGAACCCTGGAGAACAGATCTCTTGGTCTTTTCATATTGAAATGGCAAGGTCTCAATCGCTCCTTTGAAGTTTGTTCTGCAGGGGTAAAAAAAAAAAACCCAAAGACCAGTATTTTCCTTCAGTAATGCAGGAGGGAACCAGGATTGGGACAGTTGGGGTTAGCGGCACTAGTGGTGCTGAAAGAAGTCCGCTCACCTGCCTTGTGCAGTACGTGAGATTTATTTGCAGAAGAGAAAGTGTAAAACCATGGGACAATTACCATAGGGGAGAGAGTTCCACTTGACCTCTCCCTGTTTTCCGTGGGTAGTATCAGGCGACCCTGGCTCTGCTAGTGCTGTACCAACACAGGATGAAATACGGTCCTTGCTTTCAAGAAATGATGGCAATGATTTCCTAGTTTATTACAACCCCCACTTAGCCCATTTAAAGTCTTCAGCTGGGATTGTTCATCCCTGCCACTGGAGAGGGGTGGAAAGGGAAGGTGGTCCCAAGTGCTTATATTTGGGGTTGCCTGGCTGAGGCCAGGGCATGGAGCACCTTGCATGCTGTTGTGACAGTGGTAGCGTGTCTATGTGAAAACAAGCTCTCCTGTGATTTTTTTGGGGTCCCTGGTTAAAACAGAGCCGCTGCCCTGAGCTGGACCCAGCCTCAGCAGTGTGCACGGGGCTCCCGGGTGCTGCAGCTTGGCACGCTGCAGCAGGCTGAGGAGGAAAAGCCAACAAGACCGTTTGAACTACACCCGCACTTAACACCCGGCACTTCACTGCTGTGCTCCATGTTAACGCAGGGTATTTTTTACCCGAAGGTTTCCAAGGCCAAAGTTTACACCTTTGGGTGAGAGGGTTTGCTCGCCTGCCCGTCCGAGTGGTGGTGGCTCATTGCTGGGGTTTGCATTTCTTGGGCAGGCAACGCTGTCAGCTTGGGGCCAGCATCCGATGGGTCACACGCTGGCTGGGCACCAGGGGAGTATGGGAAACAGCCAGCACCTTCAGTAGGGACCATTCCAGGGTCGTAATCTCAGGAAGGAAGCTCTGGTGGGCAGGTGGGATGCACTTCTCCCTTCCCTCCAGCAGTCCTTAGCGCTCCCTCATTTGCTTATAATCACCGAGAGGCTTTGTTGGTAAGAAATAAAGCTGCATGTGCTCCCATTAGAGGCCCACGGGGCTCTTTTTGGTCTTGTCCCTGGCTGATAAGTATGCAAATGAACAAACGAACTACAATTAATAGCCAAATCCCTTTCAAGAAAGAGCCTCATGTTTGAGCATTTCTGAACAGGGTTTTACCAAATATTTGCTTATTATTTGAATGGTCATTATAAACATTTTGAACTGTGCTGTTCATACATATATACACGTGTGCGTGTGTGTGTGTGTGTGTATGCATAGTCCTGCATGCATGCAAATGTTTGTGCATCCAGTTAGTGTTTTGAGGAAGGCTGGCTTTGCTCATGGATTTTGGGGGAGCCACTTGGGTTAGCATCAGTTCAGGGGACGTCCTCCAGCGTTAGCCTGCTTCATCTTCTTCTCCAGCCACCTCATCCCTCCTCACCTCGGACTGTGAGTGCTTCAAGGGTGCTGTGGGGCTGCCCCTTGCGGGCGAGCGCTGGGGGGGGGAGCGGGCTGACTCGCCACCCAAGGAGCCCACCGATGAGGCTGGAAAAGCAAGGCCGAGCTTCACCACGGCACCCGGTGAGGCTGGGCGAGGCGGGGAGGTTGCACGGCTATTAAGATCTCCCTTCAAATGTTATTAAATAGTATTTTGCTGCTGCAGCACGACAGGTGTGGAGGCGCAGGCAGGTAAACACAGCCCGGAGCGGGGCAGCCCGCCAAGTCTGTTTCCTTACATAAATCTCTCCACTTCAAGGTATGCAATTAATCCCGGCTCCAGCCTCCGTTCACCACAGACCTTCTTTGTACACATGATGTATTAATCACCAGAAAGGACTTCTGCACCTCTGCTATCACTCCTGCTTTGTGGGCTGCTGCAAAGAGCTTCTAGGACCAGCAGAGATCCAAGGACATGGTAGCAGAGGGGGTTGGCGGTGGCATCTCACACCAGACAGCCGGAGGAGGAAGGCGCACGCGTGTGGCTACACACACGTGCGGGTGTGCGTACCTCTCTGCCATACTATGGTGTGCTGCAGCCCACCTGAGGCTGATTTTGCCAGCAGATCCCCGCTTCCACTTTCCCCAGAGACAACGGATGTTAATAAGTAACAGCTCCCCACCCTTAGTTTTACAGGAGCGATTACAAGAAGTTCTCATTAAAAAACCAGGAGGACGGCAGATCCCCATCAGGAAGCCTGAGCCTGCAAGAGCCTGCATGTATGTCTGCATCCCTGGTGTACCCAGGCGGCTGGGCGAGCCGCTGCCCTATCTCCTGCATCTCAACGGAGGGAGAGGGCATGGCCGGCGGACGGGTGGAGCCTCACCACACCACACCACACCACACCAGTCCCCTGCACCCCTGTTCTGGCCCTGTTTTTGCAAGCCCGAACCCTTCGTGCTGCCCAGGATGAGCTCTGCTGAGAAATGCTTCTGTGGCCACTGCAGTGTCTACCTTGGATTGAGAGCCCAACGCAGCCAGGCAGCTCAGGTGTCAAGAACCCTCTATTTTCCCTTATATTCCGCATTTTGCCCCCCACAATGTCCACTGTGTGTGCTTTACATCCCTCTTTGAACAGGCAGCAGTAAGACCCTGGGAATTACATGCTCATCGGGACCTTGGCACCAGCTCTGGTGGTGCCACCAGTCCGTTTTTCCCTAATGAGTCCTGCAGCAAAGCAGGGCACTTCTTGGAGGTGAAAAGCATTAGGGCCATGGGATGAGGCCAAGCAGGAGACACCTGAGCACCAGCCTTGCTTGTCTGTTTGTCCTGCTACCCTGTTGGCCATGCATGCTACCTAGGCTCCTGGCACAGCCATCTCCTCCCCTTGGTTACCTCCTTCTCAATCGCCTTAGGATGGAGCCTGGGACCTTCAATTTACGTGGCTCGCTGTCAGCAGATAGGGCCCTATTAAACATTCACTGTGATGGCAATGACTACAGCTCGGATTGAGTCAGTGGGGAGGGATTTGGGGGAAAGCAGAGGGAGAGAGGAGCAGATGGCCAGCGTGGTTTAGCGTGTACCCTGAGCGCTCCTATCTCCAAGGCCTTGTAAAGATTACAGATGTGCTTCTTCAAAGCAGCAGAAATTGGAGCGTGGGGCAGGCGAACGCCATCCCTGCTCCCCTCGGGGCCGCACAAGCCCCCAGGGACGCCTTTCCACCCCATCTGCTTGCAAGGGGTCAAGGGCTGAGCCTTCAGCTGGCCCGATAAGTGGGGTGGGAGGGAGTCACGAGCAAGGCTGGAGCTCCTTGTGTGCTTCCAGCAGCCTCAGCTTGGCATTTGGTGCAGCCAGGGCAATGTCGTTGTCTGGGAATACATTTGCACAGGGCACCTCGGTTACAGGTCTCCTGCTCCAGGGACTTTACCCAAATGCTGCTTGGAGCCCCTCAAAATCTTAGGTGTGACCTCAGGGTGAGGGATGATGACTCGATATCCAATGCTGGTGGCTCCCCAGCTGTACCTGAAGTTTTTATGGATGTCGCCAGGCCAGTGCCTGGTTCATGCTGGCGAGGCTCTGCAGCCCGCAGGTAACCCCCCCACTCCTGGACCTGCAATGCCCCCCTGCAGCACTGTGCTCCTCAGGGGAACCATGTACGGCGTATAACCTCATGTCCCTTGCTCCAGGGGGCTGCCACCTTCTCACTTAGAGACACAAATCATGTTATGAGCCTCTTTCCAAGCCAGTTCACCCAAAAGCTTTCCACTTCTTGTTTTCCTCTGGCTCTAATGCTTGTCCTTGGGTGTACTCAGCCTCTATTCCTGGCAAGGTAAAGATAGCTACTGGGCTTCTCCAGCTGCTATTTCTTGGTATATGCCTCTCTCTCAGGTGAGAGGCAGTCTGCAAGATGCTGGTTCAAAGTCATTCACTTGGAGCTCGAGCAAAAAAGGAGACCTTCCCATCTACACAGCAAAGACTTGCCAGCCCCAGCCACAAAGGGCAAGGCAGGGTGGGAAGGCAGAGCACCAACAAAGTAGCCACTCACCCCAAGATAAAGCTGCTGAAGACTGACGTTAATTAAACCAGGAGAACATTTTTGTTTCGGCATGTTTATTAATTCTTATGATGACTATTTGCAGTTTATATTGCATTAATGCCTACAGGGTCTGAATTAGCAGCGTGGAGTCACTTTGCTGTTCAGTGAGCAAGCACCCAGGCGGGCAGAGTCCCTGCCCTGGAGAGCTTACCCACCAAAACACTGTGAGCTCTATGCAGCTTTTCAGCCCAGATCCTGACAAGTCAAACGGCCCTGTTTTATGCAGTGGTGGACAGAGGTGCGTCCATAGATCTTGTCCTGAGGACCATGCTGGACCACTTCTTCCATGGGGCCACCGGTGGGGACCCAGGACAGGGGAGACCTGCAGAGCTCACTGAGCGGATGGGAAAGAGGTCCAGAAAGGACACAATGCCTATTTCTGCCAGAGTCATTAGTAGTAAAGGGCTCATCTCCTAAATGAAGTGTTTTCTCCCCTCAGGCTATTTTTCACTGGGTTGTGATGCAGAGGACACAGAGAGGGAGAAGCGGGGTGGAGGTGTGTGGGGGAGAAGAAAGGAAAAAACAAAGAAGCACGACCTTCTAGGCCCTGCAAGCGTTGCAAAGTTCGGGAGCCATTTCTCTCCTGTCAAGGAAGCCTTTCTTCTTTCCAAACAGGACCAAGACAGGAGCAGAAAGTGGGAGTGGATGTGAGGGCATCACAGCAGTTCAGCCACTGTCTCCAGCAGTGCCCTGTCACCACTGGTTCCCATGCAGGATGGAATGACAGGGAGCACCTTGCAGGTGAGAGAGTGGTGATGTGGCTCATTTGCAGGGCAGGAGGCAGCCAGGGGATGAGCGAGTGAAGCCCCACAGCCTGTGGCTTGCAGCCCTGAGCAATGGCAATGGGTGACGGTTCCTGTGGCCTCCTGGGCTTGAAATAGCAGTCTCAGAGCTTGGGAGATGGCAGAGCCAGAGCTCCTGCTGCTCTCTTATTTCCTGGGCATCACTGATTAAATTGAGGGTGTTTCCTCCAGCTGCTGTCTATCACTGCTGCAAAGGAAGGCAGGACCTTGCCTGGCACCCTTGAGCAGTGATGGAGAATTGCTGTTGAATTTCTGCATTTCTGACCACCTCTTCCCCCATCTCCCAGCTTCCCAATTAGTTGTTACTATTTAAAAAGCAGGCAATGGCCTTCATGGTGTGCCCAGGACAGCGGAGGGACCCTGACGGCACTGGCCACTCTCAGCACTGGGACTATGAAGCCACATGCAAGTCCTGCTGCCACTGCGCTCCTTGGGGGGCTGCCTGGATGGTCCCCACCTTCCCCCTTCTGCCCCAGGACCTCTCTGTCCCAAAAGGTCCCACCACCCCCTTTGGCTGGCTCTTCAAATCAGAGCCAAGAGGAAACTGTGATCATCCTGTACCTTGAGTCCCTCCAGAAAAAATGGCTGGCAAGCCTCGGGCAACTGTCTAGTGAGGCCATCTTGAAAAAAAGCCTGAAAATAGGAATTTTCCTGATATTTGGTGGTTTTTGTTTCATTTAAGACTAGGAAGGAGAATACAGCTGTCCCTGTGCCCTGGCTTTTGGACAACAACCTTGCAATTGGGGCACTGCTGGGGAAGGACAGGGCATGGATGGTGTGTTAGCTGGGACCTGCAAAGGATGGGATCTGGGAGGACCTCCCTGGGCCCCTGGACATGGGGCTGTGGAGCAGCTCTTCTCTCAGTCATTGTGCAGCTCTGCACTCCCAGGTCCCCCAGTGGGACACCCGGGGAGCACCTGGTCAATAGCTAGGAACTTCAGGAGCAAGCAGAGTAAGGGTATGCATGCTCTCCCTCTCCTTTGCCTCCCTTTGTCATGCTAATGGAAATTAATTTTTTCTTTTGAAGTCTCTCTCCTCCAGCCCCAATTAAGCTGTTTCCTCACCTTGTCCCCCTTCTCCCACCACCTGAGCTTTTCAAACTCAGCTTCTTGACCCGTGCCCAGCTCTGCACCGCCAGTCGGGAGCTGGAAGATCCCTCCTGCTGCCTCCCTTGTGCTGCTATCAGGTTCAACCTGTTCAATTAGTGGAGCCCCAGGCGCTGCGGGTTCCAGCTTTCTCTTTCTGCTTCATTTAATTTGAACACACACACCTCTCCCTCCCTCCTCCTCCCTGCTCACTTTGAGGCCCCGGGCTCTGCGCTGTGAAAGGCGCAAGGCAGGGCATCACTTACACACCTGGAATATGTTGCAACAAGCCCAGCAGCCTTTTACAAGGAAGTCTTGGGCCCAGACGATGAGTTTGAAAGTCCTTTGCAGAGCCGCCTTTCTTGGGTAAAAAAAATGCGCAGCTAAAACCCATCCACCAATTTCCATTGCTCCTTGGGGGATTGGTTTTCTGCTTTCTTCTTTTTTTGGGGTGGGGGTTTTACATTCCCCCAGTGAACATGTGGAGATCCAGCCAGCCGTGCACGTACACAAACAAGGATTAGCTGAAACTGCTCCCTGGCTGGGTTTTTTTCTGGTTTCAAAAGGAAGCCGCTATCGAAACACTTCAGTTGCTTGCCTGGTTGTGGAGAGCCTTGTAATGGGCACCTCTCTTGCCCCATCCTGGCGCTGGCATAGAGATGTCTGAAGAAGATGCAAGACGGCTGCTCAAAAGCGTAGATCTGACTTGCCCAACTGTCTGACCCCAGGATTAAAGCCTCCGCCTGTGGGGTGCAGCCTGGAGGAGCCCTATGCTCCTGCCGAGGGTGGAGGGAGCTCCCTGAAAAACCTAACAACATCGACGGCTTCTCCTCCCAGAAAGCAGCTACCCCCGACACACATGCAAATATGTAAATGGATGATGCACACACTGTATATACGTAATGCACCTCCCCTGGCAGCACCGGGCAGAAAAGCAGACCCCATGTCATGGGCACAGACCCTGTCCCCATTGCATTGTCACACAGGGCTATGGAGGAGGCTGAGTCTTGCCGTTTCCCTCTGTGTGTGCACATGAGCAACACTCTCATGAGCAACACTCTCAGGGCTGGCGTGGCTGCTTCTGTCCCCTGCTGGGACCAACTGAGGAGGTGGAAGCTGCGACATGGCAGTTGCCTGCCTTGTTGGTCTCTCTTCCAGGCGTTAGAGCTGCCTTCCTCAATGAGGACCAACATCTTGGCCTGAAAATGAACCTGTCTGCTCAGCAACAAATATTTCTGCATTGCAACTGGCTTGTTTCAAGGCCCACCTCTCTGCAAAAAGAGGGCGAAGAGCGCTATATAATGATGGGCAGGATATATATAAAGTGCTGGCTGCGGCGTGAGGAGGGATGCCATGCCCGTGCGTGGTGTGCTGGAGCGGTGCTGCTCTCGCCAGGGAAAATCTGGTGGTGGTGGCTGGAAGCACCGTGTGCTCTGCATGAACAACGCGACCTGACAAGCAGCGCACTGCTGCTGGGGGCTT
>JAOXNO010000041.1:51227779-51245253 GCA_028565335.1 Limnodromus scolopaceus | reverse complement strand
CCTTCCTCCTACCACTTCATTCCTGGGTGATGCATGAGGATCTGCATGCTTTCTAAAGCTCTTGGTGGTTTAAACCTCTCAGCGTCTTGTATCACTCTTGGTTCCCGCTATTGTTTTCTCTCCATGTATCGTGTGTGTAATCCCTTGTTGGATGCTGCCAGGCTCCTGACCTTGCGGCTCTTCTGCATTGACGAGTTCCTCGGGCACAAGTTTTGTCCTGTTCTGGGGGTGGGTATAAAGGAGCTGGAAGGCTCCTGCACCCACACAAGCAGTGGAGAAGGATTAGACCGTGCATGAACAAGTCCCTAATCATCTGGTTTGGCAATCTCCCGGTGAGCCACCTCACCTCGCCTTGCAGGGACTTACGCTCTGGGTCTTGTGCGTTGCACCTCTGGCAAGCAGCACCAGCACTTGCAGGGGCTCGGGGCGAATGATGCTGTGGCAGCTATCTGTGCTAACCTCAGCTGGAGAGCTCTCCGCCTCTCACGAGTGTGGCTTCAGGGACCTAAAACATCGACACGCCAGTGCACACGTTTTAGGTAGAGACCCAAAGGGCACCAGTTATGCACAGCATCTCCAAGCAACAGTAATGTGGGAGCTGTTTCTTCACTTTTAGTCATGAAGGCCATCAAGGCACACAGGGTTATGTGGTGGCAGCAAGGATGCAGGTGGTTGGACATGGTGCAAACACAGGTTGGGCACAGGGCTGATCCTTGTCCAGTGCTTGGAGTGTAACCAGGGCTGCCAGAGCTGCCCCTAGGGCACCTCTTGTCTCCCTGCTTACACAAATAAGGCTTGCCTGAGGCACCCAGCAGGCCCAAGCAAAGCAATCAAGAAATCATCCGCTGGTGCTGATGGATTTGTTAGCTGGTGTAAACAGTATACTGGTTTCATCTGAACACCATGGGGCTGATTACAACTTGCTAAAAATCGTTCCTGGCTATTTCATTCAAAGATCTTCCTACAGATGCAGTGAAGGGCCAGCGGCTAAGGCTTCGCTGCTTGACGTTGGAGCTGGACTGCATGACTGAATTTTGCAGGCATTGCTCAACTGGCATGAAACAGCACATCAAAACTGCTGCATTTGCTCATCTTATGCATGCAGAAGAGTCTGGGTAGCCTGTGTCACTGGAGGTGGCTAACTATCCAAAAAATCTGGTTTGGCAATACAGGCCGAAATACAACAGGCCAAGGCCCTGTGGTGTGGGGCAGTTCTTGTAGTGCTTCCTCAGGGGAGTGAAATCTGCAGCAAAATTGTATTCCTGGTGGCATCAGCCACCTTAAAGTAGGGTTATGTGGGTGCAGCAGAGCACAGGGAACAACACAATGCTCTGTTGGTGTTATATTAGTCTGAGGTTTCGGGATTGATCAAGTCTCCAAAGCTGGAGGAAAGCCGAATATTTCCTGACCCTTGCTTCGTAACTAGGTTTTCCTGTTTTATGCCCAAGCTTTCAGTTTTCTATCTCCAACTTTCTCCTTTTGATAATCACCCATCCTTACTTAGGACGCTCACTTTCTTGGCCTGTTCCTCAGTCAGCCTTAACTTTTTTTCTCATCTGTCTAATGTCCTCCTCTGTACATCCTAAAAGTGCCTCTCCCCGCCCCACCACTCCACTTTCAGGGATGGCTGTCCTACCCTTCGCCCTGGCACTAGATGGTCCCCAGTGAATTGCATGTCCCCAAGCAATCAGAGACCATGCTTGTGGCTCCCCGCAGGGACCCATGCAGAGCTTCGAGCCCCCAAAAGGATGGGGAAACCTGCAGGTTTTGGGGGGGGCGGGGAAAAAACCTCCTTCCCCCTATCCTGCCCACTCCCAGTTTAACCATTAACAGGCTGGCTGGCCCCATCGAGACAATGGTCTGTTTGTTTAGCACCGAGGGAGCTCATATCGGGGGCCTGGCAGATTTATCAAAGCGGAGTGATTAGCTCTATTAGAGAAGGGATTTGTGTAAACAAAAAGACAGGTGCAAAGAGACGATTCCAGCTGGCAAAGGCTTCACAGAGCTTGAAGCATTTCAGTGGCAATAAAACTTCTTCCAGGAAACAAGAGTCAGAGCAGAGAGAACGTGTGTGTTTTTAACTTATTTGGCTGGCCCTCCCGACCGCTGGCCCTCCCGACCACTTGTCCTCCCTGGCCCAGGCGAGGGGAACATGGCCTTTGGTGTCCCCATGTCCGTCACCGCTCCCCCAAGTTTGCAGGTGTCTCCAGGCTTCATAGGTCGCTTCCATCCCTTGTGGGAGGAGGATGGGTTGCAACACTGGTGCATGGTAGCATAAGCTTTCCTTTGGGGATGCGCCATCTGTCACCCTTGAGCCAGATGATGGACTCCACTCTGTAGAGGGAAGGCTAAACCCCATCTCTCTGTCCAAGCAGTCTTCCTTCTTTCATCTAGGGAGGTCCTCTCCATCCTCACCCTAGGCGTGTCTTGCTGTAATGATGCTGGACCACTGTGGTTTCATCAATTGTCAGCAAAGATGTTTGACATTTGCTTCACCTGTGCGATGCGGCTTGTTACAAGCCTTCTGCCAACCTCTGCAAGAAGGGATGAAGGCTGAACCCCAAAAATGCACAGACCTTGACCTATCTTGAGAGCTTTCTTTGGAAACAGAAGCTGAAAGCCCTAGTGACAGCATGAATACCATAAACTAGTAGTTCAAAATCCCTACTTCCATTGCATTTACTAATTTACTGTCATAACCACTCTGAAATTATTATTCAGTTTAGACTACATTGAGACCAGAGTAAGTATGCTTTTTATCCCCATTGCCTAAGTGGATAAAGCTTACTCATAAGAAACACGTCAAAGCAGAGCATGCAGCTCTTCCAGGGCAGCTCTTTGGAGCATTGCTGAGCAGCAGCAGAAGTTTGGATTGTGAAAGATTGTGTGAGCAAAGCAAATCAAAAAAACAGGAGGAACCTCACCATGGGCTGAGCTTCTATTTCACTGATTTGAGATTTCAGCAAACCTGACCCAGGAATGATTCAGAGAAGAGAAGTTTGTCACCCCCAGCTGCAGATTATTGTCATGGCAGAGGACCACTAGCACGAGACTGTCATATTTTATTTCTGCAATAATATTTTCTGCAATAACAGATAGGTTTTCTGCTTCCTATGCTATCTGTGTCCTTAAAGGATCTCTTCAAAGGAGCTATACTGAAGCTACAACATTTTGCTGCGTGTAACATGGATGAAAACTTTTCTTCAGACATGCTATACTGGCTGAGTATGTATTAGCAATGCTGACCGAGGGCTGGGTTTGCGAGCTGATTCAGGCCCCTGTGGCAGCTAAGCACCTATTGAGCTTTTCCGAAGCCTACTAGATTATAATCTACATTTTTAGGTACTGACTTTTCTGTGTCTTTAGGCACCCAAGACAAGACTTCAGCCCTTAAACCTCTTTTGAATGCTCCAAAGGCTTCTAAAGCTTTGTTGTGTTGTGCATGCACATATACAAAGTTTCCTATATGACTCAGTTTTAGAATTTTAAGAAGTCCTTTAAAACAGTCTTCCTCCAATTAACCTCAAACCCAGGCAATTTCCCATTGCACGCGTGCCCTGCTGGGCTGAGGGAGAGGCAGGTGCATCCCTGTGTGGGCAGGCTGGAGGGTGGCAGCGCTGCCCACCCAGGCACAGCTCCAGTCCCGCTCCCTCGTTGCACAGAGTTGTGGCACTTCAGGAAGGGACCCAGCAGCTTGGTTAGGCTGGTGCAATTTGGTGGATGGAACCTTGTCTACAAAGGGGTGAGGCAGCTGTGTTTTAAATGTGGCTTGAGCAAGCCCTCCTAATGGAATAGTTTCAGAAAGATCCCTGTGCTTGCTCTGGAGCCTGGTGAAAAATACAGCCTTATGGGTGGCTCCTGAGACCTCTTTTGCACACAGGTCACCAGTGCACCAAAAGTCTGTGAGCAAGGTGCCACACTACCCCACCGATCTACTACATGACCTTTGGGACTTCATTCTACCTTCCCCTGCCTTGGCTTTTTTCTATACCAACAAGGATGATAGAGTTGATCTCTGTTTGCAAAGTAGCTGGAGATCTTTGGGAGAGCATGCTCTATGAAGAGACTTCACAAGCTATTGCTCTGCTTGCAGCTGGCCACACTCATAGCTGCATTCTTTGGCTGGTTGGCGGTAGTGTTTATCACCAAAGGCAGCTATAAAATAAAGCCCTGGGGGTATGTTTTCAAAAACAGGTGCCTCAAATGTGGTCACAAAATATGCACATCCCATAAGAGAGCTGTGCAGCAAGCACTGGGGCCTGCACACACACCACCCGCATTGCTTGAGCAGTACATGTCTTGACTGCTCAAAGTCTGGTGCCACTTAAAGTTACCCCTTCAGAGTCCAGCTTCTCTCTGAAAGGTATGGTTTTGCTGAACATTACTTTAATAAGAGATCCAATGGCGCTCTCACTGCTTCTGTGTCTCTGTTGTTGCACTTGCTGTATGGATGATTCACATGTTTGGGTCCCTGGAAGAGAATGATCATCATTTGTCCTGCTGTATTTTATCCCCCTAATGGGGACCTGTTAACATCTTGCTCCATGCTATTTCTCTGTTTATGGGATGTATGGGGATAATAGTGGCACCGATGCTAAAAACAACATCTCTAAGCCTAAAAAGGTCCCAACATGTGGTTTCACTGAATTTCACTTAATTTTTAGAGTTGGAAGGGACCATAGAGATCATCTAGTCCAACTCCCCTGCAGAAGCAGGATTGCCTAGAGCATGTTTCCATCTACCAGGTCTGCAGTGGTACCTTTTACGCCTTCCTTCATGCTAATACTGTTTCACCACCCCAGAGTATGCATGCCTTCTCTCCTTCTCCCTTCCCACCTTGCTGCTTTGTGAACATTTGCTGTTGTTCATCTCAGCTGGAAACCAAATGGAGAGTAAAGATGCGGGGGGGAAATCAGAGGTTCAGGCAATGAGAGTAGAGCTGGTGTCAAACCAAAGTATGACCTAAGAAGAGCCTGGTCCTCAGGATTTCCACCCAGCAAACAAGCATTTCCTGCTTATAGCTAAAATCTTTCTTGAGAAGTGTTTCCGTTTTACCAGTATCACACAATTTGCATTGACAACAAGGAGGGTCAGTTCCACTTTGTTGTTGTATTGCATAGCTGTTCAAAACTGAAAGCTCAGGGCTTATCAGTCTTCAAGGAACAGAGCGTATTTCACCCCATTAATGTGAAAGCAGCAGTTCTCTTCTGCATTCAAACGGCAAAATAGATCCATCAGCATGACAGAACTATCTAAGGGATCTTCATTTGTGCCTCATCCCCAAGGCTCAAATAATGGAGATAGGCAAGAGAGGAAAGAAAACCGGGCTTATGAAAATTCATGCAATTATTTCTTGGCAATTCATTGCTACTATTTTGCTTTTGGGTCAGGATGATGTAGAAATGCTGTTGTCTGGGCAGAGACCCTGTGAATCTGGGCTGCTGGCTGCCGTGCACACCCCACCAAGGAGTCTGAGCACAACACGCCACAGTGAAGAAATGGCATGAATAGCAAACCTGTGATTTCCCCTGGTCTGCCTTCCTGGGCTACGCTTTGCCAAGGGGGTCTTTCATTGCACCATCAGTCAAAACCTTAGTTTGCACAAAGGCAGGAAGTGAAAAGGAGGAGAAGGCAAATGAGATGTTCTCTCTATGGCTTCTCAACAGAAAGGCTTGAGTCTACTCTGCCACGTAATCAAATCCATGCAAATGCTGGGCATCATCTGTGTCTCATGGTGCCTGTTTCATAGAAGGAGGCAGCACTGTTTGCTGAAACATGCAATGTCACCTGCACGTTATAACCTCTGGTTGACCTGCCAGCAATCCCCAGAATTGCAATACATGTGCAGAAGGTGCATTTTGCATTGCCTGGATGTCACAGATCACAGTGTTTTGGTGAAAGGACAGTGGAAATTCTAGGTGCTGTCCTGGAGGTGAGTGATCGCTGACGTTGCTCTGGGTGGAACGTGGCTAGCTGAGAAGATGCCAGTGGCCCTGTGTACTCTGTGCTTGATACCCAAGTAATGGGTATCAAACCAACCACCAAACTTACAGGTTGGTCATGTCTTATTCTGTGTGCAACTCTGGCTGCTACCTCCATCTCCCTGTTTCCCCAGGGTGCACATTTTTGGCAGCCTGTGGGTGTAAGCAAGCTGGTAGCCTCACGCAGGTGAGAGGTGGGACTTGGGACGACACTGATCTCTCACCAGCCCATGATACCCCTCAGTCTAGGGCAGCCCATGAGTTACTCATTTCACCCTTCCCGTGCCAGGCACCAGCAAAGCTGTGATTTACACTATTTCTAGGAATGGAGCAGTGCAAACCTGCAGATGCTTTATGTCTGGGTGCCCTATTTCTATTTTAGCTCTACTTATGCAAGGGCAAACAACAAAGTGGAGACTGAGCCTGATGCAGCTTCTCTCCTTGAAAGCCATCCCCCTGCTTCCCGGCAGCATGAAAAGGCAGAAAGGCTCCCAGAGCCCAGCACACCTCTTGTCAGGAATATATACTTGTGTGGAGAGGTACAAGTGCTTCCTATTTGGTAAATACTCTTAAGACCTGATTAGAGCTTGCAGACACCCACAGAAATTCCTGGGAGGATGGAAAAGGAGCTGCCACCCAAACCCCTGCTGCTCGGGATTAATTTGTGCTTTGTGACATGTTTCCCTGATGGAGCAGCAGTGGCTCCGGGGATTCATCCTGCACTTGCTAACCCGCTGGCTGGCCCCAGCCCCACTCCTCCTGCAGGCAGGGCTGTTGCCCGGCAGAAGGACCTGCCCCTGGTTGCTCCATGGCCTGCAGTCCTGAGTTTCCATCAGAAAAGATCAGCTGTGACGTATGGGCTGCAGGCGGGTAACACAGCAAATTAATACCTTTCTCTTCACTGCCTCGGAGGGCTGAGTGTTTCCTAGCATCCTAATGGTGCCATCAGGATTTGCTATAAGAAAACAAACCTAACAATACCAACAGCAACAAAAACCAGGGAGAACCAACAATGCAGTTCATGTGCCATGGCAGGCTGTGAGAGTCTGTCAAGGACACCCCTAGACATCAGCCACCCCTGGGGACATTCATGGTCCTACCTCTGAGAGGACAGCCTGGGTCCCAAAGGGCACCACCACTGCAGCTTTGTGATAGAGAGGTGTTGGGCTGCTCTGAAACCCTCCTGCCAGGCACTCGGCATCTTTAGGGACCATGCAAAGACCTGCTCAAGCCAGGATGACTAGGAAGGAAGACTTTAAAAAAAAGATTTGAGTATTGGGAAGACACAGAAGTTATGAAGACAAGAAAGGGTTCCCTCACTATCTTTTATGTGCTGGCTTACGATTCTGGGCTGGCCCTTCAGATGGTTTGTAGGGGGTGAGCATCAATGATTGCAAGGGCCTCTATGGTCTTGATAAAACCTTAACTTTAAATAATGAATCTCTAGCCTTGCCTAGGCTTTCATTTCCCTTGTCTTACTTATTAGGGATATTCAAGCAGCTTTTCTTTACTCCTACATATCAGCAGCCAACCTACAACAAAAGGTATGTGACAGAAGAGGAGCTTTGCAGCCTGGAGAACCAAGCTGCAATGGAAGGGTGGCACTCCTTGTGCCAGAGCACAGCACTGAGCCTGCAAGTGCAGCGGAGCACAGCTTCTAGCTGGAGACGGCATGTTCTTGAGTTCCTCTTATGCCATGAAATCACTATTATACTCATTGCTTGGTGCAGATGTTGGACTGGAGAGCCAAAGCTAACATGGGGAGGCAGCAGCTCTGAGGCTGAAGGCCACCAGGGAAGAGGGTGGCAGGGTCCTGCTGCCTGATGGAGATATTGGCATCACAGCTTTTCTTTCATGGGTATAAAGGTGTCTGGATGAAGCAGTGACCCTTACTGAGGCAGCGACCAACCTCTTCTAGATGCAGCGCAAGTGCTTGAGCAGCTCCCTCATCCTCAGCAACACAGAAAGCCCTGTGGACCCTTTCACCTCCATCCTTCCATGAGTGGCCGTGAGCCTTTCTCATGTACACCTGCAGTTGGTTTATTGGCCTATTTTATTTTATTTTATTTTATTTTATTTTATTTTACTTTATTTTATTTTATTTTACTTTATTTTATTTTATTTTGTTATTTCCATTTATTTTAATTTCATTTAATTTTATTCTAGGCAGCTCCCCTATGGTTTGGCAGCATCTGCAGTGAACCCTGGCCCAGCTGGGATGGGAGGGGTCCTGTCTGGTGAGGGCTTTGCTGGGGACCATCTCCACTCTGCTGGTGGAGCATTCTTCATCCACCCTTTCCGTAGAGGCGTGCATGCCTTTTGTTACCTGCCAGGGAAGCAGAGGAACAGGATTGCTCAATTAACATATATGTACCTTGGCAGGGCACCAGCCTGAATCGCTGGCTCCACCCTGCCTTCCCTTCCCCGTAGCCATATAGCTTCCCCCCTCCTTCTTTGACATACCATTCCTCCTCGCTATCTAGGCTAATCTTCATCAGTCATTGCCCTGATGCTCTCCTGCTCTGACACGCTCCGAGTTTCAGTACAATTCCTGCGGCAGGTCGTGTCACGTCCTCTCATGCCGGCTGCTTTACATGGATCCCCATCGAGGCACCGCACTGCCTTGAGCAAGACTTCTTCTGCTTGCAGTAATTTAGGGCGTCTGTCTTTATTGCTGGCTGTTCAGCTCCCTGGGAGGAGGAGCCGGGGCTTTCGGTTTGCTTTGGAGAGCCGGCTAAAACGCGGCACAGGGCAGAAACCAGCTAGCATGTTCCAGCTTGAGCTCCTGCCTGTGTGATTTAGACACTGAGGGATGCAGATTTGTTATTTCTGGAATGTCAGAGAGTTTCACTTGGGGTGGTTTTTTGTTTGTTTTCTGGAAGGGCCCAACTGATACCCTCTTTATGGCCAGCACACCGTGCTCTTTTGAGCAAAAGGGGTCTGCTTCTGCAGTGCGCTCTCCCACATTCTCGCTGCTGCAGGAGATGCATCACTTCCCTCGCCAGCTCTATCCAGAGGCAGTGATTGGAACTCTAGCAAGGGAAGGAACTGGTCTGTATTATTCATTCCTCCTTGCACTTCCTATCCTGTCCTGCCCTGTGCTCCCCTGCCCACCTCAATCCGGTCCTCCATCCCTCCAGGCCACACCAACCCCTTTTCCCATCCTTCACTTGCACACTCTGTTTCCATACTTTCTTCCCTGTTTGATTCATATCTTTGCAGGGTTGTGCTTTGTCATGTTAGATGACACCTTGCCTTGTCACCTTGAAACTCAGTTGTGCAATCCTTACCATGGCATATGAAGAGGTACCATTCATTTTTTGGTAAGGCGTCTGTGAAGATCTACTGCCTGGTCCACTTGAGCCACATCTTGCCGATGGAGGTGAGTTTTGCAGAGTGCTGAACAGTGCATTGCACTGAGAGATTGGTGATGGGGAAAGTCCTGGTAGCTATGATTGTGCAGATGAAGGAGAAGAAGTACCTCAGCCAGTAAGAGGAGAAGCCTCCCAGGTCTGGAAGACACAGAGGTGAAACACCTCCCAGTACGAACTGCAGGAGCAAACCAGGAGGCTCACTGAAACCAAGCCAGCGTGCCCATGATTGCCCTGGTTGCTCAGTTAACATGCAAAAGAGATGGTGCTGCCTTCGTGTTTACATCTGGCATTGCTTCCCTAGGCAAGTCGCAGGGCTGGGCACTGCCCGGTGTCACAGGCTGTAATCTGCGGTCTTTGTGCTTTGTTATATAGCGGTTGTGCGAGCTGATATTGCAGGGTGCTTTGAATACTAACTACATGTTTGCATGTTATCTTTTGCCCTAAGTAATTGCAATGGACCTGATGGATGAGACGTGGTGAGAGAAGGCTGCCCCAGAGAGAGGACATGCTGCATGGAGAGGGGTGCAGCCATGGAGATGGGGACCTGTCCTTGCCCTTTGGTAAGTTGCCAAAGGAAGTTTGGAGCCATGCTGAGAAATATAATCAACCCAAGTTATAAATATGCCAAATTATAGCAGCCTCACTTTAAATTTCCAGGTGTTTCTTTCTTGATGGTGTTACTGCTGCTGGTTAGCAAATAACCTTCTGTAGACATCAGAAATCCTCTTTCATGAAGGACTTTGAGTTTCCCAGATTTGTGCCATCTCTGACCTGGAGCTGTTCTCCCTATGATCCTTTTAGCTCAGCTGAAACCTGCCACACTTAGGCTCTTTAGGGTTCTCTCTCGCTGACAACATGTGCAACTCCAACCCCGAACTGCTGAAGCTGAAGTAGATCCTGAGCCCTGGGGCCCCCGGCTGTCTGACCTGCTCCATTAGCAGAAGCAGAGCAAGGAGGGAGAGGACACCCCATCCCTGATGGGCAGTCATTTCATGCCTTCCCCCCACTTATTTCCACCCCAGCAACTGGCAGTTACTATTATTTTAATTAACAATAAATAAGGAAGAAGGAAGTTCTGAATCCAGGCATGTAAAAACGCTTGGCCAAAAAGCAGAAAACAGAGAGAAATGAGTTCAAGGAACTAATTTGCTTTCACGGTGACAGTCTTATCCCCTTCTGAAAAGAAAAAAGGCAAGAGCGAAACATGCCTAGTACAACCACCAAACCACTAAAAAGGCTAACAAAAATCAGTTGCTTAACAGCTGGTCTTCAAATAAAGATGGAACAGAACCGTGCTTGTTGCAGGCCCATTTCCCTCTTGCTCACGATGACCAAGATGTTTATCAGGCGCTAACCTCAGAGCAAGTTATTGCTTTGGATGAGCAACGATGACCCTAAGTCTGGCAGTACTTTGTGGTGGTCTCTTTAGACCTGCAGTCCCAAAGCCAGCTTGATGTAAGTGCTTAGCTCAGGGTCACTGGACCAGCCCTGAAGACCTTTTGGGACCTGCATCCATCCTGGGCTGCAACCCTGATGACAAAGGACCTGTTGAATCCTGTTCCCCTTGTGCCTGATTGAGTTTTTGGTCAAGCCTGGGCAAGGAACAACCTGGCTGTGCCTCCCTGTGCGACCAGCCACTGCCTGGCCCCTCAGACGATGGGGAGGAGGAGGAGGAGGAGGGCATTAGGCAAATATCCCCAACTTTTTAAGATTCCTGCTTAATGAGCACATTTGCTCTGTACCGCAGTTTTGCCCCTGTATCAGTAATCTTATCAGGCTGAGCCTGCCTCTGCCACCTGCAAGCAGAGATATCAGAGAGGGGGGGCCATAAACCAGTTTGTTTTAAGTTCCTAGGCACTAAAGTCAAGAACAAGTTTCAAAGTGAACTTATCGTTTTATTTTTGTCATAAAAAAAAAGAAAAAAAAAAAGAAAAGGGATAAAACACGACCGGCTTGCTTTATGATTCACTGATTGCAGATGTTTCCTGTCGGGTGCCCCGGGGTGCTCGGCTTTCTGTTTGCCACTACCGAAAGGCGACGGCACTTGGCACCGTTTCGGGCACGTGTCGTGCAACCATTGAGCCACCGAGCCTTGCATGCCGCCTCCCCAGGAGGTGCCAAGTCCTACGACTTCACCTCTCTACGTGCCTGTGTGCGTGCAAAAGGACTTTTGTACCTGTACTCGGGCTAAAAGCCTGTTTCCAATAGGAGACATTAGGGACTAGCAGAAGAAAATAGGGTGGGGTAACATGTAAGTGCCCACTGCCACTTCAAGTGGGTTTTTAAATATTTTCTGGCTGACTCCTCAGACATTATATATTACTCATAGCGGGTCAGGGCCAGACCCTCACCAGAGAACAGGCAGAGGATTACACTTGACCTGACCTATGGGCTCACCGAGTCCTGCAGCCTGGACACCATCCAGGGGTTCAGTGGTGATCCACTCCTGCCTGCATTTGTCTTTTAGCCTGGCACAGGCTTTATCACATCCAGGCACAAACCAACACACTGGCACTATCTTCATCGTTAAAGAACAGAACAAAACAAAAATCCCTTATTTCTACAAATGTATTACAAATATGTAGGACCTTGAGTATTGAAAGTAATCTTGACCAATTCTGTCATACCTTAAGTAGATGAAAATTTTGTTTTTTTAAGAAAGGTTTGAAGCCACATTCTTTTTTCAAGTGGTAAGTTGCATCAGACGTCTCAGAGATCTGGAGCAATAAAAATCCCAGAGAAGATATGTGCTGGACACAGCGCTGGTGACATGAAAAATGTGATTTATCCCTCTTTTGACTGTTTATCTTGTGGATAACAACAGCATCACATCCAGGTACCGCCTACCTCCCTCATTAAGCATGTCATGCCTGTGTCGAAGGAGTGTAAATACATGGTATATGGAAACAGTGCGTGTGTCCAGGTGTATGCTTGGGTGATCAGCAGAGCTCAGCATCCCCCAGCAAAGCAACACAGCACATATATGCGCCCAGCGTGTTGCCATCCAGGGCATCACAGTCTGCCTGAGCACAAAAACTCACGTGCTTTAAGCTCTTTCGTGGGGTCTGCCTGAAGATGAGCAGTGGCAGGGGCACGCAAAGTCAGACGATGAAGCAAGGAGGGGATTTTCAGCCCTAACCACTGACTCGTGCCTCTGCCCAGGCAGGCACCCTGGTGCCAAGCAGCTGGGCTGCAGGTACACCACAGTGCTTGCAACCCCACGGCTCCACTCTGTGTGCGCGCAGAAGTTGCCGACATGGGTCAGGATGAGAGAGGGCAGCCTGATTTTGGAGGTAGGGAGCGAGCCTTTTCATCTCAGGGAATGCTGTGAGCTGCCTTCACACACAGGCTCACGTCTGGCAGCAAAGCCTTCAGATGAACATGCTGCTGAACGCATCACTGAGTGCCCTCTCAGAGCCAAGACCTGCATCCAAAGGCCGGCTCACTGCTATATTCAAAGGGGAAAAAACCCAACTCTGACACAGAAAAATGTGAGGCTTTAAGGGTTGTTTTTCCCCCTCTTTCTCTCTTGCTGAGCTATGAGGACGCGGGGTAGCTGGAGGCATAGCTTGCTCAGGATCTGTCAGCTCCCCAGCCCTACCCTGTGCTTTAAACAGGACAAACAGGTTATGACATTAAAGTTTCAAAACCTGGGGGGGGTTCCCTGCACGGGAGAGGTTAACGAAGGGGCACTCCAGGCCCCCGGAGAAGGGCAGGGGATGCTTTCAGGTTTGAAACACAGACGCAATTTTTCCAAAATTGGAGCTGGCTCAGAAGAAAACCAAACCCACTCTCCCCACCCAGCTCTCTCCTCCAGTAGCTCTGCTAAGTGCTGTACCTTGGCAGACAGAGGCTGGAAAACGCATTGCCGCAGGCCGGGCTCTATCTCACCCTTATCTGAGCAGCCCTGGCCCCTTCAGCCCAGAGCCAGGCTTCATGCACCTGGTTGGGAAACACTTGAGCATCCAGCTGTCAACCAGCTGTGGGGCGAAATTGTGCTCCCCTCCCTGAGTTCCATCTGAAACAGCCCAAACATACCCAAAGATGGATAGCCTTAAACCCAGAGCCTGGGTAGATGCTGCTGGTCAGGTCTCTGTGCCATTCCCACCACCACCATGCCAGAAGTGATTCTGGAAGCTAACAGGCACAAGTAGGTCTTTATTACTCCAACCATGGGTTGGCATGGAGGGCTGTTGGTAAACTGTGGGGCTGCGAGATGAGGGGTTTTGAGAGGAATGAGGGGAAAGCGTGTGCCCTGGGAAGCAGGGAGGAAAGCTCTTGCCCCTGGGCATAAGATCTCCTCTCCCCCATGCCCTGAGGACCTCACACAACCAGAAGTTTATGGAGGGTGAGAAGAAGGAAAACTGCTTTTTGGCTGCCCCGTGACCTGGGCAGCCCCTCAGCTTGTGCCCTTGCTTTCTTGCTGTGGGTCTGGAGTGCAGGGAGGGCACTCCCCAGGTCCCCAGGGCAGCACCTGCCACAGTATAGAACTGCCTTGGCAGAGCCAGCAAGCATGAGCTGGTGCTAAAGCACTTCTCCACATGGTGCATCACTGCACCCGCTCTGGCAGCCCCAGCGCAATCTGCAAGAGAAGCACGTCCTCACTAAAAGATGAGAAAAGCCTTGGAGAACTTGGACAAGTTGCTTGCAAGATATTAACTGAACCACAGACTGAGCAACATACCTAAGACTTGCTGCAATGGGAAGGACCTCTTTGGGGTCCAAGAGACCCTCTAAGAGATGTCCCGGGAATAGCAGCATCCAAGCAGCCAGCTGGTGCTAGCACATGGCCAGCGGCTCGGGACCTGCCTGCGAGCAAGGGAGAGGGGAAATAACAGCTTTCTGGGACAAGAGTAACCACTAAGCATATGTATTTTGCACACTGCAAGAAGTACTTGTAATATTCCAGCAGCACCCACACTGGACTTTCTTTCCTTAAAGCTGCTAGGACTATTCCCGTGGGATTTAATATTCAATTTTACAAGAGAACACCCTGTTCCTGCCCGTTTATGGTGCAAAGGTGCGTGGCATTAGGAAAGTAAGTGGTGTGCATGGTCCTGGGGCTGTTTGGTGCTCAGGGCATGGTGAGTAGAGTGGGAAACCCCCAAGAACTCCAAACAGGAGTCTGGCCATGGACCTGGGCTCCCTCCCAGCTCTGACACAATTCTAGGACGTCCCCTCCTATGCTTGGTAACAAAACAGCATTTCTTAGCCAAGAGGTGGCGTGGCAGGGAGAGAAGTGCTGTGGGTGGGTGTCCCTTGGCTCGGCTCAGCCATCCCGGGGCGCGGGGCACTGTGTATGCACCTCTGAGCATCCTGAGTAGCCCCAGCTGCTCTCAGACGGTGGCTGTGGAAAGGACAAGCAGAGAGAAGGCTGCCACCCTGATCAAGCTCCTCCTGCTGCTCGTGCTCCCCTGGCTGACGGGTCCCCAGGCCCCAGGAGGGTGACACCCTGACATTTCCCCTTCTTCTGTCTCCAAGTGTCACTTCTCAGCACAGTCAAGGAGCCGTCAAGCTTCCTGTCCCCTCTGGTGCTTTGGAAGGCACCCACCACAGCCACTGTGCCTGGCAGGAGGGAGTGAGAGAAATGGGGGCAGAGCGGGGTCGGAGATGACAGCAGTTGGGAGCCCCTCCATCTGCAAATGGATCAGGCTTTCAATCCCAGCCATTGTGGGAACCTCATCATGGATCTATTTATTTATTTTTTTTTAAATATTTTCTTCTAGCTTCTGAAGCCCTCCAGTGCCAAGCTGTCATTTCGCTCTTTTAATCATATTTTGTGTCTGTGCTGCTCTCTAGGCGAGTCTGCGAGCTGCTTTCAAGCTCTCTCAACACTTAACCATTTATAGCCAAAAAAACATGCTGAGATGTTTTTCTTCTTTCTGGAGGACAGATCCTTCCCCCATTTTGCCTCCCTCTCAGAGGCTGCTGGAGCTGGTGCTACAGTGGTAGTTCAGTGGCAGCAAGATTCCTGTGGAGGAGCAAGGAGAACATTTGGAGAAGAAAAGAAAGACAGTCCTCATGGAATGCCCTTGTGACTCCTGGTTTAGCTCAGATCTAGGGCCAAAGGAAGTAAAAACTAAATATACTCAAATCTTTGCTGTTCCCAGTAGGTATTCAAAGGGGAACAAAGGTGTGAAATGGTGGTGTGGAAGAGAAAGCTAAAATGGATTCAGTAACATGCATTTTGTGTTTGGCAGGTAGCAGTTACCAGAACCTCCAAGAGGACGTACCCAGCTCCTGGTATCCCTGTGGTCCTTCAGCTGGGTTTGCTCTGGTGCAAGCTGTATATCACCAGCAGAAATTGTTGAAGCCCAAAGGTCTGCCATATCACCTGGAAGCATGAGCCCTTCCCAACAAGCCTCGGAGCAAGGAGGCAGGATGCTATTTCAACCCAGAAGATGCTTTTTTGCACAGCATCTGCTTGAGCAATCTACAGAAGTGGCACTCAGCTGTCCTGACACATTTGCAAGTGCCATGGACATCTCACCAAAGAGAAATTTCAATCAGAGACAATGCAACCAGTGTGTGGAGAGCAGGAAAATACCTCCTGTGTTTTTTACTGTTTGCATTGCATCATATAGAGACCAATGTGAGCACATTATCACCCACCACAGAGTGGTATGGAGGCTGTCCCTCAGACCAAGGGCAGAGTAGTGCTAGAAAGAAGCTCAGACCAAGGAAAACAAGATTAATAGCTGTTTTGGGATACCCAAATCTCATTTTTTAAATGATGGAAGAACTGCCTCTTTCCAGATGGAAAGCAGGCAGGGAGGTGGCCCTGCTTCCCTAGGCTTTTTGGGCAAGTAAGTGGCTGGCTGGGCAGCAGAGGAGCTCTCCATTCTGTATATTCATGGAGACCCTTGTTGCTGGGTGGAAGGGGAAAAGCTCATCCAGAGCTGGTGGGATGTAAAGCATCCTACACCAGCAATGGCCACATTAACCTATTTACATGCTGCAGAAAGAGGGCTTCCAGGGACTTCAAGGAAACTGCTCCAATGCCTGGAAGAGATTTGGTGAGATTTGTATCTCCCTCACCTTCCGCCTGCTCTCACCTTCCACCTGCTCTCACCCTCCCTTTCTTTGAGCTACAGCTCTCCTCTGCAGTGTGGTCTCTGCAAAGGGACACCTCTGAAAAAATAGGTCTTGCTGCATCTGCCTGTCATCATGTCCACTGTCTGTAGCAGCAGTGACAGTGCCCCCCAGCCTTGCAAAGACAACAACTTTGGGTTTCAACCCATTGCATGGATCAGCCACTGGGCTTACATTACTGTAAGCAGGGGCAGGTGGTGAGGACAAGAATGTTGCTGGAGTATAAACAGTGGCAGGATGTGATGAGGAAGATGGTGCACTGGTGCTGCAGGAGACCTGCTGTAGGCAATTGCTTGTGAGATCCAGGGTGAGTTTGCAGGGTTGGTAGTTAGATTAAAAATGGTCTCCCTCACAGGAGAGCGATTTTCCCCATGGCAGATCTCAGACTCAAGCCCTGCAAGATGCACGTGTGTCTGGCTACATAAAATGTAGCTGGGTTGTGTCCTTGGTCAGAGCAGGGGAAGGGCTGGGACACATGCCTGGGCCCCCAAGCCCCCACCATGAAGCATCACCACAGCCTCTGCTGCCTTCCCGCTTCTTTGAGTTGTGCTCCACATGCTTCTCTGTGGACCTGAAAACTTCGCCTGCCCCTCTGACTCCAAAGTGAACAGGTCTTGTTTACTCTTCATTATAATAATTAATGCTATTACTTTTATTATGGGGCTACCTAGAATCTGCCTTCCAGGGATGCATTAGAGGAGATGATGGCCAAACACACGGGACAGGACAGGCTCTGCCCTGCAGTCTTGATAGCCAGGGGTGTACATCTTCCTTGACTTGGAAACGTGTTGGTCACACTTCTAATTGACTGCAGGTGCCAATTTGCCAAAACACAGTTGAACACAATTTTAAGAACACGTTCCTCCTTTTGGATTGTTTCCCACTTTGCTGAAGGAGTCACAGATAAGAAGACATTGCCAATGCTTGCCTGAGACTTTCCAAACCTGTTTATTCTGGTCTTGTTCTGGTCATCCAAAGAATGCACTGCTGGGATGGAGATGATAGAATCATAGAATGGTTAGAGTTG
>JAOXNO010000041.1:51148052-51221517 GCA_028565335.1 Limnodromus scolopaceus | reverse complement strand
AACACAATCTGTTTTGCTTACTGCATGTTGGAGGCCTGATGGGGCAACCATTACAGGAGACACGGGAGGGAGCAGCATTGTATTGTAATTACAGCAACATTGTATTGTAATTACAGGAGAGCTTTAGAAAGGACCTGAATGTTACTTTTCTTGATACTATTGAACAGAAATGCAGTTATCTTCCTGCACCTTACACAAGTGGACAAATATCAGCCCTCTTCTGGGGAGACTCTGGAAGGAGATGAGGAGCCTTTTCCAGAGATAGCATCAACTACATGAGCCACTGTTTCTCCTGGTCCACCTTCGCCAGCTATTGCCGGAGGACAGAAGGGGGGAGGCTCCCAGGCCATGACTCAGCATGGGGTCCAGCCTGGAGCACTGAGTCACTCCATGCCAGCGCCAGCAGAGATGACAAGCCACCAAGCACGTCACAAGCAGCAGCCGGTTGCTTGTCCCCATGCTTGCTTGGCCCCGCCATTGCTCTGTCCCCATGGCTTATGGCTGCCCTGCAGGCGCTGGGGACACAATGGCACTGAGCAAGGAGCCGCGTGGTTAATCTGGCAGCAACTCCGATGTGTCATGGCAATTAGAAGAAGGTGGTGAGGTGTCATATTATTGACAAGAGCACAAAGCGATCCTTATGTAAAAATTCCCCCAGCAAACTGAAAAGTGCATTGACCAGCTGGAGAGAGGGCAACATTTTTTCCTTTCTGTCTCTCTTTTTCATTTTGGAGGTTTCTCAGGTGGGCTTTTCAAGAGGATCTTTTTCAAGAGCTACTATTTTAATTTTTTTTTCCTTTTCTTTTCTCTCCATTGGTAATGCCAGAATGGCAGGGCAGTTGAGGTTGGAAGAGGTCTCAAGATACCCTGGTCTAGCCCCCTGTGCAGGCAGAGAAGCTGCATGGGGCTGTGTCCAGCTAGGTCCACCAGGACCCCTAGTGTCTTCCATGCAAAGCTGCTTTCCAGCTACTTGGCTCCCAGTATGTTCTGGTGTGTGGAATTATTCCCCTGCAGGGGCAGGACTTTGTATTGTCACTTGTTGAGGTTCCCATCTGACCACTTCTCCAGCCTTCCAAGATCCCTCTGAAGGGCACCATGACTATCTGAGAAATGGAGGCTAACCTCAATTTGAGTCTAACTTTTAAGCTCTTGCTGGGCATGAGGAATCCCCCTGGTCCTTTTGGGGGCCATAGAAGTGATTAAGGCCCAAAATGAGACCAGTGGGAACAACATGCAAGATGTTTTCCATCTTGGGGCATGGACTTCCTTGGGTTCAAAACACATTCTCACCTGACCAGCCCCAAACATGCTATAAGCACTGCTTGCACAGGAGGCTTTTCAAATAGATCTGGACCAGGGACAGATGTTAATTTAGGAAAAGAAGCAACTAGGAAAGATGCTCTAAGGATAACCGGTTTCACCATTCCATCCAAGCCACCATTACTGCTCTGTGCCTAAGCTGCACTGCTTGACTGTGTGTTGGTGGCTGCCTGCTGTTCTCTAGGAGAGAGAATAGTGCCAGGAGAGGAAAACTTGTGCACACCCAATGCACAGCCATACCCCACTGCTGGCTCCCTGAGTTGAGCTGGAAGAGAAGAGCGCGCTCTTTCTCCAGGGCTTTATTCTCAAGGAGCAAAATGGCGAGCAGCGTCGGATTTCAGCCTTGGGTCTGGCAGCTGGAATTGCTATGGGGACACCCCAGGAGTGGAAACAGGTGCCCCAAGTTGGGGGAAACCACAAGATGGAAATGGAGAATAGGTTTTCTGCCCATCTGAAGTCTGGCATGACCAGTATTGCCCCTGCCCTGGATGATGTCCCTTGAGACATGGGCCGGCAGGCGAGGAAAGTCTGGCACTGGGAGACGGGACGACGAGGGGTGGTGGTGACCCAAATCAGGCAGCAGGGCCACACCAGCTCTGTACCATTTGCTCATTTAAGGTGCCCGAAGGTGTTGGCCTCTCCCAGCAGGATGCGGTCTAAACAGCACTGGCTCTGATCAAACAGGGGCTTAATGGAGACCTTCTCCAGGCACTGCAGGGGCTGAAAAGCAGCCCTGCGTCACGGGGCGCGGGGAACAACAGGCAGCTGTCTCTGCACCTGCCCTGTGCTGCTTATCGGCAGGGCAGCGGGAGCATCTCCATTTAGGGATGTGTTTGCTTTGTCCAACTGCAGTAGCGTGATAGGGGCTGCGGTGAGACATGGGGGGCCCCGCCGCCCGCTGCCGCCAGTGTCAGTGCTACGGATGCCTGTGTGCACAGGCAGACCCTTGCTCCCTTCCCAAACCTCCATCGAGTCTAGCCCACGGCCCTCTGCCCACCTTCTCTGTGCTTTCAAACATGTCGGCACTGCTTAAATTCGTCCAGTTCACTTCACCCTAACCTCCACCATGGGGTGGGTGAAAGCCCCCTTACCACCTCCTAACCCCTCCATCTCTTTGAAAAGCATGGAGAAATGCTCAGATTTTGCTCAGCCATTTCCAAAACCCCAGGGCCAGGGTGAGAAGCTGGTCCTGCACACGGTGCTGGGATTGCATCCCAGCCTTGGCCCCCTTGGTTCCCCCCCTTAGATCCCCCTCGCCCCATCCTCAGCAATTTCTCGGCCAATTTCAGGAACAAAAGGCTGGCTAATGGTAGGGCACGGGAAGGGTTGATCTGGCTCAGCGGGTGCTGTAATGACAGGTTATCAGGCACATTGATCCGTCTCCCATTTCTGAGCATCGGTGAGGAAGCTGCAGCACCCCACAGGCCGTAAAGACAGAGCCCCCTGCAGCCTCCCAGAGCCTGTGTGCCCTGAGGCTGCCCTGGGGCATCTTTTGGGGCATGGACGGCTCATTCTGAATGACCCAAGACTTGAGGCTGAATGTCTCTTTTGTGTTGTCAGGAGGGGGACTGACTTTCTGCATTTTGGAGGCCCTTTTGGAGCACTGGAATGGGGGGGTCTGATGGGGTATTAGTTGCAGTGTTGTCCCCTGCCTGCCAGGTCGTTTCTGAACTGATGGAGAGCTTTGATTAGTGCATGTTCTCCCCTAGTGCTGCTGCACTTGTGTCTCTCAGGGATCAAAAAGTGCCCTGAACTTTCTTTAAGGTTCCTTTATGGAGATGCCACTCAGCTTCCTTACAAAATGAAATCTGTTTTAGTATACAGAAAACTACTGTCAGATGGAATACATGAAGAATGTCAGGTGCAGTTGTGCTGAAGACAATGGGCTAAGTCTTTTTACCCCCGAAGTAGTAAATTTCCCAGTATACTAAAGCTCATGCTGAAGAAAAATTTGGAAAATATGACAATCCAGGGAAAGATCCTTGTTTTTCTTTTTATCATGGGGGCCTTTGTTCATCCCAGACATGCCAAATAAGTGACTTGGGAAGTGGAGATTTGGTTACAGTCCTGAAGAGTGCTGGATCTGTAACAGCCAAACAAACCATAGGAAAGTGTTAAACTAACCTTCTGCCATCCCATTATCAAAAAGAAAAGAATAAAAAAGGAGATAATCCTTGTTTAAATATCACAAGCAGCAGCTGAGTCAGTGGGAGCTTTAGACTGGAAATGTCAGAGAGGAATTTAGATTTTCAGAGCAGTTGCTGCTCTGCAATTATCATAAGTCACTTACAAGGACCCCTTGTCTCTCGTTGCCCTCAACCACGCATTTGCAGGGACAGGGAGCAGAGACAAAACACATGGCCCTACTGGGGACAGATAAGGGAAATAAATGCCATCCCACTAAAGGCACAAGGCAAATCCCTTCAGGCTATGGCCGGACTCCTGCTACTGTGCAGGTCAGATGGAGGAAGGGTACGAGGAGTTGGGGGAAGACAAACCCACAGAAGGGGCAGGGAAGAGATATGAGAGAGAGATTGCTGGAGAAAACTGCATGCTGGCTCCCCCCAGAAAGGCATTTATTTGCTTCTGGTGGTGTTTGGGGGTTAGGATTGAGAAGGGAGACAGAACAATGAAGATCTGGGGATATTTTAACCTTCTCTTCTTCTGTGGTGCTTTTCCTCCTGTACCAGCACACCTTGTTGTCATCTAGCACGTCTCTGTTGTAAATTAAATAAGTGAAAGTACTATTAACTCTCCTGAGGCAGGCACAGCCTGCACCAATGGGGGAAGGATGAGCACTCACGACGCATAATTTCCACCACATTAAGTGTTTCAGAGACATGCCTTTTCCCAGCTGGTACACGTGGGAACGCTAAAGACTGCCTCTGGTGCTTTCTTACCTGTCTTTTCTCACTAAAAACGTGAGGTTTCCAAGACGAGTCTTGACTGGGTGCATGGTAGAAGGACCTCAGCCATGCTGTGCTGGCAGGAGTTGGTAGGGATCTACCCTGCCTTCCTGGCTGAGGACAATAAGTACCCCTGCTCCAGCTTTGTGCTTTGTGAGATGGGTCATCACAGCCATATCTCCTCCTGCACAGCACATGGGCTCTGACATCCCCATTAGTCTTGTCCTGTCTCTGTGTCTGATAGACACAATCTTCAAGTGAGGCACCTGTTCTGGTTAGGACGCTTCAAGCAAAGGGGAACATGGCTTTCCCAATGTCCATTCAGTCCGCTCACCATCACTATTAAAAATGTACGTCCTACTGCTGACTTCAACTTTTCTTCTTTGCCTAACTTTCAGCTACTGATCTTTTTGTTCTTCTCTACTAGATTAAAGGATTTGTATGTGTACAGGACAGTCCTATCATTAGGAGTATAGGAAATGTAATCTCATAGACCCTGCTTTTCCATCGCGTCATCCCAGTAGCTTAATGGCAGTTTTACTGAAGTCAGGCATATTGTACCAGTATAGATCTCAGACTCCTTTCTTTACTTTCCATGACTGTGGATCAATAAAACTTTGTTGATAAACCCTGAAGATCCAGAAGAGAAGCACGGGGCTTTGATGAGTCATCCTCTTAAGCCTGCTGGGTGGAATGAACCTTGCCATGGGTGATACATTTACATTCATCCTCTAAAAAGGAGAGGAAAATATTTTCTCATGCTCTTTCCCATGTATTTACTTGATGACTACCTGTTAGGAATAACAGATGAGATCCTGAGCGGATGCGAATCAATAGGAAAGCTTTGACTTCGCTGTGAAATGCTGGTGACAATTTCCAATTCAGAACTGGTTGTGTCTCCATAATAGATCTCATCCATTCCATGCTGAATGCAAAACACCTTTCGGCCTATAAACAGAACAATGAATAAACATTTGTATGAAGTCAATATGGTGACATTTTCATAGGTCTGAGACCCTTTGTGTGACTTCTAATACTAAAATCACATCAGACCTTTTGTTTGACAGGCAGATGATTTTTATCCTCCAGTGCCCGAGGAGAGAGGCAACCGAGTGGGTAAGAAGTTAGTGATTTTCTGTTCACATGGAAGTAGCACTGAGCTGCATTTTGCTGGTCCACCTTGCTGACCTGGAGCTGCAGTTACGGAAGATGAGAAAGAGGGTAAGACGAGGGGGAAGGAGATGTATCCACATCAAAGGAGTGATACATTCATGAAAAAGGAGAGTGTTGGGCAAATACTAACAAAGCACTTACGGGAAATCCTCGGTAGCTTCTAGCATTCCATGGCTAGAGCAGCGAGTGGTGGGTGACTGGGAAACCGAAGGGAAAACAACACTCAGGGGAATGGCCCAAGAGCAGATGTAGGGTCCAGACCCATCCCAGCCACATCATGCAGCTTTTCAATGCAGGTCCTAACAGTCACAGGGGACTGGTGGCAACGGGTCAAAGTCCCTTCTGCTTTGGCTGTGCTAAGACCACACCAACACACAGCGACGTGTTTCCAGTCCTTCTGAAAGGGTGTCAAGAATTTGGTTTGAATTCCTCACAACAGCTTGTCTTTATTCATTCTGATGCCACGATGAGTTAGATAAACTATGTCTTACTCCAGGTGTGGGTGGATGAACAAGAGGGTTAAACACATCAGGCCACACACCATGGTCACCAGCAGTGAAGAGACTAAGCGCCCCAAAACCCACTTTCAAGAATGACAATACAGTAGGACTAGGACTTAATGAACTTGGCAAGAAAATGGGGACATGCCCTCGAGTTTCTCTTTTCATCTAGAGAAAGAGTTGGAGGATCCAGGTTACTGCAAACTTCTTAGTGCTGGGACTTCCAAGGGTCTGGAGAAATAATAAACAGTAGCATAAATCCCTTTTCCGCATGTATTCAGCAACGCAAAGGCCTATGCACAGTCAGACTACAGGTGAGAGGACTGAAAGGAGGCAAGAGCCAAACATTTCCACCTATTTCTGCATCTATTGCCCACTATTAACTGGTTCTTGGCAGTTGAAGGTTATTGCAATTACCAGCCTCGAGGCAGAGGGCAAGAAAGAAAGGCAGTAAGTTAAACGACTTGCCCACAGCAGTCAGTAAGGCAGCCCCATGTTCTCTGCACTGGTTGTCGGCAATAGGATTAGTGCTGGACATTTGATTTTTCTTGTCATAATGTTTCTGGTGTTTTCAGGCAGTTGTTTACCTATGCTACCTTTTTTTTTTGTTTTTTTTCCCTCCAGAAAAGCAAATTCACTGTCAAACTCAATGTTCAAAAATTCTGTGCAGATCTCCATATGATAATTACTATTTCTGGAGGGTTTTCTCACCTCTGTAGGAGCTCCTAAACTCCTTTTCAATCTTTATTCTGTTCTCAAAAAGGCTGCCTTTAATTTGTTATTTAAAAAAAAAAAACGCTGACTCCAGGAGCTAGGAGTGAAATACTGGGTATCACAAACATAAATTAAATTCACAAGGACTGGTAGTTCAGGAGGAGAACTGTTGCAATACACAAAGGCTACCTTTCTGCATGAAGGTGACATTCCCTGATGATCTTGTTAAAGAAGTTGTCTACGACTTGAAATACAGTGGACCAGAGGTATCAGCAATTAAATTTACAACCCCACAAGATGGCATGCTCCAAGAGACGGCGCATTTTATTCCCCCCGTTCCTTCCTGACTGCTTGCTGCTCAAGTTTCCAAAGAGAAAATTGCTCTTAAGTGCTTCCCCATTGATGCGAGACAAGGTGGTCATTTTGGATTCTGCTGTGGCAGCTGAATCATCAGTACAATATTTCTGAATTTTCACTCGCCTATTCCACATCCATTTCCAGAAACAGAGAGGGATTGCTGTTGCGCTTTTTTCTGAAAACTCAGGGCTAAATTCTCGGTTCCTGGGGAGAAGCTGATTTTTTTTGTCCATCCAAGTAGCCTCCCTTCCTTCTGAAAACCCTTTCCCCAAACAATTCATTATTTTACTGGAAATCATGTTATTTTCCTCTGAAAAGATGATTGCTGTAAAAACTTCCCAGAATTGCATTTTCATTGTTGACCAACAAGAGGAAATTTGGTGTGTTTTCAGGCAAAGTTTGAGCAGCATGAGTATAAAATTTTGAATCTGAATGTGGAGATGAAAATAGGGTTGTGAGATCAGCCAGCCTCAGGCTTCAAAATAGGGGTCGGAGGGTCATTTTATGTGTGTAATAGGAATATCCTCAGATTTAGCTAAAACCTGACCTGGCCTTCTGAAACGTGAAATCTCAGACACAGAGGTTTGCATTTAGCTGCTGAGGGTATTGACCTTGATCCTTAAGTCATTGTTTTGCATCTGTTGAGCATATCGATCCCATACACCACGCTGTGAAAATGTACTGACACATACCGAGGCAGAGGCACAAGAAGAAGTTGCACAGGTCTGCTCCATCTTCTCTAGGAAAGTGTATCTTCCACTGTATTTTTTTTTCTTTTTAACATTGTTTTTTTTTGTTTTTTGCCTTGGGGTTTACCTACTGGTTGGAAGAACAGCTTCTGCAGCAGGGCTCTTCATGTCCTAGTGGTCACCTCTGCAGTGGGGTAATGGAGGGCCAGGACCCTACATCTGGCATGTCCGCTGGACCAGATCTGAAGCTGCTAAATCTCATCTGATTTTATCAGATGGCAGAGCTTTTATCCCAGGGTGGCAGGAAACATCTTGCTGCCCTTACTGAGAAGGTAGCACATCTTTGCTGCTTGCACCCCCCTTCCCTCAGGCTCGTCAGTTGTGAGAGAGCGTGAGCACATAAGTCAACATTTTCGAGATAATAGGAGGCTGCAAAGTTAAGAGGGAGATGAGGTTTTTAATTATGTCTTTTTTCCCTCCTGCCACTGCCCCAGTCCTAGGGAGGCTGCAATGACGTGGAAGCCTGAGGTGTCATTATGGGTTATTAAACTCCTTTGTGGCACTCGGGGATGTTGAATGGAGCTGCAAAGGGAGAAGAGAAAAAGACATCTCTTGATGGAGCTGGCTAACCCCCCTGTAATTGCTTCATGTGACAGACTGTAATTATTCAGGCTGCAGAGGGGAAGAGTGAGAAAGAGCGGGTGGGTGGGAGAAAGAGCAACGAGGGGGCCTGGGCTTTCCATGTGGCCATCAGAGTTGCCTTGGTGGTGATGGGAGACGGCAGTTCACCCTCACATCAGCAGACATCATCCCTTTCCTTGGCCCTTGGTGGGGCACTCTCACAACGCAAACCCTGTCCCTGCAGCTCCCTGGGACACTGGAGAGACCCCCGCCCTCTCCAGGCTGGGCTGTAAGTGCCTTTGCCACTGCTTCGCACTGGGACTTGTGTCAAGACCACAGGATGTTGCACAGACATCTCTCCAACTCCCACAGTGAGGCATGGTGAGTTGACAGATGGGGTTTTCCTCTTGGTCCTCATAACCGAAGTGCTCAGGAATGGTGATTATTGCAAACAATGCTTGAGGACGCACAAAATGACCACATGGATCCAGCCAAAGAAGATAATATCTTGCTCTTTTCTCTGCACTGCCAATCCTGCATCCAGTGGCAGGTGAAACGACCCTCTTAAGGACCAGCAGTGCTCTGCACCCTAATGCCATTTCTGCATCCTTTTTGGGTCTGTTTTACCCTTGAGGGAAGCACAGCCAGAGCTGCTCGGTTTATAGGCTTTTCTGTCTGGGGACTAGTGCAGGAAAGCAACGTCCAAGAGTGTTTGCTGTTTCTGTTTTATGTCAGATTAATCCCTTAAAACACACAGCTGGATACACATGGTATCCCCACACATTCAAGGATGGTTGTGTGGTTGGAGTGGGAGAAACAAAGCAGTGATGAAGACCCATCCGTCTGTTGTATTTCCTTCATAAAGCTTCCTAAAGGCTCCTCTTCCTCATTAGCAAATCTGGTAGTCAGTCAAACATGACAAAAGCTGAGACAAGCCTGGCTTGGTTTAACCAAATAGGCTCACAGATCCCAGAAGTCTTGTCTGATAACAGCAGAGTTTAAATATGGACCCAAAGAGGTGGTTTATAGAGATGTAGACATGTGAAAATATGGAAATGTCCAAGCTGTGGATGGTCTCCAAAAAGGTGAGCCTTTGCCTGGGAAGGAGACAGGTGGAAAATTTGTTAAGGAGCTTCGCACTGGACCAACTGGAAAAAAGCAATGCCTGTCCTCTTGCAGCTATGCTGATAACATGGCTTTGAAGGACATCCACCTGTTGCCCATCTTCCTCCCCAAAAGGAGAACCTGCTGCCATGTGGTTTCTCCCAGATTACCTCCCCTGTCAGCTCCTCCAGGACTGAAGAATCAACCTGATTTTTCCACTTACCATCACTCATGGCAATCTGGAAGTTTTGCCCCTGGTTGCATGGAAAGCAGGACTTCGCTTTAGCTATGTGGAGCCTCTGTGCTGGAGAGCTTTTCTGTATAATACAGGACTCTCATCACAGACAGGAATGGAGGGGTGACAGATTAGTTGGACTTAAAGAAGAAAAGAGTTGTATGCCTAATTTTTTATCCATATAAAGAAGAGGGATTAAAAATCAAGGGCCTTGGGATGAGATAACTAAGTAGAAGAACTGATGAGCTTAAATAAAGTATTGAATTTCACAAGGAGAAAAGCAATATATAATGAGACAAAAGAAAAGCAGAAAATATATTCAAAGAAATTCCATCTATTTGTACAATAGTCTTGAAAACTTGTCTGATGCTACTGGTGCTTTTTAAAGCCCCTGTTTGTCAGAAGAGCCTTCATATGCAATCTCTGAATATGTTACAGCCTGCAGGAAGCCTGAGTGACTCGTTCTGTTCCTATATTTGTTAAAGTACTTTACCAATTTTCTCAGTTCTTTATATGAACTGACATTTTAAGGTATCCTTTTAGCAAATTGATTACAAATTTGGATAACTGGAACTTGCTTTGATGATTGGTTTTATGTTTATCATGCCTGGCAAATGCTGTTCCAAAGAGACCTTTAAACTAAGTCAGTTATCAAAAAATAAAAGGTCTAGCAAAATGGTTTTTCTTTCTGATTTTTAGGTAAGAAAACAATATGAAGAAAAAGAGATTAAATTCATTAAATAATTTGAAATTTTTCTTTGTCCTAAAACTGAACTGAAAACCTCAAACAAAAAATGCTGAAATTCCATATTCTACATGCTGTATGAAAGGTAGTCCAGTTCAAGAGTTCATCCAGAATTAAAAGTTTCTTTGATAAAAATATGCAAATGCAATTCTCGTAACTCTCCTAGCCAAGTCCCTTTTTCCTTCCTAAAGCAAATCCCAGTGAAGTTGGCTTGATCTTGGCAAGGCCTTTCATTGACAATGCTCATATTGTAACACTGTAGCACATTAGCAAAGTCTTTGAATAGCTTAAATTAGACATTTCTTGAGTACTTAGCCTAACTAAGCCTTTCTGCCCTTAAAACGTTTGCAGCTTCATCCTGGAATACTTCACCGTTGCATGAAATGGCTTTGTATGGCTGTAAAACTGAATAGGACAACTTCTTCAGCAAAGCAAACAGGCAATGGCTGCAAGAGGCATCTTCTTTGCTTTTTTATGTGTTTACTTTACTGGTATTAATGGATTTACAGAATCCCCAGTGAGGGCTCTTCACTGATGTATAACATGAAAGATACGTAAGTTTTATTTTTGTGGCCTCTTTTGGAAGTGGTTCTTCTTCCTGACAGTCTTCATAGATTATCTTCAGATAACCAGTAAGGTCATAGTTTGCTTTTTACTCATATATTTCCACATGAGATCTACTTCCTACATACTAGCAACCATTAATTGCAGAGTGGATTCAGTCTTCCTAAGGCAAGACACTGGTGCAACTTAGGAAAAACACCTGATTGTTTGAAGGAGTGGTTTCTGACAGTCTGCTGTCTTAATGTTTGCCTTTAATCCCCCCTATATCAGAAAGGGTACTGCAGATAAACTTAAAACCCCATAAAAATCCAAGAGTTTTTCCCCTTGGTCTCTGAGAGGATCAGATCTCTTGCAGGGTGAAAATCAGGATGAATTGCTGTGATTGACTTCTGCGGGATTGTCTGGGGTGGGCATCCCTCTTCACACTTTGTGTCTGTGATCGGGGTAAAACAGAAATATTCCAGCATGGGATTAAGCATCATACTGCTTGAAAGTCCTGTCTCTGAGATCCCTGAGAAAAGCCTTGCTTCAGAAAAGTCAGGAGAGAACGTGGAAACGTGAGACAGCATGGGTGGCAATCTGCATGAGATCCTAATCTTAAATTTCATGGAAAGATTAACTTCAGCAGGAGCTGTTTTAAATGAATGCTGTGGCATGGTCATCCTCCAAACCCTTCATTCCCTTAGCTGGGAGGCAATCAATTCCTGAGCAGGTTGATGAGCCTGGTGATTAAAGACAGCCGTCACTCGTTAGGTGGCAGCGGTCTCTCGGTGGCAGTGCTAAACAATGCCAATGACCTTCTGTTCTGTGCGCTTGCTAGGAAAAATGGGCTCAAAGGGGTTGTGGAAAGGTGCAGCCTGCAGCGGGTGGAGCTGGGTTGCCTGGCTAAGGCGGCAGGGTGAGAGTGAGCGCTGGCGTTTCAGAGTGGTGTTCCCCGCACCCCAACTTCTCCGGCTACCATAGTCCACCTTAGCCAGTGGCACAAAAAACCTCGCTCTAGGATTGTGCTAGTTTGTATCCCCCAGTAAGGGGGTCCCCAAGGCCACCCCAGCAACCAGGAGGTGACTGAGCCTGCAATGCTGCGTGTTGGCCAGCTGCTGGGCAGCCGTGATGACTCAGGACCTGCCCCTAAAATGTTTTCTGAGAAGACTCTGCAGCAACAGGCAGCATTCCCCTCCATCAGTTTGGTGGGTTTTTATCTCATGTTTAAAGCATCCAGGGTTTAGCAGAGGGCAAACAGAAGGTTTAGGAGACTCAGAGGGGATTAGGGATGAAATTAAAGTAAAACCACGGGCTGCTCTCAGTGTGCAAGGTGGTACCACATGGGAGGACGCAGAGGCTAGGAAGAGAGGAGCCCCGATGGCTGCTTAACTCCTTCCTCTGGTTACCACTGTATTGAAAGGCAGGTTGTCCTCAACACCCACAATAAGAGAAACTGCTCCACCTGAGTTAATTTTTTTTTTTGCTTACTACTGGGCCAAATCTTAGGCTACTGCCAACTGCTCACCAGCTTCGACTTCTACCAACCTTCAGCCAGTTGGGGCTTCCCAAGCTGCCTTGGGAAGGCTGGCAGCTTTGATCATGCTGTCTGCTACCCAGTGCTTACAGAAGATGGCAAACATCAAGAGCTTTCCAGCCTCAAGGAGATCAATGGAATGTTGATGCTCCAGAGCTTTTGGTACTGCAAAAGTCAGCAGCATGCTGGCACAAACTCAGCTGTCCCACCACAGGAAGGACAAGCCACCAACACTAATCAGGTATCTTCAGCAGATGTCTTCTAAACAGACACCACAGTCAGCAAGGTTGCGGGTGAGCTCTCTGGCAGTCAGCCAGTGAAACACTATCAGCTTCCCCACTGCAGGGACTTGTGCCAGCCAGTGGCTTGTCCCCAGAATGGTGGTGGCTCTGCCAAAGCAAGACCATGCATTCCCACAGAATTTTTTCTGGCATGGGAGAGCTGCTGCAGATCTCCTGCGAGGAAAAGACCACTTTTGCTTACAGCAAAGTAGAGTTCTGGGATGGGTCCTGGGTTGGCAGCCACCATCACAGCCCCAGAGATTCTCAGGCATTTGGTCTCTTAGGAAGTACTGCAAGAGGAGCAAAGCTCTTGGGAAGGCAGGGTTGAGAGGGTTTTTTTTTTCCAGGTTATTTTCTTTAAAGCCTTTTTCATCTCTGAGGACTCAAGAGGTCTGATTCTGTAGTCCCGCTGTTAGTGTTACCTGGCCAAAGAAAGACATGAGGTGGTGGGAGAGCGCCAACACACGTTTGCAGGGGCCAGACATTGGGAGGTGTGTATGTGAGAACAGCGTCCAGTCCCGCAGCTGCCTTAGGGGAATCACTGTTATTTTTCTATTCATTTACTGCCTCAATGACAAGGCAAACATGGGGAAAAGAGAGCTAGAAAGGGCTGAACCTCTTCCTTCCTTTGATTTTGTCCTTTCACAGATCAAAATCCTTCTCTGCCACTTACAAGCTGGGAAAGCAAATGTGTTGGACTGAAACACGGCACAAGAGTCAACTCCATCAAGGAGAAGAGGAGGTAAAAACAGAGTAGAAATCTTTTGGGCACAGGCAAACAGGTGGGGGGAGCGTCTGGTCTGCGAAGGCAGGGTGTCTGCAATCTTTGTAGCGATTAGATTTAATGGGACAGAAACGTTTCTCTCCTTCATGTCCCCTCCTCCTCTCAGCCCGAGGGGGAGAAAGGAGGGAGGTGGTGATGGGGAGGTGGCGGGGGGGAGAGAAGATTTGAAAGAGTCTTTGACGTCAGCTCTGCCCTATAAAAGGCTGGCAAGGAGCTGGAAAGCAGAGATCAGAGCTCGTGGAAGAGCAAAGATGCCAACCCCGAACATCTCCACTTCTGCAGCCAAGGGCTTCCGCAGGGCGGTGTCAGAGCTGGACTCCAAGCAAGCTGAGGCCATCATGGTAAGACAACCCTACCCCACTTCTTTCCCCCCCTCTCCAAAAACTGCAGTCTTTCCCATAGATAGGCAGAGGCAGGCAGGGATAGATGGACCAACATTGTCTTTGTGGGAGTTCCCTCATATGGGCAACCTCCGGGCTCCAGGCTGGCAAAGGGAAATTACCCGAACAGTTCTCTCTTACATACTGGTACATGTGAAATGCAAACATTCAGGGGGATGAAAGCTTGAACTAATGCAACACCCCCCTCCAACCAAAAGCAAGGTAAATAACTCGTAGACCTAAGGCAGGAATAACAAGGAATCCCCAGTGTGAAAGGCAATTTGAAAATCTTAATGCTCTCCTGATTTCAAGGCAATAAACTGCAGAGATTTCACGTGTTCCAGCATAATGAAAAAAAGTGGCTGTTATATGAGACAACATACAAGGCACAGGCAATTTAGTCATTTGTTCACCGCTGCTGCATCCTCAGTTTGCCTTTCTCCCAGCACATCCTCCCCCTGTTTCTGTTCCCAGCCCTCCCTGGATGTGGTCTTAGCCCTGGGTTTAGCCCAGGAAATGCTCTGCACACACCAGATCTGTATGTGTCAGGGAAAGGAGAGGAAAACTTCCCGCTGAGTTGTCAAGTGCTTTTAGAAAGCCAAGTCTGGTCAACCCATTGGACTGGATGTAAGGACAGGGACATTTCACCTCCTAACCCAAATGCTGGGGCAGGCAAGAGGAGCCTGGAGACTCCCAGCATGGGGCAGTCCTGTGGGTCAGAGATCTGGCCAGGCTGCCCAAAGTAGCCGATGGCAGTGGGTACACCAGGAAGGGACTCCCTTGGGATGCTCAGCAGGAGAAAACTGGGGAATAGAGCCAAGTTAGGGAGCAGATGTGTTTGGCAGATATCTGCAGGGTGACTCCAGAAGGTCAGTTATAGAGATCCCCATTTCCCCCCCCTACAACCACTGCCTTTTTCACCTGCTCTCCTCTTAACCCTGTGTGATGCCCTGACTCGGTAAAATCAGCCACTGAATAGGCAGAGATGTGTTGTGGAGGGTGGTGTGTGCTGGAAAGGAAGGGAAACATTTAGGCAACAAGGAGGTAAGCTTGCTTTCTCTAATAAATGGAAATCAGGGAACGTTTTGCTCTCACAACACCATCTTCATTCTCGCAAAATAATGAACACTGAAGTGCTTCTTGAAAACCTGGTATTATTTTCCAGGCTGCTCATCAAAATAGCACTTGAGACGCTCATTGCTGTCTGGAGAAGGGGTGAGTGTTTCGTTATTACACACTCTGGGGTGCTACTTCATGTTTGATGGGAGACAGGCCACTGAACGAAGGGGCCAGAGGAATTTGGGCTCACCAGGTGTGCCAGCAGGAGCATAGCAGCTTACTTGGGCTGAGCAGCTCCTCCATTCTGGGGCAGACATAGAAACTCAGCCTGTCTCTGTGTCTCTTCTTTGAATGGAAATTCTCAGAAAAATAAAAAAAACCCCAAAATTTAGCCCTGTTAGGATGACTCTGAGAGCAGGCTGCATGAGAGACTTTGCCCTTTGCTCTCACCTAGCAGAGCAGCTCTCCGCAATCCCATTACTTATTTTGCTGGCTTGTACCAGGCAAGAGGCATGACTCTGCATTTGTGTGTGTCATCGCGTGTTCCTGACCCTCGTGGTGTTGGTGGGACCACGGGCAATTGGCCACCCAGCCCCTGCCCAGCAGTGCACCAGCTCCAGCAGGTCTGAGGTGTTCCCTTGCCATTAACCCCCAGGGACCAGCACCCTGCTGCAGGGGAAACTGCAAACTGGGGGGGGGGAAAGACCTTTGCAACACCAGAACTCATCTATACCAGCAGGCATTTTACTTGTCAGCTGGGCCAGCAAAACATCAGACTCACACCATGGAAAAATCTTTTGTTATGTATTTCTTTTTTTCTGCTGCTAATAGTTTTTAGAAGACACCCTGGGACTGTAGCTGGAGCAGGGTTTGGTTACAGAGCACACAGGCGGAGCCAGGCAGGAGACAGCAGTTTGCAGGCAAACCAGCAGGAAGGAGCACCCAGGGAAGCAGGGGTAGGACATTACTGTCCCCATGCTCCAGGGAGGGAAATAGTCTTTACAATCTTTCCTGCTTGCTAAAAACAATAAGCCAGGAAAAAAAAGCCAAAGTACTTTAACTCAGAGCACAGTATTTTTATTGACACTGCTTAGGCAGGGTACTCTGAGCTACAGCAAATGCAAAGAAGGAAAAATGAACTAACCCATCAAAAGAGGTGAATGACCTTATCAGACTCAGGCCCCAGTTAGGCAAATAAATGTTTTGCAAAATCAAATTAAACTTCTCACTGTAGCTAGATATGCACTCAGGGAGCTAGTCTGCCAGGCAATTTGGAAATATCATGTAATAGCACCTTCTGAAGAAAGGAAGGTATTTCTCATGAAAGATCAGTTTTGTTAGTTTATATGCCAGATTCCTAACTCCCAGCAAAAGGAAGTAATACTCTGATGAGTGTAAATGTGAGGGGCAGAGGAGAGGATGATGAGGTGGGGAACGTGCGGCCAGGCAGCCTCTCTGGGCAGAGGAGGCATCAGGCAGGCAGACCCACCCCTTCCCCCAGAGCTCTTCTCCCAACCGAAATTCTGCATTTTTTTGTTGTTGGGGTTTTTTTTTGTTTTTTTTTTAAATTTACCCACCCAAAACATGCCAGCACGGAGATAAGCAACTTCCAGGACCCCTCAACAGGGATCAAAAGCCCCTGCTCCTGACTGCCATCGGCCACCCAGTCCCAGCACGTGGGTCTGAGCTGTCGGGGCTGCCTCTCCCAGTGTGGCTTTCCAGCCGCAGAGGTCTTCTTGCTATTTAATCTCCTTCCAGTAAGATTTTAAAATTGATTTACAGCCTAAATTGGGGTCTAATTTCCCTCCTCTCCCCTACTCCACCCCAGAAGTGAAATCCTGCTGCACCTCTGTGCCTTGGGGCACAGTGTGATAAAACATTCTTACCCGAGGCACCGCCTGACTTAGGATGGCTGCAGAGCCCAGTTGCTGTGGCTAGCACAAAGCTGTTTGCCCTGCTTATTGCAGACACTTTAAAGTAAACACCAGCTTAGCTTTAAACGTGGCAGCGATATAAAACACACACTTAGAGCTGAACGCATGCTCACAAGCTTTTAGAAGTTATGCCTCAGGATACTTATTGTATGTCTTCTCTCTTTGGACATGAATACTGTACGTACATTTAGACAAGCAGCAATATGTGCCTATTTGTTAGAATTTGTTTTTCTGTGCCACAAAGAATAAAGGGATTGGGGATCAGCAAATATCATTTCAGAGGTCCTTTATTAAAAAAGGACCAGACAGAAGTGCGTGGGCTGGTGCCTAGATGTGCTGCCTTTTTCAGGCTGCATTTAAAATGTTAGCTTTACACCTCTAAAGCATCCAAGAGGATTATCACAGGATACATTAGTTACTGGCGGTAGGCTTTGAAAATCAAACAGAAAATGGGCTTAGTCGTTGAGCAGGCTGTCTTTTTAAAAGGAAAACAGTCTCCAAATTTTCATAAGGTAAGGAAGGCACAACTTGGTTAGTATCCATCTCTTTTCCAGGTATTTTCAATGTGATTGAAAGAGGGAAAACTGCAGCCAGTCCTGCTCTATGTGCAGGTGCTGGGTGGCTTTATGTGCCGCTCCTTCTGCAGTGCTGCCCCAGGTTTCTTTTAGCAAGTTCTGAGGGTTTGTCATCTGGCTTGGGTATTGAACACAGAAAATTGGAACCAGCTGAGCTGCCTCTAAATAAAAAACTGGTTGTAAAAAGAACAAGAACAAATAAGTTAGTATATGAACTGTTTGTATAACAAAAGAACAGCAGTGATGGAAATAGTTTGTAGCTCACTATAAATATAAACAAGTGACCTAACGTGACCCCAGACACAGAGTTGCAGCATTTTAGGTGCAATTCCAAGTAGCAGAAGTCTGCAGGAGTTTATTGGGACAAAATAAATCTATAGAGCAGTGGGAGGAATTTATTTTCCAGGGTATATGGATGTGGTTCCAATTACACTTCAGTGTGCAAGCATCCACTTAATGTCAGAAGAGAATGCCGTGTTGGATCCTGGAAGCAGTTTAGCTAAGCTGCCCTTCTAGTACACCTGCAAACAGTTCATGTTTCCTGGCCAGGCCACAGCTGTAGGCTTCAGCTGTCCCTCATAGCGTAACTTTTCTCAGATGACTTCAGGTTTATCTAATGCCTCTCCACTTGAGTCCATTAGACTTTTGAAAACTGCATAAGAGTTTCCTATTTTTATTTTTGAAGGCTATTGAAAACTATTGCTGGGGAAGGTGAGGGGAGAAGCCCACTCTCTAGTCATGCTACAAGGATATTTTAAACAACTTTTTCCTAAAGCTCCACATTTCCAAAAGTTCAATTCTAAAGCCTCAGTCCTCATCACCAGATCTTCCTCTACAAGCCAGGCAAGTCAGTCCAACATTCCCCTTCTTCCTCTGCTGAGACATATAGGTCACACCTCATCCAGCTACTGGGTATGCCTCTGCTCTCCCCTACAGCTCTATCAGAAGTGTTATTTGTTTCTGTTCTGCCTCCAGTCTCCACGGTTCATTGGTAGACGTCAAAGCCTGATTGAAGATGCCAGGAAGGAAAGAGAGGCTGCAGCTGCAGCCACTGATGCTGCAGAGTCTACAGAGACCATTGTCTTTGAGGAGAAGGATGGGAGAGCCATGCTGAACCTCTTCTTCATGCTCAAGGGAGCAAAGACTTCACCACTGTCCCGTGCACTTAAGGTATTTGAGGTGAGTACCTAATCTGTTGTATGGGACTCGAGGAACAGACTACATGTTTCATGGCTGTTCTGTGAGAAATATCACTTGAGCCTACTAAAAAAGACTCAGAATAGGTCTGCCTACTGCAAATCAATAGTTAATTGTCTGATGTCCTCACTATCATGTTTTGGTCATGCCTCAGTGGGCCCTCACTTTCCATCACTGAGAATGACCCCTACATCTGTTTGGTAATGATGTTAAACGCTGGGCTTAACTTTACTTCATTACTGGATGAAGTAACACAGTTTCACACTTACAACCCTTGTGTCTTGTAGCGTACCCTGACAGCCCCCTCCACTGCTCAGTGCTTCAATTTCATGCACAGGCCTCTGATCTCGCATTCAAAGCAAGCCACGTGCCCTGTATGGCTACAGATTGAAGCTGCCTTACTTGTGGGTCAAGGCTTTCACAGCCTCTGAATGGCATTGCCACATTGGTCCTCGGTCAAAGAGTTACAGGAACAACTTCACCCTGGGTGTAAAACTGGTGCATTGATTTCAAAATTACCTCCCTACTTCAAGGATTAATTTGATTCACGTCTTAGAGATTCTGTTGGTATCCCTGGAGATGTGCCCTGTATTTGGCTTTAATAACAAGAAAAACTGGTAACTTACTGAGCTTTTTCCCCCTAGCCAGCAACAGAATGTTGCATTGTCTAGAATCTCAGTACCATGAATGGAAAGACTGAGATAAGTATTGCCTATTTTAACAGTAATCAAAACATGATAACTTGCATTTATGTAGTACATTTTCATCCTGAAGGATTCAAAAGTCTTTTGCAAACTGAGGTTCTGAGATATGTTTTATCTACAGTAGCTTAATTTCATTGCTTCAGCAGTGAGAGGAGAGGACAATTTGTTCCTGTTAATCAATTGTGTGGGTTGTAAAGGGCCTCCAGAGGTCTCTAGTCCAACCTCCTGCTCAGAGCAGTTCCAGTCACATCAGATTGCTTGGGGCTGTGCTTGTTGCATGTTGAATATCACCAAGGTAGAGGTCCCACAGTACCCTCAGACCACTTGAGCAGTGTTTGACTGCCTTCATGCAAAAAGATTTTTATTTTTTATTTTTCATTTTAATGTCCTTGCTTCCAGTTTGTGCCCATTGCCTCTTGTCCTCCCTCTGTGTACTTTTCGGGTGAGTCTGGCTCTGTCTTCTTTACACCCTCCCACCAGCGACTAGTAGGCAGTGAACCAATCTCCCCTGCCCCTTCATTTCTTAAGGCTGATTAAATCCAATTTCCTCAGTCTTTCTTCATACAACATTGTGCTCCAGAACCCTGAGCATCTTGGCAGCCCTCCACTCTACCTGCTACAGCATATCAATGTCTTCTTTCTACGGGACAAGGTACTCCAGATGTAGTCTCCCCCATCCCAAATAGAGAGAAAGAATCACTTCCTTTGACATGTTGTCAAAATTCAATTCTAAAGCCTCAGTCCTCATCACCAGATCACCTTTCTTGTCACAAGGGCATGCTGCTAGCTCATATACTAATGCACATGCTAATGATATAACACCTTCCCCATAAAATGCAACCACTCCTGGGGTAAAAAGAGATCACCAGCAACACTATACAGCAAAACCACTACCTAACAGCTGTAAACATACACAAAGTGTGTTTGGGGGTTAAGTATTTCCCTGAAATTGTAGCACATTCTAGCTATTCATTGCCCATGCAGTACTAGCTCTGATAATCTTATGAAAAGTATTTAAGATCTTCAACAATTACAAAATGTCTTGCATCTCCTCTTAGAGGACTGTTGCAAGACAAGCTGTTTTCTGGGCAGCATATGGTTCTTGTCTCAAGACTGAAAGAATCTCTAAGGCAAGCTTGTCAGACAAAAGCCTTGGTATTGCCACGGTTGGGGTACCCTTCCTAGAAGTGCACAGCTGCCAGACAAGGCATGAAAAATCCACCAGTGTAACATTTCAAATGCAACAGACTGCTTAGCGGGTTTGAAACATAGAAATGTAGGCCCTTGTACTTGGTAGATTTTATGTTACACTGCATTTAAAGTCTATAATTTAAACAATTTTTAGAACATCAAGCAAGAAGCAGGGGCAGCTTATGTTCAAATATTATTTGTTTCTTCCTGGAGCAATTTACTTGCTGCATCAAGAGCTTTTGTAGCAAAAAAGCTCTTTGAGCTTGTCACAGAGAGGGCTTTAAATATAATAAAAAGACAAGCATGTCAAGGCACAACAGAGGAAGATTCATTTCCCAGATCCCTCTGGCAATGCAGGTACAAGATATGAAAGCAGACGGGCATAATGACATTTGCCTCATCATGAACCAGGCTGCAGGGAAGCTGGTTTCACTCTTCTGTATGTGTTACATGCAGCCAAAGCATAGGTAATGCAATCACAGCTGTCAGATTAATGCAAAGGTATTGATTGTTGAGGGGACAATGTAATACTGAAGTTGGTAGGTACATTAAAAAACACGGTCCCAAATTTAATTTACCTGTGGCATCGCATCTGTTCCTTCTCATCTTTCTGCCTCTGATTAACAAAAGAAATCGTGTCCCTTCCTCTACCAAAGATCTTACAGGGACTTTGGAAAGGTTGGGTCATTGCCCAGGGACTTGAGCTTGTACTGCCAGTTTTCACTGAGCTAAAGAAAATATCCACAAATCTGCCAGGGCCTTTTGGAAGACTATAGACTCCCTTTCGTCTCCTTCTTGTTCTTCGGGGGAGGTCAGCTCTGACAGTGAGCCCAAACGACACCGGTTCGCAGTGAGCCCCAGAATAACGCCACGGCAGACTGGGCAGGGTTCGGCCCCGTCGGTTCAGCACCACGGCCAGCGCCCCGCCGCCCGCCCACGCCCGGGCAGCTCCCGCCCCTGCTACGTCATCGCCAACGCCTTCCTCCCCCAGCCAGCAAAAATGCACCTTTACCTTAAGTGGGAGGTTAAAGGAAAGAGGGTCACAGGAGGTGGCAGCTTGCCACATCAGTTTCCCCTCTGGATACGATCTTCTTCCCAGGAAGAAGTGGAGTGGAGCACTTCTCCTGTGAAGACAGGCTGAAAGTTGGGGTTGTTCATTCTGGAGAAGAGAAGGCTCTGGGGAGACGTTATAGCAGCCTTCCAGTACCTAAAGGGGGCCTACAGGAAAGATGAGGAGGGACTTTTTATCAGCGAATGTAGCAATAGGACAAAGGATAATGGGTTTTAGCTGAAAGAGGGAAGATTTAGGTTAGGTATCAGGAAGAAATTTTTCACTATGAGGGTGGTGAGGCACTGAAACAGGTTGCCCAGAGAAGTTGTAGATGCCCCGTCCCTGGAAGTGTTCAAGGCCAGGCTGGATGAGGCTTTGAGCAACCTGGTCTAGTGGGAGATGTCTCTTCCCATGGCAGGGGGATTGGAACCAGATGATCTTTAATGTCCCTTCCAACCTAAACCATTCTATGAGTCTGATTCTTTGCGACTGTGGAAGTCTTGTTGATAGCTATTGACTACTGCTTGTCTGTCCAGAAGGAAAAACTGGGGAATTAATGGAAAAATGTGTTTATCCTTGGGGGAGGGAGCGTGGGGAGAAGAAGAAAAATACAAGGGGGAATCCCTCCCAAATGTATCCATATGGACATCTTTGGGAAGTAACAGCAGATCTTTCAAGTGTTGTCTAACATTTTTATTCTCCCTTTCCATATCCCAAAAGACGTTTGAAGCTAAAATTCACCACCTGGAGACCAGGCTTAGCCGGAAGCCCCGTGAAGGGACTGCTGAACTGGAGTACTTTGTGCGCTGTGAAGTCCACAGCTCTGACCTCAATACTTTCATTAGCTCCATCAAGAGGGTAGCAGAAGAAGTGAGGACCACTAAGGAAGACAAATGTAAGAAACTCATGAATTGTTTCACTTTTGCAGAGAGGGTGAGCTGTAGAAACAGGGTGGAGACTTTGTTATTCCCAGGAAAAGGGAAGGCCTACTCTATGCTGCATTTAAGCAAAACAGAAAAGACTGCCTCTGGGACACCTGAATCCTGAAAGCCACTTCCCTCCTTGTCCACAGCCCATAGCCAGATTGAAAAAATAGGAAAAGGAGATGAAATTTCATGCTTTGTTCATACCTACCCTACAGAGTTCTCCATCCCTATTCCAGTGTTTCATATTATAAATGTAGTTTCCTACCTGTGTGTCAGAAACTCTGTACAGATCCAGCATTAAACTACAAGACTCTCCCCCTCCCATCCTGTTCTGAATACAGGGTGATTCTTGTTGTAAAATATCTCTGGAGATCTGCAGTGATGACTCAGTTGGACCTCTGGATTTGTTTTTAATATGAAGTCTAGAATCTTTAAGTAAAATCAAGTTTTCATCTTCTTGTTTACTTTTGTCATAAAATACTCTGCTGAGAGATGGGGAGGGAAGTCATGAGATGGGGATCATGGCATTAGACCTGACTCTAGGATAAGAGCATTGAGAGTGTGGGACTACTGCCCAGAAGGCACAGTTGCATCATGTGCTGTTTGTTGTGTGTGTGCATTTGGTACACCAGATCAGATCTATTTTATTCAACTTCACAACCCCTTCCTAGCAGGGGATACTCCATCTTCATTTCCGCAGGTAGTTTTTCTCTTTCTTTCTCCACACAGTTCACTGGTTCCCCAGAAAAATCTGTGAATTGGACAAGTGCCACCATTTGGTCACCAAGTTCGACCCTGACTTGGATCTGGATCACCCGGTGAGTTAGTCTGTGTGGGCACATCCTCACGTTGGAGTCCTGACCCTTCCTGCAGAAGCAGGGAGCTGGAGAACACCTATTAGTGCAGTTGACCAGGGAACCGAGTTCAATCACCACGACAGAAGTTTCTCCAGCAAGTGATGAACTTTGTTGGGTGAGAAATTTTAATGACTGATTAAAAATCCTGTCTCTGTTCCTCTTTGTCATCACAGGGCTACTCTGATCAAGTATATCGCCAGAGAAGGAAATCAATAGCAGAAATTGCTTTTCACTATAAGCAGTAAGTCTCCTAACATCCATGCAGGGATAATGCCGTGCCAGTGCAACCTGTTGGGAAGTCATTATGCTACCTTCATGAGACTTCTCTTCTTTTATGTTTTGTCTCTCCATTCAGCCTTGGCAGGTCTTTTTGTGTCCCTCTTCTCTCTATGTGTTCCAGTTTCTTCTTAGTGAAAAAAATGTCTGTGGTCATTAATTCGTATATTGATAAAGCCAGAACACATCTCCTGCATAACAAAAGCCACATATTATTCCATCAGACCTCACACTTCATTTTGAAATGTAGCATCTCTTTTAGAATGATACCTGGTTCAAGCTTCAGTGTTTCAAATACTGAAAAAGCTACCAGGTGCCCAGAAAACTTGTTCCCTTGGTTCATTATCCTAGCTGTGAAAAAATGTGGGTTTTATTTCTAGACTTAACTTCAGTAGCTTTAGCTTTCACCCAATGGATCATACATGCCTTTCATCTACTAGATTGAATTCTGCTATCAGATTTTTTTTTGCTATGAGGGTATTTATAGACTAAATGGTTCACCTCCTAACTCTCGCTGATAAATTAAATAGATTCTAGTAGCGGCCTCATCATTGTCTTATATAGATTTAAGGCTCTCTCTTGTACTCCTGCTTAATACTCCCATTCTGATATATGCAATGATAGCACTCAGCCTCTTCCCTACAACATCAAACAGAGCTCTAATATTCAGTTGGGTTTGTAAAATATTCCCTAGAGCCTATTCAGTAACATTGCCTTCCACCGTAGCATCTCCCTCTCTGAGCAGGACTTAAAATGTAGATTTCTGTGTAGCAAGCTGGAAGCAGACTACAGAAATTATATGGGTCACCTTGTTGAGCTACCCCTGCAACCAGTGTGGTCCCAGCATGGCTTTCTGCTCTCTTAGGTTTCATGTTCTTTGCAGATTTGAAGCCTGGAATATAGACATTAATGTTTTTATCCTATACTAATACTAAATGCACAGAAAATCACTGTGCCGGGAAGAGAGTCCTAAGGGGCGCAGAAAGAAATAATGTCCTAAGATGATGTAGCTATTTAAGATACGTCTTCTGTCACATCTCATCTGCAGGTTAGCATTTATGAGCCACGGTATAGCATCCCTTCAGGCTGTTAACAGAAATGGAACTATGTTTTATCATTATAATATGTGAATATCTCATTTGTTCAAATACAGAACACAGGATTTAGGAAATATAATTGCTAATTATGATGCAGAAAAGGCAAAAGTGTCAGTCTTGTTTGGTTCCCACTTATATCAATGTTAAGCTTTTCTTTTCTTGCTGTCCTTAGTCTTATTGACAGTATATTTTTCTACAGTTCAAATGCACTTAGTTTTCCTTATTGACTGCTTTTATTTCCCAGCCACTGATTCCTTCTTGGAGCCATCATTGCCCTTAAGTTCAGGAACATGAAATTCATTTATTTTCACACAAATTTTCAATTTTTTCCAGTGAAAACCATATTTTTTTCTGGAAAATATTATGCCTGCTAAGCTTTTGCTCATCCCTTGTTCATTTATATCCTCTGGCTAGTCTAATGCTTTCCTCTGTGTCTATGTATTTGTTGCACCTGTACAAATGATCCAGTACTAAGGCTTTGTCTTTCCTGTCACCACCTTGTTTGATTTAAAGAAGATTGATCAACATCAGGCAGCGCTTCTCCAAAGTGCTTCCTTTTCAAAGGGAAGAGGAGCCTGGCTTGTGCTCTGCTGCTGTCTGTAACAGTGTGTTTGCCTTGCAGCGGGGACCCAATCCCTCATGTGGAGTACACAGCGGAGGAGATCGCTACCTGGTGAGCGCTGATTTAATCTGTGACCTTTATTGGCTTCACCACTAGAAGTTGGGAATCAAAACCTAAACAGTTAGGGTGTGACCTCTTGAAAAATGTATCAGAAGTGCAAACATCCTACTTAATGGTTTGTTATAAAACCCAGTAACTCATTGCAGGGCGTTTTATGACAGGGACTGCATTCAGGATAGCAAGCTACCTCTAAAGCAGTGATGCTCTGTCTCCTCTCTTGGGGCTGCACTTTCACACTGCAGCCCCCAGGAGTTTCCTTTAAAGGAGCCTCCCCAGAGACTGAGGTAGATAATTCGGAATCCCACTTCTCTAGGGGGGCGCTTAGTAGCAGCCTCCAAACAAAGGACAGTTATCACAGTGGCAGAAAGAAATACAAGGCCTTTGGTGAGTATCTGCATGGTACCTGGCTGGCCTTACTTAGGAAAACACTTTCCTTTGAACATGGTTATTTCCAGGAGTGTTGCTGCAGGAGTGTCTCTGAAAACAAGGCCAGCTCATATGAGCTGAGTACACAGGCTCCTAAACAAGGTCATCTCCTGGTTATATTGACTGTCTTCATAGTGCAACTTCAGGAGCTAACCTACAGGGAATATTTTAATTCCAGTTAATACATTTTACACAACCTTCTGACTTTCAAGGTCAGAGGTAGGTCCGTGCAGATACAACTGCTGACCTTGCAGGCTCATTGTGTGTCTGTATGTTTACATACCCCATCGATGTGCACAGACATAGACTTAGTGCTGGAGAAAGGCAAAAGGACAAGAAATCTAGAGGCATGAGTTCTTGATAGTATATAACCAGATGACAGGAGAGGACTAGACACATAAGGCCACTGAATGTCTACCACTTCTCATCCTGAAGGAAGGAAGTGTACAGCACCCTGAAGAGCCTGTACCCAACCCATGCCTGCAAGGAGTACCTCGAAGCTTTCAATCTGCTGGAGAAATTCTGCGGTTACAATGAGAACAACATCCCTCAGCTGGAGGAGGTCTCCCGCTTCCTGAAAGGTGGGTACGAGCCCGGGAGACCCAGGCCAGGGCTCCAGCAGAGTGATGGCAGATACAGCCGGGAAACTTGAACCTGAAGGAGGAGCATGTGAGCTGAGATTTGGGAGGAGCGCTGGTGGAAGCTTGTACATTGGCCACAGAGGACAAGGGTAGACCCCAGGTGGTGGGGACTGCAGCTAAATACAGTGGGATGCAACTGAAGGTTAAGCCCATAGTGAAACAATCCCATTGAGCACCTGAAGAGCAGATGTTGCTCCCTAGTAGGAGCAAAAAGATTAGGCTTGGCACAGCAGAAGCCCTTTAGTTTGCAGCACTGATGCTTTTGCTGTGTTGGGAACATGGGACACCAGCACAGCCAGTGGGCCATGCACACCCACAGAGAAGGTATGCACTGTTTCAGAGAGGACTGGTTTCCAGCTCCGGCCAGTGGCCGGCTTGCTGTCGGCGCGGGACTTCCTTGCCAGCCTGGCCTTCCGAGTCTTCCAGTGCACACAGTACATCCGTCATGCATCCTCGCCCATGCACTCCCCCGAGCCGTGAGTATTGCCCAACCTCAATGACCTCCCCTGCCCAGACATCCCACCTGGCCAGCGATTAATCTTTCTCCCTAATGGAAAAATTTGGTCCACTGTTGACTGCGTTTTCCTTCTTTTCCCCTGGGCATCGGCAGGGATTGCTGTCATGAGCTGCTGGGGCACGTCCCAATGCTGGCTGACAAGACGTTTGCCCAGTTCTCTCAGGTAATGTGATCATCTGCTTTCTCGCCCCCAAGAGGGAAGAACAAGAGGTGGGAACCCAAACCAACCTGAGTCTTACCACGTAAACCCTTCTTGTTCCAAGATTTATTTATAGTAAACACGATGTTCAGGAGCCTTAGTGATGGACCAAGAACCCTAATACAGGCTAAAAATATCAGACTCAGCAGCAAAAAGTTTTCAGTCAGAGCACGATGAAGCCCTAATGAATGCATGGCAGGGCAGGGCAACAATATCTATAGTCTTAAGGCAATAAAACAGAGCAGTCCATGCATAAGACCCTCAGACCAAATCTGTCCTGATGTTTGCCACTTCCCTTTTCTTGCCAGGACATTGGGCTGGCGTCTCTGGGAGCAACTGATGAAGAAATTGAGAAGCTTGCTACGGTAAGTTTTCCTCTTTGCTGTACGGGGGCCTCAACCCCTTCAGCAGCACTTCTGCAGTATCAGGGTGACTGGTCCAGCCTGATCTCCCCAAGTTTTCAGGCTCAGAGGCCCTACGTGAGCTGCCCCAGCCCTGCTCTTTCATGATGACCGTGCAGAGCAGAGATCAGGTAAACAGCAGAGCTCACTTGCACATTAGCCCAATTTTCTTGGGCACCAGAGTATCATCAAGCATCGTATTTCTAATGACAGCACTGCTGCGACTCTTCAGGATGGGATTAAATGACATCCGCTTCCTTTGGGTCTCCCTTGGCAAGGTGACCCATCCTGCCCCAAGGGCACAGAATGGCAGCACCGCGCAGCAGCCACACATGCAGGGGACCAGCCCGGGGACCGGCACAGGGACACAGTTTCCTTCTGTCCCAGGATGGCAGCAGCTTAGTTTAGCACTTTGCTCTGGCAGCGATGGGTGCAGGCTAAGGAGAGGGGACAAAGTGCCAGGCGCCGGTTCATTTGAACAACCCCAGATACCAGCCATGATGCAAGGGCTCAGAAGTGACAGGGAGATGAAGATAAGGAGCTGTATCCCTAATGTGCTTTTCTTTCTCCTTTCACAGCTTTACTGGTTTACAGTGGAGTTTGGGCTCTGCAGACAGAATGGGATAGTTAAAGCCTACGGAGCCGGACTCCTGTCCTCCTATGGGGAACTCATAGTAAGTCCCAGTATAACTTGCCTCTATGCTCTAGACCCTGTACAGCATAAAACCTTCCCCTGCACAGATCCAAAGACTTTATCTGATCCGTTCTCCACCTCTGTATTTCACATATGTGCTCTCTGATCCCCTTAATTTCATGCTGGCATTTTTCTGCTGTGTCCACAGCACTCCTTGTCAGATGAACCAGAGGTGCGGGACTTTGACCCTGATGCTGCTGCCGTTCAACCCTACCAGGACCAGAACTACCAGCCCGTATATTTTGTGTCTGAGAGCTTCAGCGATGCCAAAAGTAAACTGAGGTAGGACTGGACAGTGAGGGAGACCCAAACAGAAGGAAATGAATCTATAATATATTGAAACAGGGCTTGACACCATGGCTGCTTTCAGTTCAAGGTCTCAGAAGTGCTCTGACAACTGTTATAAGGTCTTTCAAAGTAAAATGATTCTCCAATTCCTACAGGTTATAACTTCAGTCTCTTGGATTCACCCAAGAGATCCCAAAAATATGCTGGACTCAAGGGTATAAGTGTGGAGGACTGGAATGGAATGGGGGGCATTCTTGGAGACAAGAATGAGGGAGCGAGAGAAGGGACAAATCTAGCTCATCTGCCTAGTTCTCGTAGGAAGGATTTACGGTATATCTCCAATTCCCAAGGGAGGCCAAGCAACATAACAGAGGTCTAGTGGTCCAGAAATTGGAGACTCAAACCACCCAAGTCCCCCTCTGCTTCCTTGCTGCAGAAGGGCCAAGTGACACAGGTCAGATACTAGCTATCTATCATGGGAACATCTCACCAGCACGTGTCCTTCTGAAACCCGGGCTTCTGTGTCATGTAAAAGTAAGCTCTGTGGGTGGAGGATTTAGGAGAGAGGTGAAGACCTGCTCAAAACAGTGGCATTCTCTGAATTTAGGTTGCAGAAAGATGTCTCTCTGAGCAGCTGCTGGGCAACTTACCCATTTATCATTCAACCAGCAAAAAAATCCCAGGCATTGTTAGTAGGTTGTACACAAACTAAAAAGATTGCGTAATGGGGATAGATTTATCCATGGAACAAACAGAACTTTTGCTTCCTAGGCTAGTTGACATGGGTTAACAGACCCCAGGCAGCATCCCACCAGTGTAATTGAGTTTCCCCATCCTGTGGGACTGCAAACAGGATGGAAAGGGACAGCATTACTCACAGACACCTGTTCAGAGAAGGATTTTCTTGGCCATAGCCAGGATTGCCCACAGGTGGAAAGCTCGGTCCTTTAACATTTGACTGACAGAGGAAAATTCTGCCTATATCATTTTACCTTAGCTTATGAAAGGGGTAGGATGAAATGAAGTATTACACAATGTACATGACTTTGCAGTTCCTGCAAGTGGGGTATTTCATATAAATAAGGTGGTGAGGACTGCTGTATTTCAACTTCTGCTTTTATTACCATCACTTGCACTGTTCTTACAACCCAGAGTCCAGCTGCTCAAAAGCAAGCACCTGGGGAGCCTGTTCTCTAACACACACCAGGCTGCTTTAAAAAAAAAACCACAACTGTTGCTTAATGAGTCATTTCCTTGCATTTAAAAAGCAAAAATGTACCACATACACAGCCAAGATTAGGCTAGAGGGTTTTGACAGTGACAAGCACTGTAAATTAACCTTTTTAAAGAGCTCAGAGACCACACAGATGTTAGTCTATGAGGTGAAAACATTAAAAGTTCTATATTTTTGCATTACTGGCAGCTGCCACCACGGATCTGATTATCGGTGATAACCCTCAAGAAAAGCCTATTTTTCCCAGAGAGAAAACTTCCCATCAGCTTCCTATGGTGGACATCCCACCCCTCACCATGCCCTTCCAGGGACTGATGTTGAACTTTTATGCTTTAAAAGGTGCCAAGTGAACACACCCGTGTTGGAGGGCAAGTTTCTAACCATTAGCAGCTGTTCTGCAAGTCATCACTGTGGCTGATAGCACTAATAACTGAGTTGAGCTGGCCCTTGCCTGGGAGAGCTGGGGGCACTGAAGTAAGCTGTGCTTTTAGGAGCTGGACAATGTAATTATGCAGAAACCCCCTCCATCCGCGTTTATTTTTGTTTTTCTTGCAAACACGGCAGCTCCCTCCCTGCAAGCGCCAGCCTGCGGCTTTGGCCATGTGGTCGCTTGGCCCTCTTTGGAGCTGGTGGTGTTTTCCCCAAACGCCGGCCATTCAAGGACCAGGCTTTCCCACGGCACAGTACCATCGTGGGGAGCACCTGAGAAAGGGATGCGCTTCCCCGAGCCCTGCGCCGGAGCAGACACACAGTAGCCACAAGAGGGTACCCTAAGCTAAGCAGTTCAGGAGCGAAAGGGTGACGCCTCAGCAGAGGCAAGGAGCATGCCTGTTGCTAGTCCTATTTGTCCCCTCACCTTCCCAGGCCTTTCCAGCACGAGATTGTAGCCATGAGTACCTAAATATAGATTCCCAGCTCCATATTTACACAGCCACTAAAGAAAAAAAAACCCAAACCTACTTTGTCTAGTGTGCAAATCTTAGTGTTGGAGGTGGACAGGAGCAACTTTGGGGAAACCTTACCCATGGTTTGTTTCACTTGACTGTATGCTTTTCCATTAGAAAGGTAGCAACAAGGTCTTGCTCTAGAGAGGTATTGGGCAAAGTCAGGGGCATCACTGAGATCTGGACTCCAGTTGGCTTTTGGCTATGATAATGCAATGTTGCTCAGCCACGTGGCTCCAGCAGTGCTATTTCCCTCCCGTTGTCCAGGCCTGAGCTATTGCCTGTCAAATTTATTCCTAATACACCTTGCAGCTATTCCCCCCTCCCCAAGCAGAGATTTGTCAATAAATGAATGTCAGAAATGATTTAGGAATATAATACTATAATGCCACAGGCTTTCCCTGCAATTATTTTCTAAATCTCCCTGGCATTTTTGAAAAAGGAAAAACGAAATTGAAGTAGAGGATGCCTGGTGATGGCCACAGAGGCGACTGAGTTCTGTGTACCCTCCCATTTGATGCAAGCCCATAGAAACCCAAAGTCAAACTCATGATCTTCCTGGCTGAACGGGGGAGATCTCAGCTGCTGCTCTAGCCCTGTGGAGCTGGAAAGGTGGGAAACCAGAGCTTTTGTGCTAACCTAGAAACTTTGCCTAAAGGAGGTATTAACCTGTTGTGATCTGGGTGAACAGTGATGGGTGGGAGGCGGACTCAGGACCCACCTTTTGTACCAACCCCTCTGCACCCTTTCCTTGCAGGAGCTACGCGGCACACATCAAGCGGCCCTTCTCGGTGAAGTACGAGCCCTACACCCACAGCATCGAGCTCCTGGACAGCCCTCAGACAATCTGTCACTCCCTGGAGAGTGTAAGGGATGAGCTTCACTCGCTGATTAATGCGCTCAACGTTATCAGTTAATATGAGAACTGGGCTCTTTCCTTTCCCTCTTCCCTTGCAGCCCCAAACCTGCCCGCTCTGCCCTCGCCTAGTTCCCAGCTGGTAACTCCTACCTGTCTTCTCCAAACACTTGCACTGCTGCCTGTCATCACACAACCCCGACAGCTTTCCACTTTCGTATGTAGGGCCAGCTCGGAGGAGGGCAGAGGGATGAACCTAAGGCCTGTTTTGGGTAGCTCTTCTCATGATTTAGCACAGAGCAAAAACATGGCCAGGCTACAAAGTTGAAATCAAGAGCTGTGTGCTAACCTCCTGGGTGTAAGGAAGAGAAGAAAAGCATCTTTACTAAAAAAAAAAAGAGAGAGAGATAAAATCTATTTTTTGCAGTTTGAGAGAATAAATTATTCTGATTTTTTAGCCCCAGAGCAACACCTATAGCAACTTCATGAGGGACTCCTCAGTCCTCACCATCTCCTGCCTCTTACAGCCTTGTACACTTGGAAATGCAGAGTTGCTCTAGAAGCTTTTCTGCCTGAACCAACCCTACAAGGTTTGAAATTTCAGCTCCAAGCCTCCCCTCAACTTCTTACGCAGGGGGGATGCTTTGGCATGAACCCCTAATCTGCACTGCACCACCCCACTGGGCTGCAATAAACATTGTAGCTCCCCTGAACCTCCAAATTGAGCTAAGCCAGGAGTTGCCCGTCTGGCATAGAGCAGCCCTGCTCTGCCTGCATCCTCCCCAGCACAAGCACCACAGAGCAAGCCCCGTCCACCCCACATCAGGGATGGGCATCCCCCTCAAGCCCTCTTTTAAAAGCTGCCACAGCAGTGAGTGCTCCAGATCCCAGCTGCCATCCTCCACAGCAGATAGCAGTCACAGCTGTTGATGCTCCTGCATGGCAGGAGGTGGCCCTGGGCAGCCTTGGCATCCTCTTGGTGTCCTGAGTTTATTGGTTATTGCAGACTGAGTAGAGTCACTGGTGTCCTGAGTTTGCCAGTGCTTGGGAGGATTTCACACGCTTTCACTTTTCCAGCCTGTTACACAGGTACAGACGGCTTTGTCTTGTTCTGAGGTATCCCAATATCACTGTCACCTGATGTAGCTCAGGTGTGTGATTAACGCTATTGTTGGCCATTTCTGTGAAAGGTAACATACGGTTAGAACGCTCAAACCCAGTTTCATCCAGCTTTCACTGTAGATATTAATGGCTTGATTTGACCCAAAGCTCTCAGCTTTCCTCCCCCTGCTTTTGCCCTTCTTATCTTCTTGCAGGCTGTCTCATAACTTAGCGGTTTGCTCAGAAGTTTGGCCCAAGGTTATGCAGCTGTGCGGTATCAGAGCTGAGCTTGGGATGTGTGGAGGCAGCTAAACAGCTGTGGGGGACAGTGAAGGGGAAAATTACACATGGTTGTTTGCATGATCAGTTATAACATTTCTGTATAGACTTTTACCATTCTTATCCATTATATATGATTTTTATAATTTCTTCTCCAAAGAAATGCAAGGCTTAGCAGTCAAATTTTGGCTATTAGGCGTAAGTATCCTCCAATACTTATATATACCATTGCTTTCCAGTGTTTCTCCTATTGTGGTTCACTCATAATAGTTTACAATCCACTACACTTTATCCCATTTCAAACCATCACATACACATGCTTAACCCCCAGTTCTCTCAAATTTTAACTACTTAGATACTGGCAGCACTTAGTCTCCCACCTGCTTCAATCCCTCCTTTCTGTTTCCTTTCTTATTTGACACCAAAATTCCTCCTAAATTGCTTAAAAGACCATTACTGAAATCGGCTAGCTGCTTCTCCTCAAGTTGTTCCTCAGAGGTTTGTCCCGTAAATGAATAAAACTACGGAGTTCATTCAGTTATTGTAATTTTAGAGCACTTTTCCAAAGCTTCAGCTGTGATTTCCCAATCTGGGTGGATCCAGATCTTGAGCTGTAACTCTCAAGGCTCCCTTAAGAGCTGTAACAATTTTTAATTTGGGGTCTTAAGTTATTATTATTAGATTAAGTAGCTGGAGCAAGCTATGCAAGACTAAGGCAAGTTAGGTCATAGGTTAGCTATCTAGCCATGAAAATCTTATTGGTGACTGCAGTAAAGCAGACTAAAATAAAGAAAATAAAGCTCCAAACAAGCAAGATGTAACAATGAAGCCTGTATAGTTAATGCACAGCTTATGGCCTTGTTAGCAATAGCAATGCCATGTTACTGGCCTGCACATCGCTGTTCCCCCTCTCCTTTGGTAGTCTCTAACTTCTGGGTTACTGCCCAGGAGCGCAGCAAGGATGCTGCAAACCCTTCAGCAACGCCAGGCTCCTGATCAGGACAGAGCAGGGAGTCTCCATGAAGGTGATCACTTTCTGGTCTTGCCTCGAAACCCAGAAAGGTCTGAAGGTGGTCACCTCTACTTCTTCAAAGGACTTCACAGTCATTATATGCCTCGTTAAATGTCTAAAATTAATGCAATTTATAAAAAGACTAAAGCTGTTAATATGGAGTGAAAAGCTAAGTTAAAAATACTTGCAATAGCAGGAGCCCTCAACTCCTCCGCCTTGCCTCAGAGTCTGCATTGCTGCTCCATGACTCTGTCAGCTGTTGCTGTTCGAGGAGCTGTAGTAAAATCTGTTGCCCTACGAAAATAGAAAATAAGCAAAACTCTAAGCATAAACCAGCCCCGTTAGTATGCAAGCGTACAAACAGACCTGCTGCAGCCGTGCAGGAGGTAAACACCACGTGGGCTGCAGCCCTTGCTTCCGAGAGATGAGGTTGTGCCGGGGAGTGCTGTGAGTGTGGGGGCTCAGGCTGAACAGGCGCCGGAGGTTCCTCTCTAGGGCATTTTCTGTGTCTGTGCTCTTGACAAAGTCATGACAGATTCCAGAATTTTTTGGCCCCTTAGGGGGATATCTGAGAAACATGAACCCATTTGTATTTACTATTGCCCTCATCTATTTAATAACTTAGAGGACGTATCCTATTAGTAACATAATAGGTCCCCTTCCATTTTTTCTCTAAGGATTGTTCCTTTTTATCTGGTTTCAAATACATTTCTTGGCCCCTTATTTCATAAGCCATATGTGAATTGGATTCTTCCCTTCTCATTTTACTTTTTTTTCTCCTATTGCTTCTTCTACCCGAGCCTTGTTTTCTTCTTTACCCTGCCATAATATTTTAGGATCTTGCATGTAGGGCCACCAAGGAACTGGCTGTCCAAACAAAATATGATAGGGTTGTAAACCAGTCCTTAATCTGTCACTGTTTCTTAAAGCTACTAATATTGAGGTTAACTTTTCAGCCCATTGTTTTGGATATTGTTCTACAATTTTTTTTAGTCTATTTTTAATAGTCTGACTCATTTCTTTCTGCCAGTCTGGAGGATTGCAGGTGGTACGGTATACACAGTCCTTGCTTAATCCCCAGGTTACTCATTAAGGCTCGATTTACTTCACTTACAACCCCCCCTGCTCTTCGTCTCATCCTTTCTCAGCTGCTGTTCCCTACCTACGGACAGCTTACTTTAAAAGTATTTTTACAGTTCCAGTGGCTGTATTGTTTTTAGGTTGAAGAGCCTCAACCCATCCTGGAAAGATATTTATGGTGACAAAGAGATACTATTACCCTTCTTTAGTTTGTTACAGTTTATCTGGATGATCCCTTTGCAGTATTTGCCAAAGTCCTTCGTTTAGCCAATGCAGTACAGTTGGCATCTTTCTTATACTAGTCCGCTTTTGCATCATTGCACACCATATGCAGTTTTTATTTATGTCCTTTATTTCTTTCTTCATTTGGGGCCAAATATAAATTCTTTGCACTCTTTTCAGAGTACCCTGTAGCTTATTGTGACAGTCTAAGACAGTGTGCTCTCCTTCACCCAGCCACAGTAACCATCTCATCTTCTGTTTTAGCTGATTCCTGGTTGGAGCTGCAGTAAACAAACTCTGACTCAATTTATCTGTCTGCTCACTGAATTGTTTCTCAGTATTGCTTTCAGTCTTCTCATGGACTTTAACATTCTTTACATATATTTTATTCCCACTCTCCCTCTAAGCTTGTAAAAAAAGCCCTCCTGTTTTCTTCAGAGTATGAGTAGACTGGGGTACAACTGGACTATCAAGGAGGAACGTCTCGAAGACCATCACAGCCCAGACTGCCTCTAACCAGGATTTCTCATGGCCAAGGCAATTTGGTCCAGCCCCTGGAGAGGGGAGGCCTACACTGCTGGTATCCATTTTCCTTCACTATTTTTCTGTAACAGTACTGCTCCCACAGAGTCAGCTCAGGTTGAAACTCATATTACGAATAATTTTTTTTTGACTAAGAATTTTAGTGCAGGAGCTTTTCAAGCAGCTTCTTTCATGTTAGTTAAAGCATCTTCTTGCTCTTTGCTACAGCTCCCTTCCTGATTCTTTTTCTGACATTTCTGTAATGCTCTGCTGGTACTGGCAAAGGTGGATACACTGCCATAAGATACTAATACAGTTATAGATATGCTGCCATAAGAAATTAAATCCTCCCAGTGCTCTTCAGAGTTGGGACTGATTAGTGCGAGTCTTTATTTCACAGAAAGCTTAACCTTTCTAGCACCTATCCATCTTCTTGTTTCACCAGTTCCAGTTCCCAAGCAGTTAATCTGGGGTTGCGTTAATTGTGCCGTATTCAAATTGACTTTAAATCCTGCTTGCTCTATTAATTTTAAAACTCAGCCACTTCTCTATTGTACCCCTTCTTTTACATCTTGTACCTCTTCTGTAGCTGAAGTCCCCCAAGTATCTTCCACGTAAGGCAATTTCTTTTCTTGTTCCCTGGATACCATCATTCAAACACTTTTGTAACGCAAGCGTGTGCAGCAGGGCAGGTGCTTGGCCCTGTGGGATGCAAGTAAAGGTATATTGTTTGTCTCTTAATGTGAAAGCAACTCTGTAAATTGCTTCTTCCCCTGCATTTTACCATATGGGAGTTCGCTGTGAATCGTGGGGGTGCATTTGTGCCGCTAGCTCTCCTAATTCATCCACTGTCCAAGGAGCCTGACTCAGCCTTGGGGCTGCCAGGGACAATGAAGATACCTGTGCTGTGTTGGAGTGAGTGGTTGGTACATGGTATCATATCCTGCCAACGTTCAAACAGCTCCCCATCAGTTCATTAAACACTCTCCATCTTCCTCAAGATTATGGACTGATGTTAATGCTGCCAATTGCATCTTTGTCTTACCATTCTACGGGGCAATTTGATTAAATGCCCATGCTGGCATGATTAAATGTTCATCAAGGAGGTGCCCAATATGTATTGAATAAAAGCTGGTGGAGCACAAGCTCTAATCAACTAACCACTTAATTCAAAATTTGAAGCAGTTTTTTTAAGTCCTACACTCCACGCTACTGTTGTGCTTTCTTTCAGTGTTTTCATATCCACAGCTACCTGCCTTGGGGTCACTTTTTGTCATTTTAACAGCTACAGCAGTTTGATCTGCCATACCTGTCTGCTCCAGGACAGCACCTGTAATCCCTGTGGGATATGCTGCTATTCTCAACTTCACTTTCTTTTCCCATTTGCACAGATCATCCTTGAAATCATCTTCCTCTGATGGCTCCCAATCCAGCTCTCTCCACCACTTCCTGCAGCTACTGTAGTTATTTTTAATTTTTGCATCCCAATCTGCTTTTGCAAGTGTCTAATTTTAGCTTTGCATTTACTACGATCAGGTCCCTTTTGAGCTCTCCCTTGCTCCAGGGTGAATCACTGCACTATATATGTTAATCCCTCTCCTTACTTCTGCCGTTTTTCCTTCTCTTTTTCTAAATTCATCTGATTCTCTAATTGCTATTGCACCTCTTTATTGCCTTTTTGGGCCACTAGATGGTATTCATTTTCTAAAGACAAACTTATTTCAAGTCACTTGATAGATTCTTTAAAAACACAATTTTCCCGGTGAAGCAGCTGATACACTCATGTTGCCTGGGCTCAGTCGGCACGGATTATTGTTGCTTCCCATACGAATCCCACTAAGAGTGGCAACGTATCCTTAATTATCACTTCATCCGCTCTCCTGTATCGGGGAGCATTTGGTCTCTATCGCCCATCAGCTTCCTGTGGGCTGGAGAGGCGCCCACAGCCCTTGCTGTAATCTCTGATATTGCTGGGATTTCCTGTAGCCCTCCATTATTTCTGTTTTTAGGCTTTTTCCTGAGTCTTTTTAGATTTTTCCCGTGCTTTAATTTTATCTTAAGGTATCCCTTAAGGATTGTACACAAGGCTGGTCAGATTTATGGAGTTGCCTTGAACAAGATCATTCAGAAGAAAAGATTTTGAGGATCTACCCAGTCACACCCTCCACCAAAAGTTGTTATAAGTTCCCTTTTCCTGACAGTGGAGTAGATTTGTAGGATTATGTGGCTGCTTAGAGCTAAGTATGAGCTCATGTCCTTTGGGGTGGGTCATGGGAGCCTTTATGCCATTTCCCCAGACCTCACCAAACACGGCTGCAAACTCTATAAAAAGTGACCTGGAGAAAGCCGAGGTGATGGGTCAGCCCAGGCTAAACCTTCCTGTAGACAGAGCATGGGCTGGCAAGGGAGGAAGAAAACAAGGAAAGCCTTCCTCTGAGCCAGGCCCCGCCGTACCCTCCGGTATCTGCGTGTCCCAGTGCCTCGCTGAGTGGTCTCTCGTTGTTGTCGCTGCTGCTGCTGTGGGTGGATCTTTCTGTCTGTCTCTCTGCGTAAAAAAATACGAAACAGAATTATTTTTCATTTTGGAATCGTGCTGCTGCTGACATGATATTAAGAATAAAAAAAAAATATATTTCTGGTCTAGCATCCTGAGTTTGGCTCTTGCATCCTTCTGCTGTCTAGATTCAAGTGGCATGTTTTGCCAGCGGGCGGTATGCAAACCCAACCTGGGGCCCATTACAGCAGGCGATCCACAATGGGTACTCATGCACAATGTTAACTCAGAGGTGGAAAATGGTCCCTTGTTTGCAGATGAGCTGATCTAAGCCTTTCTTTGCCAGGATATTACCAATTGCACAATTATTCATGGAACTGTAGTTGGGAGGTCTCTTTTTAAATAGTAACACACCAGGGGGCTTGCCTTCGCTACGTGCTCTCTCTCCCAGCATTTCTCACTCTTTCTGTTCAGTTCCAGTAACACTGGCCATGTAGGAACACCAGCATACACACGGTGCCTGGTAACGTAGTCTGGTTTGCATGTAACCGGGCTGTGCAACCCCAATCCTAAATGTGTTGAACACCCTTCCAAGAGTAATTAGGGGTGGATCCTGCTTGCTTAAGCATAGGGGATATTTTAGATGACCTAAGGCATCTACTGCATCCATGTGGGAGTGGTGGATCAGATACAGGATGCCCAGGAACTGGAATGCACCCCGGGAGACCAGAAGAGATGCCCAAGGCCACATAAGTGTTTCCTACTCCAAAGTTATCCTTATGTATAAGGAAACTAATTCCAGTCACTGCTGCAAGCTTGGCTTTTACATGAAAGCCAAACTCTTTCTCTGGTTAAATCCCTTCCAGAATCATGGACAGAGGTGGATTAATGTATTGCCGGCACAGGTCTGGACCATGCATCCAGGCACCCCAGAATCGTCTGAGAGGGAGTTTCCTAATTTAGGACTTGTAAGGATACCCTGTATCTTCATAGTGCTCGTTAAAGTGTTACAGCTGTAATGAATTCATCTTCATTACACGCTTGGGAGGTAGAGGAGTACTCTTGTCCCTGTAAAAGGCTGACAGATAAAAGGAAGCAGTGAATCTGAGAGACTCAGACCAGGCACAGAGCCTGAAAAGTAATTACATGCCTAAACAGCTTTGGGAAGAAGCGTCTAAGTGGCAGATCTGGGGCTTGAACCTCTGTCAGGCCCCTCAGGACCAAATCTTTCTTCTTGTGCTGTGATGGTACGGATCAGAAGAACTCAATTATTTACAAATGCTGTAGCCGCAGGTATGTGCGCACACACGCACCGGCCCCCTGGAGACGGGAATTGATTCGGATAAGACCTGAGCTGTCATTCGTACTGCTAATCCAGCTAAAATCAGACTTGGGCTTTTTCCTCGGGGACCAGAAAAGGTACTGCACTTTCCACTGCAGAGAATTTGTTTTCGGTTCTTCCTACACTTGTTTGCTACAATGTTTAGGAAAACGCTAGGTTTTCTAGGGGAAAGAGGATCTTTTGACATTTTTCTGGCATGGCTGAAAGCAGAACATATCTGAAATTACTTGAAAACTGATCAGGAGAGGTTTTTTTAATTTTTAATTTATTTTTTTTTTACCCAAATAGAGAGGTTCGCATAGATTAGGTAGGGGATTTAAGACCCTGTGACTGCACTCCAGATGTGCTACCATAGCCTTGCAGCACTCTCATTGTGCAGCTGGTAGGGTTGGCCGTGGCAGGTCAATAAAACAAGTGTTTGGAGATTAGATGTTTTTCAGTCTTGCAAGTGCTATGCTTCAAATGGCTGAGGTTTTCTTCATACCTCTGTGAACAGATTCACTTCAACCATCTTGTTCACGGTGTATGTCACTCAGGAGCAACTGGAGCACGTACATCTGTTGACTTCTGTCCTGCAAGCCTCCCAAAATCATGTACATCCCAAGAGGGACAGGACCCACCTGGACTCCTCATGCATCCCCCAAATCCTCTCATCCAGAACTGTAGATGGTTTGGGTTCCGATATAAATTTCCAGTACACAGATGCCAAATCCAAAAATACTCCCTCCAGCTCCAACCAGTCACTATCACATGCTTCTGTGTGGTGTTCAGAGGTTTAGCTTGGGATGGAGCAACTGGTTTTGAAACTTAATGTGAAACACAGGTTTGAATTAGACCTGAACTACAGCGATGCAAGACCGGACAGGCTCAGGGCTGAGCTCTAGAGCCTCACGGGGGCCTATCCTCATTGATTTTCCTGGAGGCATAATGATGCAAAATCCATTTTTTTAATCCTGACATTAGTTCTACCTGGTCCCTTTGCGATTATTCTCTCTGGACACAGCAGGGTGAATTGATCTACAAAATATTTGCAGGGGTGGTGGAGGATTAAGTATCTCACACCGATACTTCAATGCAACAGTTGTTACCCAGGACGGTGGAGAGAAAAACAGGGTGGGGTAAGGGAGTTGTTCATTTTCCTTCCACTAAGGTCAGCCTTAAATAACTCTCCCACCTCCCTCAGAGGCTGAGACAAGATAATAAGGACAAAAATGTCAGAGCAAAGCATGGGGCCCCTCTATTTACAGCAAAGGCCAAATCACTAACCAACAGATCAGAGCTTGCTTTCTAAACACCGATAAGCGGCAACTTTGAATTAACAGCCCCGGTTCCTCCGCTGCTGTAAATCAGCCTGACCCTGACTGCCCGCAGCACCCCAGTGCCTCCCCCCGGCCAGGGACTGCCGGGCAGGAGGGGGGGGGGGCTGCAGTGGTGGGCTCACCCCTCCTGGCCCCTGGAGATCCCTGTGCCTGGCTCCAGAGACCCCACCGCCTCCCCTTCCCCAGCCCCGTAACACTAACAAGCCTTATCAGTAGGATTTACACCTCCTTGTCTAGGAACCCATAGACAAGCCTATGGACTCGTTACCGGTGTGCATCCAAATCCTTAAAGTAGCTTTAAGTGCTCAAACTGATCCACTTACTCGGCAGTAATTAATGATATCAGACCTGGGACTCCCCATGCCCTGGCAGGGGAGATCAGAGCACTTTACAGTGGGGTCCAGCTGACTGTGAGCAGAGAGGGGGTCAGCCTTTCTGCAAGTCCTTGGCACCTCCTGGCCCTGGCAGAGCATCCCAGGAGTGAGGAATAACCAGTGTAGCTGGCAATAATGTCAAGGAGATGGACACCTGGGGACAGCCACTGCTCACAAGAGCAATGGTGGGTTGGGTTTTTTCATTGTCGGGTGCCATGTTAGGAAAGGTCCTTTGGCGCAGAGCTGTGCCGGTTGGCGAAACACCAGTTCCCACCTGGGAGATGCTGTGGGAGTGAGGGGGAAAGGAGGGAGAAACCACAGCTCCTGGTTCAGGTCCCAACCCAGCTGGAGGCATCCAAAGCGCTGAGGCTTGCAGCACCCTGCGAAGGCAAAGGAGTGAGCAGCACCTCCAGATGGCAAACCACACTCCTGGAGAAAAGTAGAGCCTCAGGGCAATGGCATCAGGGCAGTGTTAGCTAAAATCTCCAGTAGCACTCAAAAGCAAAACAGGGACTTTAAAAATAAAGTTTATTCTAGAAAATGGTGTCTCAAAGCCTCATATTTAAACTCAGCATAAAGTGTGGTGCAAAAATGAGTACATTGTTCTCAACGTCCTCTTACACTATCACTTGCAGCCCCCAATTTTCTTATCAGGGAAACTGTGGCAGAAGTCCACAGTGCACCCAGAACTGCAGAGATGAGTAGCAGAAAACAGATGTATTTGACGTGAACGTTTATTTTAATTCCATGAGACCACCTTACAGCAAGCAACAAATCCAGTCTGAGCCAGTGAAAATCATTCCTTAATTTTTTAGCATTTATCTCTTTGCCTCCTTGCTGCCTTGGCTGGTTATAACACCCATCATTTTCTGCTATGTCTGCTGCTCTCTGGTGACCTGCCCATATTTTCCAAAATCATGGCCAAGGACCAGCTTTTCTTTATTTTAGCAAAGGCTTTTCCAGGTCATCCATGTCTTTGCTTTCCAAGTGGTGCCTGTGATGCAAGCTGCTGTGGAAGCCATGGTGGTGGCACCATGAAACTTTAGTGCCTACAGTTGTTGACACCGGAGAAAACTCCCTGATGGACTCAATGGCCCCTCTCATGGTTGTTTCCTGAGGACCAGGTCAAGATCCTCTTTGGTTGTTCTTGTGAACTTCCACAACATGAAGAAGGACAGATGTGGTATCAGTGCTGAAAATGTCTATTTTTGGATTGGTGCTGATCAGGCTGCTTTTCCAGTGCTTCTCCACTCTGTGGAAGTTATTTGTTACTTTTGCTGTTCATTACTTGTCCTCTAGCAGTGTGTCATCACCTCTTCTAATGTTTCTCGATCTACGCCAAGGATTACTTTTGGGCCATTAATAGCCACAGATTTCATCTTCTCCTCATTGATAAACAAACTAATTTGTTCTGCTGCATCTGCTAATAGCTATGTCTAGGAACTATTAGCAGCTCTTAGGTGCTATTTTCTCCTCTATCTTCTCAAAAAAATATGCGGCCAGTAATATTTTAATGGGGTTAAAAGGAGCATACCTGTTTTTTCCATCTGTATTTATAACCTTGCATATGCTCTTCCTAAGATGGATGGGAAAGACTTTGGGAGCTTTACTCTAGGGATAATGAAATTTGGTCTATTTTGCTTGGGTAGCTGTACTTGTGTAGAGGTTTGAGACTGTAGAGGGGGACTTGAGCAAGGTGCAGCCAAAGCACTTTGTAGCTTCAATGGTCCCATGTGAGCTGGGCTGGCCAAAGGTCAGCATTTACCTGCTGAGATGTGTGATGTGCTCAGGATGGGTGGCCAGAGGGTTTGGGTTGCAGGAGGCCATTCTCAGAGTCGCAGCACACCTAGGAAACTCCCTTGTTCTCTAATGAAAGCCACTAGCTCTTTGGAGTTGCTCCCTGGAGCATCTTCTACCAGTGAGTGGTCCGGATGTACTCACAACCCTCTCTGCTGCTGGCAGCTAACCCAAAGCTGATGGAAACTGATGGGTAAGACCTGCTTGGTTACACTGACCTTTGAGTTGCACCCTCCATTTTATGAATCAACCCTTTGTGCTCTAAGCAGCAAGATAATGTCCCTGGCCTGGAAAAAACTGGAAAATTGTGAAATTCATGGTCTGGCAGGAGCATATCCATTGAGCTTGGCAGCCGACAGCGCGATGGGGATGGTTCACATGTCCTGCACCCAGGTGGCCGCCCAGATTAGTTTATAGAAGCAGCTGAGATTACTTGTATCCCAGTGAGTGGCCCCCTTCTCTGCTTGCACAATGCCCCTTTTGAAGCAAGGGCATCTCTCATTGTGTGGCTGATAAGCTGCAGAGCCTCACCCTTTGCTATAGCAGCCCCCTTTCCCTTCTGAGCCCATGGCAGCTGCCTCACCCATCATGTATCTTTGCAGGCATCACAGGATTTGGTTGCAAGCATTCCCATGATTAAGCACCCACTTAGGTGCCAGGTTCATCTCCCTGTCCTTCATCTCATGCCACTGCTGCTGGCAGGGTGGTCGCATGCTGCTGCTCCATGGATGCTTGGACACGGCATCAGGAGCACAGCTGCTGGAAACCACACGGAGACAAGGAGCACTGAGGATGCTGGCTTCCCTGTTCCGCACCATGCTGCTGACTGCTGCTGCACCCCACACAGAGAGTGGAGCAAAGCCTGGAGGAGGCAACCACTGGGACCCAGGGAGTCCCCACTTCCCCGTGCCGATCTAAGCGCTACACATCTGTAGCTCAAATGGCCCATGTGCTTGAGTGCATTGCCCCAACTACCTATCTCCAGCTACCAGTGACCATACTGAGGCATCTCCCAGCTGTTTTTAGGGGTGCAGACCCCCATGGGCGCATCAGGACTGTGTTCCGGCAAGCTGCTAGCACAGTGCAGGGGTGCATTGGCAGGCAGCACCTTCTCTGGGGCTATTTAGTTCACCAGCCACCGAACTCACCCTCCAGGAAAAACAAGGCACGCAGTTGCAGCTGATGCTCTCTGCTCTGCTTTTGGGGCAACACACACCTGGGGAGGGGCAGAACAGCCCCAGTGGTGGCTGCAGAGCATGGGAGCAGTGGTGGGGATGCGGATGCTCTCTGAGAACTTGCTTGCCTTCAGACCTGGCCTTTGCAGTCAGTAAAACTTGCACAAACTTGTAATTGTTAACTAGTTCTCCCATAGTGGACTTGTTATTTTTTCAGGACAGGGTTTGAAAATGCTAGATATCTACAGTAGTAAAGATTTTATTGTGCTGTCAATGGACTGTAAAACTTGATTACATGACACTAGGGATTGCCTAAACTTTGTTCCCACTGATGCAACTGCTCGGGGTCGGAGGGATGTGAGTAAGGAAGGTGGCTTCGAGTCACGTCTGGAGGTGGTTTAGCACGAAGGGCAGGAGCCAGGAGAAGCCCACTCCCACCCAGCTGCACCCTTCGGCCAAGTGAGCCCAATGTGGAGCCAAGGACCTGGGTGGTCACGGGAGGCATGTGTATCGGAAATGATGGATAAACATTTGGCCTGTCGCTGCCTAATCACACGGAAAACATAGGGAAGCACAACCTGGAAGGAGTGAGCTGAGATTTTTCTGCAGAAAAAACTTTTCTGTTGAGAAATGGGCTCCCCTGTTGGCCCCTTCTCTCAGTTTGCTGCTGACATGGGACTTTTTCATCTAAGTCAAAACTTTCCGCAGTTTATATCCGTTTTATATCCATTTATATCACTGCTAGCATTTTTCATATTTCAAAGGACCATTTATGGTAAGAAAATACAATTTCCAATAAATAATCAAAGTGATCATATTTTGGAAGGGCAAAAAAAATCATAGTAGGAAACTTTTGCAAAAAAAAGATTGGCCCATGCTGAACTTTGAGCCAGCATGATATCTTTTTTCCTTCCAATAAATCTTCTGGCTTATTTCTGCACCCAAACTACAGTGAGCCAAGAACGATTCCTGAACACTTGGGTACAGTCAGCCGTTCCCCTGCTGGGGCATGTTGCAGAAATACCATGAGTTTTTCAAAGCTACCTCCAGGGTTTGGTTTGCCTAAAGTAAGAGAAGCAACAGACTAATAACATGGCACTTCCAACACAAAATAAAATAGCTTTTTTTTTTTGCTACATCGGTGGGGTAAACCATGGGGAAGGGGGAAGCCCATCAGGGAAGCTACTCAGAAGGGAGAAGGTAGTGAAGGTGGCCTTCTTATAAAGTCCCACTGTCAATAAAACACGAGTTCAGGTGAACCCAGGTAACGTTCAAAAGTGCAAGAATGAAAACCCTAAATGGCAAATCTCAGTGTGTGATTAACGTGAGGAATATTCTGCTCTGGAGCCTTTCCAAGGTGACCACTGGCCTGAGGTCCATTGGACCTCATGCACTGTGGTGACTGCAGGAAAACAACTGCTAAGGGGATCCATAGGGTAATTCTGCAAGTTGTCCCCTTCATGTGAGATGCTGGATGGGGGCTCCCTGCTCTGGAGGAAGTGTAAGTGGCACAAGGCTTCTGCTCCTGGCTTTGACAACCTACTTCAAATTGGGTAAAATGCCAGGTTTTATCCTGTGTGGCTGCTAATTCCCCATCTTCTCCCAGGAGAAAGAAGGTCTGAGTAAGTGAATTCCCTGTACTCGTATCTTGCTGAAACCTGAGACCCTCTTCATGGGTATACACTAGGTCATTCAAGTACATCCAATATCTTTTTTGAGGGGAAGGGAGACAGAGATAGTGTTACACATTGTGCAGAAATGCTATTAACTGTAGTTGAGCATCACAACTTGGATTTATTAGCACAAGGCCGAAAGACCTACATGGCAGGGGATATAACAGATAACCTTGTCTCACATCCGTTTGAGCAAATGACCTGTACGCTCAACAGAGATTTAGCACTTCTCACAAGCCTTTTTGCAATCACAGTCATTTAGCAATCATATGATACTTCATACTTAAAGCCATGATAGAGGCATACGGGACTTCCTACCTCCTAGATGCTGACGGACGAATTGCTTTGGCTACTCAAGAAATCAAGGGTCTGGTTTGAGTGTCAAGGCATTCTGCTGATTTTGATGAACTTCCTTCTGATTTATACTGTGTGTGTAGAATCAGTCTTATTCTAAACTAAACAAGCAGCAGAGTTCAAACAGATGAAAATGTCTCCTTTTCAATGGTGTTGAGCACTTGTAGTCTCAAAATTGAGAGCAATGGGAAGTTGAAAGATCATCTCACCCCCATCATTTAAAATAGGCCTTTTCAGGTTGGGGAAAAAAAAGTATACTTTGGTGGCAGAAAAGCCGAGCACCAGAGGTATCAAAAACACGGGGTAATATTGTGAAAGGGAGAGAGAGCTAGTTCTGTTGCCAAAATCAGACAAATGAAGACAGTGGACCACCCCTCACCCATCGTCTCCTATTAAAAGTGAATTTACTAGCCAGAATGGAGATAATCAGCTATCTCCTGGTTTTCACTGGGATTTACCAGAAATGTTTCTTGGTGTCGAAGACACAATTTCGGGCAGAGCCCCAGAGAGATGAGCTGAGGTGCTCTGAGCTCTCACTTGTAAACAGGAGAGACTGAGTCTCTGCTCTGCTTACACCCAAACAGGAATTTGAAGGAGCACCTGGCAGATGAAGGAAGGGACCTGCCTTTCAGTGGGCGAAGAGGGAAAGACATACATACAAAATTTCACATACAAAATTTCAAATGCTCTAACTCTGACCCCGTGCTCAGCTAGAGCGACTACCCAAGGTCTCCTGCAAAATGCAGGTGTTATTCCTCCCCCAGCCCAAGCTGTGGATGCGTGCCTCTCGCTGTGCACTGCATGGCCAGCGAGTGGGGCCACGGATAGCCTCAGCACAATAATGTGTTTTCCTTCCTTAAACACCTGACAGTAGCATGGTCTCACGGACAACTTGGTCCCATCACTGCATACTTTCCAAGGTGATATTAATCAAACAGATTAACATGTTTGCCTTTAATTTACATTTCAGAAACAGCTGTTGAGCCACCTCAATGCCAGCAGTGCCTATTGCCAGCATTAGTGTCATTAGTAATCATTGCAGATGTAATAGCATCATTATCTCCTGCTAAAAGGGTCACTGATGGCTCAGGACAGAGCTTCAAGGAAGCAAAAACAGGTCAGATGAAATGAGATGGAAACTGCAAACTGTTGCTTCTATCTTAAATTGCATAAAGACCTGTTGATGCTACATAGAGGGAAATTAATGTGCACAAGCAGCAAAAATTTTGGCTGGAGTGTCATCAAGAAGGCGGGGCTCACACTAACTCTTGTGTCACTTGGGCTAGTGTAAAACATATAAATATTGGAAAGAGAGAATGGGGATATCACTACCAACCAACCAGTCTTCATTTCTCAGAGCAAACTTCTCTCCATATCTTGCTGCTGCTTCTTTGGGTAAGTCTGATTGCCGCCCTTTTGGCTTCTACCTGTTTTGCAGAGCCGTTTTCTTAAGTTGATGTAGTTGGTGGTGACAAGTGCTGGCTTGCTAGTCCAAGAAAATGAGGTCTCCTCCAGTCTTTGAGCACATTGTGCTGGTTTTGGGCCATCATCATAAATAACAGCCCATTATGACTTGGCAGAGAGGGTTTTTCCTCTGAAGGTGTCTGCTGATCTCAGCTCTCCTGTGCACGTATGCTACAGGGCTCAGTGGCATAGCTCTTCCAGTCTAGTTTGGCTGTTTGGGGGAAGATAACAGGGAGGCCAGGACTGATGTGAACATGTGGATGGAGATGGACTTCTGGTAATAATCATTAGCCACTTACTGTGACTTGTAAAGTCTGATGCAGAAAGCTCTCCTTCTCTCTCAAGCTATGTAATCTTTAGAAAGTCCATCTACTTTGATCTCATTTTCACGGACATAAGATGCTTGATAACAACCTGTTTCTCCCTCCTAGACCTCCCTGTGTCTCCTCTATCTCTTAAACCTAGGCCTCACCCTGATCACCATGGCTCTCTGGATCCGATCGCTGCCTCTCCTGGCCCTTCTCGCTCTTTCTGGCCCTGGGACTAGCCACGCAGCTGTCAACCAGCACCTCTGCGGCTCCCACTTGGTGGAGGCTCTCTACCTGGTGTGTGGAGAGCGGGGTTTCTTCTACTCCCCAAAAGCCCGACGGGATATTGAGCAGCCTCTAGGTAAGTCAGGCTGGCCTTGAACGCAATTATATGCTATGTGATGCAAACGGCAACAACCGCCTATCTTTGACGGTGACACCAGGAACGTCCTTGATGGGGAATGCCAGGAATACATTTAACATACCAACAACATCACATTTCCAATGAAAAGCTCTTCAGGTTAAAAAGGCAGATGGGATGGCAGGCAGGGAAAGAGAATTTATGAGGCAAAAGGAATTGTGGCTGAAAACTCAAACTTGTCCAGTTTTTTCTGTGGCCATTATACCAGCCTGGGAGTGTTCATGGAAAATAAAGGTGGAATGAAGACAGTAAGCCTCATTCTGCCCCGAGACACGATCAGTTGTCCCCATCCTATTCCTGACCCGTGCTTGTCTAGTATATTCATAAAAACCTCCAATGAGGAAGCTTCTGCCTCTTGAAACTGCCTGTTTCCATGCTTAACTGACCTTCTTCTCGAGTGTTTCTTCTCCATATCTAACCTGAACATCCTTTGCTGTAAATAATTTATTGTCTTCTTTGAGAGCCTACTCTTTTCTTCTTTGTGGCTGCTTTTCAAAATATTTGAAGATTGTTCCTATGTCTAGTTTTAACCTGCTCTCAGCTAAATCCCCTCTACACCCCTCCACTACCTTCTTAGGTCATATTTTCTAGGTCTCTGTCCATGCAAATTGTTCTGCATTTGATCTGCATCCTTTTACTGACTGGTGATGCCTGGAGAAGCATATAGGACACCAGCTGAGGCCTTGCCAGTGCCAAATAGAGTGAGCAAACTGGATTAATGACATTACATGTTTTTCACACCATGTTCCTGACTACACAGGTGGTTTGCCTTTTTCAAATCAGCACTGCACTGTTGATTGATAGTGATTACTGTCTTTCTTGGATGCCTTGGCCCTCCAATGGGTGGATAAGCAGTCCTTGAAGGACCGCTACCACAGTCAGACCCTCGTCCTGGATGTGGAATGCAGTCTTCCTGCCTACCTTTATCGTCTTTCTCATTTCTTACTGAACAGCATCCCATATTTTCAGTGTTTCTGTAGTTTCAAACATAGTTTTTAGTGCTAATCTTGCCCTTCAAGAGGCTTGCAGCCCCCAGAGCTTTATATTGTCTCTTATTTAATGGTGGTGAAATGTTGGTGGAGCTGCTTTTGTTCCCCTCCTCAGGACTCCTGTACTACTGACAAGTGCAAGAGCTGAGAGGCAGGAGGAGATGACAGCCCTGCCCACACCCGTTCAGTGCCAGGTCACTGCCCCCCTGGTCCAGCACTTTCTGTCTGCATGGCAGTGCAGGTGGGATAAGGCACTCCAGAGAGCTGCCCTTCAACATGGTGTCTGTACCTAGGTGGGGCCAGGACCTGTAATGCTCCAGCTGTAATGCAAGGATAATGTCTCTCCTGGAGATGGGTACCTTCTCAGCTTTAGCTCCTCTATGAATCCAGGAAGTACACTCTCTCTTCTGTCTTCCAAGCTACTTTGAATAGATGTAGAAGAGACCCCTGCCTAATCCCAGTCATTTTAACATTTTAAGATGGACCATTACTTAACTTCTACTGACTATGATACGCCTCTTCCACCAGTTCTTTTCCTGTCACACAGTGGTTTCATTTGGCTCCATTTCCTTCTCTTGCGCATGCAACCATCCCATGAAATAGTCTTAGAGGTCTTTGGAAGGTGAAGCAAGGTAATGTCATAGCAGAGGGTTTGCTATGATTTTTTTTAAATAGCCAGCTGGGCTGTTAGTTGCTCCCTTCTCTGATGATTTGTTTCTGATGACCACCATGAACGGGCTGGAAGTTTTGTTAGCCAATTCCCTAAATACTGCATTGAGAATTTCACCAGAGCCAACCAGTTGGAAAGTATCTGAGGACTTTCCACCTCTTGTTCCAGGATTTTTGCCTGAGCCACCACCTCTTTGTCACATAAACCGGTTGTGTTTACAGTCTGCTCACAGCTGGTTTAAAGGATGAAGACAAGTAAATCACAAAACATTCACTAGCTGTTTCCTCTCCTCTTTAATGTTGGACTAAACCTTTCCTAAATTTTCCTCCTAGCATACTAGCGTAATGATTTCTTGTTACTCTTGTGCCTTGTTCATTGCATCATGCTTTGGGGGCTTGGGGATTTTGCATCTTGAGCTGTACTTTCATATTGCCCTAGAAACCTCATCTCATTCTTGCTTTCCAGGCATTTTCTTTTTGTTGTTAGGGCCTCTTTTCCTCCTACAGGAAAAAATCTGTTTTATTGTCCATTTTGTATATTTTCATTGAGCAACTAAAACCTGAACAGTTCTGTCCACAAGTTTTCAAGTCCCCACCAGCAAATGAGACATTCTGTTGAATTTTGTCTCTGTCCAAATGCCCAAATTCATCATTCCTTCTAAAAACTCGCCCCCAGCAGTGAACATGGACACACACAAACACTTTTGCCATCAGCTTGGGGCTACATGCAGACAGCCAGCAGGAGCAGGCTGTCCAGGACCAATTGGGAAATGCTTCCAGCCCCATGAGTGGACGGTCCTTGCAATCCCACAGACATCCCGGTTGTTTGTCCAGGCTCCCAGAAGGGTGGGTAACTCCCAGAGGGGGTCTGCAGTCCCAAGCAACTCATCTCTCTGGAGTAGACAAGCCCATTTTACTACCTTATTTAGTAGCTGCAGGGAGGGTGCAGGGTTTCTCTTCTTCTCCACATGCCTGCCTCAATAAAGCCCTTGTCCCTCACACTGCTGATGTCCACTCAGCTCAGCTCCTTCTAAGCATCATAGGATTAATTTGGCACAGGAAACACAGAGCCTGAAGGTGCTACAAGCAGCATCAACCTGGGGAAACAATTGCAACTTTTCCCCCATTTTCCAGCCAACTCTGGCTTAAAAATCTGGTGTCTGCAAGGGGGGTCTCTGCAGGGTGCAACAGCCAGGGCTGATGCTGTCTGATGTCCCATGGCTTGTCATTTTCTTCCCTGGCAGTGAGCGGTCCCTTGCACGGTGAGGTGGGAGAGCTGCCCTTCCAGCAGGAAGAGTTTGAGAAAGTGAAGCGAGGGATCGTTGAGCAATGCTGCCACAACACATGCTCCCTCTACCAACTGGAAAACTACTGCAACTAGCAGCACGGCCAGCAGCGGGGAGCTTGCAGGCCACAGGCAGAAACACGCACTTGCGCTACTGCACCTTCAAAGCAATTGAATAAACATTGTGGATCTATTCAAAGGACTGCGCCAGTTCATGCATCCACAGCTTGGGGAGGGGGCGCTGATGTTGACTTTAGGGTGTCATCATCTGTGCTTGGGTAAGGCAGTTTTAAAAGGTCCTGGAACCACCCATCATGTTACGCTATTCTCCTGTCCAAATTAACTCCCTGGGAGGGAGGGAGGGAGAGAGGAGAATTACGCAGCACCGGAGCGTGTACACAGAGCTGGTTACCCCAGTACCCAGGGGGTGAGGAGGAGAGGGCAGAGAGGTTTGAATGAGATTTATCTTTCTAGGGAAACATTACAGTGGAATATCTGTGGCAATGTCATGCTGATCAGCTTCCTGCAGTTCACAGCCCAAATATAGTGAGGCAGCTGGGAGATCAAACTTCCTCAGCTGCGTAATGGAAACAGTTCAGATTAAGCAAAGAATTAAGTCACCTATTAATTGTACCCAGAAAAATCATGGACGACAGCCATGACCAATTTAGAAAATGTGTCCAGTTCCCCTTTCTGCTTGTGGGAGGCCCAGGCAGAGCCCTTGCTGTGGGACGTGCTTGTTGCTCTCAAGTATTTGACAGGTTGCGTGCAGAAAGCAGATTTCATTCAAAAGGAGTTTTGAGTGTATCAGCCAAGAGCTGGGCATTCCAGGGCAGCACCCCTGACCCTGTTGCTGCAAACCTCTTTTGAATATCTGTCCCCAAGTTCACCATTTTCCAGGAGAAAATGCTGTCACGTCAATGTCAACTGGATGGGATGGCAGGGAGCATGGGGAAGAGTCATGTACCCTCTGCGGAGGGTCTCCCATGCCTCTGCAGTGGAAGCCATGCTGGAGGTCCCTGCAGGATGGGCACATCCTGGCATAGGTGGCAGCTGTGGCCGGGACTGTATTTTGCTGGTGGCAAATTTTGAAAACTGGTCTGAGAGGAGGCTGTGGTTTTAACAGCCTCTTTCACAAACTGGATTCGACTGCCTCCATCAGAGCTGTGCAGATGGAAGCTGCCATCTCATACCTGCCAGGATGCATTGCTCTTATTCTTATCATGAGCACAAAACTGGCAGACTGAAAGGCTGGAAGAGCAGCTGGAGGAGCTGCTGAGAAGTCAGAACCATAAAATAGGAAATCAGAAAGCACCAGTGATTCCCCGTGGTGACCATCCATATGGGCTTCCTTGTATCCAAGAGCTTGTGACAGGGGGCCCCTCCTGCAGCTGCCACACCAGTGCTGCTCTGCTGTTGCTGCTCCCTCAACCACCTTTACATCCCTCTCCATTGCCCCTTCCTCCAGGCCCTGCTGAATATTCCCAGCAGCAGAGCTTGCCGCTGTGAGAGGCGCCCTTGGGCCAAAATCTTGTGGTTAGGAAAGCATGGCAAGACACTTGCTGTTTCTGAGCTACCTGGCTCCCACCAAACCTCACAGTATATAACTCTAGTGATGTCTATAGGGGTGACCTTAGAAACAGTTCTCCTGCCTGTCATGGTGCCACATGAGATCAGGACTGGTGTTACTGCAACAAAAATAGCAGAGATATTTCTCATGGTAAGGCCACCATCATATTCAGGCATGCAATGGAGTTCCAGCAATCCCATCCATCCATCCATCCCAAGACAATGCCACCCTGAGCCCAAAGGCACAGAAGAGATGCCGCCATTGGGTCTGCTTGTACAGTCTGGAGGGAAAGCACATCCAAAAGAAGTGCTCCCCACCACAGTTGAAAATCCAAGGCTTGTTGGCGTCACCTGGACTTGTTCTGCATCACCTAGGGCCAAGATCCTGCACTAAGCATCAGGGTTCCATGGAAAGCAGGCTCTTCTGGAACAAGAGTGAAAATTTCTAGTGCAAATCTGAGATTTCTGTCTGTACCTACCTGACAAAATTGTACAAGTCTGCTGATGGGAAAGGTTGGAAGCATGACTACTGGAAGAGAAAGAGGTGGTGTAGGAGGAGCCTTGATTGCCGGACTGCCAGACTGGTACTTGCACTTATCCAAGTGCTGCATAGTCGTGATGGAGACAGCTGGGAGGAGAAGGATACAGCAATATATCTGTGGAGATACCTCTAGCTTCTCTAGAAACAGGGCACATGGGTCAAACTGAGGACAGGCACAGACCAGAGTCTGGAGCTCTCATTCATAATATCAGAGATGCATCTTGCATTTCAGAGATAGCTTACATGCGTTCAGCCCCAAAGGGACCAGCGGTCACTTGCAGCAAAGTCGAGCTCCTGCAGCAGAGCATGGTGGTTCCTGTGTTTGTCCCAGGGCTGTTTATCTGCTGGCACTCCCATCCCAGCAGCAATGCTTGGGCAAAACAGCTCTTCAAAGATGCCCAGCTCGTTTCTTGCCCTGTGCCATTGTTTGGTTTGCTCATTTGTTTGTTTGCTTTTTCTGAATGCTCTCAATTAGGACTGGTTGGGAAATTGCAAATGCCACGTTTTTCGCTGGAAAATGTTGATTCATCAAAATCAGCACTTACCGCAGGGCCGGACTGGTTTTAGCAAGGCAGGATTTGAAAGGATAAAGGGACGCGGGAGGTTCAGGTGCCCGCTCTGCAGGCATCAGAGCAGGGATTTCATCCCCTGTGCCCGATTGCCCAAGACCACATGCTAACCGCCAGGCTCTGGGCTACCCCAGGGTGGACTCATCTTCTTTTGCTGAAAAATTCCAGGAGGTTTCAGAAAACATAGAGTGGGAATTGATTCGAAATCTTAAGATGGGGCAGGACCATCCTCTCTTACCCGGCTCAAGATGCAGTCTGCTATTTTTGCAGCAGGTTTGGATGCTAAGTGAGATGAGGGTCTGGATATACTGGGGGCCCAGCTGGTGATTAGCTGGGGCTGGAGCAGAAAAGGGAAGGATGAGGAGCTGAAGAGAGAAGGGTGAGAAGCAGAAGGGGGTAATGATGACCATTCCCCACTATTCCCCTGCCTCCTGGGAAGAGGACACAGCAGGTGCCTCAATGGAGAAGGGAAGAGGCGGGGTGACCACCCAGGGTAGGAGAGGAAGGGATGGCCCCATGTCTGCTCTGGAGACCCAGGCAGTCTGAGCTCTCTCCAGAGCACATGCAGCTGCTGTTGTTCCCTTCCTCCCCAAAGCAAGAGCTGTCTTGGAGGCGTATGGCATACGGTGAGCTGCACTACTCTCCAGGAGGTGCAGGAGAAAATACTGCATCAGTTTAAAAGTGGCAGAAAACCTTAAAAAAAAAAAAAAAAGGCCTTTCCATAACTGAAAATAACATAAAGGGCTTGGACAGGGCCAGGTCTTCACTTTTTAAAAGTTGCTGCAAGGTGAAGGCCAAAGGAGAACAAAGGTACTTTTTCCCCTTTTTTCTGGGACCCCAGGGAAGGAAGCCTGAAGGCAACCCTACACAGTTTCCACACTGGAGCACATGGCTCCTCGGCTTGCAAACGTGATGCTGCTGGCTCGCTGATCCTGTGCTGCGGCAAGGTGTGCAACGTTAGTCCCCTACCCCACCCAAACCTGAGGATGGGCAACAACCCAGAGCGTCCTTAAATGTGTTCCAGGGTGAGATTTCTCTATAAAGCCCCCCTCAAACCTCTGTGCACTTGCCCAGGCCGTTCCCTGCTGTCAGATGGGCTTGGGAGATGCCAGATCTTATGGATTCCTGCAGGAGAAGTGACTCAGGGACAGGGAATGCTGCATCCATTGACCTCCCTTCCCGCTTCCCCTCCTGACCAGCTTTGCATTGTGATCTTTGGGAAGCAAATGCATCCAACCCCCTTTATTCTGACTCAGCAGTTGCTTTGAAGTGATTTTTGCGGTAGCGGTGGGGCATCATGCCCAGCAAAAATATCTTGGCTCTGCTACTCTTGCAACAAACTTCCAAAGGTCTCATGCTAGCGGTGGAGGGCAATTTGAAGAGAATGCAAATAAAGACTTCGGTTCATTCATGCTACTTGAATAGAGAATTGAATGCTGAGCCACAGAGGGGATTGCAAGACAAATTCTTTGGGCTGCCGAGTTGTTAATGTTGCCTAGAAAAGAAAGGACCAAAGTTGCCCCTGTTTCCTGCATGTGTGAATCCTTACCCAAAAGGGCTCCACTCCAGTTTTGAGGAAAGGGGACCGATGCTGACAGAGAAGGGAATGGAGGGGAGCTGCTGTGGGGCACTGACCAGCGGGGTCCATGGTGGCTGGGTGACCGACCATGTCCTCCAGGTTGCTGGATGGGCTGCATTGCTCTGGCTTATCTGGAGAGGAAGGGAAGGCTGCCACTTTCCCGGAGCTAATACGACTGTATTATTTCCTTTTCCAGGAAGCCACAAATAGAACACTGTCTATTACCCTGGGAACTCACAGATTCACTTTATATAAGAAAGACCCATGCTATACCCTGGGTTTTATTTTTTTTTAACCATCTTATCAGCTTTTTAGGAAACTCTAAACCTGCTTACCACAGCCTCTCTCCTTATCTGTAAAGTGATTTCTTAGTAACTGACTTGCAGTGATGATGAGTTGGAAAGCATGCAGTGAGCAGATTCAGTGTTAACACCCCAAATTACCTCTGATTTAGACCAACCTCACCAAAGACACTTATTTTGAACAAAAACCAGCCCTTCTTCCTTCTTCTTTCACCCTAGGCAGGAAGAAAGCAACAGGTCAGGCTATAAATTGATCTGGAAAGTCATTGCTAGCACATTGTTTCTGGGTGAATTATTCCTGCATGCAGCAGGGAGGAAAGAGGCCTTTTTTTTTTCCAAGCCCAATGCCAGGCTGGCTCTCACATCCTTCCCGGTTCTGTTGGGCAGAGCAGGCGGGAGCAAACCTGGGACAATAATGGGAAGCAAAGCAAAGTCCATAGGAGCACACAAGGAAATGATGTGAGCCTTAATCCTTTCCCTCCATCCCCAGCCAGCTTCAAGACTGGCAGTAGGATGTGAATGAAGCATTTGGGCTCCTCCAAGCTCCTTTCTGGTACTGAAAGAGCCAGCCAAAAAATGGCTTCTTTTTTTTCCTGTCTGGTAAATGCCAGGATTTCCAGGATGCGCGTGGTTGCTCACACTGAAATTTCCCACAAAATGTTTTCAGATTTTGGAAGAAAATGGATAACAGAAATAAATTTGGCTTTAGATTTCCTGGCTGTTGTCATTTGGGCTTTGCAATGCTGGATTTTGGGGGTGGGGGTGTTTTAGAGAACTGCCAACTTCTGAAATGTAACTTTTTGTTGGAAAATAACACGGCTTCCTCTTTTCTAATCAGAAAACGGAAAATGAAATATAAATGACACCACCCACCCTACATTGACGATAAACCATTCTGTGGAAGTTTCAATGGAAAAAAATTCTACCCTTTTTTCCACTTACCAGAAACCTCCTCTGCTTTGGAGGCTGGGACCCAACAGGGTCCTGGTTCTACAGATGTGCCTGCTGGCAGATCTTGCACACCCAAAATTCCAGCTTTTCCTATCTGGTATGGGAACATTTGGGGGAATTTTTAAAACTTATCCTAAATAAATGGTGTCTTGTTCACTGGGCTTCCGCTGATTTCAGTGCTGAGAGAGAAGTAGTGGAAACAGCTCGAGACCTGACCCGTACCTAGTAAATGCACATCCAGGGTGCAAATCACAGCATGCTCCTCTTCTGCCTCTGAAATTGCATTTTCAGTCACTTTTTAAACATCTGCAAGCTAGACCTGGCTGAACATTTTTACAAATGCTGACACCTTGTCCTGAGATAATGAATTCCAGCCCCAAATGAGGAAAAAAACCTGACCCCACAAAATTCTGATGAAATGTGGACAGGTTATTTTTCAGACCTGGTCCCAGTGCAAGTGTTACAAGGCAGGTGTCCAAAGTGCCTCTCTGTGCACTCACATGTGTTTTGGCCGATCGAAATGTGGGTACTTCCTGGCAGGGAGGAAGTGGTGGTGGGGAGGGGATGAGGTCGACCTCCAGCTCATGCAACTGGGGTGGGATGGTGGCACCTTGCTCAGGTTGGCTTGTGCCAAGGAGGCGGGAGGACCACCTTCTTCTCTGAGAAAATCTTCTCAGAAAGCGCTCCTCCGGCAGCTCCTTCGCTCCTGCAAGATCACTGACCTCACCCTGGGGACACCAAGTGGCACTGAGCACTGACGTCATGCCTGTTTTTCCTTTATGGTTTTGACTACAGAGCCCCAATGTCATTCTCGAGATGCTTTCCCTTAATCTTCACCCCACGGAGCCATTGCTTTGACTGTCCCATTTTGCTGTGCGTACCATTTAAGAACATAGGACTGGGAGCTGCTTTCAAGCCATTCGCCTTGGCCCTTGCTAACCTCCCATCACTGTGCCTTCTTCATCTCCAAAAAGGCTTTTTACATCCTGATTTTCTCCTTTAGCCTGTGTGCAGCTTTAGTTTCTGGAACCTTTCCTGAGGAATTCATCCTCTCCTGTTGAGCTTCACAGTCCTCACAACCTGGAAAAGATCCTGAGGTTTCACATATCTGTTCAGAGCAAAGCAATTATCTGTGGCTCTGTCACTGAAATAGGGCACCACAAAAATGCTGGGAATCTGTTGAAGCCAGATTCCTGCGACGGCTTCCCCTTCTTCTGCAGTCCCAGCTGTTGCCAGGGGATGGAGCGCCAGGCAGCCCACAGCTGGATGCAGCAGCCCTGCCTGTAGCTGCCGGGCACCACCGTCTAAGGCAGGGGCAAGTGCCATGGGCACCAGGGAACCCCTGAAGCAGGGCAGGAGAGATTAATAAATACAGACCATGCAAGAATTTGGAGGAAAACTCGCTGGAGCTGTGATGCTGGAGTAAGACTTAGCACCAAGACCATGGGAATCAATGGAGCTGGGTCAGCAAGGAGATGGCTGGAGCCCTGTGAGCAAACCCATTGACTCATGGGCTGTTCCAGATGGTGATGCCAGACCTCATCATCGTGGCCAGTGACCTGGAGTGATGATGAGTTAGGTTGCTTCTGCTCTTACTCTGATCTTTTTATAAAGGTGGTATTTCTCCAAGGAGGATTTTGGTTGTGTTTCTGAACACAGCTCTTGAAGTTGGGTCTACCAGCATGGCTCTCATACCCCAGAGCACCCTCATTGCCAGTCCAATTATCACCCTGCCTTGTGCTCTGGGGAAACTTTACCTGCCCAGTGTTTCGTCAGATGTAGCATGTACCTATGGAGTGTTTTGGATCAGATGGGCATGTGTTTTCAAGACAGAAATCCTCTTTTCAGAAGACCTAGGTATAAACCCACAACAGTCTCCTGCCCCAAAGAGCCTGTGCTGTGCAACAAAACCCTGGACTCTTGTGGCTCGTCCTGGCACTGAAGGACTGCCAGAGCACAGAGTATAAATATTAATGTTTCAAACAGAGCTGAGACGTCTACCCAACCAGCATTATCACTGGGCTGGTGCTCAAATCCTCACTCCCGCCCGCTCACAAGGCATTTGATGGCATCACAGTCCTTCTCCTCAGCCGTGACACAGCTTTGATCAGATATTCTGCTGCTGGGGATAGCCATTACCACAGCCGACATCTCTTCCCGGCGAGGATGAGGCCCTAACGAGGGGTTATGAAATGATGTTGTAGCCAGCAGAGGGAGCGCTCAGAGTTCCAGCGATGCACCGGGATGGCTTGGGAAGTGCCGGGAAATATGTATTAAACCCTGGCCGGAGCAATAGGGCGCTGAAACAAAGATTCACCCTGGCTTAGCCACCAGCCTGGTGATGCTCAGCTGTGAAAGGATGGGAGAATGGATCTGCCCCTGGAGACCTTGGGTACCGGATGAGCCAGAGATCAGGATCCCCACTGAGAGACATGCTTGAGCCTCTTAGGTCATTTTGCAGCACCCGCTCTTAGCTGTCAAGTGAAATTCCCCCATTAATTCAGTTCTAGGTTTGGGCTCTCACAGTTGCTTTCCAACTCAAGTAATTTCTGCAATTCAATTATTAAGGAATCATTCCTATAGCATTTTATTTCCAAAGCAATTTATACCTCCAACCCAGCACCAGCTTAGTCCTTGTGCCTCATGTCGGTGCTGGAGCCAGGAGGGACTTGGCGGGCTGGGAGCTGCGGGAAGCTCGAGTGTTTTAGGCAGAGCTTCATTTGAATTTAGGCCAAATAGAGCAGCACACAGCTAATTTGTATTACTTTAGTGAATTAAAGACTTAACATCTGGCAGTATCTGTAACAGCCTCTTGTCTTAGGAAAAAGGTCTAAATTTTTCTCCATGAAATGCCTCAGTGGTGGGGGGATGTCTCCGCTCACATACAATAATAGAAATATAATTAGTTACCCAAATGCACATCAGCAAAGACTTGTGCCCAGTCCCTTCCTAACCACGCGGATCCCCCAGGTTTTTAAACTAAGACTCTTTAAGCACCAATGGGCAATTTTGCAGCTTGTGTCTCTGCAGATCAGAAACTAGAGAGAGTAATGTAACTAAGTCAGGTGTCTCTGGGATTGAGTCAGGACAAGCCCACAAGGGGATCCTGATGTGGATGAGATAAATATGTCATTAAATCACTTGCAGAGTGAGGTTATGTAGGGAAAGCAGAGCACTGAGTGTTAGGAAGATGTTGTGGATGATGAGCACAACCACAGGCTGATTAACACCCCTTGAAAACCTGATAAAAAACAATGGGCCACATTTTCACCGCTAAATACATCAGGGATGAAAGGGAGCTCCGTGAAGGAGCAGAAAAGAGCAGCAGGAATGACCTGACCTGCCTGAAACCTGCTTTTCTGCCAGAAAACAAAGCAGCTCGCTGTACTTACCTGTAAAAAGGTTGAGAGAGAGACTTGGTGACAACCAAGAGGGTGGCTGTGAGAAGAGTCCTCATGACGAACAGCGGCAAAATGCCTTATAAGATTTAATGCCTGGAAGGTGAAGTTAAGCCCATCTGGGCTGGAGTGGTGTTTGGTGGGCAAAAGGCAACTGCCTCAGTGGGACAGTTCAGTTGTTGTCACGAAAGATTTGCATCGCTTGAATCAATGGAAGATGAAGCTTGTTCAGCGGGACCCGGTTGCTCACCCAACATCTGGGATGGCATGTAGAAAATTCCCCTTTCTCCACTCAAAACTTGTATTTGAGGCTTCCCATGTTCCTGATGCTCTCACTGCTGCTCCAGACCCATTGCTCCTCTTTCTGCTTTGTCCCCTGAGAAAAAGGGGAGGGTGGCAGTGAGTATTTACACCCTACAAATAGGGGGTGTGGGAGCTACTGGGGAGTCTTGCTATTGCTGTGAGGGGCTCCTCTGCAGCACAAAGCAATACACGGATGAGGCATGGTCAGTGAAGGTCTCTGCTGGAAAACAACCCTGTTTTGCAGCCCATAGGCCCCTCACAGGCGAGATGTGTGAGTGAACCCTGCCACCAGTCCAGGCAGTCTGCTGATGTTACTGTTCCCTTCCCAAAGCCAGGATCAAATGAGGAGAATAAATCCCCATGAAGGAAAAGAGAAGTACTTGTTCCCTCCTCCCTGCACTTGTTCTCCAATTAATCTTCCTCCCTAGTGAAGAAAAATCTCATGCAGCTCTGCAGCAGAAGACACTCTCTGCCTTACTGCCGGTGTTGTGTGCTGTTAGCTAGTCCCAGATTTTAGGTGGCAATGCCTTGACCCAAGACAGCCTGGTATTTCTAGTCTATAGCTACTCAAAATACAATCTGAGAGGAGAGCCAGCACTTGCTTGTGATGTGGGTGACTCCTTCAAATCCTGAGCCTGTCTTCATCTCAGCAAACCAGAACTGGCAAGTCTTCAGAAAGGTGAGGCGGTGAAAGCTGCAATGGGTTCAACGAAGGAATAGGGGAAAAAAAACAGTGCAAAATACCTCAAGCAGTTATTTGTTTGGACTTTTGTTAAGGTTAGCTCCAAATCAGCAGGCACAGCCAAGCTGTCAGCAAATCCATGTTAGACATGAGCAGCCCTTTAAAATTTCCACCAGTCTTAGACTATAATATCCTCCACATATGCTAATCCAAATCCCCTTTTTGACTACACCTGATGCCCAGCGCAGAATTGAGAGAAGACTTCATCCCCCAGGGCGGTGGGATCTCTGGAGTGATGCCTTTCCCCTTGGCTACCACACCATGCCTCTGTAACAAAACCTGCTCTGAAATTCATTTTATCTCACTATTTCTGATCACCAAAGCATGTATCCTCTGGACAGCCCAGCAGAGATGTGAGCACCGGCATACGCGTCCTGCCTCGCCGGGGCACAGTGAGGTTAAATACACTGGCAAAGGTCCTGCAGGAAACCCCTCATGGCAGCAGCAGCACCAGGAGATCCCCTGACCTCGTCACGGAGCTGTCCTTCTTCGCTCGATCTGGGATCCTGGCTTGCACGCTTTGCTTTCCCTCCCTGACAAAGTCACAAACCGCAGCAGGGTGGCTGCAGAGCCCGGGAATAGCCCCTGGAAGGAAGCCCCAAGGGACAGTGATTGTCTGTTGGAGACAACCAGAGCATCTTGTATGAGAAAAAAAAAAAAAAAAGCCTGTGGCTGGTAGGCTGGCTTCCCACAGCCTGTGCCGTGGCAAAGCCAGAGGAGAGGCAGGTAAGGAAGTAGCCGCTGTTTGGGTAAAGAGCGTGGCAGCGATGCCTTTCCAGCCAGGCGCCGAACACCAAAGCTGGCTGGAGCAGGTAGGTTAAACTGGGGAAAGTGCTCACACCCCCCAGCCTGTTGTGTCCAGTCTGAGTGGCTCTTGCAGCATTGCGTGGGTATCCTCGACCTCGCACCACTTCCATCTCCCAGCCCACAACTGTGGAGTTCCTGCCCTGGGCAGACGGGTTCAGGATGCAGGGATGCTGCTGCCTGCAAGAGAGCTCCATCCTCCCCCTGGGCTTAAGAGCTTGCAATGCTTTTGCCCCTAGAAGACGGTATTTTAAAAACACCACAGGATCAATCCTGGTGCTGGAAACAGGTGCTGGCACGTTCGGTACCTGGAGGCTACATGGCAGTGGCAGAGAGAAGAACAGCCCAGAAGGTGGGAACCACTGCTGAAACCCTCCAAGCGTGGTGGAAACTATTTCCTCTGCCCCAGCCCTACGCGGTAGCCTTGTGCAAATCATGCAACTCACTTGCAAGCTAGACCGTCCCCTGGGTCTCGCCTCCCCATGAATTACCATTGACCAGGGCAGGCCCTCCAAAGCAATTGCTGAAGCTCAGGGGCTGGTTTCCTATTTTATTGTGGGGATCTGGGGCTGTTTTCACTCCCAAGACCAGAACCTGGATTTGGCCATTGCTATCCTGGTGGAATCCTGCCCAGAAAAGCATGCTTTAAATTAAAAGCCAAATGCCAACATCCCAAGCTGGTTGTTTAGACTAACTGAAAAGTTTTCAGAAAAAAATCGGTCTGAGTTAAATTCCACCCCCTTTCCCCAGGAGATTGCTCCCTATCTGGTTGCCTCTCGAAGGTGGGAGCAAAGGCTTCGTAGTGAGTCATCTTTTACTTTGTATACCCCAACAGTGCTATTACTGCTTTCATGTGGGTCTCCCAGAACAGCGAGGGTGGCGGTAGGTGGGAGAAAGCATCCATGAAACAGGCATCAGCCACCGGAGGGGTTTTGTGCCCTAATTGCATGTAGGGGGATCAGTGAGGCATCCCCAGAAAAATTGCCCCACCCAAGACGCTTCTGGCTTGGGGCCGGACCTGCTGCCCTAAACGAGTGGGGTCTCAGCACGGGATTGGGATGGGAGCTCTTGAAGTACTCCGGTGACTCAGGCAAATATGGGATGACTCATGTATGTTAATTAGGGAGTGAGGGTAGTACTCAGCCTGCCCAAATGAGCCTGAAGCCCCTGGGCTGACTCACTGGAAATAGGGAGGTTCACCCAGAAAGGGACACCGAAGTGGCTTGTAAGAAACAGCAGTTGCAGGCACTCATCACCTCCGATGACGGGAGCCCTGGAGTAGGACCCAGCCGGTCTGGCTTGAAATCATTCCACAACCTCAACACTAAGATTTCCTGAAGGGAAAGCAACTTTCCTCTAAAAGTCCCTTTTAGGAGATGCCTGCGATCTGTTGCTAGATTTTTCTCTCTCCTTGTATCACATACAGGGACAAAAGAATTCATTCTATCTCTAGAAAACATCTTTTTCTTTTTTTTCCCTTTGGATTAGGTTAGTGGAGAAGAGGTTGTTCCAGTCTGGCACCTCTTGTGGTTACTGTGCTTGTTTTGACTAAAAAACATCCGTGTGATCTGTACATATTTTAAATGGTTGCCTTTAATGCAAAAAAAAAAAAAAAAATATATATACTAAGCAAAATTCTGTGCAACTTACTTCCAGGCAAAACAAAAAGTCTTCTGCATGAAGATCTACCCGATGGACAGAGATGGCTCGGCAAGAAACCCACCTGGAAAAATAAAGGGAGGAGTGGGAGGCAAATTTGAACCAGGGACGCAGTCTTCCATTGCTGCAATTACACTCGCTGATCATTAATCACATCCAGGTATTTGCATAGCTGAAGAGGCTCACCGCAGCCACCTCTCATAACGAGGGATGCCATAACCTGGGGACTGCTGAAGTTGAGAGCATTATTTCCACCAATTTTGTGTTGTCTCTTTGAACATTTGTTCATGTAGGTGTTTCAACTGCTCTCTGGCTACCGTGGCAAGAGCAGCATGTCCTGGCACTGAGCTCAGGTAAAGGCAGAGGGACCACTGCAGGGTGATGGAAGGCCATGCGCTGCACACAAGGAGTGTCACAGGGATGGAGGAGCCACGTTCAGCTTGTATGGGTTGAGGCATTAGGAGGTTGATTGTAGGGACTACATCCCACAAGCTTCACCAGGAACAAACTCACCAAGAGTTAGAAGCCCAGCACCACAGGAGGTGGCTAACGATGCGTATACCCACGTATGGATTATGCAGGGAAAGGCTCGTGGGGGGTCTCCCTTGGCCCTAACGATATCTTGTGTTGCAGTTTTCTTTAAACTGTGGGGAAGTTGGATTAGGTGAGGAATTCCACAATTTCTTAGCTTTTCAAATAACATGTCTGCGATATCACCCCAGTCTGACTCGAGCTCCCACCTGCCTTGGGAATTTGGTTAACCCTTTGCCTGTTGACTTCGGGGCTTCCACTGGGTCTTCATCAAGGGCTTTTTTGGACATTGTTATCTTTGGCTGATGAAGAGACTCAAGCGGCACCACCAAAGTGGTGCCAGAAATAGGGGGTAGTATCTGAATCACCTGCCATTTGGCTCTACCTACTTAGCCAAGTACTCGCTTCCCCCTCAGCACAAAAATACATGTGTGCACACACACGCACGCCTGCGTGTGCTATGCAAGCATACCACCTGCTGTTTTGAAAAGCTCTATGTATTTTGGGGGATTTGTGTGTGTTTACCTTCATAGTAATTAGTAATTAGCTTAGCAGTCCCAAGAGTCCTACCCTGTGAAGTCTCCTGCTCCAGGAACACCAGGATCTGCACAAAAACCTTTCTTCTCCCACCAGAGCCTTTCTGAAGCACCATAAAAAAGTTTCCCCTGCATCACACAGGATTGCATTATACCTATTCGCCCTGCACTAGTTGGAGATGCCAGCCCCACCTATACACTTGTCCTTGAAGGTTAAATAGCCCCAATGGTCAAGAGGTGACAGCAGAGATGAGGCTTTCAAGGGTGTGGGGTCCCAAATGGAGCCATGCACAGGAAGCCCAAAGCCGTCCCCGTGCATCTTCCACCATCCCTCCACCCACTGTACCCATGTGAGAGACCCTGGGAGCCTCCTGCCAGGATGAGCTGGTGACATCCCCAAGCCCACCCTGGCTGGGTCCTGGCTCAGGGCGCAATCCTCAACTCTGCTCTGCCAGCGCCACACCACACTATCGCTTTGCTTGGTGGATTTTTCAGCAGCAGAGTATAAACATTTCTAGTGAAGTGCACTTAGTGTAAGTTGCTTTGCCAAGTGCTGTTGCCTCCCCTCTTTCGTTATGATTATGAGAGAGTGTTTGGTTTAAGCAAGAAAACAAATTGCCCACACCTCCTGCCTCCCCGTGGGTGTCCATCACCTGTGGCAAGGGCAGCATGGTCTGGAGGGGATGCTGACAGCACAAGCGTCCCTGTGTTGCTGCTTCAGGAATGGGAGGGGAGGGTGCAAGCAGTGGGGACTTTATTGCAAACTCCCATACGCCTACTGCCAGACGTAGGTATCAAAAATCCCAGCTCCTGAGGGAAGGAGGCAACAGGGGACAGATTTATTCCTGCCCTGAGCTGAGGGATGGGGATGCAAACTGGAGGGAAATTAAGCAACTTGCCCGAGGTGACATGCAGATGCAGTGATGGAGGTAGGCTGCACTTGGGGCATGGGAGCCCTGGGTGAGCCCCATGCTGCCCTTTCTCCCTACATCCACAGCTGCCTGCCCCTGGGATCCCAGCCCCACATCCTCCTTTGGGATCTTCACTGCTCAGCTTGGACCCAAGGATGCTAGTGGCTGGTCGCAGCAACCCATTTATCCTGGCCAAAAAGCCCCCAGCCTGAAGGAGTGATCGGGTGGCCCCCACCAGGGCTGGCAACTGAAGGTGGAGATGGGGATCCCTGACAAAGGGGGAAGCTGTGGCCTGGGGGAGATGCTGCCACCCAACCCTCTGCCTGAAGACAATGAGAGCTGCAAACAAAGACCCGAACTGAAGCACAGCAGCAATGCAAAAAGAAAAAAAAAAAAAAGAAAAAAAAAAACAGAGGAAGAAACGCCTGAAAGATACATAGCTGGGATTCCTGAACCCCTCAGAGGTATTCGGGCTTAGCCAACAGGCTCAGGGTTTTTTTTTCAAAGCCATTAATTACACAACAGAGACATATCTGCACCACTCCACCTCTTCGTGGTAAATAAGGGCCCCACATATATTCCCTAAAATGCATCACTCTCTGCACTCAGTGCCATCACCTTTTTCAGGCACTCGGAAAAGTAACCCATCACAGGGAGATACTTCCAGCCGGCTCTTGTGTCTGATTTTTTGTGGAGTATTGGATGGACGCTCAAAGCATGCACCTCCAAAGGGCACATCTGAAATACATGAGCTGCATCAGTAGTGAATGCTGGAGGATGTGGCGGAGGGATGGAAATACTTACTCACCTGGATGCCCACTCACTCACCTGGGCAACTTTACTGAGTGAGCTGACTGCTCGATGAGGCCAAGGGGGAACTCTCCAAGAAGCTGCACCAAGGAAAAATCAGTGCCAGGACCGCACCCACCTCCGGCATGGCCCATCGCAGGTATTGCCACCAGGCACTCAGCAATGTCTGCTCTGTTGAAGCTGCTGGAGAGGACCTCAGCAGCAACTGCTGTGTCTCTTTTTTTGAGAAACAAGAATATATTAAGAGCACACCTACTTTTGCTCATGAATCCAGCCACACGCAGCCAGACTGACCAGCTCATTTGGATGCTCCCAGGAACAGGATAAAATATTTTCTAAGGGTGAACCCTGAGCTTTCCAAGTGAGGGCAGAGCAAAGCAGCGTGAGTGAGGGTGTTGTGCTGGGTGGGTGAGACACAGACATACTTAGAGGGCACATTGTGCTCCTGCTCGGAGGTGCGTGGCATCCCTGCAGTTCACTTTCCCACTGCTCAGCTCCTCGCCAGGGGACACAAGGATGCCCACTACTAGTGCTGCCTTCCCAGAGCATCCTCATCAAGATATCCCTGCAAGGAAACAGGCACGGGGTGCAGTCTTCACCCCAAAGAGTTTCTAGTCCAAAGGGTTACCCACCACCTCCCACAATGCATTTCATTCACAAGCTGTTTTGACTCAGAGCTTGCTCTGTAGACAGACCCATATTTGCACAATGCTATAAAGAGCCAACTTCATCCCCTGGTGCTTGGAAGAACTAATTGTACCCACCGGAGCTTTTATTGGTCCTTAAATGAGCTTGGACCTTCTCTTGCCCATTACATTCTAGTGAGTATTTTCATGGAAATACTTTAAAAAAAAATAAAATAAGGAAAACAGGAAATGGTGATGTGCTTAGCTGTTAATATAGGCATAGACCCATCTTCCTTCTGTGCCACTGTATTTGTTGCACATTTTTGACACAAATATTCAGACAAAACTTGGAGCTTTCCAGCCTCCCTCTGCAATGAAAAGAAGCTGGGGAGAGGGTGGGCACTTCTCTTTGTCTGCCCTGTTCCACCCTTCTTGCAAACCCCTTTTGGGAAGATGTTGGAGTCCACTTTGGCAACCAAGGATGACCAAGAGATATTTGCTGTTCCATAGATGATGGGGAGAAAGGAGACACCTGTTTCCCTTTCTGGGATCATCTCACCCTGGGACCCTTTGGCCTCTTCCTCTGGGCCACGCTGCAGATGGCATCCCAACAAGCAGACACACTGAATTTCACTTGCTGAACGTCGTTTGTGCTTTTTTAATTGCTATCTTCCACTCAGCCACTGTGAGACCCTGTGTCCTCCTTCCCACAACCTCTTGAGTCAAACAAGGCTGCTTAGGCTGGAGCTTTCCTTTAATTGCTGGGGATGTTGTATTTTAAAAGACACTACAGGAATACTAAGTCTGTCCAGCCCACAAAAAATGCATAGTTTGTCCTCCACATAAACAGGGGTGAAAACACTTGTTCTTTTTACCGATGTCACAAATTCCTCTGGCACAGTGCAATAGCTTACCTTGGAAGAACTTCATTTTTGCTTTGCTCAGCACCGTTCAGGTCCTCAGAATGCATCTGCCAACATCCCTTCTGAACACCTAAGTCCAATGAATGCTCCAAGGCATCAGTAGACCTGGGCTGGAATTGCTACAAGAGTCCCTCTTTCGCTCTGAATATGCCAAAAACACATTCTCTGCTGATGCCTAAGGACACCCCACTTTTCCCCTGCCCATATAACAATCCTGCAGCAGAAATCCCTCTGGCCTGAGAGTATGGCCCCAAAATGTTCTCCCTACCCAGGAGTGCCAAGAGCCCTGAGCAGACTTGCCCAGCCTCTGTTCTTGTTTGCTCCTTGTTGAGCGGGGGCCCCAAGTGAATTATTTCTGCCACTCTTAGTTCTTTGACTTCAATTCCACACAGGGACCTTCCATATATCACATCCCCTTTTGCCAATGAATCTCTCCTGTTCCAACAGTTTAGTGTGCCCCAGGATCAATATATTTTAGCAGCATGCAAGGACACGGTGTTATTGCCAGGTTCCCAGGTTGTACAAAACAAAAGGTATCGCTTTCTTAAAGCCACTGAAAAACGCTCTGGGCCAAGTACATTTATTCCTCTGCCATTAAAGAGCTGCGCATAAGACTCTGGCTAATCGCTCTCCTTTCTCACTAGGGATGACTTTTCCTCCTCAATAACAGGAGACCCAAACCCATGGCTCATCCCCACCTTCCCTTTGTCTCATCTTGGACATCTCAACCTGTGGTCCCCAGGTCTGTTGGGCATGTCAGTAGAGCCGTCTGATTTCTCCCGCTTGTCCTCACTCTTGACATAAGAGAATATAAGGTGCTTTACAAACTGGGATACCTTTGTAATGGTGTAGGCACATGCACCTCAAAGCCCTGTTCTGCTCACCTTGTCATTTGTAGTATAATTGTGAAATAACCCAGACGAGCATCACAGGGTGTCTTGGTTGGCCTTGGATTAGGTCACCTCTTCCCTCTTGGGATTATAGGTGGAGAGGAAGGGAAAAGTCATATAAATGTCCCCTTCCCTGAAGGCATCTGCTTGGCTCAGCTCACCAGCATCATTGCTAACATCCACCCTGGCCCATGACCACTGCATTTCTGCAGCTATTTACATTCCTCTGCCTTTGCTGAAGCTCGCATCCCCTCTTGCAAGGTCCAGGCTGCCCCAAGCTTTCCTATTCTTCCCCCTTTCCTTGGAAAGCTTTCCGGCCCATCGCCACATGTTGGTGGCCACCCACGAGCCGCTTTGATCAGCTCAGATGGGCAGCACCGTCAGGGGGCTTTGCAGCCTGCCCAGACACTTCCACAGCCGCTGCAGCAGCAGAGATTTTCTCCCCGAGTTCCAGGCATCCCTTGGTCATTTCAGGGCACCTTTCAGACGTTGCTTTTATTCCAGCTCCCACTTTATATTCATTTAGTTTCAGCTCACTTTGGCTGACTTTGCTTTGCAAACGATGTCCTTGCTCCTTGTGAATTTAACAGGAAGCATGATTTTTCTCCCGAACCATGCCAATGATCATGGAGGTCAGACAAACGCAAGACGCGGTGGGCTATTTTTATTCCATTTCCAGTTGTTCCAGGTGATGCTTTGCTGTAACCACATCAGCTTTCAAACCAAAGTGCTTCCTGGGATGCTGTGCTTTTGCAAGCCCCTTGGCGGTCAGTGCTGTGGTCCCGAGGCCCTCCTCTCTCTCTCCTTCTGCCTCCCCGTCCTCGGGTTAGCTGTGTCCTTGGCTTTACTGGTCCTCCTCCTGCTCTCCTTCACAGGCCCTCCTTGCAGGCAATGCCAGGGGCTGGAGTTTGGGGTGGAGGCAGCTATTGTTCCAGCTATCTGCAGTGTAATGTTCCTTATGACTGTATTAAATGAAGGGCGGAGGTCACACATCCCTAGTTTAAATTAGGTTTAGGCTGACCTTTAACAATATTACACTCGTGGATCCTCTCATAACTCACCGAATAAACTCCCAGAGGGTTTTACCACCTCCCTCTTTTCTTCCTACTGTAAGGATGCCCGAGGCTTAATGTGCTTCTCTCCAATTTCTCTTTGATTTCTAATCCTATCCCCTTCTCCCCCTTCTCCCCCCCAAATACAGATATATTCACTCCTTTAAAGGTGGGGAGAAAGAACCTGTTCCTTTTCTCTTCTGGGCGACAGCTCTTTCTTTTGTGTCTCTTTCTTCCCTTCCCCGCCCCCCTCCTCTTTCTTGACACAATGCACTATTTATTTGCACTGAAGGATAACTAAGAAGCAATTAAAAGATCAAAAGGCACAAACACAAGTAGATCCAGTGGCAACTTGTGGGGTTTATTTTGCTGCTGCTGCTGCTGCTGCTGAAGCTTCACCAAACTGCTGCCTTGTTTTTCCCCCAGCTGGAGGGACACCTCTCTTACTGGGTCGCCTCTTCCTCCGAGCAGACTTTTTTATGATCGCTATTTTTCACCCCCATTGTTTGCTATTGCAGTTGTTTACTGGAAAATCACTTGTTTTTCTCAGGGAGATTAACCCTCCAAGCTTTCTTTTGTCTACTCTCAGGAGGTCCTTGTGGTGAGCTGGGGGAAGGGAAGGGAGCTGGGCTCCTTCAGCTATTAACAGTAGCTTACAGCCCGGCTTACCCCCCTGCCAAGGTTGGGTCCTTTCCTTTGATGGGGTTTTGCTTTCGCAGTGAGGAAAGGTGGTTGCTCTTTGTTAAGGAGACCAGCTCTGCTGAGTGGTTTGCAAGGACCCACGATTGGGATTTACTAAGTCCTGGGCATCTAGGAGAAACTGCTAAAGCCAAAGGTAAGCGTTGAGGGAGATGCCTCTTTTTGCAAGGAGCCTGGAGACCTGACACGTACCGGCAGATGCTCAGTCTCTTTGATGCCAGGCCACTTCTTCACATGCTTAAATATCGACGTAGGAGCTGAGATTTGATGCTTGTGTTTGAGTCTGGTGTGCACGGAACAGTTTTCTCAGCATCACATCTCTCTCCCAGGTGTGCCAGTGTTTCGGTTGAGGCCCACAGCCCTGACGCCAGGTCCGCTGGGTGGCATATGCGGTGACACAGCCCAGAGAAGCACAGCCCAGAGGACAACCCAGAGAACAGAAGGATGCTGGGGAGCGAAGGATGTCCAAAGCCTAGTGAGAAAGGACCGGTCCTGATCACATTGTCTTGGGCTTGTTGAAGGCAATTCTGACTGTTCAGAACTGCACCAAGCCCCCATCCTTGAAAGAAAAAAGTGCAAAACTGAAAAAAAAAAAAAAAGAGGAAAAAAGTTTTCTGTATTGCATGTTGGGGTGAGGGCTGCTGCATCCTTGTCCTTTTATGCCAGTACCTATGGTAAGCGCTGCCTGAGATGGACCCACCTGCTGCGTGATCTCAAGCAGCTCTGCTCCTCTCTGCACCCAGAAGGGTGCATGCCCGTAGCACAACCCGGGCTGTGTGTCCCTGCAAGTGGGCAAGCAGCCGAGCAGCAGCGAGGGTGCGGGCTCCTGGGGGCTGGCCGGTGGCTACCTTTGCCACTGGCGGAAGCAAGCAGGGTCCCTTCTCCCGGGGCAGCCTTAGCTGGGCAGATCTTTGGGAGAAGGCGAGTTCTGCTTAATGCAGCCCAGCGCGACTGCCATGCAGCACCGGCAGAGCGGAGCAGCGGGAGCGCCTTCAGCCCGCGCGCTGCTCTACAGCGAAGCCTGGGAAAAGTCCCTTTGGCTTAAAGGCAACTGTGCTCAGCTTGCAGAAGCCCGCGGGAAGCAGAGGCAACCTGGTGAGCAGGAACCACTCTGGGAAGGTGCTTTGCAGGGTGCAAAAATCTTGAGTACTGCTGCCCTGTGGAGGGGGAGCATCCATGTTGCCCACACGGATGTGCCCGGGTGGACAGGGAGGCTCACTTCTGCTGAGGTGGGGGCTTGCCTGCCTGCACTGGGGCACGTAACACGGGGCAGGGCTCCGGGGCAGGCGTGCGAGCCCAGGGGGGCTGTGTGACCGGCACCCCTGAATGCCCGTGCCTTCGCCAGGGAGCCCTTCAGAGCAGTTTGGGGGCCAGCACGGGGCACAGCGGACGGTGCGGACACCTGTGCCCTGTGCGCACCTAGAGAGAGAGCCCCCAAAGTGGGGTGGGCAAGGCAACCTCCTGCTGCCCCATCTCACTCCCCGGGGCTGGGGGCTCACCACCCGGCAGCGAGAGGTGCTCAGGGGGTGCCCCCCAGCATTTTGGGCAGGGGCTCGGAGCGCGGACCCCCACCTCCTCCCCTCACCTGCGGGGGTGGCAGGGGATGCGCGCAGCCCCCGCTCCCCCGGGGACGGCCGGGGTGGGTCAAAGCCCCCACCTGGGAGCAGCCCGCGAAGAAACCGTGCGGCTGAAACTTTCTGTCCCCTCTTCCCTCCCCGAGCTGGACTCCGGAGGGTTACGAGGGAGAAGGAGGGAAGAAAGGAAGGGAGGGAGGGAAGAGAGGGGGTTAGACCGCTCTGCAACATTATTGGCTGCGTGGCCGGGCTGGTGCTCGCTGGGGAACTCAGAGCATGCCCATTGGGGGGGTATAAAAGGGGGGCAGCCGGAGCGCCCTGCCTGTCTCCTCGCTCGTGGGGCAGCCAGCCGGGAGCAGCGGGTAGTCAGGCAGCCAGCCCCTCCGCCCCGGCCAGGGGAACGCAATCAGTAAACACAAAAGTGAGAGCCACCCAAGGGGCAGCCAAAGCAGAAGGAGAGAAAGAGAAGGGAAAGAAAAAGAAAAAAAAAAAAAAAAGGAGGGGGAGAAAACCAGACAAAAAAAGGAAAAAAAAAAGGAGAAAAAAAAGAAAGAAAGAAAGAAAAGGAAAGAAAAGAAAAGGAAAGCGCTCGCTCGCTTGCTCTCTAGAATAACAAAATACCTGATCGTAACAAAATAACATCCTTCAGACAAAATCAAGCAGGGACTTGACATTCCAAAAAGGCAAGGCGAGGAGAGCGAGACAGGGCGCGGGGAAGGCGAGCCAAAGCCGCGATCGCTGCCAGGGCAGGAGAGCAGCATGTCAAGCGCCGGGGCACACACGGATGAGCGGTGCCGGCAGCCTGCCTTCCTCCCCGGCCCGCCGCCGCCGCCGCCAGAAGTTGAGAGCAGCAGCGGCAGCGCCAAGGTAAGCGCCGCTCCGCGCCCCTTCGCGCCGCGCCTCCGCCGGCAGCGGCGGGCGGGCTCCCCCGGGCCGTGCCGTGCCGTGCCGTGCCACGCCGGGCAGAGCCGTGCCATG
>JAOXNO010000041.1:51127608-51147717 GCA_028565335.1 Limnodromus scolopaceus | reverse complement strand
GGCATCGCGCGTGTGCGGGCAGCCGCGGGGCGTGCGGGGGCCGGGCGGCGGGGCCGGGGCTATGCGAGGTCACAGGCAGGGCTGCGCGGCCGCTGGCCGCCCGTGGCCCTCCCTCCGGTCCCGGGGCTGTTTGGGGAGCGGGGAGGCGGCCGGCGCGGCGCGGGGAAGGGACAGAGAGTTCCCCGGCTTCGCAGAGCGGGGAGATTGTTAAACTCATCTTCTGCAAAACACTGCGGCGCGTTGGGTCTCGGAGGGATAAAAATACGGAGAGGAAAAACAAGAAAGCGCAGCCAAAATGGAGTGAGAGTTAATGGTTGGCATGCAGCCTTCGACTTTGTGTGATTTTTTTTTTTTTATTATTATTTTTTTTTTTCCTTCTTCTTCCTTCCCAGTTGCTTTTCCCTACAGTAATTGTTTTAAGAGCGCAACTTGGAAGGGTTTTAGCACTCTGTTGAGCAGTAGGGAATTGGGGCACATGAGGAAACTCGGATTTAGCGTAACTGTACCAGCAGATGTGGCTGCCTCGCCTCGAGCCAGTGGTACTTTAGCAGGGTTGCTGATACGCCAGGTCTTGCTGAGGCGGCGTGGAGCAATCGAGTGTAAAAACAAGGTTTGTGTGGGTGGTTTTAAATAGACACCTCGGGAGAAACGCTGCTTTCAACCCTCCAGTCGAGGCTTCCTCTCCAAAGTCTGTAGTTTTCTTCCAAATGCCGGGATGTGTTTGGGAGGCCAAGGCCTGGTTTTCTTTTAGTTTATTTGTTGTCAGGTTGCGCGTGTCTGTGATTTTTCCTTTTACTTCGCAGAGTGCAGCCTGTTGGGTTTATTGTTCCTCCTCTTGCCTTGATTTAGAGTGGAGTTGAGGAGCCTGGGTCGTGGGGTTTTGTGAGGGTGACTTTGTGCTAAGGACATCTGGAGGAATAAAACTGACTGACACTTCTGATTTGAGCTTCACTGAGCTGTTTTGGACCCAACTTGACAATTTTGGTGGGGGTGAATGGGTCAGAGCTGTAAATCTTGCTCCATGTTGTCGACACCCACACAAGTTCACTCAGCCTTTCAAAGGGGCTATCCCGGCTCCTGTGAAAATTCATTAAGGGATAAAAGATTTGACACTGCGGGTCCCCTCCTACCACCACATGAAATTTGAGAGCCAAAATGTGTCTGCGTGTGTGTCCCAGTGCCTTTTCTGACAGGTGATCCTTTTTGCAGCCCGGCTGGAGGGCTGCTGCTTTGACCAGGCAACCCGGAGGTGTCAGTGCGTGTCTTCCCATTGATTCCTATAGGCTTAGGAGCAAGCCCGGCTTGCCCCGTGGAGCACCAGAGAAAAGCATTTCTGTACTTTTCTTAAGTAAAGCAAACACAGCAGGTGAGGTCTTATTTTTAGAGAGACCGAGGAGTTGGTGTGTTTCCAGCAGTGCATACGAGCACTGTAAGTGGCCCACCCTCTCCCTGTTCGTGTCCTGGGACTGACCTCTCCAATCCTTCTTTGGCTTGTCTTTGCTTTTAAAGGCTGCCGTGCGCCTTTATGGGGTGAAGAGATACTGGCCTCCCTCAACATGTTTGCGTGAGGGGTCGGGAGAGGTGGGGGGGCACCAAGGGAAATTTGCCTTGGTGTGTCAGCCTGGCTCTGAAAGAGTTAAAGCTGCTCTGCCAAGACATAAAGCAAGTTCAACGTGTTGTGGGAATATCACTTGCCAGTAGACTCCAGTCACCACAATTTCTGATTTAACAGCTTAACTTGCTGTTAACTTTCCCTGATACACTCCAGGTTTTGGATGGGAATGCAGAAAGGAGAGAGGAACAATAAAGAAAGGAGTTAAGTGAGGCTACTAAAATGGACTTAAATCCCTTCCCTGGGTCCTGCCAGCTGTCTTTAGAAGAGTTAAGCAAGATTGCATTTCCTTTTTTTTATGCAATAAATCAAATGTTTCTGGGCTGCATACCAAAATTTGTGCAATATGTTCTTACTCCCCAGTGGGGTGAGTAAATGGTACTGAATACCCCATTCACCTTTTTCAGCTTGATTTTTCCACAGCTACGGTAGTCCTTGCTGCAGCCCCGATAGCCACGGGGTGCAGGCAGCGCTCCCCTGCCCGCCCCGGCCCCTGTCCCGCAGGCAGAGGAGGCAGGCGTCTCTCCCTTGCTCGCAGGACGGGAGGCAGAAAGGTGACCCCCGGCGCGGGACGGAGTGGGCTGCTGATGGGGAAGAGCAGTGAAGACAAAAAAGTGAGGGCTAAAAATAGCAGCAGCATTGCCAACCTCAGCCATATAAATGTCATGCGAGCCAGGTGCCAGGAATCAGGAGTTCTTTTATTTTTTTCAAGCCTGAGCTAAACAGCAAAACCCCTGGTCCTGGGTCAGTTTTATTCGCCTGACAGCTCGATGGGCGAAAGTTTTGTGTTTTGAAGCTTGCTCCTTCCAAGCTGTGGGTTGGAAATCTCATCCTCTCTCTTTTAGATGAAAAGGGAGGCTCTTCTACAGCGCAGCACTCGGTGGCTCCTCTCCCAGGAGCCTGGAGCCCAGGAACTGGGCGCCTCATCCCAGTTGCTCTGCCCAAGACGCAGCCCCAGGGTGGTTTTTGGCTGCCAAGGCACCTGCCTCTCCCCGCCAGCCTCCACTAGCCCTTTGCTACTCGGCACCCCAGGGCATCGTGGCCCTGCGCCCTGTGCAAGGTTGCCCGTGGACTGGGGTGGTGCTGGCTTGGCACGTGCGAGGTTGGCGCTGGTGCCTGCGTCCTGCCCCTTCAGGAGAGCCACGCTGGAAATGGGGTCAGCTCCCTGCCCTCCTGGGGCTGCCCTCTGAGAGGAGTAACACAGAGAGACGATCAGTATCTCTCGCAGGCAGTCGCCGGCGTAGCGAAACATCAGTCTGCCCGCTTTATTTTTGGAGGGGTGGAGGGTGGTGGAGGCTAGAATGCACAAACTGGGATTTTCTCCTCCTGCACATGCCGCTGGGTTTGGGGCGATGACTTTTTGCCGTGCTCCCTTTTAAACGCTGCACTGCTCCACAAAGAAGTGAGATTTTTTTTTTTTTCTTTTTGCTGTCCAAATCCAAATTTTGCAGACTGGGCCATCTGTCAATTCCCTCCTACGTTGTTCTGTTCATATTAAATTGTAATGAAGGCCAGACTGAAGAAGGAATTAGGTCAGACAGGAGGTTTAGTCTCCGTTTTTGGGGAGATGTTTGTTGCCCAAGAGAGGCACAGTGGTTTGGTTGGCTCAGTGCAAGCCTGGATGCAAGGGATGCCTGAGCTGTCCTCCGAGATTTGGCAACAGGACCTTGTAGCACATTGTGGCCTCTTGGCCCCCGACTCCCCAGCAGCTGGACAGAAGTTGTCGATCCAACTGAATGCAGCAAATCCTGAAAAAACCTTTAATGGCCTCAGGCAGGAGGGTGGCTCCGCTGCAGACTTGCCCTCGGGCTCACTCCTGCCACACCACAGCTGCACCAAGGGGACCTTTTCTGTTGGCATGTCCCTGCTGGCTGCCGGCTGCTGAGAAGTTTCTGGTGGTCCCTGGCCATGGGTGCAGCAGCCTGTGCTGTGGGAGGGGGGAATGCTCAGGAGTCCCAAGGCAGCCAGGAGCATCCCATACGCAGCAGCTCATGGCTGAGCTGGCTGCCACGGCAGCCTGGCAAGGAGAGGCCAGCATTGTGCTCCTGTGGCTTGTCTGAGCCTCTCCTGTGCCACGAAGGCTGCTCTCATGTGCAGTTCCTGGGATGGTACAGGGCATCTGTGCAACCAAGAAATTTCTCTTGCATCACCCTCTTGCAGGCCGTGTGGGGTCCGAGTCCTTGTTAGGAGGAATTCGGTGCTCACCTGGCATGCCTCATGCAGCTGTTCCCACTACCCCCGGTTAAAACCGCATCCTGAAGCGTTTGAGCTCTCTGCGGGCACGTAAGGAGGAATGGCAGGCGGCATGGCTGATTGAACCCGCTTTGGCAAGAGTGAACCGTAGGGTGTAGCCTCTCTCCTAGTGGACACAGGACCTTGTCCTTTAGGAAAGCACCCCGCTTAACCTCTCACTGTCTTACACCAGTTACCTCTCGTGTGAGAGACACTTTCTAATAAAAACTGAAGGGTTTTCCAGCCGCTGGTGTGGAAATTTACTCCTGTCCCATAGCTGAGGGTTCTGTGCCTGTCCTGATGCTTGGAATAGAAACCAAAAGCAGTGCTGTCCCATGCTTCAGTGCAGAGTGAATGCTCAGAGGGATTCATAGGGCTTTAACTCACGATGCTGAAGAGGATTTGGTCATGAGGACTGAAGCTGCGTGCAACCTGGGCAGCTGACATGGCGCTTGCACCGGGCCATGGGCTGTGGGTACCCAGCTGTGCTGTGACACCCCGTTTTGGGAAGCAGTGCCTGCTCTGGCAGCTGCAGCGGGGCATGAGCTCTTCTGCATGGGCGCTGCTCATCCCTGTTAAGGAGAAGTGAGAGGAGGGAAAGATCAATTGACGTGCTGCACTGGTGACAGCCCCCCAGGAGCCTGCCTAGCCTTTGGGTGAAGCCTGGGGGCTTTTCCTCTGCTGGGTCTGTAGGGCCAAAGTGAGAGGGAGGGGCTTACATGGTTGGGTTGCAGCTCCATCAAGCTGGAGAGAAAATGCGGCACCAGGTAGTAAATAAAGATTCTTTTTACTTTGCTGCCTGGTTTCTCATTACACGGCTGCTGGAGGGAGCGGGCAGACGGCAAGGTGACAGTGCTGCAAAGGGCTGGTGGTTGATGCACGAGAAAAGGGGGACTTCATCACATCACACACCTCCACGTCAGCCCTGGATGACACCATTTGGACCCTGCCTGTCCTCAGGGGAGCTTCCTGGCTGGAGTTCTGGGGTGAGTGGGCACCCTACAAGAGACTGCAGTGGAGGCAGGAGGGCTGCCAGGGGCCACCTTGTGTGGGTTGTGCAGGAGCGGGTATTTTCTGAGGATCGCAAGTTTTTTTCCACAGAAGGTATCAGGTCTCCCCAGCATCAGATATCGCCCCGCCAACAAAACCTCACTCTCCCCTTGCTTCAGAGCATCTCATCCCTTTCTTTAGACTGGATGTGGAGGAAAACTGCGTTTGTCACCCATGCCACTGAGGAAGCTCCTTCTGGAGGGACCGGCTGTAGCTTGTGGGAGGCCAGTGCGCAGGCTGCTCGTTAGCCACAGCGCTCGCAGCCAGTGTGAGCCTAATTGGGGACGGGGGATTATTTGGGTGCCCTCAAGTCCCACATCAGCAGCTTCAGTGGCGGCACTGGTTGATGTGCATCTGCTGCTCCGGCAATGAGCTGCCTGTGCTACCTGCGCCCCAGAGGCACCAGCAATCAGGATTTGCACGTAAAAAAATAGGAAAAAGGAAAGAAAGAACAAAAGAAAGAAAAAAGGAGAAGGAGCAGGATCATTACTGTCTTGCTGTCTTGTTAGTTGGAGATCCGGCTGCTGATGCACCAGGGGCATGACTCAAGCAGCGCAGGTGATGCTGCGGTCACGCTGAGGGGGCCCAGTAAACACCTGTCGGCCACTTGATAAAAAAAATCAAAGTGAAAAGGTGTTAGTGGCAAAACACTGCAGGTTGGCAATGTGGTGCAATCACAGGCCGGTGCTGTCCCTCTCTATGGCACTATCCATGGTGCCGTAGACCAAAGCCCCCAGGGTGGGATGAAAGGAGACTGGAAAAGCTGGTCCCGGTCCCATTGTATGCTGGTTTGAACCCGGTTTGTTCCCAGTGCTGCTGCCTCTCTTTTCCAGAGCCCTGGAGAGCTTTTGCCAGCCTTGCTGGTCTCTGCCAGGACAGGCTGAGCTGTATGATGGGCATCAAAGCTCGTGTGGGGGGGGTGCCCTGCTCAGCCCACCCAGACCTTGCTGCCTCAGTTTTGGCTTTTCTTGCTGCTAATCCCTGTCCTCCTGCCACTCAGACGAGCTCACAACTTGTAAGCACAGCACATTTCTAGCAGTGACAATTTGAGCTACGTGCTAGTCAAAAATTGGTAGCAAGGGTGGCTTTATTGCTGGCAGGACCGTAGCAGGGCCCCGGGGGAGCTGGGCTAATTTCCTGGCTGTGCTGCAGACTTCCCCTGTGACCTTGGGCAAGTCATTTAATCTATCCTGGGTTTCGGCTCCATCTCCGAGCATCCCGGGGGGGTGAGGTAATATTCATTAACTGATATTATTCTAGAGTTGCTCAGATGCTATAGTGATGAGGGCTGGATGTGAAACCCAGCATCTTGGCTGAGTGTTAGTGGGGAGAGGGGATGCTCTGCTTGAGATTCAGCACTGCCCATGCCACCTACTATTTTGCCACACTTCTCGTCGTTTTGAGCTGATCTGTCTGGCCACCATTGTTTTTTGGCTGTATATATACAGTGATGCTAAACACTGAGGGACTCCAATGCTTCGAACCATTCATGGGTGTTGCTTCATGCGGTGAGGCAACAGCACCCTCGCTTTACACCTGCAGAAGCTGAGATGGAGGTAAAGATGTTAGCTGGAGCAGAGTCAGAGGAAATCTTTGGGTTAGTTAGCAAATATCCAGGGAGTTTCTTTTTTAATCCTCTGTGCTGGCTGATACCCCCTTGGCCTTTCTTGGTGATGCCTCAGGCATGTTTCCCGTGGGACCGCTCTGCTCCTGAGGGATGTCTTCTCAGTCCCAGCTCTCGTCAGCAAACACGCCTTGTGCAATCAGCCCCTTGATTGCCCGAGCCTCAGCCATGCGGGTCTCTCACATGCTGGAGGTGAAGGCTGCCGCTCCCTGGCAAAACCCAGCTTTCCTCAAAAGCAGCTCTAGGACAGATTGAAACTTCATTTCTGCTTTGGGGGAACATGCGTTCAGGTAGGGCGTGAAAACCTGTCATCAGAACTGAAAAAATAAAAAAATCACACTGTTGAAAGCGCATGGGGAATAAAAGCCTTTCAGAGTTCAGCTGAAGTGGGATTTTCCAATGGAAAAACCGCTTCAATGCAAACCTTGTCTGGCCGGAGCGGCTGACCGGCGAGGCAAGCGCAGGGAGCCAGCCTCACGCCCGGCGGTCGGCTCAGCGCTGCCCGTCCTTCCCTGCAACACCCCAACATGTCCGGGCATCAAGCCCTAGGCGTGCTGGGGGTGGGGGGTGTGTGTGTGCATTGCCCGGGGGAGGTGGCAGAGAGGGGTCTCTCACACTGTGTTAATGCTGTGCCTCTGTCCCCAGGTGCAGAGGATGTGTGCGGCGAGGAGGATGCTGCTGCTGCTCCTGGCTTTCCTGGCCTACGCGTTGGATTCAGCCGCGGCATACGGCACGGCGGAGACCCTCTGCGGCGGGGAGCTGGTGGACACACTGCAATTCGTCTGCGGGGACAGGGGCTTCTACTTCAGTAAGTGCCAGGCAACTGCCGGCGGCAGGCAGGATGCTGCCCCCACACCATGTCTGTCTTCGGGGCAGCCGGGCTGGGAGGGAAAGGAGGGATTTCCCAGCGTGGTGCTCTTTGTGATTGCCTTGTACACGGTGATAGGTGAGGAGAGGAGCGAGAAAAGCAGTGTGTTCAGGGTGACACGCACCCACCTTGCACTAGTTTTGGGGACTGTCTGGTCCCATGGGGAAACTGAGTCCTGCATTTGGTGCTTGGGAAAGTCATGTCCCTGGGGAGCCATGGGTGATTGGCTCACCAGTGATGCGGGCAAGTCATTAAACTAATGATGATGTCTGCAGCCAGCTCTCTGCTGAGCTTGGGTCCTGGCTTATTTTTAAACCTTGTTGCCCATGTGCTGCATCCTGAGAGCAGGCAGGAGCTGAGCGCTCCTGCTTTCTGGGCAGGCTTTGCTTGGGTAGAGCAGCAGCTTCTAGGCTCCTCCCAAAATACGCTTTGTCGTCTCCTGGCTGTCTGCTGGCGAACCTGTTGCTGCAGAGTGATGTCTAACCCTTGTGCAGCGCAGCTAGTGCAAAAAAACACAGCGTTGCTGTTGTCCACAGAGTGCAGGTGCCTTCGGACAGGTGGCTGTGGTGGGCTTTCCGCCAGGATACTTAGGGGGTTTGGACTGTTGACGCTAGCAGTACAACGGCTTAACTGGTAAATGGGGAGGAGGAGGAGTACACCAGTAGCAATGGGTGCTCAGTAATCTATAGATGAAGGTGCCTCGAGTGTGACGGCTTGTTCTGGTGTTTCGGTGTCCTTCTCTGCTTGGCAGAGGGAAGACCCTGTGTCTTGCTGCCCACTGAGGACTGAACCACAGAGGGACTGAGTACAGGAAAGATGCAAATCCAAACAGGGGGGAAGAGGGTGGACATCCCAGCTGCACATGGTGCCATGCATTTGGCAGGCTTGCCTCTGCCTTGAGAAAAGGAATGTAAAAGTCCCTTTCAAGAAACAGGGTGTTTTTTGGAGTAATGGAGAGTCATCTTCCCTCTTGTCCCAATCTGCCTGTGCAGTGAACACAGCACTGCAAAGTTAGGAGATGACCCTGGATGTCCCTTCCCAGCCTGGATGCGCAGGCAGACTTGGCTGATGATGCCAGCTGAGGCTGGGCAGGGAGAGGTGAAGGGATCCTACATCCAGCAGCATCCAGTGCTGGGGCTGTGTAATTTTGGGCAGGCAGTTGGGCTGCAGGCGGCTTTGCCACTACCTGCAGGCAATGGCCCTGCCCCGTCCCAGCTGAGCAGTGGGATGTTTTCATGGCTCCCCCGGGCTGTTGCAGGCAAGTGGCACATTTGGGGATGCCCTGGGCACACTTCCTTCCTCTCGTGGAGCCCTTCCTGTTCTCTTCTCCCCTTCTACCTTTCCTCCGCCAACGAGCCCCGCGCTGGAGCTCGGCCAAGGTGGTGGGTCTGGGGCTGGCCTTACTGGTGCAGTGAGGAAGCGAACCCCTCTCACGCTCTCACACCTCTTCCGCTCCCTCTCTATATAAAGGAGCATCCATCTCCCTCCCGTGGTTTCTCTTCCCTCCTCCCCCTCTCTGGGGATGAAAGGGAATGGGGCTTTTGTTTTATGGACAAACTGATCTCCTTTCACCTCAAATAACCCAGCCACCCAGGCCAAAATAAAAACACTTTTGAAGGCAGACAAGTCGCTTGGTGCCAAGTGGCCAGTCCGGTGCTTGCAAGGGGATTCTTCCTTTCTTTTTTTCTTTTCTTTTTTTTTTTTTTTTGTCCTCTCCCATCCTCCCTTCTTTCTTTTTGAATGTTTCTGGAGTGCCCAAGTGCTGGGGGATGAAGCAAAGTTCCCCCCAGTCCCATATTTTAACCCCTTTGGCATCTGGCCAGCCTGTGCCATGCAGGGCAGAAGACACTTGGGTGATGGCTCTACTGGATGAAGGGTTTGGACATCCCCAGCTCACCTCATTTTTTCCTTTTACCTCCGTCAGTTGGCTTCGTCTTCACTCCTAAACCCTCATGGATACACTATTGCCACCATATAGGCTCAATAGGTTATGTTGCACTATTAGGGGGTTTATGTCTTAAAACCAGGATCGGGTTCGTCGTGAGCACTTCTCAGCTTGAGATGTGGGACCAGATGAGCAGCCTGCACTAATGCAGTCATTCGTATGGGAAGCAAATGGCTTGGGCAGCCTTGTCCTGCAGGTTCAGGTGGGCCCTGATTTCCGGGCAGGGCTTGTTGAAAGCATCCGACTGGTAATCTTGGAGGAAAAAAAAAAAAAAAAAGGTGTGAAAATCCATTATCAGTTTTCTGCTTCAGCAGTGATTTAAGCACTTGAACAACGCTCTACATTTGTACAAGGGAGCACTTAGCTAGTGAAGCTAGCTCTGAAATACAGCACTGTTTGCATCCATACAAGCAGATGCAGCGTACCGATGGTGTTTCATCCCCCTGGCATCTGGCGACGGGAGAAATATGCAACTTAGACTGAGGAGGTTGCACCCCCTGATAACTGTGATGCCCATCTGTCTGCTGGCATGGGGAGTGAGTCCCAGTCCCCAGATGCCCTTGGAGGCATCGTGGCTGGCAGGTGCTTGGGGCTGAGGATGTTGAAGCTGCCTCTGAGAGCTGCAAAAGAGTTGCACCAACAGGGACTGGGAGGCAGCAGCACCAGAGTTACCCAGCCATGGCACCCAGGGTGGGGATGGCGATGGCGACGTGCACCACACCAGCCCCGCGCCACATCCCGGGGATGCTTGGCCAAGCTACGGCTGCGGCCATGAATGCTTTACTCTCCACCTCTGCCGTGATTCCTCTGTGACTTTTAAGGTTTTTGGGGCTGGCCCGCAGGTGCCGTCGGGGCGGTGGCATCCCGCTGTGGCTCTGCTGCAGGGTCAGGACCCCCTCTCCCTGCTCCCTGGCACCCACTCCGGTGGCGGTGGAGGGATGCTGAGCGCAGCCCCGAGTGAAAAAAAGCGGGGCAGGTCGAGAGGAAGCCCCAGCCACGAAGTTGCTGTCATGCAATGCTGGCAGGGAGGGCAGAAGGGGCTGCAGGGGGAGAGGCGTCCGACTTCTCTGTAAACAACAGCTCCTGTTTCCTCCTTTCCAACAGCTGATAAGAATTTAGCTCTTTGCAGCCGCTTGTGCTGACGGGGCACATTCTTGCGCGCCCGCCGCTCCTCCGAATAATACTAGGAAAAAGCAGGGGGGAAAGCGCGGTGCCGGGGTGGGGGAGGGCCAGGCTGGGGGCACTGGGACGGGGCCCGGCGCCGCACAAAGGCCCCCTTGTTGCTCCCGACATTCCTGCGACAGGGGCGCAGGGACTGTTTACACCCAAAGTCCCCTTCCACTCGGCTTGCCGCCTGATTGATCGGAGGAGAAGAGGGGACCCTGCCAGGGTGGCACCAGCACCGCGCACCCCTCCCTGTGGCATCCATCCGGCTCCGGTGAGGGTAGGGAACCCGCAGCAGCAGGGTGGCGATGCCAGGGCAGGGACTCTTCTGTCCCCTTGCGGCCGTGCCACCACCTCCCGTGCGGAGCTGCAGGTACACAGCCTCTGGGTTCTCCTGAGAATGGATTTGGCTTTGCACCGCTGCCGGGATGCCCAGGTCTCCCTGACGGGATAGCCTACTGCCAGGTGGGAATAACCCTGGATAGGGGGTGGGAATAACCCCGGATAGCCAAAAGGCTTTGCATCGCCGGGCTTTGCATCACTGGGCTTTGCATCACCGCAGAGCTGTGGGAGGTTTTGGTGGAGCACAACTTGGGGAAAAAGAGAGCACCAGCTGTTCATTGAAGGCTGAGAGGAAGCTCGTTTCCTCGGGAGGAGGAGGTCATTGCTGCCATGGGAAGTGGCTCACGCGCGCAGCCCGCACAGCTTTCTCCTGTGGGCAAGGGATGGAGTGGCTGAACCCTTCCCGGGTTTGGCAGTGGTGGTAAATTGAGATGCCAGCCATGGGCAAAAGCCAGGAGATTCAACCTTTAGTCCGTGCGTAAATCGTGTTATGGAACAAACACTTTTCCCAATCCAGGTCAGCAGTGATATTGCTGTTAACCAGAAACAGGCTGGCACCTCTTCCCTAGGTTGTTGTCTCCAGGTACTTTCTGGGATTACATCTCTGTTTGTTATGTTTGCCTATTTTTTTTTTTTTTTTCCCTAAAGTAACTCTCCCACAGAGGATTGTATTGGCGTTTGGCGAGATCCGTACGGACAATTATGTAATGGGAAATGTGCCCTATCGGAGCGCCGCAGCGGAGCTGGCAGCGGCGCCAGCAAGGGGAGAGCAGCACGCAGCAGCTTTATGCAAGAGAGAAGGGGCAGGGCTCTGGGGCCGGGGGCTGTGCCTGTGCCCACCGGCTGGGCAGGGGCAGCCAGCGGGGAGGAAGGGGCAGTGCCACCTCCGTGGTCCCCGCCGGGAGCTCGCCCAGGCAGTGCCACACCTGGGCTGCGCGCCGCGTGCACTGCTGTCATCCGACCACGCGCCCCCATGCCAGAAAGTGCCCTTGATGGCAAGGAGGTGAGAATGGTCCCGCTTTGCTTGTTGTTTCCCACCCCTCCCTCTTCTTTCCAAACAAACACATAGCTGCAAGTGGGCAACTTCTGTTTTCAAGCGGAGACGCGTAACCTTTCAAAACCTCAACTTCTCCCTGGACCGTGCGTGTCATCACTTGTGCAACCTTCTGTTCAGCAGGAGTGTGAATGCAGCCCTCTGGGAATGTGCTAGCGAGAGGGGGTGACTTGAATTTTTTCTCTTTTCCTTCCAAACTCTCCTTCTGTCCATGGTCAGGATGCCTTTCTGGAGCAGCCTAATGCTTCAGCAACCTGCCACACGTGCAGGTTTGGGTGCTGAGCCGGGTTGATATGTGGTGCTGCGTGTCGGTGGCAGCGCAGGTCTCCCACGGACCTCGCCAGGCATCGCATGCCTATAGAGGAACATACACAGGTGGCCCCAGGCTGGCTCCTCTCCCCTGTCTCCCTCAGGCATTGCCACCGGGTTTGCCTGCACTGCATGCACCTGCCTCTAAAGGGAGGGCCCAGTCCAGCGTCCGTGTTGGCCACAAGCATTTACAGAGAGAAAATCAAACTCCTAACAGTGCTCCTTTCGCTGAGCCTATACCAAGAGGGAACTGTCCTTCTCACCTTCCTGTGGGGCTGGCTAAAGGTCACGCCTGAAATTTTTCCAGAGAAAGAGAAAAAGAAAAGGAGGGTGGTGGCACAGGGGGGATGAATGTGGAGAACAGAGCATTTTTAAATGGCTCCCGAAGGCGGGCTGCATGGTCTGAGTCAGCTGCCCCATCACCCTGCACCCCCATGCCGCGTTTGCTCTCCTGGCCTCCAGGTGCGATGGCGATGCACCAGCACGGAGCAGAGGGCTCCCCTCTGACGGGGGCAAGGCTGATTTTACCAGGGTGGGGGTGCCGTGGGGCTTCGCTATCGCAGAGCCCGTGGTGAGGCACAGGCGCGGGGCTCTGCAGGGCTGCACTGCACACACGGGGCTGCATTCACGGGCAGGGCTGCGTTGCCCATGCATTTTTGCCTTGCACATACGGGGCTGCTTTTCACACACACGGGGTTGCGTTGCATGCACAGAACTCCTGCGCTTTCTGCTTTGTCCTGAGGCTCTTTGGGTGGGCACCCAGGTGGCATATGCCCTCAGGAAATTGGCCAGCAGCTGCAAGCCAGAGCCCTTAAATCTTAACGAAGGCCAAACACCTGAGTGCTCGCTTCATCTGGAGCACATGAGGGGATTGCAGGTCATGCAATGGGGCCAACATGGACCATTTTGTGCATTCCCACAGGCTGGCTGGGAGACGGGGGCTTGGCCAAGTGTGGCAAAGCGAATAGCGTTAGGCATCGCACCTCTACAGCTCACTCTCAATTTTTCCCACGCCCAAATTTTCCTGGCCGGGACGTGGTACCAGATCCTGTTTGCAAGCCCCACTGGTCCTGGCCTCTGCTCCCCTCCCTCGGAGCGCCTTGCGCTGGGAAGAGGTGCTCGTGGCAGCCTGCAGAGCCCCTGCCACAAACCCCACAACAGCCCAAGCACATAACGTGCCACCCGTAAAGACGTAGAGAAAATTCTTTCATTTTGGGATGGTTTACATTTTGGAAGTTGCAATTCCCAAGCAAATTTGTTTTGCATCAGAAATTCAAATTTGCCCATCTCTTTTATTACAAGAAAGGGAGGAAACCCAGTAAAACTCATGTGAGCTTTTCCTCTGGAGTGCTTTGGCAGCCATTAAGTGGCGACATGAAATGCACTCGGTTGTTGCTGCTCCGGACACGGGCTTTCGCATCCTTCCGCAGGCAGAAACGGGAGAGGAATCCTTATTAAAAGATTAAGTTTAATAGCTATTCTTGGCGGGTGCAGGAGCCTGTATTCTTTCTGCAGCTGTCTCAGAGCTGTCCCATCTGGTAAAATTTAGCCGCCTTGGTTCGCTTCACCTGCCTGAGCGTCGACCCGACAGAGGGAGGTTGGCAGCCGCAACACCACGCTGCTTCTTTCTAACAAAACCCGCTTGCCAGGATCAACATCGGAGATGGTGGCAGGAATCGGCGCAGCCCTGGCAACTGGGCTGGGCTCGAGGTTCCTCGCTTTAGCTGCGCCCGAAAAGGCCACCCGTGCCGGACATATAGGAGGGGAATAAATCACCGCTGTATAAGGTGCCTTTAATTAGCGCCGCGCACACGCAGGAAGCCCTGTTGGCATCAACGGCGTTTGTCTGGGAAAGCCTTAATGTGAAATTCAGCTGGTTTGCGGGCGCGTGTCGGCTGGTTCGGGAGAAACACTGCTATTTTTGAAGTGTGTGGGACCCACCAGGCTCCGGTGGCTGGTGGAGGGATGCCTGTGAGGGAATGGGTGCTGTGGAGTGAGGAAGAGGGTCCGGTCCATGTTGGTGGCTAACGTGAGGGTCTCTCCGGTTGCAGGTAGACCGGTGGGACGAAATAACCGGCGGATCAACCGAGGGATTGTGGAGGAGTGCTGCTTTCGGAGCTGCGACCTGGCTCTGCTGGAAACCTACTGCGCCAAGTCTGTCAAGTCCGAGCGCGACCTCTCTGCCACCTCCCTGGCAGGCCTGCCGGCGCTCAGCAAGGTAGGGGGGCTCCTCCGGGATGGCGACCCTTCCCCAAAATAAATAGTAAGATGGGAAGGACACGGGTGGGAAAGAACAACCCCCAGCTCCAAGGTCTGCTGCTTCTGCAGAGCCTCTGAGAGATGGCCACTCTTAGCAACTCATGCCAAACACCCTGCAGAAAGTCAGCTTTTAATAAGGTGGGGGATCACAGGTGGGCTGAATCATAAATCATAGAATGGTTTGGGTTGGAAGGAACCTTTAAAGGTCATTAGTCCACTGCAATGAGCAGGGACTTCAACGAGATCAGGTTGCTTGGAACCCCGTCCAAGCTGACCAGGACTGTTTCCAGGGATGGGGCAATATTTCCATGGGATGGATAGAGCTCAAAGAGGGGAACCCCCGTCTGGAGGGCAGGCAGGCTTGTGGTGAGGCTGACATTGCTATCCTATCCCCTTGCAGGAGAGCTTCCAGAAGCCCTCACACACCAAGTACTCCAAGTATGAAGTGTGGCAGAAGAAGAGCTCCCAGCGGCTGCAGCGGGAGGTGCCCGGCATCCTGCGAGCTCGCCGGTACCGGTGGCAGGCAGAGGGGCTGCAAGCGGCCGAGGAAGCCAAGGCGCTGCACCGTCCCCTCATCTCCCTGCCCAGCCAGAGGCCCCCGGCAGCACGAGCCTCCCCCGAAACGGCCGGCCCCCAGAAATGAACCCTGACCGGCCATCTTGATTTTTGATCTCCCGGGGGAGGGCGGGAGGACTGGTGAGACCCGGCCCCCGAGCCCCTCCGTCCCCGGGGCTGTCGAGCCGAGGAGCGGGGCGGCGGGACACCCTCACACCGCTCCGGCCCCAACCAAACAACTGACACAGCAAGGAGGGGATGGCGGCGGCGGCGAGCAGCGCCGCTCCTGCGGCATCGTCCTTTCGGGGTGGGGGGGGAGGGTTGTTTTGTTTCCCAGGCCTGTTTCGTTCCCCTGCGCCCCCAGTTTTTCCAAGTCTGTACTTGCAAAGGGACAGTTTGGCACTTGAACTTTTTGCTGCCGGGCGCTGCATGACATCCCCGGTGCCAATGCCAGAAGACAAAAGAAAGAGCAAGAGGGAAAAAGGATATGAAGTTAAATTTTAAAACTTTCTTTTTCTCCAGAAGAAGAGTCCATTCCGTGTCTTTCTTGACAATAAAGTGAAAAAAAACATAAAATGGGGAGAAATATTGAGGGATATAATTTTTTTGCCTCATTCCCGCCCCACTTTTTTCTTCTTTTTTTTTTTTTTGTTTTCTTATTTTTATAACTTTCTTTTGCACCTTTAAAAGAAAAACGTACCTGAGAAGAAGTTCCGAGGAGCCCCCATCTGCATTTTTGTGTGTGTGCTTCATTACAAGATTCCAAATCGACTTGCACCTTTTTGAAATCATCGATGACATGAGAAAGAGAGGAAGAGGAGAGAGAAAGCGAGAAAGAGAGAAGAAAAAGGAAAGGCGAAAGAAGAAAAAAAAAAAGAAAAAAGTGAGCTGATGCTCACTTTAAATGGAGGAGGCGTCTGCATTGCACATTTGCCACGGATTTAGTTGATTTATATATATAATATATTATATAACTTTTTTGGCAAAAAAGCACTATTTTTATGGGACATTTTGTGTAGTATCTGAAGAGGGTTTGTAATGTTTAAAATGTGTTATGGTGCTAAAGTAAGTTGGAAGGGAAAAAACCCAGAAATAGCAAGGGAGGGTGGGGAGGGAAGGACAAGATAGCGAATACTGAACTTGAAATTTTAGCTTTTCGTTTTAGGAAAAGTGTGATAAATGTGTTTCTTTTCTCTTCTGAAATATAGCTTGGTCATGACCATATGAGCTAGTTGGCTGTTACTCATGTACACAGATGCACGCACACACAGAAATACATCGACATGCATCCTTTTTTTTTAAAAAAAAAAAAAAAAAAACCACACAAAAAACCACCACAATTTAGACTAAAAGGGAACTGTTCTAGAGACAAACTATTTTGAGTGGTGAAGGTGTTGCCAGTTACAACTTGAGCCCCTGCTTCTGCATGGACCCCTGGTGGAGCTTGGCTTCCCAAGCCACGGGGGACCTACCGCTTCCTCCCCACCCTGACGGCTTGCTCGCTCGCCGATGCTCTGGTGAGCCCTCGCCGCCCAGTCCCTGCAGAAGTCCCAGCTCTGTGCCCCACCATCTTCTTTTCCTTCTCTTGCCCTTTGCGTCCTTCTCGATGGACCCCCACCTTCCCTGCCCTGTGCCCCCTGCTCTCCTCCCCTCGCCCCCCCGGGGCCACGGAGGAGGAGGGATGCACCCGGGGGCTGCAGGGCTAGGACTGCTGCATGGGACCGGGGGAAAAGGCAAGTCTCTGGCTTGAGGCTCGGGACTCGGTGAGCGGATGGGTTTGAGAGGTGGGCAGAGGGCTGTAAAATAGGTTGGTTTTAAAATAATATATATTATCTGTCTAGGAACCGTAAAAAGGGGGGAATCAATTACATCTCCCTATGATATACTCTCACTTGCTAATAAAATGGGGACACTCTGTTAACCAGTTCTGTACTTGCTTTGTCTTATATATCCATACATTTAAAACATAAAAAAAAAAGACTACTTGAATTGTATTCTATTTCGTGGTTTGGAGGGGAGGGCTAGGGGGAGTCTTGAGAGGGGGAGGATTTTAATGTATAATCCTTTTGTTTGTTATTACCTTGCAATGTTGAGCCATGAAGCCTTTGTTGAAAAAAAAATGGCACTGCAATACACGACAAAGAAAATCCTTTATTTATTTTATTAAATATATATGGAAAAGAATGAAAATCGGTCCAAATTAAAAGGGGGGGAGGGGGAAGGGAAGTGGGTGGGGTGGGGAAGGCAGAATTAAAACAGAGCAATTGCAAATAATTGACTTTTTTTTTTTTTTCCTTTTCATGTGTCTTTTTTAAAAAGAAACCTAGTTTTTATTTTTTAAAAAGAGAAGTAAAAGCTTTCCTGGATGCTTTGTACCAAAAAAGAAAAAAAGAAAAAAAAAAAAGAAAAAAAAAAGAAAATCTGTTAAGCAAATAAATATCCATCCAGAATATGAAGCCTGACTTTTCTTTTACTTTTCGTTTATTTTTGCTGCTGGGGTGACAGTTGGGTGGGGAGAAGACCACACCAAACGACACTCTTCATGGAGGAAGAGTGTGTTGTAGCTCCTCTTTTTGGGGCTTAAACCTGCAAGAGAGAGTGAGGTGCTGTGATGCCCTTAGACACATCCCTGAAACCTCAATCCCATGGCGGATGCCCCCTGAACCTGCTGAGATAAATTTGTGTCCAGCAATTATTGGTGAGATTTGGGTGTGTTTCCCAGTGGCCATCGGGATTTGCTTAGCTTCAGCATTTTACCAGTATGGGCTGTTCCTGGAGGCCTGAAAGCTGAACAGGAGTCGAAGATGTGCCAAAGGCAAAAAGAAGAAAAAGAAAGTTTTCTCTAGATCCGGTTTCCTTATAGACAGTGCTTCTCTGGTTTCTTGAGGTAGATAAGCTTTTAGGAATCCTGATGAGAGGCTTTTCATCATATACAACCATTGTGCACCAGTGCAAATGGGAGGTAAAGTAGTGTGGTTCCAGTTTGGCAGTAGAGGAACTGCTGGGCAAAACTGTGCCCAAGCATCCGTAATTCCCCAGATCAGCCAGACACCACCTCATCTGTGCAGTCTCACTGGCATGGCCAAGACCTTTGTACTGCTGTAGGGTAAGGGACTTGAGTAAGGACGTCATTGGGTCCAACCACCTTCCCCAGCTGACTTGGGCTGGAACAGATTTTCCACCTTGAAAGCAGAGTTGCTGATTTAGGCACTTAAAAATACGTATTTTAAACCAGTTTCATTTAAATTTTGCAGTAAGCAAAAATAAAAAAATATATTTTTTTCTCAGAGTTTTTTCTCTTGGGATTGTTGTTGTTGGTCAGGAGGTTTTTTGTACAGATGCAGGGCTGGCTGCTTTCTTTGGACGTGGAGTTTATTGCAGGTGGAGAAAGGATATAACTGTCCCACCACCTGCCTCAGCCCTTTGGTTTTCTTTGCATGAAAAGGTGTCCCTGTGAAAGGGTGAGGACTGACTTTGTCACAGCTTCTGGTGGCCACTACTGGAAATTTTGCCTTTGGGAGATTTGGTCCCTTTCTGCTCTGTGCTGTCTAAACCGCTGCCTTGGGGAACATTTAGAGATGATTAAAAACCAAATAAAACTTCAGCTAAATCTCTTGCCTGTCTCCCCCAGGGAGCAAAGCACCGGTGCGGGAAGTGCAGTAGGGGGATGATGCAGTTTCCAAGCACAGCTCATCTTTAACCCACCTTTCTGCCTTATCCTGTCCCAGGTCACTGTGTGGACAGAACAGAGCAGCTCATTTACTGGATGCTAGGAAACTGTTCAAGATGTGCCATCTTGCCTTTTGGCTTGGCAAGGACTGTGTTCATTGGCAAGGAGAGACCCAAGCAGCCACAGGGACTTCTAAGTGGGTGGCTGACTGGGTGAAACTGGACCTTTGGTTTTGCTCAAGTCTCTTCTGTTGCCTGCAAAGCCTCATTGCAGGTCGGCAGATAAGTTACAGGATGATCTTGGAAATTCCAGACTGCAGGCTTGAGAACAAACCCAAGATGCCATGTTTGCTCAGATGGATGGACAGAATTTACTCTGATTTTTGTTACAACGCCTCTCCATGCAGACACAGCTCCCAGGGCTTAGCTGCTGGACTGCAGAAGCATGGGAGGCTGCAGATGTGACCGACAGCGCTCCCTGGGGAGGGACAACTGGCACATTAGGGACCCAACTCATCTCCTCATCCATCCCCACTGGTCCAGGGACGCCCACCCACTGCACTGCTGCCGTGCAAGAGGGTGGGGAGGCAAAAGATAATTTCAGCAGAGAAGTCAAAAATGCTGCCTAGACCCCCAGGAAGGACTGGGAAAGTCACCCCTTTGTCCTAGCCCAGCCCCACCTCTGGCCCTTGGGTCTCAGTATTATCATGTAGCTCTGCAGGAAGAAAAGGGCAAACGTTTTTTGCATAAAGCATCTCTTCAGAGGGCGTTTTTCCCGTGAGATACACACAGGGCTTACTGGGAAGGAGGGAGTTTGCAACTTGCTGTGCAGAAGTGGACAGAAGACAGAAGTCCTTGCAAGGTGTATAAATCAGTGTCTCCAGCCTTGTCTGGATATGGAGAGATACCGGGGAAAAAACCCCACCAACCAATACATATTTTCCCCTTCTTTTTCCCCTTCTACATAATTTCTTAGATTTTTTTTTTTTAAATCCAGAAAACCACTGAGCTGTTTTCCTAGCTTTTGGTGAGTTGTACTAGTGCCATCGGGATGAACTGAGCCTCCAAACTGGTTCCTCTGCCTCTGTGTCCTGTTGCAGCCTCACCTCTTTCATTCTGCCTGCTCCCAAAAGCTTGGTCTTTCGGTGATGTACCTAGGTGCACTAATTGAAGGGAAGAATTGTGTTTGTTGTTTTTTTAAAATATACCAGATTTCCTTGTTGCATGTATTATTGTCCACTGATGTTTTACATGGCTGTGGGGAGTCCTGGGAAGGTGTTGATGTATCGTGGATTATCTCACTTGCGTGCACTCAGCAAGACTCAGACGGTTTCTGCATCTCTTGCACTTCTCATTTGTAATGCCATATCAATAAAGCAAAGTGGTTATAAAAATGTTTTGGCACCTGATATCGTCCCCCCCACCC
>JAOXNO010000041.1:51039887-51127508 GCA_028565335.1 Limnodromus scolopaceus | reverse complement strand
AAAAATGTTGTGGCACCTGATATCGTCCCCCCCACCCCCCCGCCTTATTTATTTTTTAAAGAGCAGGTGAGGCATAAAACACCATGAGGCTGGGGTAGGACATCAATTTCCATGGCTCCCAGAGCAGGTGAAGGGGAACGCCAATTTGCAAAGACAAACAGACCCCATGTCCTAGGAGGGGCATTGCCACTGAGGGGCTGGGGGTGGCTCTCAACCCCTGCAGGGTGCTGAAGGATGCTCTGGCTGGCACTGGAGAGAGCGCCATGGCAGACATGGCTTGAGCCTGCTGGAAAAGCACCAGTCCTCAGAGGAATCTTGGCCTTCTTCACTGCTGTGCTCCCAGCTGTGCACGTTCTGCGGAATGCACTTGCTCATTAAAATCATGTTGGTGTTTTCAGAGAGCCCTGCAAGAGACTCTTTCACTACCTTCTCCTCGTATCTGCCAACAGTGGATCAAAAGCTGAGGTTTCCAACCTGCCAGGTTCTGGCTCAGTGACCAGCGATAGCCTTGAGGTAGGAAATTTCTGAACTAGGTTTTTTTTTTCGCTTGGGCAGCATGGGAGGTCAAACTTGACACTCAAAACGGGCCTTTTTGATCTTAAGCCAGCTGCTCACAGCTCTTGGTTTGGGCTTCCAGGGCAGACACAGCATGCAACAGTGACTGGAGGTGAGCACCATGGTAGAGCATCCATCTCCATATGTGTTCTCTAAAAAGCAACATGGCAAGTAGCGTTGTCCAGAAAGCATTAAGCACAACACAGTTTCAGGTGGAAAACAAACACTATTGAAAAAACTGAATAATTCACAGGTAGCAGCAGGAGAGACAAGTGCAGAACTCGCTCCCTGTCACCAGCAATAAAATACCTGCTTCACATTTCAAAATTAATAGAGATAAATTCAACTTCCACTGACTTTTCAAAGCTCTCACATGTATTTGATGGACATATTTGTGCTTCTTTCTTGGCCAGCTTTAGAAAGAGCATAGCTTGCAATTTTAGGATAGTGAGATGAAATAATACCAACAATTATAATGTGAAGCACATTATTGCATGCTTTTCCATGGGAGAAGTGCTGGGACAGTCTCTTTGCACCTCTTTGTCCCCCTGTCCTCCCATCAGTTTGTTTAGATGAAGGCCATGCTCATTCTGTACAAGACCACATCCTTCAGCCGTGTCAAACTCAAAAGGAACTGATTTAGGAAGGCAGTGAAGACCCAGAGGTCTTATTATAAAGCCTGTTATTGCAAACAAGCATTATAAAAAAAATTATATCATTTATTAATAGAGATCTTCCCTCAAAGCACCCAGGTTTCTTTGTCTCATTGCCGCTACTGGCAGGCTAATGGTGTTTTATCAGTTCTGGCGGTTAGAAACAATCTCCTAATGACTTAGATGAAGCCACCCATGATGATGACTCTTCTAATGACATCCCTGTCTTTTGTCTTCTCTCCCTAGATGGAGGAAACAGATCCTTCATTTCACCAAGGTGCTAATCCAAGCTCTGACAGCATTTGGGGTACAATTTCCTTAAGCTCCATGTTAGGAGCACAGGCACCTCTGACAGTACCCCTTCAGCTTCTAGGACAGAGTATCTCCCCATCATTCCCCTTCACTTAAAAAAAAACCAAACACCGGGAACAAGAATTTTGGAGACTTGATTTTCCCGTCTCAAGCCAGAAGGGCACACTGATAATGGTAATCGTTGTTTTCTTCACAGCTGGGGCATAGCTGCAGAGGGAGGGAGGCGATTAAGAGAATATTAAGACTTCATCTTCCAAGAGGTTGTTGCTTCTGTTCCTCCTCCCTCTCCCCTCCGTTCCCCATGCTTAGCAAAGAAAGCGGCAGGAGTATTATTTCTCAAGGCCTACACTGACGTCAATATGCAGGGTATTTATTTATGAAATTGAATCTAACAGTGGGGGAGAGAGGAGTGGAGGAAGATGGACGCGCAGAGCTAGCGGCTGCCAAGTTACAATAGAGCAGAAACCTCCCAATATTTTTCTACGCCTTTTCTGGGGGAGGAGTGCGGTGCCCAGTGCTTCAGAGGCCCAGGGAAAGCGAGATGGAAGAGAGAAACAGAAAAGGCAGACTTAGCATTGAGAGCAGAGGAAAGCTACGATAAAGGGAGGACCTAAATAAGTCAAATAGCCTGTTTCTGGTGCTGGGGTATTCAGGTTCAGCCTGAATGCAACAAGGGTACCACTGTAGATATTTGTCTTCAGGCAGACTCTGACCAGGCTCCAGCAGACCTTTCCTCTCAACCTATTCAGTCTTTAGGCATGAAAATCAGAGGGAAATTCCAGACCAAGAAATTATTTCTCCTTTCTCCTTTGCTTCCTCGCTCCCAGTTTCAGGCTCAGGCAGCAAAACAGTTGTCTGGGAAGCCCAGCAGTGAAGTTAACATGAGTCTTCTTAACTTCAGAGCTGGGCTTCCCAGACAGCTGTTGTCCTAAGTTGTCCTTTGCAGTCAATGAGAAACAGTTTTCCAGAGCAGAAATTTTGTCCATTGGTGCTACCCTGTGCAGAAGCATAAAGAGCTGAATCTTTCAGAAAGGGAGATTAGTTTTTTTCTTTCCCAAGGAGGATACAAGCCCCAGTGCAGAGCATCCTGGGGCTGGGGGGAGAAGCCTGAGGAGCTTGAGGAGCACAGGTGACCATGACAACATGGTGTCTTCAGCATGAGTTGTGGCAAGCACTGGGATAAGGTGTCTTTGGGTGTTCCTCACCCGCCTGGAAGTCATGCAAGGAAATTTGCTCCCTTGAGGATGGAAGTAGAGGAGGATGACTTTTGCCTTTCCCAAGTACAATCTGTTAGCATAGGATAGGGCTGGGCAGGGGGAGGAGGGAAAGGAAAACACTCGACTGAGTGTAGAAATCAAATTCCTCCTCTTTAACTCTCTGGACTCCTCTGGAAGCACATAAGGAAAGCCTTCACTGAACAGCTCCTGTCCCAGCCCGAGGGAAGCCTGCTGCGTAGCACAAGGTGCATCTGAAGGAGCCCTGCAGGTCTCCAGGTTTGTTGGCAAAGCCCCTGCTTTTCCTGGGATTCCCCTGCCCACTCCTCATTACCATGCACAAAGAGGAGGTGATGCCCTGGATGAATCCCTCCCTGCAAAGGCTCAGTTTGTGCCCTTGCAAACAGCGTCAAGGTGTCAGCCAGAGCAGAGCTTATTGTTTCTCCAAAATAAGGGAAGAGAGACATGTTCTGGAGATCTGTTTACAAGTCAGACTATCTCTGGTTATATAATGACACAGGCCTGGCTGCCAGCAAATTGTTGCTCCGAGCTGGGGAAGACAATTAGATCGTCTCTCAGGGCGGCGAGCGTGCACAATGCAGGCTTTGTGCCACCCTGCCACCAGCCCTGGTATGCGTGAGCGAGCCCGGCTCACCCGTCGGCCTTGGAGGAAGAGGTGGTGGAGGGAAAGGAAAAGCCCCTGGCCAGGGAGAGCCAGCGCCCGCACCTCAGTGGATGCGCCTGCATCGGGGTGGGAAGGTCGCCCAGGGCCGGGGGGCGCCAGGGATGGAGCCCGTCTGCAAGCGCTTTCCTGTCCCGGCAGCAAAGGGATGACGGTAAATTGGTCGTCGCGCCACAGGGCAGCGACAGCGCTGACCCCTTCGCTGAAAATGGGATGGGAAGTTTCGGTGTTTGGCATCCTGCGCTTCCTGGTGCACTGACGGATTTAGGCTCTTGCTGAAAGTCCTGGCGCTGCCTGCAGAGTCAGTGGAAAAAATGTGGTATCTAGAGATGGGAAATACCAAACCCACTCAGAAATGCACTCACTTAAAAGGGAAAGGTGGTTTCCGGGTGAACTTGCATTCCTCTCCTCAATGGATGTGGAGGGGAACAGGGCTTTGGAAAATTCAGAGTCTGGACTTCTGCAATGCAACCTGCGATGAACGTTAGCTGGATCCTGCTCAGAAACACTTCTGGGCCACAACATTCTTCTAGTAGGGTCATGCTGCCAAAGCTGCACACCTGGTGATGGGGGAAGAGCAGGCCACTACTGTCCTCTCAGCACAGTGGGGTTGGGGCACACCATGGAGCTGCACATGAAAAGCATCTCCCAGCTCCCCTATGTGCAACAGCAGCCTTGGTTTCAGCAGGCAATGACGCATGGAGAGGAAAGATGGTCTGAAATAAAATACAAAATGTCATCAACAGCCACAGATCAATTCAGTGAAATTGCTCGTTGCTGCAAGGAGTTAGGGAAAGAAAAAGACTGGCAAGAGAATGCTATCTCTGTGATGAATAAGGGTATGTGTGCCTGTGTTGCACAGGGGAAAAGTTGATAAAGATCGCTCAACCCTCATGCTTTGGAGTAGCTGAGTGCTGATAGCCAGGGAGGCAGAGCAGGCTTCTGCTAGTAGCTTGCTAGGGCACGGCTGCCCACACTGAGCACTTTTACCTCTTCCAGGCCATGTTGCCACTGCCTTTGTGGGAAGCTGAGTGTTTCATTAAATATACCACTGCTCTGAATCAGTCCAGAGGTTCCTACCGGCCTGGAAAAAGGTGCTTCGTAGACATTTTATGTCAAGAGCATGGCAAGAGTCCTTATGTTAGTGACTGTGGTTGCAAAAGTTATGTGCAAATCCACACTGCAGATAAATATGTGCATCCTCTGCTTGCAGAGCCCCCTCAGCGTTCATGAAGCACACCTGCTCTGCGTGCCCATCATACAGTTTACTGGATGTCCAATCATCCATGTGGATGCCAGTAAAGCCCTAGTGGCAACCATGTACTTGCCTAAGACACAATATTACCTTCAGCCCAGCCCAGCAAAAACAGTTCCCTCTGGAAGTGAGTCATATTTCTTCATCTTTTGAACCACTTCAAGCAATTTGTCTTGCAGACTTTCTGACTACATTTACATAAAATGCATCCTTCCTTTCTTTCTATTCCTGGTTGCATGCATGGGGTTATTTTAGATGGCGTCCTTGGAGGTCACCGTGACACACACACACATACAGCAGGGAGCACGCTATGCTTTCAGTAGGTACTCAGCAACGCTTATCCAGGTGGGAGGCTCTCAGTTTCCCTGGGCACTCACAATGGATTTATATGCCAACACAATGAGAGAAAGGATAAGGTGCTGGTTACTGCCAGCAACTCCATCAGTTTGTCTACAAAGTGCAGCTTGTAGACATGAATAACTTCCCAAGACCCCTGGAAGTGAAGCTGGGAGTATGGATTACTGGCAAACTTGGGGAACATGAAGAGACTTTCAGGAATGGCTTGTTCTTGTGTATGGCGTGGTTAGGAACTGTTCCTCCCTGAGATTTGAGTGCAGACTACTATTTATATCTCCCTAGCTCTGCCAACATGTGATGCTTGCAGCACTAGAGCTGGAACTCAAGCTCTGAGCAAGCTGGAGGCTTTCATTCACAACTGCAAGAGGCAGCAAGACCCTTTGGAGTCTGAGGGCAAGGGAGGTCCTACATAAAAACAGACTAAGTCCTTCACAAGTTCCACCTTATGGCTTGATTTCCATACCAACTAAAACAAGTATCTTCAGGGTGGAAAAGAAATGACTGGGAGGTACACGAGAGAGTGTTCTGAGCTCACGACCAGCATTGGAGCAGGGATGGGGCAGGCTTTGCTGTCTCTTCCTGTACAAGAGCAGGCAGCATTACATTAAGTTAGTAGGAGCCAGTCTGAAAAACAAACAGAAGGAGATAGCTCTTCATGCAACAGGTAGCAGATCTGTGGATCTTCTTACCAAAGGATGTTGTGGATATGAGAAGTTTACACGGATTCAAGGAGAGTTCACGGAAGAGAAATCCACTGAGAGTTACTAAATACATAGAAACTGTATCTGGCTCAGGAAGTTCCTGAGCTGAAAATAGTTGGAGGCTGGGAGAGCACGAAGGGGAAGTATTGTATATGTTTGCCCTTGTTCTTACTTCTCCCTAGGTTTCCACTCATGGGCTCTGTTGGGGTCCGGATGTTAGATTAGACAGACCTTTGGTCCGACACAGTGGAGCTGGTTTTATGTCTTTATGTACCTTCATATTCATGAGGGATGGCTTTATCCTATTCTTGCGTGGTTACTTCCCACAGGTCACCACCTTCGAGCATCCTCACCTACTCTAGGTTCACCGCAGCTCAGGCACCACACACACGTTTTTCCAGGTCACAGTTGACCAAGCAGCTTAAGATCGTGACTGCTGGTAGACAAATTCATTGAACAACTTAAGGCTTGTGATTCCTGCCTTACATACCATTACACATCATCCCCAAGTAGTCTGTTGCCCTCAGGGTTTGATGTTATTGTCCGGCAATAATATTGATGGTGGACATTGCTACCCCTCTTACCTCGTTGCCTCATTTGTTCCCACCTCAGCAAACAATGCTGAAGCAGTTGTGAATCCAGCTGTTTGCAGTAAATTACAATTCTGCTCTGGTCACCAGTTTACCCACTTGGTTATGAGTTTGGCTACTGAAATGGAGTCCTTACTGGAGTCTGTGTTAAAAGATGCTGAAGCTGCTGAGACAGCACATATCTCAGATGAACTGCTATGGGACTTTATTTGTCCTACTTGGGATATGTTTTACAGGGTTTATTTGTAGCAATAACAGTCAGAGCCTTTCTCACCCCTCTCTTCCCTGGAAAACAGTATTTGAAAGTTGAGTCTCCAAATAACAACTGAGCGGCCTTGTTAGCCTTCCCTTCACATCTTCTGAGCTGCTCCTTTGAGGTCTCCTGTCCTGGATCTCTCACTGTGACTTTGAGAAACTGCTGAAAACCAAGAGTGATCAGGATGGCGGTGATCCCTAAAAGGAGAATTAGGAAAAAATTGTCTGTAAAAAAAGGAGAAAAAAAGGAGAAAAGATGCATACCTGGAGCCCACTGGTCCTGTTCTCTCTCCCAAACAGAGAGCAAACCATGCATGGCTACACCAAGAGCTACCTTCTAAAATAAACATATCAGTTCAAGATTTTGGGAACTTCATAGCAAACCATCTGTTGTGGAAGCAAAACACCTAGCTCTGTCACAGTTCAAAGCTCGCTGGGGCTGATGATATCTGATTATCAGTATGTTTGCAATACTGGAGGGATTACTTGATGTAGAACGATTGCCCTGACTTCGCTATCTCGTTTGTCACACCAACTGTGGCTCCTACTGAGGAAGCTTCAAAATTAGCTGAGCGCCACCCGGAGATCTCCAAAAGCGGACTGCTGTCGCGACGGGTGGAGTGGGATTTTTGCCTCCGGTGACATTCACATTGTTGATACTCTTCTTACTTTTTGCTGCTGCTCATATAACAGCAGAAGCTATTCTTAGCCATGGGGAGCCTAATCTTTAGGAAAAGAAAAAAAAAACCACCACCCCTCTGTGAGCCATTTCCACAACAATAACTTGTAGCAGGGAGGAAAGAGTGTAGGCCAAAATATGTAGCCCTCTTCACCAAATAAGGACCCTTGTAAAGGCGGCCCTGAGTGCTGCAAGGCTTAGGAAGGACAGGGAGGGCTTTGGAGTGGAAGAGTGAATCAGCGCAGCCATCAGGTCACACCCACATGAATAATTCCTCTCACTTCCCTTGAATTGTACATTGTGATAAAGACCTAGCTGCCTTTTTCGGTATTCCAGTGTCTGCCTGAGAAGAGTCAGATGTGAAATTAGGTTTCCTGTACCTTAATAGATTAATTTAGTTTGAACTAAAAATGGGGCACGTGTACTGTCAGGAGCCAAGAGGCCTCAAATGACATAAGTCTCCCTTTTTAGCCTTTCTTTTGCATGCTTGGTGAGTCTAAACATCAATTAAAATGTGTTTTTGCCAAAATTTCTCCAAGATTTTAATAGTTTACCACCAAAAGCAACCCCACTGATTTTGCTCCATGTAGTGTAGCAAGTGCACGCAAAACCAAAGGTGATGTTCACATTGACATCTGCTTGGCTTCTGAGGACCCTGGGGAGGCATTTCTGTACCACTGGAGAAATATTAACTCCTTATTTCATAGGAGTTAATTTCATTAACTTCTTATTTCATTTTGTTTCCTTGAAGATTTCTGTCTTAATAGCTGTGCTTGCCCGGAATACATCAGCTCTCCTGATTTCCTTCTGACATCTGAAGGAGAACCCCCTGGTTCATGTTATCCTTCCAGTATGTCTCATGGCAGGAAAGGGTTCAGACTAATATCCATTAGTATCTTATCTACTAATGGATATTACAGCAGAGATCCTGGATGAGAGAAAGCAAATGAAGCCAGGAACAAAACTGTACTTCAGTAAGGAATCACAAAATACTGGTGTTTAAATGTTATGTTTTCCTTCAGAGACGTATATATAACAGGTTTCCCTCTCAGACAGGGGATATGGATGGGAATTTCCATGGTGACTGTGAAGACACCATCTTTATCTGAAGGTAACTCAAAATAAACTTTTCCATGGAAAAGTTTTTCATGCGACGTGGTGAAGGCTGTGAAGTGTCTCAGACAGTCCTGACTGAACTTTCTTACACATTTAAGTTCTGTGCTGGTAGAAGCATTTGCTGTTTTACCATGAGATTAGCTCTGTCCCTTTAGTGTTACAGACACAGGACTGGCAGAAGACTGCTGTGCCCAGTTAAAAATGAACTCATGTTACTGCTGCCTTCACTCGGAGGACACCAACTCAAGCTTTTAGTAGAAGATATAATGAGAAAAATACAGAAGAAAGGTTATACAGATAATAGGGTCACTGAGAACAGGAACCATGTCAGAATCTTCTTCAGGTTCTGATGCCTTATTGTTTTGTCATCTTAAAATCAACTAGTTCTAGAAAAATTTAAGTCAAAATTGGTGCCAACAGATTCAGGGACAAGAGTCTATGGCATGAGGCCTTTCTGGAGTTTCCGTAACTCAAAGGATATAGAAACTGGTATCTGTGATAGTCTGATGATACCTTCAAATACCAGAAGGAGTCATAAAGCTTGTCACCAATTTTTCTGCCATCTTCTTTTTCACCTGTAAATCCCTGCCACATTCAACAACTCACGGATATATTTGGAAATGGTCAGAAGGCTCATTTCCTGCCAAGTAGAGTCTCAAAATGTTACAAATAAAGCATAAAACTTGTTTATTCCACCTGGGTTTATTCCACCTATAAACCCATTGGGTTTATGACACGGGTTTTTCTGCATTGGTTCTTTGACTGCAGTCACAAAAACTTCCATTAAGCCACTCCTGTTAAGACCAGCACCACTAGTGACCCAGTATCACCTACTCAAGCAAATGGCAGAGCACCAACTGAAGGTGCATCCCAAGTGTTCTCTCAGGGCCACGTTACATATTAACATTATCTCCTGAGACAGACTAAACTCAAATCTAGTTTTTAATAAAGTGTTACTTCACGCTGTTAAGAAATGCACCTTCTCCTGTGCGCTGCCACACTGTATCAACTAACTGCTTCACCCAGTCCTAATAAAAGATAAAAAGTCCTAGCTCTTGTGCTGCTTGTGGCTCTTGCTGGCCATGGTTATTGTATATAACCTCAAACCAGGACACTCCCCTGATTTCTCTGCCTCTGACCACTATGTCTTTGTGGTCACCCACAGGCTCAGCTGCTAAGCCCACAGGGGCAAGGTCCCTCCACCTCTGGAAGCCCTGAGCACATCAAGCCCCAGGGCCACAGGAGAAGCCCCTGTGTGGTACCACACTCATTGCTGCCACCTCATCCTCCCAGCCGGCTGGAAGGAGCCGAGAGTTTCCAGCTCTCTTGTCCTTCTTCGTTCTTAAAGTGGAATTTCAAGGAACTGTGTCAAGTCAACAGCCTGGGACAAAGACAAAAAATCCCTCAAGAACATCAGGAACACTCTGGCATTTCCTAGTGATTGCTGATAGCAGATGAAAGCCACTGAAGAGCAGCATCAATGATTATGATGATTAATGTTTTTTTCCATGTGAATACTACTGAAGGAGGAGAGCTTGTGTGCCTTGAGAGAGCAGCATTCCTTTGTCTTGCTCCTTTGCCCCTCGCACAGACCTTCTTCTGTTTTTTAAATCCAAAAATGGCTCATAAGAAAATAAGTCCACCCAGCCTCACAGCTTGTGTCGCTATTCTAAGCCTGTCCTCTGAAGGCTGGTCAAAGTTAAACCGACAATATTTCAGGTCTTCCTCCCCTTTATTCCCCTCTCCACTAAGGGGACCCCATTTTAATTATTATTTAGGAAAAGACAGCTGCTTCCTGTTTGTATCATTAATTTATTTTGTTTCCTGAAGGGAAGCTTCGGTGAAAAGAATCTGTGGATAGCTGGAACGTCTCACAAAATATGACTGGCTGCACGGGCCAAGGTTAAATACAATAGCTAGGTTTATTTTTAAATGATTATTATTTTTCTAAGTCCATGCCAAAGCAGAGACTAAAATTCTAGCACACGTAACTAAGCTTTTACAGTAAATTCTGCTTTTCCTACATAACTCCCCAGAAGGGAGACAAGCATTCTTAGTTACAACAAAAGCTAAAACACCAATTTCCCTCCAACTATTATGAAAACCAAGGCCAGAGGGAGACGAGATGCGGTTCCCTTTCTCCAGTTTCTCAAAACCTCGCACTCTGGTGAATTTGATATGCTGAAATCATGCCTGGCCATCGTGATAGCTTTCTACAATGAAATGAGTGGCTCAGTGGATGAGGGGTGTGCAGTGGATGTTGTTTATGCCAACTTTAACAAGGCTTTTGACACTGTCTCCTGTAACATACTTATAGACGAACTGATGAAATATAGGTGACATAAGCGGTCAGTGAGATGGCTTGAAAGCTGGCTGAACTGCTGGGATCAAAGGGTTGTGATCAGTGGCATGAAGCCTATCTGGGGGCCAGTCACTAGCAGTGCACCCCAGGGGTTGATACTGGGGCCAGCACTGTGTAACGTCTTCATTAAGACCTGGATGATGGGACTTAGGACACCCTTAGCAAGTTTGCAGGTGATACAAAAATGGGAGGAACAGTTAATAGAATAGATGGTTGTGATGTCATTCAGAGGGACCTCAGGAGGCTGGAGGTACGGGTCAGCAAGAATGTCACAATATTTAAAGAGAAATGTGATGACCTGCACATGAGGAGGAATAACCTCAGACACCACTATGAACTGGGGGGCTGACCAGCTAACCGGAAAGCAGCTTTGCAGAAAAGGACCTTACGGCCCTGGTGGGCAACAGGCTGACCATGAACCAGCAATGTGGCCTCATGGCAAAGGCGCCGAGGGCATCCTAGGCTGCATTAGGAAAAGCATTGCCAGCAGGTTGAGGGAGGTGATCCAGTGCTGGGGAGCTGGCTTCAGTTCTGGATGCCCCAGTACAAAACATGGATGTGCTGGAACAAGTCCAGCAAGGATCGCCAAAGATGATTGAGGGAGTGCAGCATCTGTCATATAAGGAGGGGTGAAAGAGCTGGGACTACTCAGCCTGGAGAAGAGAAGGCTCATGGGGGATCTTATCCCTATGTATAAATATCTGATGTGGGGGAGGAAAGATGGAGCCAGATTCTTCCTAGTGATGCCCAGTGGCAGGATGAAAAGCCATGGACACACTCTGAAAGAAAGGAAATTCTGTTTAAACATTAAAAAAACTATATATATATTATACAGTTGTTTTTTTTTCTCTGAGGGTGGTTGTGCACTGGCACAGGTTGCCCAGAGAGGTTGTGGAATATCTATGCTTAGAGATACCCAAAACCCAACTGGACAGTGTCTTGGACCCTCTGTAGCTGACCCTGCTTGAGTGGGGTAGTTAGAGTGTATGATCTCACGAGGTTCCAACCTCAGCTACTCTGTGATCTTGTGAATCCAAGACTGTAACAAGAAGACTAGGAGTAAAGGCCAGGCTGGATGGCTCTTTGAGCAACCTGCTCTAGTGGGAGGTGTCCCTGCCCATGGCAGGGGGGCTGGAACTCGATAATCTTTAAGGTCCCTTCCAACCCTAATGATTCTATGATTCTATAAATGAAGTGCCAGAGCTCTTCCAATCTCGTGGTGAGACATGTGTCATACTGCCAATGCTATCATCATTGACTATGTGAGGACCTGCAAGCTCCACATTGCATGTGGGGTTTATTACAGCAATTTTGAAAGTTATTAACACCAACCATTTCAAAGCCCTCCACTCATCCTCTGTTCAATGTCTCACCATTTTGCAGCCTTGTCCTTTCCATTCATTTCAGCTGAGAAGTGTCCACCAGCCCCAGCAGTCTCACTGCTGTCCAGTCCTCCTGCTGCCAGGAGTTATTTGGCACCAGTGCTATTGACCTTTTCATAAGGCCAAAGATTATGGGAGGTTTTATTTATTGCACATGAAGTAAACCCTTGCCCCCCACCCTGTTTTTCCTGATTTCTTTTCTTACGTTTGGTTCTCTCCTTCACTAGGAGCTTTCACGTGCCAGGTTGCTTTGATGGAAACCACTACTTGAGAAAGAAAAATTGTACAATGCCTTTCTTCCTATCCTGAGTATAGCTTAAAATTGAAAAATTAGTATTTGTTTCCTTAGAAGATTCTTTAATGCTGCAAAGTCATCCATAAGAGTTAGTATATGCTAAGATATACTCCAAAGAATGGAATCGTGAAGGTTTAATAACAAAGCAGGCAAGGTTTTAAATACACTGAAAGCTACGTATTATTCCTTGCACATCCAATGACTAAAATGACTGAAGGTTCACTACACCCTTCCCTTGGAAAATAACTTCATCTTAAAGTAGACACTGTGTGGCAAAGTTAAAAACTACTGAAAAGCAACCTTTTAACGAAAGTACCAGATAATTTCTGGTCTAAGCTAACATTGCTTACAGCAAGCTGGTGCAGGATTATCAGCAGAAAGTGATTGCTGCACATGTGCTTGCCTAGAGAAGGAAAGGTAAGGATGAGCAATGCACTTTCAGATGGAATGTCCTCTTATGCCACAGAAACGTGGCACCATTCAGCCGCACATCATGAGTAGAATGAATGAATGAGTACTGTAACCGCACGTAGAATTAATTTCTGTCACATCCCAGGAAATGGTTCTTTCCCCAGGAAAGAAATGATATTACAATGTGCATTAATGAGCATTCAATGCAGGCAAGAACCGTCGTTTAAAATTGTGATTGAATTTGAGGTTCGCCCCCCTGGGGCTAACTGCAACCAGCTGACACAGTTTCCAGCGTTGTCTGCAGCAAATGCTGGGTCATGGCTTGCACCCCATCGGTTAACACATGCACTGCTGCTGAACCACTTCCCAACAGCATCCGCATCGAAGGCTGAGCTTCCATTCCACTGCTATGGTGGGGTGAGGCAGAACCCTCCAATTATAAAAGACTTGAACTTCCTTCTTATTCGGAAGATGGGTGGGAGTCTTTTGATAGTACTATTTCCTGCTGGAGGGACAGAATTAAGAAGAAAAATAAAACTTTAACCTCTTCTCTCAACTATGGAGAAGACAGACTTGCCATTGGACAAGTTTTATTCTGCTGGGAAGCTCAGGCTATTCCCATCCTGGTTATAACACAAGGTCAACAGCAGCAGGCTCCAGGAATATTAATCTTTCACCCCTCAGACCGTGCCATGGGTAATTAATCACTTGATTGCATAACTTCTTGTAAGACAGGAAAAATAAGCTGCCTTTGCCAGCTTTTTGGACAAGTTATTTCACATACATTTGAACTTTCTTCCAGTACTTGTTGGGTTTTGATTGCAATGAATTAATCGCATTCAAACCCTTTCCCAGCTGCAGAGGAGCCAGACAACATGGAGGCATGTGGCGTCCCACTGCAATGCAGGGGAGTGGGTCCCTGCATTGTTTTGGGGGCAGTCCTCCAGCCTCCCAACAAGTGGGGGGGAGGTACGGCATTTGATGGAGCAGCCCAGCCTAGGGGGAATGGCAGAGCGCTGCGTTACCCTGCGTTTTACATCTGTATGTAATTGAAAGCAGGATCTGGCCAAGCTGCTGTTGACTCCAGAGAGCTGAAACTTGCTTAAGAGCAGGGAAATCCTGGAGTTTAATCCTAGAAAGTGAAGTTTTGTTGTGCTACGATCACCTGGGACGTACTGCTGGGATGAGCCCAGCTGCAGGAGATCTTCAGGCCCTGGAGGTCATGTAAAGCTGCGAGGGGTGTTGAGCCAAGCACATTGCTGGAGTGGCTGAGGATCAGCTAACCTCGTCTCCACAACAGGCTGATGGACTTGCTTTTCCTTTTTACAGCTTCATTAAATGAGGGTGAAAAAGCAAAATTTTTCTTTAAAACATTTTATGTCATATGGGGCAATGAAATGGAAAACAAGATGCCCAATGACTACCACAAGCATTATGCTCATGCAGACACCAACCAGCCCACTTCCAACCCTGGGTCGTTCCCTTCCAACCAACTTTGGGTGGAGAAGGCATCCCTGTGCGCCCCAACACTGGTGCACCCTTCAGTAGCTCCAAGCATCTCACCACCTGTGTGCTGTCCCCCAAAGCAGGTGGCAGCTGTCCTTTGTTTCTTTGGATTGCCCCAGCTAGATATTAAATGAGGCTTTGACCTCACCTTTGAGTGGCTCAGACCACTTTCTCCCAAAGTCATTCAGCCTGAGGCTGGTGGTGATACAAAAGGGCTAAACCATGGAAGAAGTAATGAATGAAGTGTCCTCCTAAGTCTTAAAGTAGAGAGACCTCAATGATACACTAAGAGGGAAGCTGAAAAAAAGTTTAGTGGCCACAAGAACCAGAACTGGACCAGGCAGATGGATGAAAGTGTTGTTCTTTAACAGCTCCTGGAAAAGCAGTCACAAAGCTTGGTTTGAAAATGTTACGCAAAGATCACTTTGACCTTTGGCTCTAGGTAGCCCTTTGGTAAAAACTGAAACATTTCCCTGTATTAAGTGTTTTGAGGTTCTTACAGGAAAGATGCTAACAAAGGGGGTGGCTATTAAGGGTTATTGCTTGTTACGAATGTTAGGGGTGACACGTTGGGAACTGGCACAGTGAAATGCCGTTTTTCCAAGGCCACAATGAGAGGGGACAAGAGAGCAAAGTGGGAATCCCGTGAACATGCAGTCACACTGCACCCATTGCTGTGTGGGGTTGTGCTTGCATCTTTTCTGCTTAAGACTTCTAGGTGCTCCCCCCTGCCATCCCTCTGTCCCTAAACCTCTCTGGAAGGAAGGAGGCAGAGAACAGCTCCTCACTTGTCCAAGGCACTGGAAACCTCCAAGAACCACCCTACACTTTTTTAGCTGGTTGCTCTGGTTTATGTGTTGTGGAGTAAAACCATCTATCAAGTGAGCTGCGATGAGAGCTCTGACATCTTCCCAGTCATGCACATTAACATGTGCTCCTCACCGTGCAATGTGTGGCCACAAGCGGCTCACGCTCCATCTGGCCATAGTTAAAGGGCTATCAAGAATAGGTCAACCACATGAATTTCCTCCAAATCTGGTATTGCACCAATGTAATGACATGACGCTGCTGAAATACAGGCAAATTAAAACCAAGACCAGACGCAGCTATTCCCCAGGTACCATTCACATGAATAAACAAGATAAAGCCTGGGAAGAAAAGTGCAGGAAACGGTTCTATTTACAGCTTGATCATACATCTTCCAAAAGCAACTGAGCCAGCTGGACAACTTACTATCTTCAACCACTCTCCTGCTGCAGGATGCTGCCCCTCCAGATTGGTTGGCAACAAACTGAAAGTATCTTAGAAAGCAACCGCTCAGGCAGTTCAGACAGCATATCAAAAAAGATAGTAACTGCCAACAGATGATGGTGAGATGCAGGTAAGGGCAGAATAGAGGGGCTGATGCCTTCAGCCAAAAGGTGAGTAACGCTGCAGGCAACTGGATAATTTTGAGGCAGCAGCAAAAGAACCAGTAGGAACCAGTTCATCCAAATGTCTCATGGCTCATAGACCATGAAGCATTCCAGTTTCCGTCTGTGGAAACCCTGCTGCCAGGTCGGTTTCCTGGAAGGAGAATCTGCTTAAACCAAAGTTTGGCTGCTCCTGTGACAAGCAATGCAGAACCAGCTTAGGTCAGAACTTAGGAGGCTTAAAGCAACCATTAAATTTATCAAGAAATAATACTTCATGTTAGCTTGATCAGTGCAAGAAAGCTTCACCCATTCTCTTTCTTGCTTTCTCTACAATTAATGGAGGAGAAGGAGCATCCAAGCTGAGCAAGCCAAGGATCGTGGTATTTTGAGCAAAAGTCAAAAGGATAGCTGAAGGTGTGGTTGCTGGTCACTGCTATGTGCCACCCTTATTTTGACTCTTCACCAATGGTGGAAAAGGTGGCTTTCAGCAAGGTGTCTACCAACACTAGATCCCTGTACCTCTTCTCCAAGACGCTGAATGTCAAAGTCCCATGATCTGGGTTTGAAGGAATTGCCTTGCTGATGTCAGAACTATTATTTTTTTCCTAGCTGACTGCAAATCAAACATTCCATTTTGTTAAAGTAAAGGTTAATCACCCTGGATTTTGCACACGCTTGTAAGAGTGTGTCAACATGTGAGTATAGGCAGGAATTGTTGAGGACAGCATAATTAGGAAAGCTTCAGGTTGCATAAAGTCTTGAGTCTGCAAGTTAAGGTGGGACTGATACTGCCTAATACATGACAAATCTTCCCGAGCAACTTTGTAAAGCGTTGGTGGTGTAGAGGAGGATTTTGCTTTTCCTGTTTACACAACAATTTAGCCAATGAGGCAACTGAATCAGTGGCTTTGGTGGGACACCAGCTGCCCATAGCAGTGTCCCAGGAATAAAAATATCTCTGGAGTCCATTTTGGAATTAAGAAGTGAGTGCCCTGTAATGCTTGCTTGTGGCTGAAGATGACGATAAAATGTTGACTTTACCAATTGTTTTTTCTTCGCTCCCCTCTCACCTCCAAGTTGGTTGCAAAGAAATTCCAACTCCTTATTTTATCAATGTCTAAATATCTGCCAAACCCACCTGTTTACTAGGGAATGGAGAAGAAATATCTCAAGACAACATGAAGTGGGGTATCCCCTATGGAGAACAGTATTTTAGTTGTGTCTTCAGGTTGTATTTAACTTCTACTCTAATTTGTTTGCTTTGTTTAAGCTTCTAACAAATATTTTTCCCATCCCTTCTAGAATTTTACTATTTATGTTAAGGTTTTGATACAGAAACTAGGAAGGGTGTAAATACTTATTACAACCTGGTAGTACTAGACTAGGCATTATAAAGGTTTTCTTCTCCCGTGATTTGCACAGAAGTGGAGAAGAATCTTACGTGGCTGGACAGGGAAGAGTTCAAGAAAGTGAATGTCCCCATCAAACCAACATGCACACCATTTAAAAGAGCAAAATAAATAGTTCCTTGAGCACGAACTTCAAAAGTATTACTATACCAGCAAAGGGGTGTTTGGGTCATGATTGTCACTTCCTTTTTTCAGGCAAAACTTACAGTAACAATGGAATTCATGAAGGTAGAAGAAGATTTCCAGGAATACATGTATCTTTCCAGGGATACCCATTAATTATCTTACCTCTTTCTAGGCCAGACAGTTGAAAATAATAAAAAATAAATAAAAATAAATAAAATATAAAAAATAAAAAATAAAAATAAAAGGAGCTTTACTCAAAATGAGGCAGTTGCTGCAAAGACATCAATGCACTAGGCTGGATGGGTGAACTGTGAATTTGGCTGCAGAAGTCCAGTAACCAAGAGGAATCAATATTTTGGCTGGCAAATTTTCAAGATGCTGGTTTGGTTGAAAACACTAGACAGGCAGGTTTTCCTGCTAGGTGTAGTTAACACTCTCACCCTCCACACCCCAGTCTATGCCCATTTGAACTGGAGGCCCAGCCTGCAATTTGGACAGGGCACAGCTGTCCAACAGCATGGTGGGTTGGTCAAGTTGGAGAGTCCCCTGCCAGTTTGGCCATGTGGTCACCATTTGGGTGTCTTGGGCATCTGAAAGTGACTAGCTTTGGTGGCATGGTATTCTGCAAAAGAAAATGTAATTAGCCCACCAAGCTGACATTTACAGAGCAGCTGCTTCCTGTATACTCTGCTGGCCGCTTGCTCATGTGCTCCTAAATGAAGAAAAAACCACCCCTGTTTCTTGGCCCAGAGCTTTGGGTATTCATAAGACAAAGTTGGTCATAAAATTGTTGCAATGCCAATCAAGGGGAGCTTAGGATATAACCGTAGCCTTGGCACTGTGCTCCCTTCGTAATATCCCCCACCACTCCAGGGTGCGGTGCCTTTGCTTCCAGACCTTCTCATGCCAGGAAAAATGAAGGCATGAAGAGTAAAAATAGACATTAAACATAGGACAATTGTTGCCATTGCATGATAGCAACCTCGCCTCCCTGCTGTTGTGGAGATGGCACATGGAAGAGACCTGGGCTGTCCTACAGCCTTTCTTGGATCACTTTGTAGGTAGATATATTTTCTATGGAGTAATACATTTTTTTTCAAGGAGAGGTTTTTTCTGTCAAAATGCTTCTGAGGCCTGTGCAAACCTTCCTGTCAACCCAAGTGCTTACATACATGCACACACTGCAATTCATATCACCTTGCAGTCAATGCAACTCCTGTAGCACCAGGGAGAGTTTGGTGTGCCAGGCTTTCCAACATTAAACCTATCATGAGGTTGTCCTACTCAGTCAGTCATCCTGTCGTCCTCTGGCTATCAGAGCAGAATTAATGTATCTGCAACCACACATATGAAAAAAAAACACTTTTAATTATCTTTGGCACCCACAAAGAGCTGAAAAGTGACCATAGAAAGAAGAAAACTCCACTTGGTGATTAATATTTTTTTTTCCTTGTTGCAAACCATGTGTTAAAAATGCTTTCCTGCCCAAGGAGACTTTGTAGGAGGGAGAAGGAAAGCTAAGTTACAACTTCTTAAAAATAGGACATAGCATTTTGTAATTCCTTCCCTCCCCCCATTGCTGTGCAGAGCCACCTCACCCACATGAAACTGCCCTCTGACTTGCTCCCGTGTCTCACTTGGAGAGAAAGGCTTTCTATCAATGGGAGCACCTGGTCAAGAACATGACATTCAGGGTGGTGTTGCCTCTTTACACTTTGAATCATTTTAAATAACTTTATATCTATGATACAGGGACCTTCGCATAGACATAAGCATTACCAATGGAAGAGACATGTTGTCATAATCTTGCAGCAAGTCAAGTGATCAGAACTTCTGGAACATTAGTCTTCTTGGGCCAAGCTGACTCAATGGCTCAGACAATAAGACATCTCTTCTGTATTGGTTCATTTGCAGTGTTATGCTCCTCAGGCTGTGACTTACCCTCTGCTATTCTGGGAACACACATTTGACCTCTGTTACAGGGGTTTATTGTCAACATGTGTCCACTGGGAGCCTCAGCAACTTCTCCCATTGTCTATTGTCTTCTAAACAGGCTTATAAATGTGCTGCAGGAAAGCCAATAATGCACTAAAGTGGAAATTGCTGGTAACTCAAAAGCTTAACTTTCAACTTCTGTCTTGCAGCGGTAGGAGAGGTGAAGCACAAAGGAGGAACACGCAGGTTGCTTTCCTTGGTGTCCCTATGCCTCCATGCATAGCTGTGCTGGGATGCAGAGATGCCATGTTGCTGTGAGCTTGCTCGATGCATGGCAAGGAGTTCACTGGCACCATAAGCACTGTGTGAACTGGGGTTTTATTGGTCTCCAATGGCTTCAAGGGGAAAAAAAAATAAAAAAAATAAAAAGAGAGAAAGAAGCTGGTGGCAAAGAAACTTTGCTGGCTGACCCTATAGCAAAGTGTAATTTCTTCTTTACCAAAACTCATAGTTTGTGGCTGAGCTATTGTAGTAAGCACAGAGAAACTGTTGGTTTGTTTTTTTTTTTTACAGTTAACAATATTAAAGTCACTCAGTTTAATGCATGAATGAAACAAACCCTTGGGAGCATGTTCACCCAAGGGAAGGCAGCGTCCTTAGGAAATATCCCAGTGTGACCAGTTTAGTCATCTTCAGTTTCATAACTTTCAGCCTCCAAACTGTGATGTGCAGAGGCAGAATCCCCCCTAATTTTTGAGATGGTCCCACCACTTCCAATTAACTGCTATGGCCAGGCAAACAAAGGACATTTTCAGGCATTTTTGGAAAACAGAGCCAAGTTCCTCCCCCATGCAGAGTAGATTGGCACCTGGTACTTGAGTAACATGTGGGGATGGGCCAGCAATTCACCGATTTTCTTGGGCCAACAGACTTGACATAGCAACAACAGAGGTTGTCCCATTTGGTCAACCAAAGACTTACATCAATGTTACTGGCAGAAACATTCTATCCCCTCTGGTGGCAGGGAAGAGGATACTGCATCCCTCAACAGCCGTCAGTGGGTCCCAGAGCTAACCAGTTGGCAGCTGGTGGGACGTGCTGTGCTGCCAACTAGTAATGCTCAACCAGGGCATTACCATGAGCAAGGGGATGCCATCAGTGTGACCAGGACTACACAAGTATGAAAAGAGCAGAATAAAAAAAGTACTTAGAAAAAAAAAGAGGGGAAACCTTAAAGAGATAGTCAAGCCACTGTGAACTCTTCAGGCCATCCGTGCTGCATGTCTTCCCACATGCCACCAAGGATGATGAGGTCAAGGAAGAGTTTTGAGCCCCTCTTTTTTAATTTTTAATGCACCTGGTGCACCTGCCCTTGATGAAACCGTTGTGTTTCTCTGGGTCTTGTCAATGCTGACATACCATCTGATGCTGCAGTAAGCACCCACGCTGGGTACATCCATCTCTGAACTCAGCTAAGTGAAGCCATTGTTTGGGAGAGCAGGGCTGGAGTACAGCCCTGGGCACCCTTCCCACCTGCACCATGCCCTCTCCACCGGCATTGAGCTGTTTACAGCCCATGGTCATGCCTCTTTCACCAGGAAAGCAAAGGCTCCCATCCCAACAGGGACTATTTAAAAGTTGCTCAAGAGCCTGCAAAGGTTAACGTTGCCTTGCTCTCTGAAGGCAAAACAGTTTTAGCTTGAAAAGAAAGAAAAACGTCCAACAGCAGCAGCAACAACAACAGAAAAAGAACAACCCATGGTGTTTGTTTACAAGAGCACATTCATTGGTGTCTGGAGGGTTGACTCAGTCTATAATGAAAAGGGGTGGTGCCAGGCAAATTGTGCTGATAAACAAGTCCATTTCCCATCGTGGGGTGGTCTGAGAGCTGGCTTTCCTCACCTCACCAGGCAGCCCCAGCCTCCTTCCTCAATAGACCCTTCCCACCCACAAAACCTCAGGGAAGCATGGCTGTGGGGTACTAATGAACAAGCAGCTGCCACCATTCACTGTGCAGCCCCCGAAGGGTGGAAAAGTGCCTTGGCATGAAGAGCTGATGTTGGTATCTGCTTGGGCACCCCCATGGAGGAAATCAGGGGAGTCACACCCTCGTCCACTTTGCTCTGCAGGGCTGTACCCTTCCTTGGCGCCTTGCATGCCTGGTGGCATGGAGGCATGGAGGAGGCCTAAGCTAAGCTTGCTTAGCACAGAGTGGAGCAGAAACTCCCACAAAGGACACCAGACCTCATCCAACACCATCTGCAGACATTTCACCAACCACAACTGTATACGGGAAAGACAGAGAACCTGAGCTTTGGCTGCTCCTGGTGTGTAAGGCAATATCATCACACAGCACAGCCTAGTTCAGTGACTGAAAGAACACAGAAAGACCATAAGGGCACATGCTAAGATAAGTACAGCATATATTTAAGGAAGGCTAAATAAAAGCATTTGCATGCTCTTGAAGTCTCAGAAATAGCATCTGTGATTGACTGTCCATCCCAACATACAGTTGATCTCAAGTACAACTCACCCAGCAGGTGTATGATTACTTCTACATTCAAAATACCTCCAAAAGATTAACACCCAGGCACTTTCTAAAGTGCCTCTTTTAGCTGAGATTAATATCTGAATTTTAGAGATACTAATGACCTGCCATTTACCTGTGAAAATACTATGTTGTTTCTCAAAAATGGGGTCAACTTCCTTAAATTGAACAAATGCAGATTTACCCTGAGCAGTGAAAAGAAACACTTTTAAAGTTGCAGAGTTATAATGTTAAAAAAAAAAATCCAAAAAAGGATCGACTCTCTGTAGCCATCGTTATCTTCACACTTCACAGTACTTTAAATGAGAAGAGCCCCTTTTCTTCCTAAGCCCAGCCAGTGGGACCATATCTTGCTGATATGCCTTTCCCTAGAAAAATGTCGTATTCATGTCCAGCCCAACAGAAACTGTGTCCATGCTGTGACACGGGTGAGGAAAGGGGCTTTTGGAGGGGAGATATCGGCTGGCTTCAGGGCTACTCCCTTCTTCATGACCACCATATTGCCCTCCAGTAAGGGGGTATCCAGCTTTGGTCCTGCATTATTCAGCTGATCCTCTCTCTCTCAGCTCTCATTTCGCTTCTCCTTAAAACTGCTCTGCTTTTGAAGCCTGGAAGTAAAGCAGCCGTTTGGACCCTAAAACTTAAAAACCTCAAGAGTCACAAATCTTCCATTTATGCATTTCTTATGTGGTCCAGACACATTTTTCAGGCTTGTAGCATCGTCTGAACCCTGTTTTCCTTTATTTTGCCTCTGAAATTGGCACTGAAGTCTGTTTGCACTATGTAATCAAAAGGTATATTTGTCACCGCAGCACTACATTTTGCATGGAAAATGGTCTTTCTCATTTCTTCCCCCTGTAATTCTCAGAGTGGTTTGGCACTGTCAGGGACAGGTGCTTAAGAAATCCTGATATATGGCAATTTTATGTTATTGCACGAAGTTGAAACTTGTTTGCAATACTGATATAACAGAGGACTTCTACTGTGCTTCAACTAAACCTTGGATTTATTAACAGCACACAGGCTGGGAACATGAATGGCTGGCAAACCTGCATCTTCTAGCATCTGTAGAAAGACATTATGAATTAAAAACCCCTTATTCCATTAAGAAATGATTTCAGAAATCCGGAGCACAAGTGGCAAGCTCTGGTTGGCTATCAGCGACGTCAGACACATGTCAATACTATTACTTAATGGGTTTTCCTTGTCTTTATTCATAAGTTCCACTTCATGCAGCCGTTGCCCTGAAGGGTAATTATTACACTTTTTGGGTGGTTTTGCTCTTTTGGCCTTTGGCCTCATGCCTCAGAAAACCACCCAGGGTATCCAATCTCATAGAAAGGCTTTGTGGCCAGTTGTGCCTTCTGCAGTAAGTAATTTTTTTTTTTAATTTTTTTTTTTCCCCCTAATTTAAACAAGCCACATAAACGTTTCAAAATATCCTTGGTTTCCATCGGTCCTACAACGTCATTGCCCACTCCAATGGAGAGCTGCACCCTGCGTCTCTGGCCAGCAGAGGAAAATAGCACCGGTAGGATGCTCATTTTTCTTGGAGGGGAATAACAGATATGAAAGCATGTTTTATACGAAAGGACATTTTGGAGTAACTGTTTTACTTAACTTGCATATTTACATAGTTCCAGTGTCTTCAAACATATGACGCATTAGGAGTCTCAGACTTGATATTTACCTGTTTTAATTCATCTCAGGGCATATTGGGGGTTTTTTTGAAGTCAAGTGACAAGACTCTTTACCGATACACTTTCAGTTTGCTTCAAATTTGAAGTTGATCTTTAAACCATATTATAACCATATTTATTTAGGTTCCCACATTCTGTCAAAGTCTGTTTACACAAAGAACATTTGTTTTCACTACTGCTTGCGAGGAATGAATATAATAAGTGCCAAGGGATTTTAAGAAGTTGAGAGAATTAGTATTTGGAAACAACACATTCAGTTATTTCTTAGGGGAAGATTCATGGAGCACAGACACATTCTCCACTAAATCTATCAGGATGAAGTAGTTCTCATGGAGACAAAGCATATCCAGCCTCTTCTCAAGTTTCAAACATTTTATAAAATCAAAAGGGTTTCTGGAAAAAACAACGGCTTCTTTTTTTTTATTCAGAGAAAAATGGGTAAAGTAGGTTAAGATAATTTTGCTTGTTGAAATCAAAATCTGAAGTCTGGCACTGAAAACTAGCATCCACGACTGCCCAACAGCATCCTTTCCACTTGCATTGCTTCGCCATGATGTGTGCTGAAATAAGAGTTACGACTAAATTATTCGTCAGAGGTTGTTTGTCGGACCTTTCATGCGCCACCATAAATTTCAGCATGTATTAGGCTGGTTAATTCTGTTTTTAAGACTGTCATGCAGGATATTTTAGAATATTGCTTGCAGCTCTGAATATCTAGGGATTTGTTTCAACATTTCTGTGTCTTAGGCTGATACTACAAAATATCAGGGGTAATGCTGAAGCTTTGGTTTGCAAATAAAGAAAGGTAAAAAAAAAGGGCCTATCTGTGCCTTATTTCTGGTATTATTTAGAAAATGGACAGACCAACTGCTTGTAAGGCAATCCTCATCGCATTTTCTATTGAGGTGCAGATTGAGTAATGGCGCCCCAAAAATCTGCATTAGCATTACCAGTTGCAAGTGCTGACACATCATCAAAATTCATGGCATTTGATTTTAGATATTATAATACCCTTTACATTTCAAATATTCCTAGGAGATTTCCTCTGCTATCTGGAAAATAATGAAGTATGTAATGGGTTATTCCCTTCTTGACTGTGTCCTAACAAGCTAGAAACATGGGGATATTTCCATTGAAGCACTAAAAAAAAAAGAAAAAAAGAAAAAAAGTCGGTTTTACCAAGGCTTCGATTGTAGAATTATTCTGATGCAAATACAGAGTTGAACTGACTTATTTAAGCAATGTGTGAATACTGGAGAACACTCCCATATTCTGTACTATAGATGAATGTCTTTAAACATGAACTCTATTATACTGTGATGCATTTGCGTGCCTTCTGTGGGGGAGATCTCAGTTATTTAGTTATTTTGTCTTTTAAAGTCCCCAAGCACCAACCAGACAAAAGCTGTTTCTGGAGGTTTGTTGCTAGAGGCTAAGCTAGAATATATTTATGATCCATTCTGTTTCCCTTCCACCTTAAACCTGGCCATCCATCATGAGCCGATGATTTTTCCTGCAGAAAAAGCTTTGTGGCAATTGCTGTTTCTTTACTGCCTGATAGCAAGTGGTTTATTTACTTACCCCAAGCCCCACAGCCCTCTCCTGCCTGGTGGTACACTAACTCCTACCACCCCATCCGGTGCCAGGTTCTCCACTAAAAATGCTTTTAGCTTGAATTGTATCAACTCTAAAATACGAGATGTTGCAGAAGACAGGCAATGCCTCCAAATGAAAGCATTTGCGGAAAACTAAATGATTATCTTTTATCCACGGCCTTTCTTGGTTGGAGAAGCTATGTGACTTGTCTCCTGCTTTTCCCAAAGCAGTTCCTAAACACTTGTAATTACTGTCAGAAAACTGAAAGCCATCCCTGCTGCGTAGCCTGTGTCACAGAGGATGTTGGCAACGTAGGATGGCAGCAAGAGACCTCAGTGGTCCAGAGAAAGTCACCAGAAAGAGGGCCAAGTCCCCAAATCTTCCCCTTTGAGGTGTGCTATGATGCTCAACTTCATATTAAATATTCAGCAATTATTTTTATTGCTGGAGGACAGTTTCTCGCTGCACTCAAGACTTGGCCTCTCTCCTAATCAAATTTGCACAGGCAATAAATTAGTGACAGTGCATGAGTCTCATATATTAAAAGTATATAGAACACATAAATTTAAAGGGTTTCTTCCTTGAGTTATAGGGTAAGAAGCCAGTTAGGTCCTGCTGATGCCTTGGCCAGGGTGTCTTATGAAGCCTGGAGTTGAGCTCGCTCCATCACGGCTGTGCTCATACCCTATTCATCCTGGCTCTTGGTCTGCAGCTTATTTGCTCTATATTTTTGGTAATTGGCTTCTAAGAGGGGGGTATCTCCAATACTTTACACCCCATATGCAGCACGAGACCCATGAGGTAGGAAGCCTTTCCAGATTATGGATGGTGCCCAGAAAATAATGCAACTTGCCTGAAGTGTCAACTGAATTGAAACTTGCTGAGTGCCGGTCCCTAACTGAAAGCGCTCACCAACGGCTCGGAAAGCCAGTGGAGAGCCCCGTCATTTAAGCCAAGTCACACAACATATTTGTCTCATGACTAGATTGACATGAGCCCAATTCAGGGCTGGTTTTTTCCAGGCCACAAGCTGATGCAAAGCAAATTTAATTGTTCTACGAACAGTCTCCTGCATTTGTTAAGGGTTTGTCATTTCCACAGGCCTCTCGTTAATAAATGAGTATGCAGGAATATTCCTATAATGTTAATAGCCAGAGGGTATTTGCTGTAAGATTTGAAGCGACCGGTCACAGAAAAATCACTTGAAGTCTTTCATGGGTTAAGCAACAAACACGCTGGCTCCACATGGCTGCCCCGGTTTGCCTTGCTGTCCCGCAGATTTCCAGACAGGTTGCACCACCCGGCAGCACCTTGCTCTCAAAACCAATGGCCACGCTCAGCCATGACAGCTGTGGGAATAAAGCCGGGTGGATGCTGCATGGCTTCCCCATGGCCCTGGCACCAGGGTCTGTACTCCGGGACGCAGCGTTAGGAAAGTGCCTGGTGTTGGGCAAGGCTCCTGCCACCCTCTTCCAGCCATAAGCACCCATCCGTACCCTCCCTGATAGCTGTGGGTCCCTCTCTGCTGCTGTTTATTTATCCTAGCTATAGTGTAAAATCTATAGAATCAATAGCCTAGGTGGGAGCAGAGTGAAGCACCAAGCTAAAATAAGAAAACTAGTCCCAGTGAGGAGGGGAGAGAGGCAGACTCCTGCAGCTAATAATTCTCAGCATGGCCTAGAATGAGCTAAATCGGGGCCGTCAGGAGGCGTCCCCGGGGGTCTGCGCTGCCTGGATCTCCAGGCATGAACAGAGGCGAGAGGAGCAGCCAAAGAGCTGGTCTGGCTGGCAGATCCCACCCATCACTTCGTTAAAGAGCAAGACTCTTCACTGCCAGAGATTCTGCATTAAAGGAGGGAAAGAGATTTGGGAAATCCTCTGGTGGTGTGGGCTCAAACCCTTCAATGTCTGCTTCACTACAGCACTGGCTTTGGGCCTTCTGAGAACCCAAAACAGGGCAACGACAGCAGAGGTGCACATTTTCCCAGGTTCAGCATCCCCATTCCTACCTGCCACCTCTTAGGAGCTGCAACCCTCTTGTCAGAGACGTGTCCCTGCAGAGGCCAATCCCAATTGCAATCCCTTGGGTTATGTGAGTAGCAAGTGGAAAAAAAAGGGCAATGGTGCTGGAGGCGGCAAGGAAGACGCTGAGGAGAAAGCACGCTGAGGCTGGGGCTGCTTGTGACACTGGTGTTCCTCGAAACTGGAGGCAGCCACACCTCTTCCCACACGCGGCTGGGCCCTGGAGCAGGCAGCGCGCTGCTTCCTGTTATTAGAAAACCTCGGGACGCTCTTGCAAGACGCAAGCGTATTAACGAGAGAGTCAGGAGAAAAGAACATTGCCCCGCACAGCCCCAGCGGTACGGCAGCAGGCTGAGACTGCCCAACTCATCTCATTTGTGGGCTCATGCCCACAGAGCAGGGGATAAGAGAGAGAGCTGCTGCACAGTGCTGGAAACGCCACAGCTGAGCGTGGCAAACATCTAGCTGCACAAATCCATCTAAAATTCCCAAGAATAACAGGAAATCCAGCCGCTAATTTTCCATCTCGCTTGCTTTGGGGCAGGCACGCACCTCACAAGGCCCAGAGCTGGGGAGCCCCACAGAGCCTCGGGGCAAGGGACACGCAGATGAGATAACCACGTGCTCCTGAGTCGCAAGAGAAGAAAATAACAATGATAATTATAAAAAGAAGTGGCTGCCCTGGTAGACAAAAGTGGGGAGGCTGAGCACCCACGCAGCCGCCGCAGGGAGGGACAACCCCATCTCCATCCCCAAGAGGGGACTGGGGAGGTAGCGAGCACCTCGGCTGATGCCACACTCGCTCGTGCCCACTTCTCCCCATGGCCGTGCATTATCATCATTTATTCATTCTGTGACCTTGAAATCCCTCTCCCTTACCAGAAAAACAACGAATCCCTGTCAGAAAACTGGGCTCTGCAAAAGAGAGGGGAAAAGGAAAAAAAAAAAAAACCCTAAAAAAAAATAATGAAATCATGCAACCTCCCATGTTGCTTGTATTAGGTCAGATGGGAGAACTTATTTAATTAGTGATTTTTATAGGGCTTTATTTTTCGATGCCCAGTGGAGTAGTTAAGATTGGTAATAAGAAAGAAGTCTGGTCCTGCGCCAGCCCTCCTAAGACAATGGTGCAGGGAGGAAAGAGCCAAGCAATATATTTGAATGTTTTCAATGCTTTGGGTTTTTGGGGTTTTCAAACTTTATTTTTCAGTGCTGCATTCTAAAACCATCTGAAGGGTGTACATGGAGGGGAAGGGAAGGAAATTGTTTGGGGAGGCCTGAGGGGACGGTAACGATGAATAATGGAACAAACCGGAGAAATCACTTCTTGTGCCGATTTCTCCATGGCCAGCGAAATTTCCCCCTAATGAAACCTGCTCCAGCACAGAAAGAGGATGGCTGGCGGGTGGCCAAGCAGCAGATTTTCAGTGTAGATGGAGGTGGATGGGTCAGGTGCATAATCATGATAGATAACTGGGAGGAGGGGGACTGAGAAAAACACCAGTTCCTGCTCTGTCCACGCTACTGTCCCTTCTCGTGGCCTGTTTCTGCCACTCATCCCCATCACAAAGAAATACTGTGGGATTTTTCCTCCTGCACTTTCCACAGAAGGAATAGGGAAGGAGGACTCAGGTTTACAAATTTCCCACCACAACTACGCATTTCTCAGCACATGGGACTGTCTGCAGATGCTGGGGAGTGGGGCACCCTCCCCAACAGCCCTGGACCGTGCAGCACGCATCCCGAGTGGCTCAGAGCCACTCTCGCAGGATGATATACAGCACACATAGAGCATAAACCAAACCAGATGCCGGGCTAGAGGTTTTACGGGAGAGGGGTTTTGCTCTCTTTGAGCTCAAGAGCTGTGCTACCCACTCATCGCCCATTGATAAGGGAACTTCCAGAGGCTGATGGCAAAGCTCTTCTGCGCCAAGTGTTTGAAGGATGTTCATAGGCCACCATCTAAGACAGTAGCCTCACCAGTGGCCAAAAAGCCCCATGCAGCCTGGTTGCTCAGTAGCCAAACTTTGCTACTTGGGAGGGGAGTCAGCCTGTTTCCTGACAGCAAGAAGAATAATGTCACAGCGTTCAATAAATTCCTAGCAAACACAACCAAAAAAAAAAGCCAAAAAAGAAGGAGGGAAAAAAAAAAAAAGCCCCGTTGAGCTTTGTCCTTTGCAAAATGAAAAATATGGTTGTTTTGCTCTACGGGAGGAACAGCGGAATCAGCTTTAAAATTGACAGTGAATTTGGCCAGATGCCACAGCCCTTTTGGCTTCAGTTTCCTTTCAATAATCATCTCCCTGCCAATTCGGAGTGCACAGGACACAGCTACACACCTGATGATACGCTGAGTAATGGCCTTGGCTTGCAGTTATCTGGTCCATGCAGCAGGGAAGCGGGAGGGTGGCCATTTATCAAAGGCATTCATCTGAGCGGTCACAGCTTCCCTGTGGCCACAGGTCCCTGGTGCAGGGGCCAGCACTGCATCACGCAGGAAGGGATGTAACTGTTGGTACCCAAAGGATGTGCACTGGTCCCTGGGGCTGAGCAGGTGAGTGGCTGCAGAGAGCTCACAAATCACTCACGGCTCTACCAGCATCTCATTACTTCAAAGGAAAGTGAAATAGACATCCTAGCATTTAAAAGTTGGGTGAATTTGTACTGTAGGGATAGCGTTTGGAGGGCATGCAGGAGTTCATCCTTCTTCTGGACCTGTCTTTGGTGTAGGTGCTTGCATCACTATGAGCTCCTGGGCTGCTTGCTGCAATATGCTGACATCCCACCACTAATGGGTTTCTCCCCCTACCATGTTAGGATCCCACTGAAATATTGGGTGGTTTACACTTTCCCCCTTGTAGTACATGTAGCATTAGGGTCGATTCAGCCCAAGTGCCACATGGTGCTTGCACTCTAGCCCAGTGCCCAGCCTGCCTCTTGCTGGTGCTTCATAAACTGTTGTCTTTTCCTACCTGCCTCTCACTCCATCCTCCATAACCGTGGCACTGTTGCAAAGCAGCAACCTCAAGGCCATTTTCCTTCTCCCACAGGAGAAGGATTTGCTTGGGAGGGACATGGGAAAGTCAAGAGCACTGCATTGCCACAGCAGCTGAGAGGCCAGAAGGGCCCTTGCGCAACAACAGAAACTTTAGGAGCATGTCCTGGTATCTATAGGGTTATTTGTATCAGAGCGTTGACAAGAAAGAGCTTTCAGCACTGCAGCTTGGGTGGCAATATTTCTTTCCTCACTAATCCTGCCTTGACATCAGCAAGAGAGTCGGGGCTCTGCAAGGGCATCGTAAGATAGAAAAGACAATTAGAAGAACTTAGAAATGGGAAAGGACATGTCGTAAAAGTCATTATCAAGCCTTCCCTTCATTCCCTCCACATTTTTCATGGGGAAAAATGTTCCCTCTGCAAAAAGAAATTTGGAAAATTTCCACCTATTCTACTGGCTGCACCCATGAGAGTATTTCTGCCTCTGGCAATAGCTTCTGCTCAAGTCTTGTTGTGCCGATGAGACATACGGCTCCAACGTATGGCTCCAGTATCTTTCTTGAGCAAGGGCTGGTGTGAGCAATACAGCAGGAGGTGCTACAAATAGGCAGAAAGTTTTGCAAAAACATGGAGTGGGAAGAGTGTGCTGTTGCAGCTGAAACCTGTTCTTGCTACATCTAACGCAAACAGTCCTCTGCTTCCAAAATTGCACAAAGTCAGCAGCTAAAATAACTGCTTTTTGACCTTTTTATCTTCTCCCATCTCTCTGAGCCTTGCCATTCTCCTTTTGCCTGACCCGGACACCTGCCTTTGTCATTAGCAATAATCAGCAGCAATAAATAGGCGACATTTCATTGCTGCGGAAGCAGCCTGAGATATTTTGGGCCAAGCCAGCCAGGCTGGGGCTCTGCAAGCCCACTGGCTGGCAAGAAAAGACACTGCTAAAGTCACCTTGCCACCTATACTGGATTTACAAAGTCTGCTGAGAGCAACATGACTGTGAGCAGTGGTGGAGAGGGTTGGGGATGTCCCAGCTGGAAGCCATCCAGGCTGGAGAGGAGTTACCACCTGGCAGTGGCACCTGGATCAGCAAAGAAAAGGAGGAGAAAAAAAACAGAGGCACCATGGTTGTGAGCAAAACCCAAGTATGAAGCAGCTCCGATGGAAGGAGAGAGAGATCTCCAGTGGGGGCCAGATGCTTGACAGCGGTCTGCACAGGTCCCTGTGGGACTTGCAGAAGAGGCAACCTGCTGGGTGTCAGGGGGCTGAATCGACGCGACCAAGAGGGGAGGGGGATTGGCAGGGAGGACAGCTCACCAGGGCAGTGGGATGGAGGTGCTCAGCTCTTTTAGGTGCCACAGGAGTTATCTGCAGAGGTACCTTTAAGGCTCTGGGCTTCGCATGCTTCAGTCACGTTTTAAAAATAGGACACGAGTATTCTACATCACTTAGGTATTTTGGAAAATTTTACTCAGCCTTTCTACAGCTCCTGTCAATCCTTCTCAGTGTGGTGCCGAGATGCATACATGTCACGTACACAAATAGCACGCTTCCCTGGCCCCTCTCAGCCATGGCCAGAGACACCTCAACGGACTTTCCCAGTGCTCCTCCACACCTTGGCAAGACGGGGTTGGGGAGGGGGATGATGCCTCTGGCTCTCCTGGCAGCAGTGTCCCTGTGGTGTTGAATGAGATTCCAAAAGGCCCACAGAACAGGGATGAAGGGTGTCGCAACAAGGAGATGCTTTTACCTCCAGAGCAGAGGCAATGCTCGGGTACAGCCTCCTCTGGGTCTCCAGAGACATTCCCTCCATGGCAGGTGCTGACCCAACATGGAGCCCCCAGTGTCTTTGCTGTAACCCAGAAGAATGATGACGACACATGACATTGTGCGGGTCCCTTCAGCTGCCCTGCTGGATAAGACTTTCAATGTGTGGTCTTAGAGAAGTGGATCAGGGTAAGAGCACTGCCCGGTACACTGCCAACCACAGGGAGCTAGCAGTGGGGAAAGATGTTTCCTATTTGAGCTTTTTCAGATCAGAAGACTGCAAAGTTCAGCTCAGACAGTCCTATCCAGATTGTAGGGACTGTTTGTTCCCAGTTTTGGCAGGGTCGTGAATGATGCATGAATAACAGCATCCCTTAATTAGTGTAATATGCTGTACCAGGTTAGAAAGCACTCTCTGGTTTTGTTTTTCCTCCACGCGCGTGTGTGTATTCCTCTTTAAAGGAGAAGGGAATGAACAGAAAACATTGCAGTTGTGTTTTTGTTGGTTGGGGCACCGATGAACCCTGTTCCGATTGGGCTGGTTATGAATCACTGGAAAGCGATATCCACACCAAAGAGTGCTGCAGCCAACCTGATGTCTGCTTGGCAGTTGTACTGAGCAAAAGCTCCATAATTATTGTTTTTGCTGCCTGAATCTTAGTGGAATAAAGAGAAAAAACCTCTACCTTCGAATTTATGAGGCTGGGTGTGTAGGAGGATGTACATGTGTGTGCACTGCATGTGTACACATGTTCTGACACATGCACGGCTTGCTTTGACTCTTGGGGTAAAGGAGAAAGATCCATCACCAGATTTATTTTCTTTTGTCAATCTAACTCCCTTGCTTCCCTCCCTTGGCTGTTTTTGTTTGGGGCATTTGAATCATGCCCATCACATCCTGGCCATCAGGAAAGATGTTTTCATTACTGTGACCACAAAGGACATTGCCTGCCCTCCCACCCTTCCTCCTGCAGCGCATTCCCCAGCACTGCTGCACCCAGGAGCTGCTCTGCCAGTCCCCATCCACCGCCTCTGCCCTTCGCCCACATGCCACTCGTGCCCGTCCACCTCGAGCATCCCTCCTGCTCCTGTGCCAAGAGAAGCACTGCCACCCACCCTGAAATCCCAGGCTTAGCCCCTTCTCCTCTGACTCATGCTTTTTTTACAGGAAAGGATGCCTCAAAATCTTCCTCCTTTTTCTCCTTTCCTCCAGGGCTTGCTGGAGCCACCGGAAAGGTGCCACTGGATGATGTTGAGCCTCAGGTTGGGTCAGCACTGCTGCTGCTCTTTCCCACGGGGCCGCCTTGGCCTCTGCTTGCACGTGGACCAGGGTGGCAGGGCGAAATCACTGGCACTGAAGGCTGTGGAGCAGAGCAGCATCGGGGTCTCGGACCGGTGCGGAAAGAGAAAGCTCTCTCCCACTGGGTAACCCGGCAGCAACTGCTATTTCAGTAAACATATCATTTTGTGCTCAGTAAACACACATTCCAGAGGAATGCTCTCATTGTTTTTTTGCTCTGTAATGCATTAATGAAGAAATAAAGTTTAGGTTGTGTAATGGTGACAGCTTGAAGTCATTTTGCCTAGTGTTATTTCTCAGCGAAGGCTCAGCTCTCCCTGGAACGGGAGGAAAAAAAGACGACCAGATTTCACTTCAAACTCACCAACATGTGCAAAAAAAATCAAAATACGACAGCAATTAACTCCCTTCCACATGCCCCAATAAAACTACCTCTCTCGCTCACTCCGAGCTTTGTCACGTATGGGGCTGTTTATGGAGGAGACAATACAAAGTGGGTTTATACAAGGCTCTTGTTTTAATTTTTGTTTTATATCCACTGGAACCCTCAAGTAGTGAATTCATTTCCTGATATAGTAAACATTTCTGATGGCCAGGATTCTTTCTCTTTTCCCAAATGAACACAAACCCCTGGTCTAACTCACCAGCAGCGCAGTCTATACAAACAGACCCATCAGCTAGATTTTCAAAGAATGCATCTTAAGCACGCAGCTAGGAAAATAAACAAACAGCAACACCTTCACAAGAGCCTGGCAGACCTCATCACAAGCAGGAAGCTTTTCTCCCTGAAATTTGCTCAAGCCCTCAACTGCATGTGGAAAAACTATCAGCTTTTCCCCATATTCCAGGAAACAATCTTGTTCTCGCAGTTGCACACTGATGGCTGCCGGCTCGCTGCTAAATGAGCTACGCAGTCCCTCTGATTTGTGACCCTATTTGCACTATGCAAATGTCTTCTGACAGCTCTCTTTTCCTGTCATTAAAACAAACAATGGCCCCTGTAACCAAAAAGGAAATCAGTAACAGGCGAAAGCTGTTCTCTCTTTTTCTTTGCCTTTTTTTTTTTTTTTCTTCTGGTTCTGGGACTAACTGTTAGTAATTACCCTGAAATATTCACAAACTTCTTCTCCTCCCAAACTGTTTTAGTCATCCTAGTGGCCAACCCAACATGTCTAATATAATTGCTCTTCGAAAAGACCTAAAGATCAAAAATAGCCCCCAGTGACGAACCAGGTAAGAAACACCTCCGGTCTTTTTTTTTGGTGTATGTATCTCTCTGTCCGTACACATATAGACAAAAAAAATGTTATATTGACTGATTTGAGGAGCTTTTAAAATAGTTCCCAGTCTGTCAGGAATAATTAAAATACTGTTCTGAGGATGGAGAAACACGAACTAGTTACAAATAAGAAGGTATTGTGTCTGGGGGATGATGTGCATAGGGAGGAAGACACGCCTTTCTCTCTAGTCATCTCTCCGTTCTCCAAAGCATCCATCCTGTCCTAAACTCTGTATCCAGCCCAAAAAAGTACATTGCTGGTGGCCGTGCCTTCCCAATGGCAGGTAGGGGACAGCCCCTCCCAGTAAATGGATGCTTTGCCTTTGATTTCAGTGGGAAAAGGGCTGCATTCAGAGACTTCGGGGTACTTAAACACTCCTGGGATTCACTTCTTTGTCTTTTAAATAATATGGTATACATAATCCTAAACTGGGCCAGTTTTCCACCCCATCACGCAAGTTTTGTGCCTGTAGGGCTCAACTGAAGTCAATGGTGTTAATGTTGACATAAGACCATGATGACCAAGTGGGAAATTAGTCCCGTAACACTTGATTGTCTTTTGCAAAAATTTTCTAAATGGTCTTAATGGTTTTGTTTGTGGTACGTGTTGCTCACTCCTGATTGTACTTCTGCCAAGTTGTATTTTTAACTGTAAACACTGGCCTCTCAGAAAATTTGAAGTAAAGCAAAACAGAAAAGATGTTCAAAATAACGTTACAACCTAATTTAATTTATCCCTTGGTAATTGCATTTGTAGGAAATGAACAACACAAACAAAACAGAACCCCAGCCTTTCCAGCCATCGCAATTGCTTTCACATGCAGACACATTGGTTACAGACACCACATGGTTAAGTCTCCGACTGCATTAGGAGAAGTGCAATGGGCCCGAAGTGAGGTGACACCTGCCTTGGCTCCCTGCTCGTAGGTGCCACCTGTTGAATGTCAGCCAGCCTGGCCAGCTCTCCCGTTGCTCTTCCTTTTCCTGTAGTGCCCATCCTTAATTTTTCCTGTACCAATCTATCCACTCCATGTGTTGATCCCAGACAAAATATAGTAGGATGACTATTTGCCAAACTCAATTAACCACACAAGCATAGTCCCTTCTCCTGGTCCTGATATTTACATACTCGCCTAATTTTAATCATATGAACCACTCTGAGTAAATCCTGTTGAACTTGGGCCTCTGTTTGCAAATGCTGTAGGAACTTTACAGATGTGTTTGATGCGTCTTTATTACGTGAATGGTTTCTCTGGCCATTTCTCAGACTTTGGGTGGCTTGTAAACTTACGCAGCCTGACTACAGTTCAAGTATTTGTTATTTGCCTTTTTTTTTTTTTCATTTGTGTGCTTCTTGGTGAGTTCATGCACGTGTCGCTGATTACCTCTGTCACATAGCAGAGCTTCTCTGCTTTGATTTGAGGAGTCCCAAACCCACAAACAGCTCTCAAAACCAGTTATACAAATCCCTCGTTGCACATACCCATGTGAACACAGATTTGCACAAGCATTTGTCCGATGGATCGTATTTACCCAAGTACCTGCAACATGTCCCCATTCCATGAATATTTCAGCAAGTGTTGTACCTGCCTGATCACTTGCCAGAAGCAATCACTAGGAGAATCACTGTCACTGCCAAAATAAACTCATGGGTTTTATTTGAGGGAGGGCTTCTAAATAGCATTTTTCTAGCGTTCACCCAGTTCTAAGTGGAACTCCCTGTGTGATGAATGCTGTTTACAGTGCAGCTCTGTTTGTTGTGAAACGGGGAAAGAAGGCAGTTTCTTGCACTTGCCAGCAGCACGCCAATGTAGTGGAGGAAGGTACATCCCCTCCTGCTGTCACTCTTGCATGAAAAGCTGATGCCCTGTTTCTTGCTCTGCTTCACACTAAAAGCCCACGTGTATACACAGGATTTTCATGTTCTCAGAGTGGTAAATTGTAAGAAAGATGAATGGGGAAAGCCCTAAACTGGGTAAAGAAATTTTGACATTTTCCCTACAATTTCCCATTTGCCATGGCTCCACTGCTCAAAGAGCCATTAATGATACACCCTGCAAGGAATGATGAGCCAATTGTGTTAGTAGCTTCAAAGGCAGGGAAAGCTTATTCCCAAACAGTGGAAAATGCAAGTAGCAGGTGAGTTTCTGAAAAAAAGCTCTTTCCGGACTAGCATAAAGCTGCAGGGACGTGAGGGGCTCAGGAGTGGGGCAGGACCTGGTGCAGCACAGGAGGATGGTGAATCAGAGAGCCAGAACCCCCATCTCCACTGCTTCATCTCTCCAGGTAATTGTGGCATCTCCTACACATCCCAAGAAACACACATGTCACAATGATGAAATCACACTTTTCTCCCACAAGGGAAAAGGGAGTGTTTTTCCTTCTGCTTTTTCCCATTTTCACTGTGTTCTGTGACTGAAAGGGAACTCTCTTTGCAGATGGAGCGTAGGAATGGGAGTGTTGTGGTGTCTTTGCAAACGCCACGTAGTCCTTCCGAAACCCTGCATCTTCAGCCATTCAAGACCTGATGTTTTCCTCTCCAAACCATCCTCAGGGAGGAGGAAGAGATATCTGGAGGCTGCTGGTGGCTCCAGGGTGGTTTGGAAAGCTGAAGCATGTGGAGGATTATACAGGAACACCAACTCAATCACGGCCAATGCTGTTGGAAATCAAGAGTGAATGGCAGTGCGAATAACATCACTCTGGATTTCTGAGACCTGGAGCTGCTTTTGGTCTTAAGTTTGACACAGCCCCAAGGTTTGATCACTGCCCCCTCAACGCTCCTGTCTTAAATGAGAGCTGGGTGCAAGCTCCTACTGCTCCAGAGAGTCCTTTAGTCCTCAGGCTGGAAAGCAGTTGCAAGCTTTAGAGACACTTTAACCCTCTTTTTCCATTTGAGGTGTGTCCTCTCTTCACCTTCACTTTTTCGCTTTTTCTTTTTACTCTCATATGCAGAGCTGATTACTTTGCCTGCTACATTAGCCATTCACCTGTTCCTAAGACTGAGGAATGGCTTAAACACTCTTTTGACACAGCCCCTTGAAAGTGGGTTGCTCTGCTGCGGTCAATGAACATAGCGTGGGAAAAACGCATTAATACTTTCACTGGTAACACTGAGGACGGCTATAAATAAACCCTTCATTACAGTATTTATATATTATTACATCATATAGCCACTTAAAACAGAGAGCAATTGGAAGTGTTGAATAATGTAAGGATAATCGCCTCTACATTAGTTCCACTGTCATTGGCATTATGTATTGCTTGGTGATACTGCCACACTCGTTGCTTCGCCCAGTGTTGCGTGACATTGGTGGTGACGTTAGAGTATCAACGGTCCCTCTGCAAATGACATGCAGTACTTTGCACAGCACATGTAGCTCAGCATTATATAATAAGGGTGCTTCACTGGAGAATTTTGGCAGCACATGCTTTTTTCCTGACCATTTCATTCAAACGAGATGTCCATTTCTTGAAGGAAGTTTGCTTTACGGCAGCCAACTAAACATGCCCATTGTGCAAGGCCCCAGCACCCTCATGCATGGAGAAGAGAGGTTTGCATCAGGCTGGCCAACTGTGCATCTTAGAAATCACCCCACCTTGTGCTGATGAGGCACACTGTATCCCAGGTGGCTACTGTTGCTCCAATACCTTCTCCAGCCAGAGACATAGCTGAAAGATGGTGATGTCAGGAAACTGAGATGCTCAGAGCCTGGCAAGAAGGCATTTTAGTGGTGAGACTCGGACTAATGTCACCTGAATCCATTTCTGGAGCATATGGAGGACTTCTTCCCAAAACAAATCAAAAGTGCTATTAAATGATACAAAAGTATCATGATTTCTTTGTCTTCTTTGTTGTTGCTGCTCTTCTTCCTTTTTCAGAGGAGGGGAGCAGGTGGATACATGCGTGGTGTGACCATGGCTAAGTAGCTTTCTTGCTGTCTATGGATTTCAATTTCCTCAGTTTTGACAAGCTTCCTCTTAAGGAGGCCCAACAAAACAAAAATCCTATCTCTCAGAATGTCCCGCTGCTGGTTTTCACGGCAGGGATGCCCATCTCAATTACACTGTGTTCAACAGCATTCAGTGGCTCATTGATCGTCACTTATTAAACAAGCTCCTGTGTGGCCTTGAGGACCAAGTCCAGAGGAGGATCTCCACCACAGTGCTTGGAAGGGGCTGCTCCAAAAAGCAGTCATTTCAAATGTTGAGAAATCGCTTCTCTGAACCTTGTCCTCACATGACATACAACCAATTTCTGCACAAAGATCTGCAGTTGACTTTTATTATGGCTCCGATTTAGCTGCTGCTTTGATTTATCACAACAATGCACATTCAATATCTTTCTTCTGATCTGGAGGCCAGAAATATAACTCTACTCATATGTTTGTATTCTTAGGACTTGGGATTTCACAGATTCAGAAACTCATTCATAGATTCACAGGGTTTACGGCCAGAAGGAACCATGAGAACATCTGGTATGACTTCCTATATTTCAAAGCCATTCAGTTGCAGCCAATTAGCCCAATACCGAGCGCAGTAGCTTTGCTGCATCTTCCAGAAAAACATCCAGCTCCGGACATACCAAGAAAAGGGAATGTGAACATATCAGAAGTTGGAAACTCACCACATTATTTGATTTTGAAGATCATATTAATTAAAAAATGTGCCTTGTTTCTAATACGCTTTTGTTTGGCTTCACATCTAGCAATCATTTTTGCACCTTTCTCCACTTTACAACTGAGCAGCATTGCCTGGCAAGCTATATTCTTCAAACTGCAGTTGGGTGGTTTTTTTGCCCAACATCTGTCTGATGTATCAGAAGTATTTGTGAGTCAACTTTACTGCAGTTTTGGCTATTAAAAAACTTTTTACATTGTTGATTGCGTTATTATTTGTTCTTAAATAATACAGAGAAAAATAACTCCGAATAAGGGAACAGAAATTTGCTTTTCAGAAAATGTTGGTGTGCGAACTTGGGATATTTAAAAAATATTTTTCAAAATACTTCAATTTAGAAAAATGAACCAAAATTCAACTTGCTGATGCAAAACACAAGGTGACGCTTCTTGGTGAAACAAAAGCTGTGACCAGCCTTGCCAACGGGCTTCTGAACACCTCACCCATCTCCCTGCACAGATGCATTGTATGTTGTTATTCCTCCCTTTTGACACAGAGATGGAGATAGAACTGTCTCACACCATCAAGTCATATTTGCCAGCTTTGAAACTAGTTGTGCAATCTTATTCTGCATCCTTTCTATTTTTCAGTAGCTATACTATTCACTGGGACTCCTGATCCTGAAGGGCTTGATCATTGCTGCGGTTTGTCCTTCTGGCTACTTGTCAAGGACACGCTTCTCTCACCATTGCAAATTTACACCAGAAGCTTTTAGGTTTTGTTTGGTATTATCCTTCCTTCTTCTTTCCGAGTGGGCAGACAATTTTATACTATACAAACGGCCTTCTGAAAGAGGATCATTTCAATTTCATTTTCTGAACTCTATGACTTTCTCCCCTCCACTCAAATGTCATTGGTTTTCATTATTTTTTGTGTACTTAATAAATAGCTGTGGAAGAGCTGGGAAGAATCAGATGCTTGTCTCACATGGATTTCTCCATCTTTTGCAGTACATGAAATTCAAGAAAAAAAGCTGCTCCTTAGGCTGAGGAATGCAATAGCTGCACGCTGGCAGGCAGAAATGCCAGTGACGTTAGTGGCAGGAATGTGGGTACCACCTAGCTGCCGTATTGGTAATACTTCTAGCTTTTACCTCTGGGCCTGATGAACCACGTCATCTGTCTAGCTGGAAGTCATGCTCTGAACTTGTTTGGAGAGCTGGTGCGTGATTGTAAAGGCTTATAGCTAAGGAATGTGATGCCTCTCACACAGTGCTGCGTAAAAGCATCAAGGCTGGGGCAGGAGGGACCATTGGCCTCCCAGGAACCACAGAGTGTGGATGGGGAAGATAATCATTAATATTAATAGCACAGGCCTTGGAGGAGCACCTCGGGGCTCTGTCAGTGAGCGTGACCCCAGCACGCAAGGTGCAGAGCAAACAGGAATACTGCCCCTTTGCTCAAGGATGGCCATCAGACAAAGGTACTTGAACACTGCAGGCATGGCCAGTTACTGCATGTTTGTAGGCTTCTGGAAATGAGGCATCACCAGACACGTCTGTGGGTTCATTTCATCAACTGAGGGGGCCCAAATACAAGGCTATGAAAAATGAATCTTTGCCTGAGACTTCATTTTTGCTGGTAGGGGGAGAGCATTTGGACAGAGGCAGTCTGCCTGCTTGTTAGAAAAAAAAAGGGGATGTAAAGTCTGTGGCAAAGCCTGATATTTCTGGAAAATTCTGACTTCTTCATTCTGGGTATTTGTACAGATCCACCACTTACGAAATAGTTGCACATCCCATGCTGCTAATATACGATCCCCACATGGCTCCTACCAGTTTTACAGGCGGGGAGCTGAGGTACAAAAGAAAATGAGAGGAGCTGAAGGACTGAGACGCAGGAGAAGCCCCTGAAGTAAGGATTTAGCCTGCTTTCCCCTGGCCATGCTTACTCTCTCTTCCAGTCTTACAACAGCCATGGGGGAAAAATAGCCAAACTGGGCAGAACTGCAACCCAGTCCTGTGGATCTGGGCTCAGAGGTCTCCAAATGGCGAAAGCATTTTGGTGTGGGTGTGCAGGCTCAACCTCTTCTTCATAAAAAAAAAATATGAAAGAAGATATAAAACCGCTCTGAGGGAGCCAAAAGGGATTTTTCTTTTTTTCTTGGCCCTCTTGCTACTTCTGTGGGAACCCAGCAGTATTGTTTCCAGAAAGCTCAGTCTCTGTCACCCAAGTCTTTGGCGTGTTTGGGGACACCCTTACTACTTCCCTTTCCTCCCCTGCAGAAGAGTCCAACGCAGCTTTGACCGCAAAGCCCAGGAGGCCTTGGAGTTTGTCTGAAACAAAAGAAAAAGATTGCGAAAGGCGGTGGTGTCAAATAATGCTTCCATTTAGTAGGAATTTTGCTCCCCTTGCATTCCCAGGCAGCACCTGCTGTGTGAGGCTTTTGGCCAGCTCCTCTGAGCCTCTGTGGTAAAACAAACAAAAACAGCAGGGAAAAAAATTCCTCTTTATAACGCCTGTTATCCTCAGGCTACCTTCCAACACTGCCTCGCCTCCCCATGTCGACAGTACTCTCCAGGGAAACAGGATACTACGAGGCCAGAAAGCCTTGTGCAAATGGGCAGTTGAGCAATGGAGGAAGAGACCCTCTCTTATTGAAAACAAGACTGTTTTCCTTCTCTTCCCTCATGTCTAAATGCAGAAGGGTCCTTATTGGTGCCCCAGACAAAAAAAAAAAAAAGAAAAAAATGGAAAAAAATTGACACATTGTTACTTCCATGGCAAAAGCATTTAGGAATTATTCTGAATTAGGGAAAAATACGTTTGGGAGGGAAAGGAATGGACAGTCTGTCTGGAGGTGCTGGGGGACGTGGTCTTTGGAGATGTTTATAACCCTCTGCTCAATCCTTGTTATCGACTGTTCCTCCTCATGTGCCTTACGGTTTCAGGGTAGTTTTGAAATCATTTTGTGTTTCAGAGCATGGTGGCACCGTCTGTGCTGGAGGTTATTCATGTTTATCTGGTGTCTGGTCCAAACGGCCCACTTGCCATCTAACTTGCTCAGCTTCTGGAACTGTCACACCACCAGTGATGCTGGTGGGAACTTGTGCAGCCTTCAGGAAGGAGGCTAATCTCTCATGGGGGTTTAACAACATCTCTCTTACCTCACACCCCCGCTTTGACCCCTGCCTGCCTCTGTACACATTCAATCAAGGAAGAAAAAGACTTTCAGGATCTTGTTTTTGATCCTACCTTTAGACAATGCCTTCCAGATAGCTCTCCCTAGGCCAAATAGCCCAGCGTTTGACACAGACAGGGATTCAAAGGCTGTTGTGATTACCTGGCCTGACCTTTATAGCACAAGCTATTGAATAACTGCTGGCATCCAAAGCAGATACAAGAAGCCTGTAACCCTTGTTCTGTTCAACCACATTGCCTTGATCTCGCTTCAGACAGAGCTCCAATTCAAAGGTTCTCAGCAAACCTTCAGGTCTACACTTTGGCCAGTCTTCTTCCCTTCCTCCCCTCTTACTGCATACCTGACTGAGGGTAAAGAGAAGAGCAAACATCCAGGAAGATGGAGGTACATGCTGGAAAAACCCAGAGTTTGTGGAAGAGATGGAAGAAGTACATGTGACATTCCACTTTCCTCCTCACCAGAGCTTTCCCAAGGTGTGGGCCAACACTGGCTTATATTCCCCCTTAGGGAACACATTCGGGAGAGACAGCTCAGCTCCTCATTTTGTTGGAAACAGTGCTTTAGTGGTGTCTGCCGAGACATCTCTGCACACTTCAAATGAAAGATGCTCTACAAAGGGCTCCCATTCCCTCTCTGGACTCCTGTTCTGAGCAGTTGTGCTTGGTGTCCAATGTGCATGACCTTATTTTCGAATGAGCTTGTGTTGGGTTGACCTTGTCTAGATGCCAGGTGCCCACCAAAGCCACTCTATCACTCTCCCTCCTGAACTGGACAGGGGAGAGAAAACAAAACAAAAAGCTCATGAGTGGAGAAAAGGACAGGGAGATCACTCGCCAGTTATCATCATGGGCAAAACAGACTCAACTTGGGGAAATTAGATTAATTTATTACCAATCAAATCAGAGTAATAAGAAATAAAACCAAATCTTAAAAACAACTCCCTCCCACCCCTCCCTTCTTTCTGGGCTTAACTTTATCTTGAATTCTCTACCTCCTTCCCCCCAGCAGCGCAGGAGAATGGGGAATGGGGGTTGCAGTCAGCTGATCACACGTTGTCTCTACTGCTCCTTCCTCCTCACGGGCACTCTTCCCTTGCTCCAGTGTGGGGGTTCCTCCCAGAGGAAACAGTTCTCCACAAAAATTCTCCAATGTCAGTGCTTTCCATGGGCTGCAATTCTTCACAAACTACTCCAGTGCGGGTCCTTTCCACAGGGTGTAGTCCTCAGGAATAGACTGCTCCAGCATGGGTCCATTGTGGGGTCACAAGTCCTGCCAGCAAACTTGCTCCAGTGTGGGCTCCTTTCTCCATGGGTTGACAGGTCCTGCCAGGACCCTGCTCCAGTGTGGCTTTCCCACAGGGTCACAGCCTCCTTTGGGCATCCACCTGCCATGGTATGGGGTCCTCCATGAGCTGCAGGTAGATATCTGCTCTGCTGTTAACCTCCATGGGCTGCAGGGGGACAGCCTGCCTCACCATGGTCTCCACCACAGGCTGCAGGAGAATCTCTGCTCCAACACCTGGAGCACCTCCACCCTCTCCTTCTTCACTGACCCTGGTGTCTGCAGAGTTGTTTTCTCTCACATATTCTCACTCCTCTCTCTGGTTGCAGTTCCCCAGGTTTTGTTCCCCGCTCTTAAATATGTCATAGAGTTGCTGATGGGCTTGGCCTTGGCCAGTGGTGGATCCATCTTGGAGCCAGCTGGCATTGGCTCTATCGGACACAGGAGAAGCTTCTAGCAGCTTCTCACAGAAGCGACCCCTGTAGCCGCTGCTCCCCGCTACCAAAACATTTCCATGCAAATACAATGCAGTGCTACTAAAAACATCACAGAAGAAATTCAGATGCCACCTGGAGATTGTCCATGGTCCAAGAGTGAGGTCTTGCTTTACTGTTTGAAAGACTCTGCCTCAGGAGATATTATCTGTCTCTGAATACAGTCCCTGTATTTACGACATGAGATGCCAGTCTTGTATTGGCCAAATCTAGCAGCGGTGACAGCAGGGCTGCAGCCTCTCAGGTGTAGGTGTCCACTTTAGGATGACTCTGAAAACTTCTCTTTGTTGACTAGACCACCCATTACTAGTTTTTGGAGTTTGGATGCCTAGCTCATTTGTGAAGACTTACACTGGGGACAGCTAAAGTGAGGCAAAATGAGTAGAGGATACCTCATGCCAGGTCTCCCACTTCTGGACTGAAATCATAAAGGAAATGAGTTCAAAACTGGCACTGAAATGCAGCCATAAGTTTTATACTTGTTAAGGACATCAGTAAGCAATGGTGAACTGCCTGTGTGAATCCAGAGTTAAACAAGTCTGTTTGCCTGAAGTGATCTTGACATTATTCCCGTGACATTTTGCTGGTGCTATTTGCTCACATGCTCTTGACACTCTCTTGCCTTGTTAACACAGCCCTAGTGATTTTGGTGCATGTTGTGTTGTTGACTTAGGAGTTTTATCCATCACTTCATTTTCTGTAGCATTAGCACTAGCATTAGCACTGGAATTACTGTAAGTGCCACTGCCGAAGAAGGTCCCAAGCCACCTGCCATAGTCTACTGCTCATGCTTGCAGAAGCAAACATCCCACCCTAACGTATGTCCTCCAGCACACTAAGCAACCACCACCTGGTTGCAATTTCTTCTCCTGCCCCCTCCACTTGTCCCTCTACACCCCTAAAACCAGCCACGGCACAGTGGCTTTGCTCGGCGGCTTTGCCATTTCAGGCGAGAGTTAGCATTTTACTAGTCAGATTGGTGCAAGGAGCCCGTATAATTACTGCTGGGATTGTGCTGTGTAGGCCCCGTGTAACGAACTCGCCTCAAATAACCCAGCTGAATGTCAGAGCCCGTGCTGTATTGTGTTTCACATTCTGGCTGTGGGAGCGCTTCCCCAGCAGGAGTCAGGGTAACAAATCCCTTGCTCTCGCATGAGGGCCCCATAAAATGAATGATTCTGGATCTCACGCTCCTGAGGAGGTCTTGGTTACTCCAGCAGTTGCCGCTCATAGCAGGAGCAACTGTAGGGGACTGAGGGAGGGAAGGGTAGTTTGGCAGGCTTTCTGTGTCATTGCCCCTGTGTCAGAGCAGGAAGGAGCAGGACCCTGCTCTCCCCTCCAATCTATACTTTTACATAGATATTAAATTAAAAAACCCCTGAAAAATAGAGTGGATAAACCCCGAGGCTGAGATTGAATCAAATGGATCTGCTTGAAATCCTGCTTGACGTCTGGTGATGGAAGGCTCCCGATTCCTGCCAGCTCAGACTTCCCTGTGAGCACCACCAATGTCAATATATTTACGGGGTGGCAAAACCCGAGACAATTCCCCCTGTGCTCCACGTGCACCGGGGCCAAAACCCTCTGCTCCCTCCTGGAGTAGCTGGTGGCATCCCTTTCACCAAGCCCTCAGCAGCCAGTGCGGCCGCCTCTCCATCTGTGTCAGAAATCTGAACTCCCCCACTTCTCCTTGGGAGAGGGAGGTTGTTCCCTGAACTATCTCCCGTCTCTTGTTATCTTGCTTTCCTCGTCAGCCAGTGAACTGTAAAGCAGCAGCCGAGAGAAAAATGAACTCTGACCTCATTTTCCCCCCTACAATTAGCTAGAACTGTGCCTTTTATTTTTATTTTTTTTTCCTCCCCACTTTTTAAATGATTAATAAGACAATTTGGTCCTTAGCTTCTGCAGTGAGGCGAGTGTGCTGACAAAGCACTCTGATGCCTCTTCCAGGTCACCCGGCAGCAGGCCATGTCTTTATGAAAACATAAAAATTGGAGGGACTTATTTGAGGAATTTGGAGACTGAGATGCAGGAATTTTGCCCTTCAGACCCTGGCAACTGCATGCCTGCAGTGGTCTCTGAGCCACAGCGACTGCCATGGAAAGGAGTAGCTGCTTAACAGCAACCTGCAAGCTCTGAAAAACAGATTATATTTTAAATTTTGTTATATTCCTTTTAAATATGCAGTGGCTGCCCTTCATCTGCTTTATGTGGTGACAGCCTCAGGGTGTACAGCAAGCTGGATCCGGTGGCAAAACACAGATCTGTAAACACCCTCGACGGCAATACACAGGGGGATCCTCACTCCTGCTCACCCTGGACCTGAGCATCACTCTTCCACTTATGCTCATCCCTCTCCTGAGTATCCTAGGCTCCTGTTGCAGTGAGAAAAAGGGAATTAAGGCCAGCCTCTTAGATTCTCTTAGATTTTCCCTCCCATGTTTCTGCTTCATGCCACCTGATGCACTTGGAGACAGAAGGCCCTGTGTTCCCAGGATTTGCCAGGGTAGGAGGGACTCACACCACGAGGGTGCTCCTGCAGTGGCTGGCCAGAGGTGGGCAGGTAGGGAAAGGACCTGCATCGGGGCAGCTGTAAATGGGCAAAGCACCACAGAACAGCACTGCTGGGAACAATCCTGCGTCGGCCTCTGGTTGATTGCTTAACAGCTTGCTTGGCTGTCTTCTCTAATGGCAGGCAGTGCCTGCCCCACTGGTCCTGTCCACTAGAAAGCATTGCTTCAGGAGCTGCTTTTCACACTGCTCCCAGCAGATCCTTCCATATCAGTGGGGCTTGAGAAAGCCAATGGCAGGCCAATGCATGCAACACATTTAAGATGTTTTAAAAGTGGATGACTGCACAAGTGGAGTTTGCCAAGCTGCGGGCTGCTGCTTGAAAGGGTAGCAGGATTTTGGCCTTTTGGAAAACATTCTCAGTGTGTTAGAGAAACAACCTGTTCTTAGCTATTGTTGTGGAGTGGCCTGTTGAATAAATCCACTCCATAGGCTTTTGGTGGCCTTGGTTTCATCTGTTCCGGCCCCGACCTCTACGTGACAGGGGTGGTGTTAGCCCCTGCAGCCTCTCTTGGCCTTTCTACTCTTTGCACTGACCATCTCTGAGGTGGAATGTTTTCCTGCTCTTTATAGGAGGCCTCCCCAGCTCTTTCAATCTTTCTCAGAAGAGCTGTTATCTGTCCAGGTGTTCATGAGGGGGAGGACTCCAAGAGGAGCCTTCTTCATTACCTCCAACAAACTCTCCCTTTTGTCGGACAGATGCTTCCCAATCCTCCCACTGTGCAGCTGGGGAAGGGAGAAAGAAATGTTAAAATTCACGGGGCTGGTAGATACAGCCTTCAGTGTGGCCATGGAAAAGGAAAGAAACAGCAGTCACTGTCCTTGGACGAGCGCTCTAAAGTGCAAGAGAGGTCCCCCTAATTCATGTATGCCATTTAATAATTAAAAACTCCCATACAAATGCTAGTTTTTAGTCATCGTTATGAATTTTTTACTGTAGTACCTCCCAGAAGCAAGTCGGATTGGGCTCCCATCATGCTATGCAATCTGCAAGCAGCCAGGGAGGCTGAATTCCTTTCTCTAGGAGTTGACAGTCCAAATAAACAAGGCAGACAAAGAAGAAGAGGGGAAACAGAAGCTCAGGGGAGGTGAAGTGAGTTGTCCAAGGTCACGCAGCAGGTCAGTGCCAAAGCTGGGAGCAGAACCCATGCTGCCAGCTCCTGCTCTCATGCCCAATCTCCCCAGGGAAGACTGGGCCAAAATAACTTATAAGACAAAGAACTTCTATCACATTCCTCCTGGCACCATGAAGTTCTTCAGCTTGTGCAAATACAGCACAGCCAGATAAAGAGGCAACCGGGCACTAGTTATATTTTGGTTTGCTAGGTTTTTGTTTCTTCACATTAGTAATGTTGGAAAAATTCTCTACCAGCCTGAACCCGTCCTCTGAACAGAAGTATCAGAGTCAAGGAAAAGCATTACTTTGGGCCACTGATCTGGAGATATACGTGGTGGGCTTCAAGGTTGGATGGTATCTACTGGAAGAAAGATGCTGGCCTCCAGCCACTAAGCCAGCATAGCTTGGAGATAAGATCCCCTCCTGCTGCACACTGGCACTGAGACTACAGTGGAGGTGCCAACAATGAGGAGAAAGGGACGGAAGAGCAGTGAGTTGAGATGAAATAAGGAACCAGCCATGCGCCATCATGATTTCCCTCTGGAGGGAGACGAAGAAGCTGATAAGGCCTCAACGAGGCATGTTCTGTGAGTCCAACCAGGCAACGGACCATCTTGATCTGGTTTCAGAGAGTGGTGGAGGTGGTGTGGCTGTTGCTAGTGAGGAGATGGTAATCTCAGGATTTACCCTGCCTCCCCTGCAAAGTAGAAAAAGTCAGCAAGGAAAAGCCAGCAAGCAGCATCCTTAGGGACTCACCTCTTCCTTGCCTGGGGCAGAGCTGTTGAATCTGGTGCTCTCTTGGTCCCACTGGAGGCATCACTGCTTTCATATGCCATAATTTATCTTTCAGCTGTTTCTCAGGAAACAGAGGGTCCTGCTGTACATAGCATTCATCCAGGTGCATATACGTCACAATCAAAACGGTATCAGCCAGCTGTCTCCTTTATATGACAAGGTGATAGCAAAATACTTATATGCTTATATGCTTTTTTTTTTTTACTATCATTTACTAAATTCTGGGTGGCTTGTTCTTACACTGTTGTGGTAGGGAGGGAGGGCTGGAGGCTGGCCTAGGACATCTGATGTGCATGTGAGGGGCCATCAAGTTTAGGACTCAAACCCTGTTCTCCCCTGTCCTATGAGTCAATAACTTTCCTGAAACTAAACTGCCTTCCCTTTCTGGCAGCATCATCCTTTAGGGAGCACACTTCTGAGAAGAGCTGCAGCGTCACGTGGACACATGTTTGGGAAGCTGGATAAGTGACTACTCTTGTTTTTGTAGCTGATTAAATGATCTTTCATTAACAGATGTTAAACACAAGAACTCCCACCTCCACTTCCCTCTCCCCCCTAATTAATTTTCGTGCAGTGCAAGGAGAGCCTGATCTTGATGGCTGGGCTAGGCAGGTGGAAGCTGCTCAAGACAATTGGGCTGGCTGAAATGTTGCTGGATGATGTTAATTATCTGCGAAAGCTTCATTATCCCCTACATAATGTTTTGTTGCTCAGCTTCTTGACTGCTCTAAGGACATGGGTGGCCCTGGTGGCCCTGATGCCCTCAGACCTCCCTCAGCCTCGGAGGGGATTCTCAGGTAAAGTAAAGGACCACAGCAGCACATATGGTAGTAAATCAGGGTTGGGATAGGAAAGACAGCCCAAAAGAGCCCGTTTATGACATATAAGATTTCTTTGCATGGAAGACCACTCATATTGGCCCATCTTCCCGGCGTACTGTCCTGTGAACCAGACTGCCTGCCTGATAAAATGACAAGAAGGAGAAAAAAAAAACAAACCATAAAGCTAATTAAGTAGAACAGCAATTTGGCAATGGACTCCCAGAAAGTCTCAGTTGTCTCCGAGGTCGTGTTATCAAGTGCCACATCTTGATTGAGGGGTTGCCACAGCTATTTAACATCACCTCATCTCTGGTAAAGCTCATTGCAAAAGCTCTGCCTGCTGCCAAACACAGGCAGTGAAAACTGGCAGGATCTGCTTATTCCATCTTATATCAGGCTTTGAAATGGCAAAACTGGTGTGGACAAGCAATGAAAAACACTGGGCCCAAATCTTCTCTTGGTGTAACTTTGATGTCAGTGCCACCAAACTCAGCAGAGAGATTTTTGACTAATCATCTGCAAATTAGAGTATTTGAAGCTGTTAACCTGTGTGTTCACTTGATCCTTGCCCAAATGTTTTTTTGGCCTGGAAATGGTAAGACTTAACGAGAATCAGAAAGTCTGGTTTCAGCAAGGTCAGAAATTACTGCAAGATGGCATTCCTCAGGGTATTTCAATGCTTCTACCTCCAGTCAAATCCCAAAGAGGGAAGAGGAATGTGAAAGTTGAAAGAAATATTGACTGAACTTTTAAAACTTGACAGAAGAGTCAAGTGCATAGAATCATAGAATCATCTGGGCCGGAAGGGACCTTCAAAGGTCATCTAGTCTGACCCCCCCACAGTCAGCAGGGACACCCCCAACTAGACCAGGTTGCCCGGGGCTTTGTCGAGCCTCACCTTGAATGTCTCCAGGGAAGGGGCCACAACCACCTCTCTGGGCAACCTGTTCCAGTGCTCCACCATCCTCATAGTAAAGAACTTATTCCTAATGTCTAATCTAAATCTGCTCTTCTCCAGTTTAAAGCCATTGCCCCTTGTTCTGTCATTGCCGCCCTTTGTAAACAGACTGTCTCCAGCCTTCCTGTAGGCCCCCTTCAGGTACTGGAAGGCTGCTATTAGGTCTCCCCGGAGCCTCCTCTTCTCAGTTTGGTTGAAGTCTCAGGTGAAGGCCAGGTATGGGTTTTCATCTACCAGAGGGGGTTCATGCGTACCTGGTTCAAACATAATGTCATGGCCATTGGACAGGAGGGACAGTGAGACAGTGGACTCAGTTCAATCCCCATTGACCATCCGAAAGCAACAGGAAAAATGCATGGTTTAGCAAACCTGTCATTCTCAGCAGCTTCAGTTCAGTAAAGGGCTGAGATATCAGCGGCTGAGCAGGGGCACGAGCTACCTGCCTGCAGCACCATGGCTGCCAAAGCCCCACTGCCTCCAGCCACACCATGCATGGGCATCTGTGGGGCACAGAGGCCCCGAGAGGGCATGAGGCTGGCATGGCTTAATCCCCTCCATGCAAGAAGAAGGTCAGGTGCCCCAGGCCAAAGGGTTGCTGTGAGATTCAAGGTGCACTAGAAGGACTTAATAGTGACCCACCTACCATGCCGACAAATCCTCAACTCAGTCCTCTGTGTTGCTATGAGTTTTTTGTGTGACTTTGGGCAAGTCAGTCAGAGCTTATTTTTTAAGAAGTCCTCAGGAGATAAATAAGCAGAAAACAGAAGCTCTGACATGCTGTGGAGATGAGGGAAGGATGCCACCTAAGTACAAAGGATGGGAGTTAAGCACAAATACTTTTTCACCCAATTCAAGACAAGGCTAAGGGCCCTGCTCTTTCATGCACTTCTGAATTCACATAAATATCCCTTAACAGGAAAACAAATGTCGCTTACAAGTAACCTGAGGTGCTGTTTAAATGGGTGTCTTGAGGTATACAAACAGGTGTTTGGGGTTGTTTTCCCTCCATTATTCACTCTCCCTCCCATCTGAAAGAGTTGGAATTGACCAGAAACAGCACACAATGACAGAGAGAGAGTTTAACCATTAATAAGGGTGGACAATGGTTAGGGAGGTAGTTAAGCCCTCTGGTTATACGTAACTAGCCAGCTTCTTGTCTCTGTGTCACTGAGTTTGGGGTTTTTTTTTGGCAAGCTGGCCCTGCCTAAAGTCTTTTCAGAAGTTAATGAGCCAGAGGAGACTTATCTTCCCCATGGGCATGGTTCAAGCCTACAGTTCTTGCATATTTTCTTGGCTACCTCACACAGGAGTGCTGCAGCAATGGGGGTTATAAACGCTGGCTCTCTGCTGAAGGGCTGCACAGCTTGGACCAACCCTGGCTCTCCTGTCAGCCAGGGCATCAAGGAAGAGCTTGCTTTAGATCTAGGCCAAACCAACTGGTGTCTGGGGAAAGACAATGTCGAGCTCAACACAACATGAGCTTCAGGTGTCATTGGAAGGAGACATTTCAGGGCTACTGTAATGTATATCCAGCTGCCACGGCTGAACTCAGTTGAGGGATGACCTCTGGTGTAGGTATGTTGCAACCTCTCCTCCCATCCTTTGCTTTCATCTGGATCAGTCCCTTCTGGGAAAAGGGCTCAGAGTCCTTATGGCACAGGAATGGCTGATCCTTCGGCTACCTGGCTATGGCCACATGGGAAGGAGGACAGTCAGCAAAGCTGCTCACAGCAAAACCATCCCTGGGACTCCCCCCATTTCTCAAAGAAATCTGTTCAGAAATATCCCAGGATCCATACGGTAATATTTGTTGGCACTAAAACCTGTGTTTGCTCTTCAGATGTCTGTTTAGGATCCTCAGCCTGTTGGTAGAATAATAAAAAAGGTGCTGTGATGTGCACCAGATGGATTGTGTCTGAGTTGATAGTTGCTACATAATAATAAGAGCAGAGGGTGTCAGTTTCATTGATCTAAAAAAAAAAGGAAAGAAAACAAGCCACAATATCTAACATTTGTCAAAAATCAAGGATAGTGGTGGGAGGGAGAAACTGGGCACCACTTTTGTGGTTGGCACTAGAAATTAGCATTTTGGGGAGGGGTCAGAGTTTGAGGTCAGAGAAGTGACTTTAACTAGTTTGGGTCTGTTGCCTGCCTTTCTGTCTCTTGAGTAACATGCCAGCAGCTTTGAACATTGACAAAAACAAGTTTTCACTAAAGTCAGCACTCCCAAGCTCGTGCAAAGCTAAAAGAGGGAACTGCAGGCCAGTTTTTGCTTCTCCCACCAGCTAGGCCACCAGCTGAATCCTGACCTCAGCATGTTTTTGGTAGGTGACAGCTTAAAAGCAGGAAGGACAAACACAGGAATATGAATGCACCAAGAGCCACCGGAATCCTCCTCTCAGATGTGAACTGAAACCCATAATCAACTGCTTCAGAAATTCCAGCAAATTTCAGAGCTCTGACATGGTCCATATAGTCTGGAAACTTTTAAATGAACATCCTGACTTCTGAATTGCATAGAAGCCTGGAAGCAACCTCACTTCTTGCTCAGATACCATGTGAGACTTGCAGCGTTGCCAGGTAGGGGAAAAAAAACACCTTAGTTTAACCTATATACTGTGTGGAACTTGGTAAAGGCAGGAGTCGTTCAAAGGAAATCTATCTGGGATGTAAAGCACTTTTGCTGAGGTCCTCTTTATCGATTCTGGTCTGTCATGAGGGACGCTTCAGATACTGGCCAAAACCTAAGAATTGCTCTCCAGATTTTTGAAAACCTTGTTTCCAGCTTTGGTGCGAGCCGCTGATCTGCTTTTACTCTTGTTGGCATTGCTGGACATGGTTGTGTCCCCATGAAAGGATGGAACTTGGGAAGTTGTACAAAGGGCCTGCTAGTAATAATTCCAAATTGGGCTCAGAAAGAAGAGCGAGCAAGCCATGCTACACCAACAGACTAGTAGTCTTCCTTTCTCAGGGCATCATATAGGGCACTTAAGATCCCTGTAAAACCTCAGAAAGGAAGAGTCAGAGGATTTATTAATACTGGAAAGAGTCTCACTCTCTTCCCCTCACCACCCCAAAATACAATTGTGCTTTAAAAACGCTTATCAGCACGGAGACAATCTTCATGCCACAAGTAAAACCTAGCATTTCCCAAGTGGCATCTGAAAACATGCCCTATTTTTGTCACACAGGTCTCAGCCTGCTTAGCAGCTGGATATTAAGACGAGAAGGGCTGAAGGTCTGATCCAGAATGTGCGTGTATTGCTATGAAGCACAGCATGAGGGCAAAGAGCCTTGCTGCTTGGTGGGTAATCAATAGACCAAGTGGAAAAATTTGTTTCCCAATCCTGTGAAAATTTCCAGGATATCAGAAATGTTTTTTTCTCTTTTCTGAACCAGAACAAAGCCAGAATTTGGAAAACTTCATTAAAGCCTGTGTTACAATGAATATGGCCAGAAAAGATCACTGGCATCATGGCAACAAAACATTTCAGTGTTGACCTTTCCCAACTTTTTTACTACATGTTTACCATATTCGTAATACTATTACTGAATTTAAAATATTTTCAGTGTAGGATTCCCCAGAGCTGAAACCACTGACAACAGACTATTTGCATTTGCTGGTATCAAAACTCAACTTTTTTCCCGCAGATAGTTTTGCTTCGGAGTAAGTGGCATTTTCAGGTTAAAAAATGGAAACTCTTTCACAGGAAAACTCCTGACCACATTGAAGAATGATATTAAACAAGGGCCCTGTAGCTTGCACACTGAATTAGCCTGCAAAAGTCTGTTTCAACACACTCTCCTGGGCAGAAGATGCTCAGACCAGCTACACAGGGGCTGCTTGCTGCACCTCGTTGTCATCCCTGTCACTTACTCAAGACCCCTGTGGAGGGACCTCAGGGTACTGGGACCCATTTCTTGGCCAGACCAGACAGGTTTTGTGCTGTGGAGGAGGAAGCACATGCAAAACAAAAGGCATACACCAACTCCTTTGAACATGACTCCATGTGCACTTGGCAGAGCTGTGGCCATTGCTTTAGGATGCGTGGGATCTGCCCCTCCAGCGTCCGCTGGCTTCCTGGCAAATCACCAAGGGTGGCTCCATCTCCTATGTCAGCACACCCAGGGAGACTTTCATTTGCCTCCTCTACCCTCACTGGCCACGCTTTGGCCCAGGGAGAAGGAACTGGGGAATGTATTGAAATACCCCTTTCCCCAAACCGCAACATTAGCTGCTGCTGTTCGGTCCTATCTGATAAAATAAAACACAAACAACGAAACCTGCTCCGCTAGCTTCCTCCCTCTGACGGAGGAATGAGCTCAGCACGTCCCACCGTCTCAGCCAAATCCCACAGGGGTAATTTAATCGCATTCCTACTCCGTCTGCCTCAGTTACCCCCCTTGAACGTGTTATGTCTCTGTGCTTCCTGTTGTGGCATCCTCAGCATTCCCCACCGCGCTCCCAGCCGCATTGCTCCTCCACGTACGTCACTGCCCAGGACTCTTCCCCGGTGCACATGCAAACTGTCAGAGGCAAAGGGATATATTCCTGGGATAGATAGGTAAAAGCTCAGTTCAGACCTGTTCAGCCCAGGACTTCTCAACCATGGCAGATTTGAGGGAGTGTGCATGTTTGATCTGCCTTGTCACCATATTGAGAGAAGGGGGTTGGGGGAGTTTAGATTTAGGATTGATTTTGGGAACAATGGCATCTACCAAGAGGGTGATTCCAGCCTCATGAAGCTTGCTGTTGGGAGTTTAGTGGGAGTTTTAGAGCACAAAAGTTATGAGTGCTGAAAGCCACTGTGAAAACACCTCCTAATGAGCAAATTAACAGCAGATTCCCAGACCTCATCAGCCAGGGTTCTGCATGAGACCCTAAATGATGGAAAAATCTATTTTAAGAATGTTCGGGGAACTTCTCAGGATGTGATTTTATATTTTTTTTGGTGCACCAAATGTAGTATTTTGTGCACTGCTGTGAGTGCAACCTCTGCTTGGTACCCGGAGTTCAGACACACAAGGTGCTGAGAGATGGTGGGTAGGGGTCTCTACCTCTCTCTCATCTCTTAAGGAAGTGTAAGAGATAAGACTCCCTTTAGAAGCATCCACTTTCAGCCAATATCAGTGTCCTGGCTCATAGATGGAAATATATTAAACAGTAAAGGCTTGATTGTCAAGGTCCAACCGATCTATTTTCTTCTCCATTTAAATATGTGGGTGAACAAGGAAGCAATACATGAGTGGTTGCAATAAGAGGTGGAAGTTGGTGAAAATAAGGGCATGGGACAGAGTGCAAAGAATACCATCAACTATGGTATTCTTGGCATGCCTTGCTGAAAAAGTCGCATAGGCAAAATAGTTGGTTTTTTTTTTAATTAATTCTAACTTACAAACTGTCAAATATTTTTTGCATTAGAATTTTCAAACATCTTCAAATCTGTTTGCAAAATCTTAATCAATTGCTGGCTTTTTGCTTGTGTGGTCCTGGGACCACATCCTGCAGGCAGGGTTGAGTTGGTAGGCAGGCTATCTATCTCCTCATTCCATCTCCACAGAGGACTCTGGTCCCTTTTTTGTCCTGCATGTATGATAGGAGGTCTAGCTACATTGCCTTAGCCTGGAAACATGTAGGAGCATGCTGTGTTGCAGGCCACAGCAACGTTCCTTGGGCTGTCTCCCGTCACTGAAGATGTAGTAAATGGATTTAAAAAGGGGGGATAAATCAAATGGAGTGGATAGGCTTAAACAAGGGAGGTGAGGCTCAGCCCTAGCTACTATGGACATTGCTGGAGGTAGCCAAGGTCAGGCGCATGAAGATTGTCAAAACTACCAGGTGGCAAGAGACCCCACTGTTTGGCTCCTCTTGCCTCCCCTCCTGCTCTTGTTTGTACAGTCCCCATAATGGCACATCTACCTTGGCACCTACTGGACTTCGGACTTGTGTGTGTGTTTTGGGCACCAAGTTCAGACCCCAAAATTGGAGAGGATAAAAAGGAAACAGTTTTCCAACACAGCTTAACTGGAACAAAAGCACTCCTGCCTGACACGCTGGCTGGGGGGAGCATCCGACAGGTTGCAGCCCCCTGCCCAAGCACATACCTGGCATGTCCTGAAAGCATGTGAGCTCAAAAGCCCAGAGGAATCCTCATTGCAGAGACTAGCTGCTTCCAAACACCTCTGCACCAAAGCCATGGTTGACACCATACCCATGTTGATGTGGCTGTGCCACTGCACAATGTGCAGCTACACCGCTTGCTTTCTCCAACTCTCTGCCACTCACTTCCTAGCCAGGCTTACTGCTGGCACAGGTGCTCCTCATTGAGGAGAACAATTAATTATCACTTGTATGGCAGAGCATGGATTCAGCCCCGCTGTGCACACCATGAGAAGCAGATCCCAGCCGCTCAGAGTAGCTGGGAGACCTGGACAGGGGGAAGGAAGAGCGGGGAGGCAGAGGTGGGGTGGAAGGCAAGCTAGAAATAGGCAGAATAACCTGTTCTCAAAGCCACTGTGAGATGCTCAGCCTCAGAAATGTGTCCATTTTGACAGTCCAGAGCTTCAAAGCACAGTAGGGGAATGGCTTAACTGCAGCTTGAGTTCACCACCTTCCATGGTGCTGTTGCATCAAAGCTCTTCCACACAGGCAGAAGCTGGCTGTAGGTGAGGGGGATGTTTGGTAGAGCTGGGGGACCTGGGAGAAGCACTGCCTTGGCTTCAGACTAGCTGTCAGGGCTTCAGAGCTTCAGGAGTCATTGCTGAGAACTTCATTCGTACCTTGAAAGTGTCCTGGTGTCCAAGCTGAGCATAAGCCAGCAAGAAGCGGTGCCAAAAGCTAAGCCAGAAAAGGGAATGTTTGCAGAAAGGAAGAGTCAAAGAGTTGAGTCCATCTGTACGTCCCGTCTACCTCTTCCAAATGAGCTGGCTCGCGGGCAACTGTGGCATTCACTGAAACCTCCTGGGAACTGGCCACACCAAGCAGTTCCGGGATTTCTATCCCCAGCTCCGTTCCACTGTGGCAACTTCTTAGCACATGCCCAGTGCTCAGAGTCGATTGCCCTTGGATGGGAGGTCTGGTTTGGAATTACCAAACGCAACGCTACATGTCCTTTACATGTGCAAGTCAATCTCTCTGGGGTTTCACATGCCATTTGTTGCTCCAGACCATGCCAATTTTGACAATTCCTTGCTAATGATGTACCCTCAGTCTCCGACCTAAAGCTGCTAGCTCATTTGAGAATGGGGAAGGTTTTTCATTACTGAAGTCTCTCTTGCACCAAAGGGAAAAGACTGCTTTCTCTGGGCAGCACATGAACAATGCCAGGCAGGGAGAGACTGGGCTTGGCGGCATGACCTCTGAGGCAGTATCTCCATAAAAGCAAACACAAAGGCCTCCTCCAGCCCCATGCGCAGAGCAGAGATAGTGGGATGTGTCTTTCGTGAGCCCTTGAGGGAGCATCCTTTCTGCGACCTTTGAACGCGGTCAGTTTGGCAGTTGAGGACATAACCGCAGGGCTGCAGGGAAGGAAATGGAGAGCAGACTTAGGAGCAGGCAGCATGCATGAGGCTTCATTTTTGCAACAGTGGTGGGAAAAAACTTGCAAGCGTAGAAGAGAATGAAGATGCCTGGTGTGCCGCATGGTTGCCCCGGGTGGAGGTGAGAAGCTTTTGTAGGGCTCAGCAGAAGCATAACTATCACTGAGGAATTCAAACCAAACCCAGCAGCGTGATGAGGCTGGGACCATCCTCCCTTACCATCTCCTCAGCCTGCAAATTCCCAGCAGCCAGATGGGACTGGGGACACGTGTAGATGGAGAAGGCAGTAAGAACTGTGTGGACTTTCTTGACCTGGGCTCCAGAAGGCCCATCTTTCCTCATGTTAAAACTCCACAAGAGAATGCACGTGGTCCCACATATGTATTACAAGTGGAATTGGTGTGGAGTTTTAGGGAAGGGGAGGGAGGCATAGGCACAGCTTAGCCAGAGATTTGTTTGATATGTTCAGTTATTATACATCTTGCAAGCTGCACGTAATAGCTAAATTAGCCTTACCACAGGGAGGCTTTGAAAATAATAGGCAGTTCAGAGGTGATGTCAGCTTTACGTTAAATGAAAAAGTATACTGAATATCTATGGCATGAATGGAAGCATCAGGACATGGAGAAGTCAATGTCAAGCCCTCACAGGTTAGGGAATTAGAGAACTGAGATGTGTGTTGCATATCCCTCGGTTCAAGTTGTCAAGTGCAAGAAATTAGAGATTGCAGAGGTTGTCAAACTTTGGAACTGAACCTGGGACCAGCCAAAGCCATGCTGAAGGTGCATAAAGAGCTACAAAAAAGCTAATCAGAAAAACTGACATTTATATGACTCACGATAGGTACTAAAACGAGTGGCTACACTTTGCTGATAATCTCTTGGTACCTCATTTCCCCCATTATGAAATTAGGGTGTTAGTTTGCACTTATCTCACAGGTAAGCCACAAAGACATATTCATTAAAGTCTGGGTAATATTTGTAAAGGATGCAGACAGTAGGGTGAGACCATCACAGAAACACCCAGAAACTAAAGCCTAAGTTAAGACAATATTTTCTAAGTGGGAGACATAGATCTTTTGACAATGTTTAGTTACAATGACTTTTATCTCCACCATGCCAGTCAAGTCACTTAATCATTGCATTTGATGGATGCTGGGGCAGGCACAACTGCAATTGCTCATTGTCATGCTGATACAGAGGTCACAGGCTTTGCTAAGCTTTGGATCAAAATCCAAAACAGGCCCTGTCACGTCTGTCAGGTTTAAAAGAATTTTAAATTTACTAATTTAGATTTGGTGTTGGGTAGTAGCTGGTGCCACCTTTATCTGCTTTTCCTGAGAAAATAAACCCAGCACCATCATCCCCATCGCAGCACAGCGATGCTGCAACATGCTGTTAATCTTCACAATGTAAGAAGAAGGCTTGGGGGGAGGTGAGGGAGAGCATGAATTTGTGGGATTACTCAAAGGCTCTGCAACATCTTCCTTGCCAGACTAGAGAAGGCTTTGTGGAAGTGGCTGGGTGCCCCTCAGCTTTGTGAGGGGTGGTGATGCAGGTGAACCAGACTCTGGAGGATCACCGGAGCTGCCACAGCTGTGGCTCAGTGCCAAGGACACTGTTACTGCAATGACAGAAAAAAAGGGATCGTCGTACTGTGGGTCACCCTCAATCCTTTAAAAATTAGTGTGCAGTCTCCAGTATTAACTAGCCCAAATAGTTCAAGGGGCAAGAAGTAGGCACAGATTTACCAGCTCTGATCCTAGTTGTTAATATGAAGATACAATTTTTTAAAAAATTCCCTTTCCCAACTTTTGTTAACATTTACTATCACGATGTTGTCGACACTCTGTCTCCTAATGTCCCTCCCCCCCATTCCCTTTTGAATCCAGCTGTATCCTCAGAGGAGCCCAAGGTGACTACTAAACCACACATGCAGATCAAAGATGGATAGAGAGGGGTGAGGATGAAGCCAGAGGAGGAGTGGATGGGACAGGGGAGATGGGAGGCTGGAGCTGATGAGAAGGTACAAGCGCAGCAGAGATGGAGGGAGCACCATGGACTTTATTCTCTGGCAGCAGGAACATCAACATCGAAATCTCTGCTTGGATCTGGATTTGTTGACACAAAATCCGCTGCCTGAATGTGGGGGGGTTGGAAGCAGTTTACCTGTTATATTCCCAGTGCTATCTCAGGAACATAACTCCACAGGCTGGAGCAGTTGTAGTATATCTGCCTGTCTCTTATCTAATGTGTAACCTCCTGGACTGAAGACATAATGTACTGTCTATCCTTTCTGTGATAAAAATAAAGCATATAAAAACACACACACATACACACACAATCCCAGGCCAAAAATTCCCTTAGGGGAACATACTGTGACCAGATAAGAAGGTACTAGCTGGCACGTAGTTACCTCTTTGCTTCCTAACTGGGACACTCAGGGAAAGGGTGGGGTTGGGGCTGGTGGGGGGCCACAGGAGGAGAGGGAGGGGAGAGAGATGTGATGGGAGGGATGGCCTCCCATCCCAGGGAAGGGGAAAAATGTGCCGTGGAGAACAACTCAAGGAAAAAGAAGTCAAAAGCAGACTGGACTTATTCAAGGCTTTTGTAGCCCCACCAGCCAGCCTTAAAACCTGACTTTGGGACTGTGGGCAGCAAACCCTGCTAGCACTGCCCTGAGGGACCAAATAGCTTCTAGAAAGCTCCTGGAGGGTTGGCACGTGTGTCACACATGACAGTGCACACTGTCTTCCTGGTGCTCTACCCACCACACCCCCTGAATTGTTTCTTGGTGGGAGCAATCTGGTCTCTTCTGTTGGCTGATTTTTCCATCTTTCCTTTGCCATTGATTCCCTTCAGTGGTCCTGGGCAAATTTCCTCATTACCCTATTGCAACATCTTCTGCCGAATGACGGGTGTGACTTGCATCACCTCCTAGGCATGCGGGGAGGCTCTGCCATCAGGTTCTGTGAGCTGTGTCTGACACGTCAGGAGGCCGGTGGGACTCAGCAAATGCTGAAGGAAAGACAGCTTTGAAAGAAAAGTGTCAGTGAAAGAGAAGGGAAAGCAGATGCTCAGCATCTGTATGAACTGAGCCTTGCTGGAGCCCCCAAGCCCAGGTTAGCATCCACGGTCACCAAATACTCAGTTTTCACTCACTCTGGGTTCTCTTTGTATATCCAAAGCAATATAATGGATGATGGAGAATTGCAATCATATTCAATACTTGCAGCTAGTATTTATACAGGAGTTTAAAAATAGTCAGAGCCACACCACTGCTTCCTATCAACACCTTCTGCTGGCCCCACAGTTTAGCAACACGCAAGGCAGCAGCAGTCCCCACGCCATGCTCATGTACCACTCTGCATCTAGCAACACCCCTGCAAATTCCTCCCTCCCTCCCTCCCTCAACTCTTCTTGCCCTTGAACACCTTCAGAGAGAGCAATGCTTAGAAGTCCAGCAGCTTGATTAAATTTTCACTTTATCTTGCTTTTGGAAAGAAGGCGATAACCTGGGTTGTAGCCTGCCTCCGCCTTGATGCTCCCTCTGCAGGGAAGCCAACAGTGCCAGTACACTGCCAAGGATGCGTTTTATAGGCATATGCATGGCTCAGGGAGATGGAGGCTGCCAACAGCCCAAAAGATCAGCAACCATGGGCACAGCTCTTTGGAAACATTTTCACAATTAACTGGCTTAGCCAGTGGGGTAAAACACATATTTCCCAAAAGAGGGCATCATATTTTCTCTTTGATGCATGGGCTCAAGTCTAGAGTCACGTTAAAAATTGAAAATTTGTGGAAAGCCCAAGTACTTTAGAAGAACCTAAAACTTCTTTTTCCTTTAGTCTCTTTGTAGTATTTTTATGAAAAAGGTAATTCAAATTTTAAGAACTATGCTAGGATGAAGTAGCAAAACATTTGGTTCTGAAAATGTCAATATTACATATTTGGACATTTTCTGTGTTTGGTTTTTTTAAACAAACAAAACAAAACATTGAAATTTATACTGGCTTTGCCAAAAATGTCAGTTCCATCAAAATGACATTTTGCAATGAGAAACTGTTTTATGCTTTATTTCTCCCCTTTTGCCGACTGCTTGCACTGAACTCTTCAGAAAAAGCAGCTGTCTGGGTTATACTGGGAACAAACACTTTGTGTGCACGCAGGGGTGTTTGCACATGTTAAAACACCTTTGGTTGTTGGTGCCTGCGTGGCAACCAGCATGTCGGGATAACGCAGCCCCTGCTCAGGGAGCTTTTGCCTGCAACTTGCTTGGTTGAGTGAAGGAGCTTGTGGCTGGCTCAGGAAATAAATTCAAGCACCCTCTGCCTCAGCCACATAGACCAGTCTTCCCAGAAAGGAGAAGCAGCCGTTTACACCCTTGCTGCTGGATCCATCACAGGTGCCAGCCAGGCGCTGCTGCTGTCCTGTGATAAAACCACCCAGCCAGTGGACCTTTGGGCAGGGCCAAATCCACCCTCACCCTGGACGCTCTGGCAGGAAGCTATGAGAAAGGACAGCTCCGGGGCAATCATTAACACAGGTCGCACTGTGAACACCAGTCTTCAGACCATTTGAATCAATGAAGCGTACTTCCCATGGGAACTCTTAGTCCTGGCTAACTTGAGGCAGAACCAATTAGAGGAGGCAATAAATACACTTAGCACACTCAGATAAATACATCTAAAGCTGCTTATACACATTTCTTTGGACCAGTCAGCAACAAAAATGTCCATTACAGCTGTTCCTTCCTTCCCTTCTTCCCTCTCTCTGTGTGCTGCTTCAAAAATAAAGCTCACTGGCTTCACCTAACCCTTGCTGGGTTTACTCCTGTTCACTCCCAAGTCCATCAGGTCTTCTGTCCCACCAGCCCCTTGACTTGTGACCTTCCTGCAGAATCCAGCTGTTGTGTTTCTTCTGGCTCCCCCTGAGCCTTTAGTAATGCAATGGGAGCCAACAGGAAAAAGGCTTGCACATTTCCTTATCATTGAGAAGCTGATACCTGGTACCAAGTCACCTTCATCACCTCTGGCCACCTTCGTCATCAGGTTGGGGCTTTGCGCAAATAGCGCACTTAATCGGTAGTAATGGCACACTGACAGCCATTGCCAAGGTAGTAATAGCTGTGGGGGACCACTATCTAACAAGGATGTTCTCAGGTGATGGGGCCATGGCCACAGGGACAGTTTGCAGGGAACAGAGAACCCCGATCTCACGTCCCAGATCACTGCTCTACCCAGAGGGTTGTTCCTGTTCCTCACTGATACCATGCTTGATTAGATCTGCATCTCGCATGCTCAGTCACGTCAGCTTCATGACACTTCCTGTTTTCCAGGTAGGGGACCGAGCCTTTCGTAAGAGGACTCCAACTAAACAACATGATTGGGCAGCATTAATAGGGTTTGATCCTCAAGCAAAATCTTCCCACTAAGTTCCACAGTGGACCAAAACTTTTTTTTTATGTTTCACCAAAAAAGTGAGCATCCATAATTTGGACTCACTCAAGATCAGAGGGATTTTCTCTTCAAAGCCAGGATAAAACTTGAATATGACTAAATTCTCTGTAGAAAAAAAAAACTTTTAAAATCTGGGCAAGACTGGTTGAACTTATTTACTTTATATTTTACATTACTTAATGCTCTGCATTTTTTAAAGCTATTTCAGTTAAGCTGTTCTTCCCATGTTTCCCTTACCAGCTCTTTGGCAATTTCATGCATGGTGCAACAGGGGTGTTGGACTGAACCACCAACCGCCCCAAAGTCTGCACTAACCAAATCCAACTCGCATGTCCCCGCACCAGTGTCAATCACAGGGACCCAGACAGATGAGACTGTAAGAGGATGTAGGAATCTGAAGACCTGTTGGTCAGCTCTACTTCTGGCATATTTGTTTGTCATTGTCTGACTTATGGCCCCAGGGCTCTCTCCCCATTGGGGCAGTGTGATGGCTGCCCAGCATGTCAGTCTGCAGCTTGGCCACCGTCTCCCTCTACCTGTGCTGCCATATGATGAATCCTGAAGTTACCAGCCAGCAAAGAAGAGAGTGGTCAGGTACAAAGAGACGTGGTGAGAAGTGCCTGTCTCCCTGCCCTCTTACTGCTTCAGCTGACACTCCACATCCCTCTGCTTTCCCTTGCAAGAGCAGCTTGTATGGGGCTGGGACAAAGCAGGCATGGAGCAGGAGAGGCATCTATCGCTCTTCCTCTCCTACTGGCTTTGTAATGATCAGTCTCATGGGGTCAAGCTACTTCAGAGGTAGTGGAAGCCAGAAGACAGCTGATGGACATGCCCTCTAGGGACAACAAGGAGCCCTGTGGCCAGCAGGTCACACAGAACATACAAGCAGGGAGCAGCAGCTATTTTGTTCCTGGAGGCTTGCACCACCAGAACAGGGCAGGCAAGAGGGAGAAATGCATCTCCCATAGTTGACAGGTACAGGCAAGGCTCTTTGGTTTCCAAAGCTTTGTCCTACGGCCGTGGATACTCCCAGAGTGGATTCACGGTTAAATGACTGGCTGATATCTGCCAACCAAGCTGGACACCAGTTCAGAGGAAGCCACAAGGTGTTGAAACCACAGGTCCAATTTTCTGAAAAGAGCGCTCTGCTGACCTCAAGGAGGCTGAGCCAGAGCATCTGGCTAAAACACACACACACAAAGGCAATTTTCAGAACTGGGCTAGGACAATATTTGCTCAGAGTATTTTAAAGCCTAATTCCAGTGAACCCAGTGGTTTTGCGAGCACATCTTACAAAGAGCAGTTCCAGACTTTGCCTGATCAGCCCTCTCCACCTTCCCCCACACTTGTACAGCAGAGCAGAGCCTAATGAGCTGGATGTGATGCAATGCCTCACTTTCTGGTCCTTAAAGTAGGAATCTCATGGCCTGGATAAAATCAAACACATGCTCCTGTGTGTGTGTTTTTGACTGGAAGGTAACAGTGGACAAGGATTTGGTGAGAGGGGAAGGAAGGACCAGATGTGCTTGGATGAACAAGAAAGGACAATGTCATGGTCAAAATACAAGAACAGACACTTGTGTTAACTATTTGGCTTTGTCACAGATTTCTGCACATCATAAGAGCAAGTGAAGTGAGACCCTCTGTCTCAGGTCTGAAGTGGCTAGGAGGGTTCCCTCTCCATTCTGATGTTGTTTCTCAAACACAAAGGAATGAGGACCGGTTATGGCTTACATGACCACAGCCAGTCCACACTGGAAGAAGGAAATGGCAACTAGATCAAGGTCTTTGCTGAGAAGAATTTAAGCCACGCAATTTCACCTGTCTTCCAGATGATCGGACAGCCAGAATACTCCATCAAGAAAAGAGGTTGTTTTTGCATGCGTCAAGTCAACCACCAATATAGGACAATAATGTCCTAAGTGGGGAGCCAAGAGGTGTCCAACACTGTCCAGAAAAGGAGATGGCAATGTTCATCACAGCAAGCCTTATAGTTATCCTGCAGGAGCACCTTTGTGATAGGAAAACTAGTGAATGTAAGCAAAGAGCAGGCCTGCTGGAAAGCTGGGAATTCAGTGAAATACAGGTATTCACAGTGAATAGTGCATTTCCTTGAAAATTTTCAATTATTTTTTCTTTTATTGGAAATCTTAAAGGCTTAAAGTGAAAGATCTTCAACAGCCAAAACCATATCTTTCATTTTCCAATGGAACCTGTAAATTTCCATGGAATAAGTCAACAAAAACAAACATTTTGTCACTCACATCAACATTTTCCAGGGAGGAGGGAGAGAAGAAGGGGGAAACATTATTTTTGACAAGGTCTACAAATTGGCAGAACTCTTTAATAAATAGATCAGGCCAGAGTGCAGGACTCCAGTCCACATGGCAGAACTGCTGGTCCTTGAAAGGCTGATAGAGATCTTGTTGGCTGAGTTTCCCCCTGTGGTTGACAGAGCATTAGCTAAAGACAGGATACAGGCAACCAGTCCTGCTGAGAATGACTGGATGCCAAACCAATGGCTGGCAAGATCTCTAAAGGCTTAATGACAGAACGCAAATGCTCGCATAGAGATCTGACCAGCAGAGAATTTGCTAGCTGGGGAACTGTAGGCTAGCCACATACCGTAACATTAGTTTGCTCTCAAGGAGCAAGAAAAAAAATAAATAATACCCCCAAAAAAGAGAAGTTCTGCTCTGCAAATACTTCCAAGGTGGCTATAACCTTCCTCCAAAGAGGTAAATCCAACATTAAACATCAGGAGAATAAATCAGCTGCAGGGACTGGCAAAAGGTTGAGAATTTAAATTACAGCAAGGTCAAGAGGAAGCAGGGGGCTGCTCAGAGGGAGCCAGAGTGAGAAATTCAGCACATCTGGTAGGTACAAAGCAATGCCCTTTGGGCAGACTCAGCCCCCAGCCCACCCCTACACAGTGCCTAGAGCTCGGCAGAGGGAACATGCATAGAGACAGCTGCGGGGAGGTCCTGTCCGAGGGAAATCCGGCTGTGAGAGGGTAGGGGGGGGGGGGGAAGTAGGGGAGGAAAAAAAAAAAAGCAGGTGAATAAACGAGAAGCAGCAGTATTAAGACGGTGCAGTTCGTGTGGCTGCCTGAGCTGTCAGGAGCTGCTGCTTCTGCTGGGTCAGGGGATGCTCCAGAGTTGGTCATGGCAAGTTTCTTTGGCACAGCTGCTTGCATTATTTTTTGCTGTTATTTAGCACTTAGTACCATATCTAAAGAAATTGATATTTATAATTTAATGCAAAAGAACATGGGAAGGGAAATATGCTTTGAGATGGACATGGGTAGGACAGAAAAAAAGAGAACAGTAATATATATTCACGCTGGATCAAACCTGGAGCTCTTCTTAATACATGAGTTTGTACCTGACAGTAGCAAGAAAGGTGCAGGAAACATTGCAGCTGGCAACACCTGTGTGACCTACCTCTGGTGAAAACCTTTTCCTAGGTCCCAAGAGAGCTGTTCGATGTTTTGTGTCCCTCCCACTCCTCCCAAATCCAGGTGTTGGTACTATCGCCCAAGAAGGTGTCACCCAAGCATGGACCAACACCAGGAATGGATTCTTTCTCCTCAGCTCTTCAGCCCAGCTTTGACCTAGTTATTCTCACCAGGATGAGAATAATACATATGTTTAAATATATAGAAATATATCAGGATATCTATATATTATTTAAATATGAATATATACACTTATATTTACATCACCTTTTTGTTCAGCTGTAGCTCACACTGCTGACCTCTGCTTAGTCCATCCCACGGTGACCTACTGAAACAGCAGCTCAGGTGATCGCTTTGCTCAAGGGTTTGGATGAAGAGGGGAGCTGCTGCTGGCCCCCCAGCACCCCTCCATGCAGGGAATGGGGAGCAAGGAAGGAGGCTGAGGCACTCAGCGCTGCCAGGACGAAGCCAGTCAGGGTCAGAGTCCCGCTTGAAAAGCTTATAAAGAAGCATTTATAAGTTCTCCAAAGTGGATTTAAAACTGGCTGTGGATGCAGTGACTAAGGCTGCGATCCTCTAAGGTATTTAGGCATTTGATTCCCCAGTCAAGCCAAACCTTTGAGGATCTGGGCTCCAGCACAAGGGCTTTCTACCTAGACAAGCATGAATAATAGTTTGGGCAAAAGCATCGGCCACGTGGCCCTCAGACCAACTGCTCAATGGACATGGTCCTAATTAACAGCTTAGATGCTCCAGACAGGTGGGTCCTCATTCCCCAAAGCTTCTCTGAACTGTGTGGGTTTTCTACACGTCCCAGTGTTTGCTCACCTCTGCCTTCACCACCCTGGCAATCCCCCCGATCTTATGTTCCCATGGCAAGGTTGAGGTTTTGCAGCATTAAGAAAGGCAGGGAGCCTTTCTGGGAAGAAGGAAAGATACAGGGAAATATAGAGACTGAGAAAAGATCAGCTCAGTTAAAAGACTCAACCAAAGAGCTGTTTTAAGGCAGGATAACATGTGCATCTTGGGGATAGGAAGAGCCATTAAAGTACATGGGTGATGGAAGCATTTGAATTAGAGGTGGCTACCACCTCATCTAGTCAATTATACCATTTGGCTAGTGTTGATGCATCCTTGTGGAATATTTTGGCTTCAACCAGTTTTATCAGGAAGCTTTGCTTGGGGAAAAGGAGGGAGAGAGAGAGACTGACTGATGCTGTTTAGCTGGTGTTTAGGACATTGGCCATGCTTCAAATCCCTGTTCTGCCTGATTCAGAATGATCTCAAAAACCTCTGTGAGCAAAAAAAAATGAGGCTGGGAGGTGATGGTTTAAAAACACTGTGTTGGAATGTTTAAAATATGTCAAAACCTTTTCTTTCTTTCTTTTTCTTCTTCTTTTTTTTTTTTTTTTTAATGGGAAATTCATCAAACCTGACACTTCCCATGAAGAGTTCTGGCTCCAACAAATCGGGATATTTGGACACCCCCTGAGTTCCCCTCTCCACCACCATTTCAGCCAAATATTCTTGGCTGGTTCTAATTACACAGCCATATATTTTTATACACACATACACCCAGCCCGTACACGTGAAGGCTCTGTAATCATACCCCGGATGGGGAGGGAAGTGTTGATAAGACCTTAGCTGCTCCACGGCACAAAAAACCAAAAAAGTCTGAAACTGTTTTTTTCCCCCCTCTCTTCATCTCACCCTCCCAGGAAAAGCCCAGCACCAGGAGCTTGGGGACTCTGCAGATGGCAGCCACATGCACCGGCTGGCCAAGCCCTGTCTCGACATTTCTGCACTTCTCTAGTGCCCTCCTCAGGTTTTGCAGAAGGTCACCTTTCTCCAGACATGAGGCCACATCTGGCCTTGCTGTCCCATTGCCAGGCACCCAGGACCCTTGTGGGAAGGTGAGAATTGGTCCTTGCCACATCCAGCAAGAAGACAGGGAATCTGAGAAGCCACAGGAAGGTGATGTTCTCAACAATGAAACTCATTGTCAAGAGCTTCAGGCCTTCAGGGTATGTGCATGACCCTGGAACAGGGTCTCTGCTTGAGTCCTGGGATTGCTTGTGAGAGCTGAGGGCACTCAGCACCCAACAGGATGCATCCAGCATCTCCTGGGATCAACCCATGGGTTCAGGGCTGCACGACGGGGCTGGAAGGAAGCACTACCTGAGCCCAAAGCTGCTGATAAGGATTCAGTAGGGCTTTCTACGCCACACACACCGAGACAGAGCCTTCTGAGGAAGGGGAGTAGGGGAAAGGGTTTTCCCTGCAAATGATGAAATGGTTAAAGTCGAGAGCAAACAGGCCACCCAGCTCTCCCTTTAACCCTCCCGCATCAGGAGACCTGAGGGCCAGCCAAATCCACCAGTTCTAGGAAATTATTTTTAAAAAAACAGACATACACACATTGCCAGTGGGGGTGGGAGAGGGGAAGACCAATGTATTTTCACAAGAATCTGTCCTTGATTAGAGCAGAAACATGGCAGTGGGGAAAGAACCGATTATTCAGCAGCGAGTTCAGAAGAACAAAAAAGAAAAAAAAAAAAAAGGCATATTTGTTCAGGGTGTGATAGAGAGACTTCCAAAGCGCATGGAGACAATTGAAAATTATGTCTATTGAAGCAGAGGCATTTGCCGCTCAGGGTGAGGAATCAAAGGGCAAGTCCCGGGGAGGCAGGAGGGTGGGGTGGCCACCCCCAGGGTGGCCAGTGACAGGCAGGCTCGAGTGTGTGACCTCTCATAAAATCCTTCCAGGGGGCTTTCACATATTGTGTGGAGCATAAGCTGATTTCCACACACAGAGCCTCCTAATGAAGATGTCCTTCAGGAGGCGAGGGGAGGAGACGCCGTAATGAAACCAGCTTGTTTGCCAAGCAGCCACTTCCCCCCCACTGAAGGTGGCACAGATGTATAATGGGGGATGTGAATGAATGGGAAAAAAATGCTGTTGACTGCAATGCCCTATAATCAGAAAAGGACTCCATATGCATTAAATTCAAACTACCCGAACAGCAGAGGCTTAAGGGAAGGTCAAGGATCTGCAAACCCCTAGTTTCTTATTGCAGACCAGACATGGGCAGCTTCTCCCAGCTGATACGCAGAATGTCTCTGGTTAAGAAGCAGTTATCATCTGCCTCAGATTGACCTGGCCAGAGTTTGAACCAGTCTGAACAGAGATTTATTAACCCTCGCAGTCAGAGATCAATAAATAGCTTCCTCTTGAGTGGGCAAACTGCCTGGAATACAAAAACATGAAAAGAGCCCACCACCAATCTGCTCTCCCCCCGTCCAATAAAAGGATGCTCTAATTCCCCAGCAGACAGAAATTTCTAATTTCTATAGTGTTTTGAAGCCAACTGTAATATTCACATCTAATTACAGGGCCCTGGATTGCTGCCATGTAGAGTATGGTTGTTAACAACACAATTTCTACGTTTCTCTAGGGTCATTTGGAAACTATCTGTACTTACACCCCCCATCTCTTCTGCTGAGTTTGTGCTGGTCAGTCAGTCTTACCACATTGTAAAGGGCAAGGTACACCACTGAGATTTATGTGCGGGAGAAGAAAGAGCAGATGATGTTCTTCAGGGACAAAGCCACACTGCGTTTCATCTCTTCAATCACCTACTCAGCTAGGGAGAGGCTAGAGATAAGGTTAAAAGTGAGACAAAATAAATTATTTAAATCTGCAGTTTGAGATATTTTTTTTGTAATTGAAACTTCAGTGGACGGAAGAGCAAAGGTTTACTCAAAAAACCCCACCATTTTTTGGACAAAATTTAAACACACTGGGCTGGCATGCTTGGTCTAGAAGACAGACTGTGGATAAGTGGAAGGTGGGGAAAAGAAAGATGTTCTAACAAAGTGCCACGGGATCTCTTCCATTAGCTCCAGTAAGCAGTTCTCCTTAAATTCAAAAAAAGTCACAAATAGGAGATTTTTATCTGAATTCACACTGCATTTTGAGATTTCCTAACCATGCCTTCAAAAAAAAAGGCTGGAGCTCCTGGCTCAAGAAGTTCCTGAACTGCAAACCTCTACAGACTGGAATCTCGCTCATCCTCTGCTTTCAAGCAACCCTGTGCATTTGCTGGCAATCGCGGGTGATTGCTTGGCGTGGACCTTCACACCGAGTCATTCCTAACTTTTTATTTCCCAATCCTTTCCTACATGTCACTATTCTTACTCATTGACTCTCATCTTGCATATTTCTGTATACAAATCCTCCCGGCTGACTCCAAGGTCCTTAACACATCTTCCTCTCCACAATACTATATACTCTATTTTATAAAAGTTATAGATCTCACGCAGGTGGAAACTGTCAGGAATAGCTCCCTGTTATTCACTCTTCAGAGGCTCTTCAGAAGGGTGTGACAACATAAGAAAACCCTCCCTGGTAAATCAGATCACAGCTTTTGATAGTCAATGTTTTAAGATGTATTCCAGCCATAGGGAAAGTCTTCCCTGCCAAGCTTTAGCTTTCTCATAAAAGTTTTTGAAATTTCAATTTATATTCCTCTCCGTATCAGAAAGCAAGCTAGAAGGAAATCTCAGAAATGTTCAGAGACCACCAGGTAAAAGACAAAACCAAATCAAAACAACAACTGGTACAGATAGAAATAATTTTTAAATATTTGATTTGGACCTTTTCTTCTTTGTTTATTCTCTTTTCTAGGAAAAATTAAGTTAAATTTTAAAGTGAAATTTTATTTCAATGTAAAAAAAAAAAAGCCAAAATACTAACCATTTTTAGAAAAAAAAAGAAAAAGGAAAACAGTTTAAAAAGACTTGCAACCTTTTAGTAAACTGGAAAATCTGTTAAAACCATCCCCTTTCCCACAAAAAGATTCACTTTGAATATATTTGCCTTCTGTGGCAGAAAAAAACATGTAAAATATATTTTGCAACCAGCTCTAGTAATGACTACATGTTTTTGTAACACTTTTCAAGGTGAGATGCACCAAAATGAACTTCTGACCTTGCCCAGCCTCTGAAACTGGTTGGATCTGAGGGTGTTGGCCACCCCAAAGAAACTGGTGGACACAAGAGTGTTGATGGGGGTAAGAGAGAGTGTCTGAACTGAACCAGTGCCAGCAAGGGAGGCTTACTCCTTCTTTCCTGAAGCTGGCTGGTCCTGCTGCAGAGCATGACCTTCAAGAAGGGTATGCGGCAGAGAGCCGAGAGCCAGCAGTGGCCGGCTGACCCTCAGCAAGCATCAAATTCAGCGGGGCTCGGAGGATGGCAGGGGAGCCAGGAGATGTGGTACTTGCTCTGACACTGTCTGCCGTGTGCTTTTCCAGCAGATAAATAATGCTGCTTTCTAGAAATTTCCACTAGCTTTCCAGCATTTTTTTAATCCATGTTCAGTTTTCAACACGACATCTGACACTTCGTAAATTCCCAAAATTGATCCGTTCAGGGCATAAGGGTCGAGGAAAAGAAAATGGACGGTAGATAGCGTGTAAGTCAGCTGCAGTGTTGATGTAAGGGGGAGGTTGCCAAATAGCTGCTGAGGGATGGGACACTGGTGTGGCAGTCATTTCTCCTTCAGCAGAGCTGGCAAGCAGAGACAGAATATATCCAGACTTGCACTTGAGGGCTTTCAGGATTCATTGGCCCTGACATCTTCTGCCAGAAATAGACAAAGATATTCTGGAAACCACATCACCACAATGAAAGGCCATTGCTGTACCACCTCGGCTCTGCTGCGTGCCTCTCCTCCTTTCCACTGCCCTCTCTTCTGCCAGAGACCTATGCCTACCTGCTAGTCATTGTTGAGGAGGTATGCACATGCTTTCTCTAACACAACCAAAAGAGGCTGGAATCAAAGCAACAATTAGCAGAAGAAATATCGAGGCCCATATTACATGGAAGATCAGATTCTGTGATTGTAGCAGCTCCTTTTGGCCATTAAAAATAATCAAGGCTTCAGGATCTGACATGTTTCACTTGCACAACTCTTATTTATGTTAGTGGGACTTGTAGCCCTATGATGACTGCATAACATATACATAGTAAAGACTTTTAGGGTGAATGGTAGAGAGCTCAGTCAACTGTTGACCCTGCTGGAGGGAGGATTGCTTGGAAGAGTAAGTGTTTAAGAGACAAATTTGGCAAAACTGCTGAATTTTCTGGGGTCATTTTGCATGTTGCCTACTCAGTGGAGACCACAATGAAAACCAGGAAAGCTCCCAAACCTCATAGGAACATAAACACCATATTACATAAGACCAAACGTCCAAGCATTGCAGTATTTCGGGTCTGACAGTAGCGGTTATGTAAGGAAGGATGTAAAGAACAGGGCATGGACAGATATTTACCTTCTAGGACATAACAGTGTAGAGACCAAGCAGAAATGGGAGTCTGTGTCCCTTAGAGATATCAGGACATGTTAGAGAACCTTCTCCTGTCCTGAAAAAAAAAAAAAAAGGAAAAAAGAAAAAACAAAATCACGCAGGGAAATGTGCCCAGTGGCAGTGAAGAAAATGTTATAAAAGACTTGAGCCTGACTCCGGCTAACCACGGGGCAAGACATTTCATCTAGCTTTTGCCTCAGTTCCCACCATGAGATAGAGATGTTACATCATCATGGGACGGAGACAATAAAACCATGTCATGACTGAAAAGTCCTGAGGTGCAAGGGATGAGGACCAGATGGCACAAATCCAGATGGGTAGGCTGTATGGGTGTCCCCTTTCAGTCACTTTCCTTTCGTCATCTGGATTTTAGTTCCAGTGTCACGGGAGCATTGCAAAGACATTGTTCGTTACACGAATACCTCACGATTGCCATCCATTGTACATTATTTCCTCTTCCTTACTTGCTGTTTTTTCTTTTCAAGAAAGAGAAAAACTGCTGCCCTCATCCAGGCAAGAGAAGGACACAAGACTTTTGTCATCCAGTCAAAATGAGTGGATCGTGTTTGCGCTCAAGTTGTTATTAATCTGAGGCTGCAACTTGTCTGGAGGAATGATTTGACCAAGCATTGCACAGTGGATAAATTTAGGAAGTTCCTCAAAGTACCTGAGCACGTAAAGGGAAAAGACATGTAATAAATGACTCCCTTTAAACATTTCACCCATCTGTAATATCAAATGTGATTAAGTAACACAAGAGCTCAGCTCATTGCTTAGCAGGTGTTGTGGTTTGGGCCTCAAACCAGGACAGTGGGTGACAAGAATTAGGTGTGCTGCAAAACAGGGAAACAGTGGGAAAACAGGGTGCCTAAATTGCTTACAAGCTGAGTAAGTACAAGAGGCAAAGGGACCAGCATTGCCAAGCAAGGAGCTGAGGCACACACAGGGGTTCAGTGCTTTGAGCAAAGTCCAAGAGAGGTTTGGGAGTCCTGTACCCAGTCCTTCACCACCACAATGGGAGCACTGACGACAGGTGACCTGTCAGCTGCCTGGTTCCCTGCAGCCATCTACTGAGAACATATTTGTGGGTGCTGCTGGGTCTACAAAGCCCTGCTGACCCTTTTTCTCTGTGGGAAAGCATCATGACTAAATAAGTATCTTAATTTCCCCTTGGTGGGGGAAATTGAACTGTAAACACAGTGCTGATAGATGGGAGGGATCACAAGGCGTGAAGAGCCAAACTGTTCTCTAAATCGCAACCAATTTGCGTCATTGCTAGATCCATTTCCCAAAAGTAAAACGGGCACTAGACTAAATTCACCCAGGTATTAGAGGAATCTCAGCTCTGCTATAGATAAAACCAAGCATCGCTTTCTGGTTTTAGGTGGACTATTCTAAGTACTACTAAACCACCATGCCTCAGCATCCCAAAGTGAATCCTCTCTCCTGAACACGCCAAGGTTAGCAAGCCAACTTTGTGGTGACTGTGCAGGCTAGAAGCAGAGCTAAGATCCCCTGAAAACAATTAGACAGTAGTTTCTCTGTCTGAAGCTACTGCACTCAAGGTCTAAACTTGTGCCTTTGTTGAAGATGCTGTGGACAATTTCAGTGTATCTGGCTCAATACAGATGGGTTAGAAGGAGTTGGAATAAGTATAGATATTGATAAGGTCAGATAGATAAAGTCCAGTGAGGTCTTTCTGGTTTTAAAACCTATGAACTTATAGGAAGGGGGTATGAAGAAACTTAAGAGAACACACTGCTTCCTGCTCCATCTCTCTTGATGGGATATGCTCGGACAGACACAATATTAGTCTGTACTAAATGCTTTCCTGTGCCTTGTTTCTTGAATTTTCCCTGAGATTCAGTTTGTATGAACATATACATTAGCAATTCTAGAAGAGGGCAGAGTTAAGGTTATTTTAACAGTGTAGCACAGATCTTTATCTTTCCTACTTTTCAAAAGTGTAAATTTGCATCAATTTTTCATATCCTGCTGAGGATTAATTCTGCATGCATTCTGGAACAATACGAGACACCATTAGGCAACATTAACTTTGTGCTGAAATTTTTGGCATAAGATGCTGTATGGTCTAATCTATTTGCAAATCAAAAGCCAAAGCTTTGCACACTTCAGTGAAAAGCCAGAGGCAGCCTGCCCCACTAGAAGGGTCACCAGATTAGGACTCAAGGGAACTCTTCGAAGTTCTGCCACTGATTTACTGCTCAGTCTTGGCCAAGTCATCTCTTTTCTTTGTGCCTCTAGTTTTCCTCCCATTCTTTGTGTTTTCTATTCAGGCTGCAAGTTCTTTAGGGCAGGAGCAGCCCTCTTGTTACGTGCTGGTCCTGTGCCTCGCACAGCAGGCCCTCCCCTCCTAGCTGGAGTACGGCTACTAGATGCTACTGCAACACAAAGAATTCAGAGCCTTAACAGCTTAAAAGAGTCTGGCTTTCACTCCTACGTTCTTCTCTCTCTCTCACTTGCCTCCTTAGCTTAAAGCTTTTCAGAAGAGGTATCAGCCACCAACGGAGTAAGTTCCCAGCCAAAGGGTTAAAATAACCAACTCCATTAGATAAAGAAGAGAAAGGTGTAAGAGGAACTCAGATCATGTGGCAAACTAGGTACTAGTTAATCAATAGCACTCAAAGGTGAAGGCCGTACGGAGGAGGCAGGAATCATTGCACAAGTTAAGCAAAGTTTAGCGAACAGCAAGCCTGATAAAGCAAAGCTTTAACTATTTTCTGTGAAAAGTCCCACCTTTCCTCTAACCTGGCTCTGGAACAGGGACCACATGCATTGATCTTCTCTGTGACTGACTCATGCCCTAAAGGGTTCAGTGGAAGTTTTGAGACCAAGTCATGGACAATACCTCTTTATTGCCTAGACAGTTCATATACTACGTGTTACGTATAATTCTCCTATTCACTGAACTCTCGATCCAAACTCTTCTGGTAAAAGGGCTTGTGGACAGTTTACTTTCTGTCCAATGACTTCATTGCAAAGGATTTTTCTCCTGTGTTGTGCTTGCCATGTGCAAGCTTTCCTTCCTCTTGTTTCCCTCCTCTTGTTTCGCACTTTCTGGAAATAATTTGTGGTTTGGAAATGGAAATGCCCTCGTAGGCTTCAAAGAGCTTAAGGCCTGCCATACCAGATCAGTTCATTGCAATTGGATCCATTTAATCTGCTCTCCTCTTTCCAGCCATGACCAATACCTGGTACTTCAGAAGACAAAACAACTTCACAGTGGCAACAGGACACTTCAGCTTTAGACAGACTCCCTTCACTGAATTGCTGAGCAGCTGGAAGGAGCTAAAGCATCCTTCCCACTTCCATCCTAAACTGCCCCAGACTTTCTGGGAGGGATCCTCAAGGAATCAACTAAAGGGCAGAGACCCCCCACAAGGATAAAGAGATTTAAGGGGGACAAAGTACATCAACAATATCAAAAGAGGGCTTCCCAAAACATAGCACAACAAACACGGCTCAACCCCTTCCAGGACTGGCTTGGCTCACTTCCCCTGTTCAAACAAGTTGGCAAGCAAATCTTTATTGTAAGAGACAGAACAGAAGCCGTAGGGGAGGTACTGAAATCTGGGGATAATTCACAAAATCCTGGCCTGTGGTGTAGAAGGAAGCTAGTGTTATGTATCTTTCATTTGTATTTATTTTGTTATTGCTGCTAGATTTAAACAGATATAAGCAACTTATCGATTATCACATCTTGTTTTCAGCTGACATCTTTCCTGGTTGTTTTTAAATTAATGGGAAGCAGGTATAAGCTAGGACAGACATTTTTTGGTTTGCTCATTCATGTCAAGGTGGTCTTGTGCTTCACAGATATCCTACATACTGCAGCAGGATTATTTGTTCAATAAAGTACAATTTAGTATTACAAAAATACCAGATTTAGTCTCTTAAAAGTCTGCCATTTTCCCCAAAGAGCACCACCATCATTCTCCAGGACCTGTGACTCCATAGGCTCATTTCTCATCTTTTCCCCGTGGCCAACCAGGAATGGCAAAGCCATGTAGTTGGACTTTGCTCTCTCTCTGGAGACTTGGCAGAGAACCATCAGGCAGACCGCCTGCATTCACCTCAATCTAAGATGGGCTTGCATTCCTGCTTGCAATGGGTGCATGTAACCAAGGGCACCACTCTTGGGGTGACAGAAACGTCAACCAGAGGACTTCTACCAGAGGAGATGGTGGAATGTGTGGTGTTACATTGCCACCTTGTGGAGAGCTCCCACTGGGATGAATGAAGAAATATGGCCGACTAACGAGTTGTGGGCCATCACGTGTCCCAAGAACATCTCCCACTGTTGTGTGCCCATGGCTGGCTATTCACTTGTGCCCTTGTTGCGACTGAATGGGCCACTACACATTGCTGTTAATTTTCCTTCAAGCGGTGAAGTAAGGGAGTTCCACATAAGGCCTGGAGGTCCTACACATGGCAACGTCAACCCATTGCTTTACGACCTGGATTTGCAGACTTGGTATTAAACTTGAGTATAGATGCAGCCAATGTGAAACAAGAGTCTGGTCCTACACCAGCTTTCAGGGCATAGGAGTCTATGTTATCACACTTGCCATTAGCTGTTGCAGTGCTGCTATCCACAAAAGAAAAGCATAGTCAGCTCTGTGAATCCAGGGCTCCACAAGCTCAAGGAGAGAATGAAGGAAAATGTATTTCCTTTCGTTAAGTGCAGAAGAAGCCTCTGGTGGCAATACTTTTTATATTAGTGGTGTCCCTAGAGAGGTTCAAATATACAAACCCACAGCATGCTCCTCCTGTTTGTGTGATGGAGTACTGCGTTGACAGACTGGAAGAGAATTACTGACAAGTGCTACCATGTGGACTCTTACAGTGATGCCATGTATTGATTTTCATCTGGTGATGATGTGCACTTCTGCGATTGCATTGACACTATTCTCTCTCTTAAGAATCTGCAGACTGAGTTTCTGGAGTGAAAAGGATTAGCATTGTTTATTATGTATTCAGTACTATAGGAGGTCTGTGACTTTATTGGCCTTTACAATTAAAATGAGGAGAAAAAAAAAAGGGCAAAAGAAAAAGCATAGGTCCCTCACCTAAGGCCCTTAGCAAGAGAAATTAAACATGACAGCGCAAGGCAGGCAAAGTCTGAGAAGATGGGTTCCAAGAGCAACAACATATGAAAAGCATGACACACAGATAACTCCTTACTGCGTATGCATCATGTCGAAGAACAGTAATGACTCAGGAAGAGGTAAAATACATCAAGCACTGATTAGAGAGAGCAGGCTGTCCTCTCAGGTTGTCCACCACCAATCCACTACTCCACTGAATATCTGGAAGTAACTAAGCAAATCCCTCAGATTTTGGGAACATGGCAGATCACACAAGTATCTGAAGTGTGGGCTGAAGTTTTCAAAACCTTGAGAGAGGAACAGTCTTTGATTTCAAGGAAATCTGATACCTCCTCAAAGAAGGGGTCACATTCTTTGAAATGCAAGATACGGGCAGCTATGGAGATACTAGCCAACAGCAACAGGACATGAATGCCAACATCTCCTGATGGGAAAAAAGGCAGTAAATTTGAGCTCCAGAGGTTTGTGATGGGACTTTTGCTAAACCCCAGTTCCCAGTAAATTCAACATCTCTTCAAAATAGACCCAGGGAGACATGAAATTTCCCTGGTACTCAGGAGCAGCACAGACTGTTACCTTTCTTTGGAAAGTCTATCTTGATAAAGACAATGACACTAGCAGAGTATATTTGTTTTTCTCCACGGCATAAAATTTGATATCTTACAAGATCTTAGTTAACAAACAAATACTTTGCACTGTGTGGAAACAGTAAGGCATGTATTAGACTTACCAACGTGTTTCAATGACAGCTTTCAACATGTAGTTATTAATGGGGAGTCATTATAATGAATGGGAGCATTATTAGTAAGATTCTTTAGAAAACTGTTTGTTAGTCCAAAAATGTTTAGCATTTTCAGCTATTATCTAGATAATACAAAATCCGTGATAGTGGAATTTGCAGAAAGTGTGTAAATTACTAAAACAGCAAAGAAGAGAGAAGACAGGGTGGATTATGGGGGTACAAGAATTATGTGCTCAGTTTATTACAGTTCAATATGTGCATTTTACTAAAGGCAAACGAAATGTATCCCACCTAGCAATAAAGGCTAAGATTCAACCCCACTCATCTCCTGTCCCTAATAGAGGCATTTAAACTAAGAGCTTAGTTGGCCCAGGCTTCCTCTACAGTCAGTGAAGAAAAGATGGTGCCTACAGTGGGGGAAATCTGGTTGAAGTTGAAGGGCTAAGCCAAGGTCCTACGTTCAGGGTGAAAACATCTGTCTTGCAAAGCTGCGTATAAAGAACACCAAAATTAACCACCTCAATATGAGATCTGCATGCAGTATTTGACAACGAATACAATACAAAGTTGTATAAAAAAAGAGATCATCGAGCAGAAACAGGGAATTACTTTTGTCCCTGGGTTGGCCACTCTTAAAATCATTAGAAGAATTATATCTTCAGTCTTGACATCTCCAATTCAGGAAGGATATGGACATCTTAGAGTTCAAATTAAAGCCATGAAAATGATCTTGCAAGAGAAAACAAGTTTTGCAATGCGATAAGTATAAAACTTTACTGACATTAGTCAAAATGTGACTTGATATTTTTATATGTAGGTACTTAAAAACGCCTTACAGACCTTTCAATTCTTTCAGCCAGATACATAAAAAGATTCAGGAGAATTCAGGATGATGTTAGATAAATGCAACTGTGAGGAAAGATACGATTTCCTCGCTGTGCAGGTAGTTTAATATTAGAGATGTAATAGAATCACAAACCACTTGGGGTTTGTCAGATGCAAATGGACATTTCAGCACTTTGACACATATGATTACATGGGAGTACTTAGGCTTAAGAGCATGTTCTTGGGCAGTTATTGCAGAGCAGCATGGTAACTCATCATTTTAAGGTAACCTGTTCCTGGATCAAGATAATTCATAGAACATTCACTCCGTAGCAACTCCTACAAAAAATTCTGCAACCTAACTATACCCAAGGAGAAAAAATACACAGGTTTACCACAGTCTATTCTTACTCAGGGATCAAAGAAAAAGAAGCCTACATTAGAAATAATGGGATGTTAGGAAAAAGAGCAAAAAAAACCCAAACAAGCTGCACATCTTTATATCAAAGCAGTAAAAGTCACTTATGGAAGGTGAGGGTGGACAGCTCCATTACTCCAGGTTTAGTCTTCTGCACCACAGGAGCTTCATGCTCTCCTGAAATACCCTTCTGGCCTGCCAAACTTCACTTTGTGATCTTATATACCCTCATAAACACTAAAATAATTTCTGCCTGAAGAAGCAGCTCTGAGGGATGGCAACTCTCTTTTGTTTGAGCCAATGGTCTGGCAAAATCTAAAGGCATTAATTTCAATGGCAGTTGGTGCATCCTTACAATTACCCCAGCAACAAATGCCAGTTTTACACGCATCCCTCTGTGCTTAGCCTGCTTCTCAAGCCTCCCAAGCCCTACAAGGCCTTCCTATTCTCTTCCTCCATGTCTGAGCCTCTAGCGTTTTCTGAATAATCTCTATGAAACAGTTCCACATTCACTACATGTAAATCTGTGCAAATCTGCAAGTCGATCGTGCGGGGACAACATAAAATAAATGGAATTGAATACCAAGATGACACAGAGGAGATTGCACTTGAGTGTATTATTCATTTCCATATTTAATTCATTACATTTCTCCTCTTTTTTTTTTTTCCCTTCTCCTTCCCTCCCCTTCAATTTATATGGAGCTGCAACACATTTTCCAGCCTGCTGTGCTGGAAAGCTGCAGTGTCAAGGGACTTTGCGGTTAAATGCAAGACCTTGTTGTCATATTGTGCACTGGGCCTTTGTCCTCAGGAAACCGACAACTCCAAGTTAGATAACAACTGGTAAATCATCATCTTTGCTAAGTGTTTGCAAAGGCAGGTAGGGGGGCAGGAAGAAGGTTTCTTTAGAAGAGGAAAAGAAAGAAACCTCTCTCCTAAGGGATTAAGAACTTTTCTGACCATCCATCTTTGAAGTCTCCTCTTAAGTCTTTGTCTTTCTTATAGCTGCTACTTCTTGACCTGCTTTTGGAGTTGCATATCTGTCTGGGAACTCTCAGCAGGGTGTGAAGGACAGAGGAGTTTTCTATCAGAATGAAGAAAAGATTACTTTTCTGGTGGGGGAAAAAATTTCAAAAAATCTGGAAGCCAATTTCATTTTGTACTTCAGCAATGATCATTCTTTATTCTCTAAGGGTTAAACTGGCCTGGAACACCCACGGGAGAAAGCCTCCACTGGCTGATTGCAGGGACCAGATAAGATGACTTAATACAACATGTTTTCTTTTCCAGCCCCAATTCCCATGATTTTGTAATAAGCCAACCTTGAATCAGCTAGTGAAATTTCCCTTCCCTATTCTCTACCTCTCTTTATATTCACCCTTGCGCCTCTGGAATAACCTGAAGTTTTGCATCCTCCCCCAACAAGCAGAGAAAGCTGCTGATTTCTTCCCCCTTCCTATGAGTCAATGCTCTGCTCATCACACCTCTGCTTCAGCTGAGCAGTTTCTACCTCAATCCAGCTGAGGTTCCACTTGAGCACTGGTAACTCTTTTTTCTTATTTTTGTTCATCTGCGTCTGAAGTAATACAGTCCCATGGTGGCATGTTGATGCATGTAGAAGAGAAAAACAAAATACTTAATCCTAGCCAGATGAAAGAAAGAAAGAAAAAAAAAAACACAACCACTTTGAGTTCCTCCACTCTTGCTTGGTAAATTTTTCTTCTGAAGCAGCTGTTTGACAGATGGCTTTAAAAGTGAAGTTGTGTTCACTACTCTTAGATAGGCTGAGGATCTCATTCTGTTTGCTCTTTTTTGGTTTGGAACGCTGCAGTGACAACTGGATGGGAGTCACTCCTCTCTATGTTTGCAACTTCGCTGCACAGAAAAAAAAAACCACTGCAGTGCCATAGGTTGTATTCATGATACAGCAGTTTGGATCTGGAAGCAGATTAGTATGGAGAGGAGAGGTGACTCTGAGCAGGACTTTTCAATTGCATTTCCTGCTCTTGAAATGTCCACAGGTTTGACTTTCAGATGGTAGGAGCTCATTGAGAACAAAGATTTTATCGCTTCAAAAACTGATGTTATCCTCTGAGATCAGTGTGGTTTTTTCTTTTTCAATACCTCCAATATTTTTTTTCCAGTAGAGAAGTGAATTGCTAAATCTCCAAACATTTTGGAAGCCAGCAAATTCTAGTTAGATCAGTTGCAATACTTTATTTCAATAATTCAAGGATATTCTGCTTTGTTCTTGGGACTTAATCTCACCAGGGTCCCAGATACTGTCAGTCTTCGCTCTCTGCCCTTTCCACTATTTCCCTGCACTTGGTCAGGTTCCTCACCCTCTTCATAGCCTCCTCCCATTCCTGCATGTCCTCCTAACAGCTCCATTTCTTGCAGAAACTCCAGCCAACCATCTCTCTCCACACCTTCCCTTGGTCCTCCTCAACAGATCCCCACAATTTTTGTTGAATGAACAGTTAACCCTAATCGTTCACGATAAGAGCTAGCTGCTCTTTTGTGCTCTTGGAGGCTGCCCTGCTCCCCATCCCAGTGTCTGTGGTACACCTGATTAGATCACCAGCTACTCAAGGCACAAATATCAGATTCTTAGGTATGCTCAACACACTAAAAAAGCAAGGTGCTAGCCCCAGTGGTAAAGATCATTTAGATTCATTTTTCTACTGAGCACAGTAAGGTGAACCATTACTTGGCTAACAGTGAAACAAGGGGACTGAGAAGAGAGAAGGATGATGCAATTTAGCTCTTGTGAGAAGGACAGAAGGTGACCGTATTACTGGTTATGGTTTCTCCTTTCGTTCAACTTGCCATTCAGTCCTGAAGAAGCACCTTTCTGAATCTGATGTACCTTCTCCCCCTTTCTAGTCTTTTCAGGGCAAGGACTGTCTATCACTTTGTGCTTGAATGTCATCTGTGCTACCCGAAAGGCAGTTCTGGGCCAGCAAATGTCAGTGTAGGACTAGCACTCATCATGGAGACTGGATGGACAGAGAGTAGGAGAAGGAAAAAAGATGGCCCATCTGTGGGATGAAAAACAGACAAGGGTGGAGAAGAGAGAAAAAAAGCAGAACAGAAGAGCAATGGGGGAAAACTCTCTCACGACAGCCTAAATGGACCTGTTTGCACAGTGTCATACAGGGACAGATAAGAGTTGCTGTACAGTCAGCCAATGGCAATCACTATCCACCAAGGAAAGATAACACCTGGTACAATGGAAGAATAAGGATCTGACACCTCTTGGGCTTTCTCTGCCCACAGGGCTTTTTAAATTGCAAGTTTCATCTTATTTATAAACCACGGGAATCAAGAAAACACTGAAGTGAGCCACCCCACACCCACACATTTTTAATTTATTTCCACACTCGATTTCCAAATTTCTCTTATAACTATGTGGAAAGACACTACGAATCAGTTCGAGAATATTATATGACAGTGAAAGAGTTATGCCACAAGACCTGTTTCTAAATGCTATTTATCACACTTTTAAACTCATCCTCAGTACTAATAAACAATGTATTTTCTTGATTGCATGCTCTTACAGAGCAAACACGGAGCAAACCTGATCAATTAATCTTGTTTATCCTTTAATTGACCACGTACAGTTTACTGGATGAAAGTCTATTCTAAAGGAATACAAACATTAGATGGGATCAGCCGTGCTTAAAAGCTTTGTGAAAAAAAGTGTATTTTGCAGCAAGTACTTGAAAGATGAAATACAGGTTGTTTAGCATGCAAGGGATTTACTCCAAAGCCCACTGAAATTGGTGGAATGACTTCAGCTGATTCCAGTGGTATTTGGATCAGAACCAAGGAGGGAAAAACTAGTGCCAGACATAGAGGGCAATATAAAAGAAGGCATAAAAAATAAAATTCAAATTAAAAATTATATACAGCGGGACAAGTCCTGGCCATACTGAAAATTGTTAAAAGGTACTGTTACGGGTCTATTGCTCAAATGGCCCACAGTGGTGAAAGGTCCTAGATCCAAAACTCTCCATCACCATGATTCATACACTGATACTACAAATCATAGCACATGTTCCTCAACCAGGAGATAAGGAACCATGCCTCATAAGAAGAAAAATCATCTCCTGTGCTATGACATGCTGTCTCTGCTGAGACAGTGTCCCAGCTGTTGTGTTTTTCATCTGTCCCACTACACTGACATACTTATTTAATACAGACCACTGCCATTAGATGCCAACAGCTGTAGCTAATTGGCCTACGGTTGTTTCTGATGAAGTGCTTTTCAGATCAGAATATGCCAATCTGTCAAGCCCAAGACTTTTGATGGGGGAAGAGAGTTCAACCAACTCCCTCCAGTTTTAAATTCCACTTTTGTTTTTAAAATTAAACCACTGGCAATAAACGAGTAAAACACAAAGTCGTTGTCAATATTGAAATCAAATGTTTTAGCTGATGCTAGAGGAAAAAAATTCAGAACCTGAGTTTTCATTTTGCAAAAAATTTTGAAATTCTGGCTTTGGCCCAAGTCTTAAACCCAGGTTCGGTTTAAAAAAAAAAAAAAAAAATCCTGAAAATGTTCACAGGATAGGAAAGCCATTTCCTGCCAACTCTATATTGGCTTACAGTTCTGACGCATGCAAGCTGGATTTGAATTAGCAGATTAGGCCCAGATCCAAAAAGGGACCTAGGCACTTAAAGTGGGACTGAGGTATGTGAGTCCCAGACAAAGGTCCTCAGTCCCTGGAAACCACTGAGTTTTCAAAATTAATAATTCAGCTTTGGAGCACACCCCAAAGCACCTCAGCCTTGGCAAGCAGCTCTATGCCCACCTTCCCTCTTCACTTCCAACCAGACCTTCCTAGGCTAACCTGGAGCATGCCCACCAATGCCAAGGTCCTTCAAACACACAATGGCAACTACATTTTCTTCCGAAACACAAACAGAGGAAGAGGTGGTACCACCTTACTGTACAATAGCTCGGCACTTAGAGCACACACCCAAATAGAGCTGGTTTCCCTCTCATCCTTGCCCGTGAGGACTCAGTCCCGTACCGTAGAGGGTACCTCAGCCAGAGCCCTCTCTCCTCCCCTCTGCACTTCAGTCCCATGCAAAAAAGATGTTCTTGGCTCTGGTTTCCCCTGCCAAGTTTTGTTTAAATACCTGATCTCCTCGTTTTCAACATGGGAATGCATAAAGCACTGTTGGAGGGAAAACAGACCCAAAAGCCATATGCTTTCTCTTCAGGAGAGGCTTTCGAATTTAAGACATCCCTTTGCCTTCAGCGTTGCCTTTTGCCCATCTCAGGCATCTCCACAATCATTACTGGTCTTTCTGTTTCCTATCTTTCCCCAAGTTTTGTAAGAGGGGTTCAGGGCCACAGCTCAGTTGGGCAGGATGAGGCTCTTTAGGTCTGTGACAGACACAGGGTCGATCCAGCTCTCTGCCACTTCTGCTGGCCAGCAGCCCTGGGAAGAGGACACCGCCTGCTGCCAGGGCTTGGAGGCGTGCAGCCCCGCTGTGCTGTTATTCCTGCCTGTGCATATACGGAGCAGGGAATTAGGCTTCCTTGTTTACATCTCCTCTTTTCTTTTCATCTTCCCCACCCCCTCCTTTTTTTCCCCCTTCTTAGTAAAGAATGTTTTTAAAAACAAGTGCCTGCATTTGAGCTCCTGCGAACTCTAGTTTCCTTGGAGAAATGTTTGTGCTCTTTAACTTAAAGAATTTCCGAAACATATAGAAAAGGAATTTCATAAACTGCTCATTGAAAAACATTCCATACATTCCGCGCTCATCCAGAGACACCCGTGTGTGGTCTCCAACAAGGTCAGGTTTGGGGCTACATAACGGGGACAAGGATTCCAGCGCTCAGAAAACAACAGATACCACAGACCATGGGATGGGGGGGAAAGGACCTCGTGACTCCCGTTGCTGGAGGCTGGGAGACCACCGGAAAGGCAACAGACAGTAAACACTCTGCATTATCCCAGGGAGGAAAACCCCAGTGAGAACCTCTGGCATATCTGTTGAGAGAGTGACATCAGGCTCTGCAGTGCTAAGGAATGGAAAAGGGGGGATAAAAAGAAAAAAATAATAATGGGAAAATAAGGGTTTTCCACTTATTATTTCATTTGAGAAAGGTGAGGAAAAGACATTGAAGGAGACACTTCAGAAGCAGATTGGCTGCCTATTTGCCTATTGCAAATGGTGGGCAGCCAGACAGGGAGATGATTATGGACAGATTCTGGGTGGGAAGGGGACCCTAGTTTTATAATGCCTCCTCCCTCTTTTGAAATCAGGGAGGCTTGTTTGCCATCCCTGCCATCCCTGGGGGTGCTCTGAAGCTCTAGGAATGAGCACTCTGCACATCTTCAGTTTACACTGTTTGCAGAAACCATAACGTTATTTCCAAATCAAGTGCTCTGAAACATGCCAAAGGCACCATTCCTAATCCACTGGATGGACATGACTCACGGCAGGTCTTAAAACAAAATTATCCAACGTGAGGAAAAAAAAGCTTCAGGGAAATAGTCTCTTGGAGAAAGTCCTTCTCTAGTACCTGATGAAATGTCACAAGATGCATATTATTACACAATTTTCCACTAAAGTGTACATGCTAGAATTGATTTCTGAGTTTAGATCAGCTGGAGACATGACAACTCACAGGAGATGTTCTGAGAAAGTCACATATATATATAAGTCTGAACTGGAAACACACTTTTTATGGAAATTGGAAAGCAAGATCACAACAGGACCATCATTCATGTTGCCCTGCTTATCTTGTATCACTATGAACAGTAGCATGGATTATATATGACCATTATATATGGCACTGTAAATTGCAATTGTTTCAATTTGGTGGGGTATCGCTGTTTTTTTTAGAGCTCACTAATGACTACACCACCCGCAGGGCTCACTCAATACAATCACGATCCAAACCTTTTCACCCGCTCTTCACATCACTTGTGTGATTAAGCAAATCTTTCATCCTCAGCAGTCATCAGTACATTAGAGAGACTTGAACCTGGGCTACACATTCCTGCTTGGACTGAGCTACATTCACGAGTAGGGAAAAAAACAAGTTTTGGCTGGAGATGTCAGGTCTTTAGTCACCTTTACAAAAGTATCACATAGCAATAAACTGACCACAAACAACAGCCCATCTGGATTTCTGTAGCAAGCCACAAGGAACAAAAAATGGCTGACAACAAATATGGACTCATAATATCATAATCACTAAACCCTTTAAATTTAGGATCCTGAGTCAGGGGAAAAGAATCATAGAATCATATGGGGTTGGAAGGGACCTCTGGAGATCATCTAGTCCAACCCCCTGCCAGAGCGGGTCTCCTCATAGGAGAGATGCTCCAGGCCCTTAATCATCTTTGTGGCCCTTTGCTGTACCCTCTCCAGCAGTTCCCTG
>JAOXNO010000041.1:50997079-51039787 GCA_028565335.1 Limnodromus scolopaceus | reverse complement strand
TGTCATCAGCAAACTTGCTGAGGGTACATTCCATCCCTTCATCCAGGTCATTGATGAATATATTGAAGAGGACTGGAAAAGAAGTGGAAGGAATAATTACAAATACCCAACTTCATCTCGTGCATCGTCCTGAATGGATGAAATGGCTGGCAGGAATAAAGCTCTGCTAGCAAAGCGCAATGGATTGCCCTCACCACTGCTGCTGAAGGTTACCTCCGCTCCCCTCTTTGTTCTCCCCTAGCTCTTTATAAATTCAATCCAGCTATTAACAATATCCATTAGCTTCTCCAGAAGATTATCTCAGCTTTAGCGACTGGAATGCAGGGATTAGAAAACAAAACCATTTGGTTTTGTTTTTAATAAAAGTATATGTTGATTTAAACTGATGGCTTTTAACATCTGTTGTGCAAGTTTTTGCGGTAATAACCCTCAGAGATTGTTGGAGAGAGAGATCATTTAGTAGGTAATAAACATCAGTGATTTCATTAATAAAATATCTAGCATAGACATTACAAACAGGAAGAAGCAAGGCTTCCACCTGCTTAATAATTGCACTGCTGAAGCTAAAACTCTGTCTGCCATTGGCAGGGCAGGAGATGCCCTGGTACCTCTCACCCCAACTGTGTGCACGTCTCCCCGATGCACATGCAGTGGAAGAGCTGCATGCGGGGCCCATCGGGAAGCTTCTGACTATCACTGTATGAGGCACTGATTTCGAAATGCCTTACCAATAAGGGGTTGCCTCAGTTCCTGACATTGCTGTAACAATGCTGACAACACTTTCTTGGAGCACTCGATGCCTGTTAGCTGGGAAATGGTGACACAAGTTGAGTAGTGAGTATGGGAAGCCATTTTGCCCGCTGATGGGTCACTCAAGCGGGTCTAAAGAACTGCAGTTCCTGGCAGAAGACTTGAAAATCTTCTCTAGCACTATTTTTGTCTTCCTCCATACGGAGAGGTTTTGAATGCAATTTCCATCCAAAACCAGATTTCTTCTGGAAATCTTTTTATTGATCATCTGCGTGAGTGTGAAGGAGGTACCCTCGAGAGACCAGCTTTTCCAACAACAACAACAAAGTTGAAACCTTCAAAGGCAAAATGATAATGGGGTAGGGGAGAGAAGTTATTTCCTAGATGGAGCTATCTTGCATCCCTTCAGAAAGCCATACAGAGACCAAATGATGGGGAAATGCTCCAGCCAACATGAGAGTTGTCTAGTCACCCAGGGCACATTCTAGTGCCCGTTCACATCAGGTCTCCTTTCCCTTCAATACCAAGGATCAGGGCATGAGGGAGGAGTGCTGTGCATTTGGATCCCATCCCATGATGGGACCTGGGATCCATCAGTTTAGGCAAAGCCAAAGAGGAGCAGTAAGTTTTCTCCCTCTTTTCACCTTTATCTGCTGGTCAGCAGAAACAGAAGAGCTGGCCAATCTACTCTTGTCCTACCAAAGATACTTGTCCTATCTCAAGCTGTCCAAGAGAGTTTCCTGGCCCTGGTCTCTCCTCAGCGAGAAGGAAGGGTGTTTTGGGGTGCCTTTTTCCAGCCTTGGCACTGCCACAGAGGTCAGTTCTGCACATGCAGTGCCAGGGCAGGCTCTACACAGCAGGGAGATGCACTGAGCTCGATGTTTCCCCGGAAAAAGCACATGAACAGAGCATGGTTTGGGCCAGAGCATGCTGAATCAAATGTGTCTGAAAGGTCGCCTTCCCCTGTAGCTCTGCAGCAAGTGTAAACATAACAGCTCGGGAAACCCCTTCTGAGCTGTGCCGAAGGATCCCTTTGAGGCTTCCTGCAGCTTTTACTCCCTAGCAGCTGGCTGAGAGAAGCCTGCTGATGCTGGCTCCCCCCCAAGACATTGATTGCTTTCTGGTTTTTGGGGTCAGGGGTTCCTCCCCTTCTTGGTGATGAGGATGTAACCCAGGCTCCCCTACAAACCTACAGTTGTGCAGAGGAAAGAGCTGCTCAGGTCTGCAAGGAGAAGGATCACCTGCATGTCTGCCAGCACCTGTGGTCTCTCTGGCTACGGTCTCCAGCCAGAAGAACAGAAGACACCGATTTTTGCTTGGAAAAAAGAGCATTAACTAAGATTAATGAAAACAAGTTAGTGTGGGTGAGAGCAAGTAAATGCCTTGGGAAAACAGGACAGTTTACACATTTTCAGATGAGCTAACAGGGCAGCCCAAAGATAGCATTTTCTTGATCTGGAATATTAGGCAAAAAATGCAATTTTTATGACTTCCCTCAAATTACAGCTCTTCTTTGTTTTTACCTGTTTCTTAGTACAAGTTCAGCATGTACCCTCCCATTTTCCCCCAGTGAAGACAAAACCAGCTCTGGACATCAAGGCTGCAAGTAGGGAGGGGATAAGGAAGAAAGAGAGAGACGGATCACTCCTTTTCTTTGTTTAATAAGATCTGACAAACTGTCCGTTGTCCCAGCTATTAAGGAAATTGTTACCCAACACGTTTCATGCACTGTGTCTGTGACCTTTTTGTCACACAGTGTTCAGAAAGAACATGTTGTCCCTTGACTCAGAGATGGGTGTATTGAGGCTGTATCTAAACTGCATGGCAGACTCATGCCATGATGTAGCCTGAGGTTATGGTGACCACAGACATCCAGGACAGAGGGCAGGGCTGGAGTAGGACCAGCCCATGTGCACAGGTTTCCTGCCCATGTCCACTAGGATGTGTGGAGAAGAAGGTGGTGCATACCCTAATCCAAAGTCAGGGAGCTGAGGCACAGTCCCAAATCCATCCATTAAGACAGATGTTATCTGGATACATCATTTATATGCGAGCAGCTTCTCAAGGACCGCTCCCTGCCTGTCCTAGCCAAGTTGTGGGCATCCCAGGTAGTCCCACAAAGTGACCATGTGATATTTTCAACTTTCCCACAGAGCGGTCCTACTGTGATATTTTCAACTTTCCTTGAACGGGCAGGTTTGACACATACTGGCTAGCAGAAATATTCTTTATCTATCAAAGCCAGACCCATTAGAGGATAGACTCAGTGTTATCCATAAGGCTGCCAAGAATTTTTCACAGGTTTTATCAGGTTTTCTGAGCTGGATGAATCACTCCTGGAGGTTTTGGGGAATGAGACAAGGAGGGAAAATCCCCATTTTTCTGTCTGACTACAGGGATTTTTCACATTTCAAATGTGGGGAAAAACTGCCACCACTTTCAGCAACAAATACAAAAATCAATGTTGGTTAAAAGATGTGATTCTTGCTTAGTGGTTTAGAAGATTGTATTGATTCTCTCTATAAGACTAAACAATTATTTAGGCACCTAGACCATAAATAAAGTGTTGGTAAATGTACAAAAGATTACATCATTTGTAACTACTTTTTCCAGTAGCTATTTACAAGAGCAGTTTTTGCCACCCAGATCCCCAGTTGCTCTGCAAACCTCTGCACTCAGCAGTCCAGGAAGCAATGGAATAAAATTCAAAGAGGCTTGCCATTTTAATAAACCATTGAGAGGGGTCACTGGAATGCAGGGTTTCATCCCTCAGATACCCAAGTTGCAACCAAGCTGCTGATTTTCCTTCATGATATCTATAGCTTAGCAATTGTTACTTTCTTCCTGTTCCCACAGGAATGATCCTGACCAAGGGACAGCTGCACAGCCTCCATGCAAAGGATGCTGCAGAGACAAAACCCATTGCCTCAGCTGCCCGAGGTGTTGGCCTTAACGATTTGCAGCAAGGAATCTATGTCTCAGAAACATTTTCTGTTTAATCCATCCCAAACTGCAGAGAGGAGAAGGGGATCAGAACAATGAGGTGAAATGGTGAAAAAGCGGTCAGTCACAATGGGAGATACACAAAAAAAAAAAACCCTTTGCTCTTCCACAGGGACTGGCCAAAGCCCTTTGATCTGATCATGGCTCTAATGGGAAGGATGCCTCAGCTCTCCCCAAGCACACAACGCTGCTGGTGCTGGTGGGCTAAGACACCCGGGGACCCAGGCCACAAAAGAAAGAAGGCACCTCAGCAAATAGCAATTGAAGAGGACATACAGTTTTGCTGCTTCTTTTATCTCTTCTTAACAGCCTAATTGGAGTGTAATGAATTTAGGGTTGGTGCTCGCTGCCAGACACGCTCCTTTGATGTGTTTTTGGCCTCTGCGCTGCAAAAATGCGATGGAAACCAAAACCAAGATATTACACCTCCATAAAGTGTCTCTGGGTTTACCATAAGATTCCACCGTTTGTGCCAAGTGGCCAAAGCCACTAACAGGCCCCTGCTCGCCAAGATGTTTGGGTAATGAATAAGAAGCAGAGAGAAATGCCACTGTGAATCAGAGTGAGGAATGTGTGCTAACGGCAACAGAGGCAGATCCTGGGCTGTAATGTGGAACAGAAGAGAACTGTCGTTGTGCTCCTTTGCGGCCACAGCAGGCAGGAGCTGCTGGTGATGTCTGAAAGCCTGCAGCATGTGAGGAGGACTTTGGGAGGTAGGTAGCATACCAGCAGGGCAGGGACGCACCAGAGCGGCACCGTGAGATGGCTGTACTGCCAACAGCCAGGTCACTCTTGGGTGTAAGAGTCTTTCCCCTGCTCACATTAACCACTCCTGCCTTAGCTCTTTGCAGACAAATCTCTTTCCCACATGAGCCCACCATGCCTCTCTTTGGCCTCAGCAGGGCATTCCCACTGGCAAATATTAGCCACTGCACAATATATGTGCCTCCAACATAGGAACTGCCCTGATTTGAATGGTGCATGTTCAAGAGGCAATCACAACCCACTGCCTGCCATACCTCCTGCCTGGGTCACCGTCCTACCAGTGGAGAAGGCAAAGCAAGGAGGATGTGGGTGCAAGCATCAGGTGAGGCTCTGAAAGGTCTTCTCAGGGGACGTAGAATCATAGAATGGTTTGGGTTGAAAGGGACCTTAAAGATCATTGAGTTCCAACCCCCCTGCCACAGACAGGGAGACCTTCCACTAGATCAGCTTGCTCAAAGCCCCATCCTGCCTGGCCTTGAACATTTCCTGGGAAGCGGCATCCACAACAGGAGAACCTGTTCCAGTGTCTCATCACCCTCACAGTAAAGAATTTTTTTCCTAATATCTAATCTAAATCCCCGCTCCTTCAGTTTCAAACCATTACCCCTCATCCTACCACTACACTCCCTTATAAAGTGTCCTTCCTCATCTCTCCTATAGGCCCCCGTTAGTTACTGGAAGGCCACTATAAGGTCTCCCCAGAGCCTTCTCTTCTCCAGGCTGAACAGCCCCAACTCTTTCAATCTGTCTTCATAGGAGAGGTGCTCCAGCCCTCTGATCATCTTCATGGCCCTCCTCTGGACCCATTCCAACAGGTCCATGTCCTTCTTTTGTTAAGGACTCCAAAGCTGGACACAGTAGTCCCAGTGGGGTCTCACCAGAGCAGAGTAGTAGGGGCCACACTTCTTTTGATGCAGCCCAGGATACGGTTGGTTTTCTGGGCTGCAAGTGCAATCCCACCCTGGAGACTGGAGAGGGGTCCCCACCACCTCACTTAGATGTCCCAGGTCTGTGATAACCTGCCTTTGGGCACACCTGAAAAAACTGGTGATCCTTAATGATCAAAATATCCAAGGGGCCCATGTACAATTTGCTCTTAGGGACAAAAAATTATGGTTGGTTCTGAAAAGGCTCCATTAAGTATGGATATTTACCTGTTTCTATTCCAACACTGACTAGACAAGCTCATGTTAGATGAGCCAATGCACCTACCCCACAATCATAGCCCAAAGTAAAATCCAACTGCTTATTTGTTTCCCTGTCTGCAATGATCTTGCGCATGACGAAAAATTATGTGTCTGCCTGGAAAAACCCTGGCCATTGATGGTTCACATACTTGCAGAATATCCAGGGCTAATTTCCCACCCTATTTAAATCAATACAGCTATATCCATTTTAGGGAAGCTACCCCCAATTGACAGATGCTGGGAACCCAACCCTATGTCTGCATCTTACTAAAACAGCCTTTACCCTATGACTGCATGTTTGAGACACAGGATGCTGATAAGATACACTTCTAGTTAAACACACCCCTCCTTCAGTGATGATTCACACTTGAGAGCAGTTAACTAGTGCAGCTATTCTGGACACAAGCCTGCCCCCTTCAAGAAAAGCACTTTCTGGAATAGGCGTATGCGTGCAGCTTTGCTAGTTAACAAATTATAAACCCAAATACCAGGAACCGTGCTCCCAGAACCTGACACTAGAGGCAGGGACAAGCCCTCTTTCTGCCTTGCAGTGACTGCTGTCACCTTAGCTCTATCAGATGCAAGTGGACAGCTACTTTCCACCTTGCTCATTATTCGGTTGGGAGTCAGGTGAGAAAGCAGAGAGGCTGTAACTGACCCTCTCCACACTCTGGATGCCTTGGGTATCCACACTGTACCTTGTGGGTAGCATTTAGTAGGCTAGTAGTAAATTAATGTCTCCTGGGATTAGCAAGACAGCCCCTGTGACTGAAAGGTGTGCCCAAATCACAGTGTCTTCAGGGCATGCATGCTCTGGGTCTTCCCCTGCCCTGCAAGTTTGGATGCAGCTTCCATGATCAAAAAGCATCCTCATGCTCTCAGTGAAATACAGCTGTCTCAAAGCAAAACTAAGGTGGGGCACCACCTGAACATTAACCTTGTGGTTCCTCTGAGTCCCACAGGGGACTCAGCACCCCGGTTGCTGTTCCTGGGGACCAGGGACCATTTCTTGGCCTGTGCCACAAGTGCACCAGACCATACACGTGCAAGCAGACATATGTAGCTGAAGGGTTGGAACAGCTCCTTCTACTGAACATCTGGACTTACACATATAAACTACTCAACACTCTCATCCAGAATTACAGAGTCTTTCATATCTTATCTTTCAAAAACCACTTATCAGCCCACGGCTTTCAGACTGCAGTCTCTCCTGTCTGCCAAAGTGGAACCCAGCCACGTAAAAACATGAATAACAGCAGCCCCTCACTCCTCTCCCACGCTGATGGCTGCAGCTCCTCTGATGGAGGCTTGAACTTCGGGGGCAACAGGAATAGCTCCATCTACCCCACTGCCATGGGCTCATGGAGGAATTTTAGCAGATTTTAACCACGGGGCAATAACTCACTGGAGCATGAATGCCTCCTCACATCCCAAGCTGAGGAAGGTGACAAGCTAAATGTATGTATTTATGCTCTGCATTATGATGATAGACAATAAGAAAATATTTGTAAGCTAGCATTGAGATTCATCACCCACGCTGCTTCAGCACTCAGAAGCTTCAGGCATGCCCTAGAGGCTCCACGTCCTAGATATTGTTCAAACATGGGCAAAAAAAGACAGGTGCCCACAAATGAACATTTAATGAAGGGTACTGCTCTGAATTTTTTTTTGTTAAATAAAGATTTCTTTCTAACAAAATATCCCTTTTGTTTTTAACTCTAAGAAAATTCTCCAAAGTCTCATTTATGGATTGACATTTTGCAATCCTTTTCTAGGAGAGGAGAGAACACCCTTTTTTGTCCTCTTCTGTTTTTCCTCTCCCTTCTCCTTTTAAAGAAAAGAAAGGTGCTAAGGAGGAAGTGCAGGAAGGACTTTTCAGCTTGTAAGCCAGGAAAACACTTTGAGTTTCAGATTCATTGGGCATCAAAACTTCCCCCACCCCTCCCAACTTTTCAAATATTTCCACAGAAATTCTGAAATGAAATGGAAATTTCTTCCTCTGAGCTGTCATTAGACTTCAGCACGGTGCTAAAAGCATACGTACATACTGCAGCGTGAGATACCAGTCTAGACATCACAGTAAAAAGAACTGAAGCAGGCTAAGGGGGCTCTCAGCAAGCTAGGGGTGGTGGTGCTGTGTTAGGCAGGAGGTGGACAGAGACGTGGCTGGGAGGAGGCAGGTGGTGATATTACAGAGGAGAAAAGCTTAACATAAAACAGGATCATCGCTAGCTCTGGAGTAGCTTAGTTAATGTCGCATTTCTCGGCTGTATGGACCGCACATGGGTCGTACAATTTTTTGTTCAGTCCAAAGAGGTCTGTCGCAAGAACAACTGTCTCTGCTTTTGTTATGAAACCAAAGTTCAGGCACAAGTCTCAGCTGATGGGTCTCGTTCCAGCAGCTGATGACACAACCCAGAGAATAAATGTGATCATCAGGCAGTGATTGGGAAACAGGGTGAATAAAATCCCTTGTAGCGGTGGCAGGAAGAGAGGGTACAGGTGCCTTTCCTTCCCCAAGCGTCCCCCAAGCCCGCATGTACTTTGGCCCCCATCAATCAGTCCTTCTCTGACAAAAAAACATGCTTTCAGATGCTGCTGCCAAACCTCAGAAATGTATATTGGTGTTCTGGCTATGTTCAGGAGGAAGGGGAAGGGAAAGCAGTGTGCAATTTTCAACAGTTTCTCCTCAGAGAGGGGCCCCCTAATTTTCTGAAAGGGGCCATGGAGGAAGGGGTTGGGAGGGGGAGAGAGGGGAAGAGAGAGGCTCTGTCCCATTTTAATCCCTTTTCCCAGATTAGTTATACACGGAGAATTCATAATAGAGTTCCCCCTTTGGGCTTTGAGCCTCAAAACATTTCATAACACAGAGCCCTTCTGAAACCTTTTGATCACGTCACTTCTGAGGTTGCTGTGCTTATGCACATAGCTGTGCGCACGGACAGATGCAAAAGGGAAAGATGAGGAGCAGAGGCAACCTGCACTCATGGCACCACAGGTGGGGTCTACAGGACAGCACCAGCAATGGAAAAAAAAAACCACAAAAACCAAACAACAAAACCGAAAAAACAGAGAATAAAACAACTGCAGGACCAAGACCACTGATGCTACTCTGAGAGCTCAGCAACATCAGCTACACATCTTCTGTGCTGCTGTCAGGATGGAGTCATCTGGAAACTTGCAGCCCACTGTTCACCTCACTGGAACCTAGCACAAGGACTGCTGAGCGCTTTTTATTCAATGGGAAATTGCCCAAGCTACACATAAACAACCCAAAACAAGGGCATTCACTCAACCTGATGGGCTGCCATGACTAAACAGGTTTGACATCAACCAAACACCATTAATCACCAAACAGCCATGCATGGAGCTGATTTCCACAAGCCCATGAGAGACTGGAGATTTTGGGGTTATGGATCACCTCCCTCCCCTATATGTTTCGGTTACAGTACTCCATAGCCTCAAAACCTAAAAGATAACATAAATTGCTACCATGCTTAAGTCATTTAGGATCCCACAGCTCAGTCAAAGTTATTCAGCTGACCAAGAAGAGTGGAAATCTCCCCTCAGGTTAATAGGAATGAGGTCTGTGAGCCAAGATCCTCAAAGGCACTAGATCCTCTTTGAAATCAGTGCTGCTTAGACATTTTAATAAGTGTCTTCAAGGATCTGGATTAAAATACAAGTGCCAGCCCACCTCCCCCCCTGCCAAATGATGTTAAGGGTCAGTTTACAAAGGGAAAGTTTACAAAGGTAACTGGGAGACTCTCTACATTTCTGGGTGTCTAAATAGGGATATGAGTGTTTTGGCAATTTTACTCATTGCTGGTTATTAAACCAGAGCACAACTGGTTTAATTAAAGTTCATGGTAAATAGATTTACTTTCTCCAGTGCTCTGTATGGACACATTCAAAGGCATTTACTTCCATTTAGCTAAACTTGGTAACTTACTCTTCTAAATGTTTCCACATGGTGCCTTGAATTTTTTTTTTTTAACTAAATCAATTTTAAACCAATTTTCGTTACATTGGTGGTTTTGCATGTCCACAAGGCCTGCAGGCCTCTTGGATTTGAAAACTTGGCGTGAAACTTAGCCCAAAACGCCAAGTGCTGAAACCCAATGAAAATGAAACCACTGTAATCTATAGTGGAAGCTGCCTGCCACTCAGACCTGCCCGTGCTGCTGGCCAGCTGGGCTGAGAGCACCTTCCCCAGGGCAGCAGTCCTGCACAGGACCAGGGCCCAGACACAGCCGAAACTTGCCTCTGAACATCACCACTGCTCCATCCCTAGCAGGTTTGGAATTTGGCAGCAGTGAGCTCAAATCCTGGCGGGTGGAACTTGCTTGAAACATAGCCTGTGGGAAGATCAAAATCCTGATCAGGAGCCTCTTAAAAATGTGGCTTCAAAGTTAACTGGAAACCTGGCCCAGGGCTTCTTTCAAACCTGGCCCAGGGCTTTCCTGCAATTCAGCCTGGGTTTGCAAACTTGGCTGGAGCGAGGTTTATTGCACCTAGTTTGGGGCTTTGCTGCGAACATTTTGTGGAGATTCAGCTCTTGAAATTAAATGGGCTCTGTTGTTCAGAGCCTGGACCAGCGTCCCTAACATCTATAAACTCTGCACTAATCTATTTATCTTCATGTTGAAATTAACTGAGGGTCAGACGCTTTATTTTCAAGGGAGAGGTCGTTGCTGCGTATTATCAGTAAATTAAATCATTAAAATCAGTTATATGAATGGATAAGGACGACTTACTGCTGCACACCAGAGGGCTTTGACTCATCAAAACAACCTTTTAAGTTGGTGAAGAGCCAGGTTTGTTACAGTCCTGTTTCCCGACCACGTTGTCTGTAGTAAGCAGACCTCAGAACTCTGGTAGAAGCACCCAGTACTTGGGATGCTCTAAAGCAGAGGCAGCAGATTTAGAAGAGACATTTTTCTTGAAAGATGCTAGCAGAGATGAAGATTCTCTGTCTCCTGGTAGGTTTGGGGCAATGAAGAAAACCAACAGTACTTTTGGTTTCCCGACACTACTGCTTTTAGTACCTCTAGAACTAGAAAAGAATGGACTTAGTTACTTATGAACTGCTATTCCTTCCCCCAAAGAACCCTCAAAAATGGTGACCGTTCAGAGCACAGCCAAGCTGGTTCTTGGCAAAGGTTTAGTGTGGCTCTTATTACTGAAGAGAATGTGGTCATGTTGCTAAGATAGTGGCCTGGGACTCAGGCCACTGTTCTTGGCTACCCCACCACCCCACCGTGTAACCTTGGAAAGTCACGTCTCCCCTCTGCGGCTCCACGTTCCTTGCCATCCTGCGCCTCTTGGCTATTTAGGCTGCCAGCTTTATGGTCCAAAGTCTGTCTCTTGCTATTCTAGCTACCACCATAATTATGAGAATTTGATATACGTTGCTTTCCAGCACCCCTTCCCACAGAGCTTTGTTAGAGCAGCTCTGCCTTCATGAGCAGCAGGGCAGAGGTGGGAGTTCAGCCATTTTCTCCTTTGAGGTTTCTCACCCCCATCTTGATGTGTCCCTGTACTTGCACCACACCCAGGGACATCATCATCTTTGTCACCTTTCTCATTCCCACCCAAGAATCCTTGAAGTCATTTGCATTTAGTGTGTTCGTATGACTTTCTTCTCATTCACATGTGTGCCCAGCTGGGACACCTTCTGCAATCCCTTCCCGGGACATACATGTGCTGTAAGGAATAACCTGCCCCCATCATCCACCAGAGGCACTCCAACATCAAGTCCCAAAGGGACTATGACCCAGAGAAACACTGTTTAGCAGGAACAGTCAATGCAAAGGGATACACTTGAAGCAGAAAAAACCTGAGGTTTGTATGCCGAGGTGTACCTCTACCCCAGCATGCATTTGTCATGACTGCTTGTGTAAGGCAAGGGTTTGTACCTGACCTTGGAGGGCTGCTGAGCTTGCTGGCAATCCCTCAGACCCTGCAACCTGACGCGCATGCAGCTTTTTGCAAGCAGTTCTGTATTGCATGCACTTACAGGGCCCTTTCTTGACTGAGCAACGTATCAAGAGAAAGTCTGGGTATGACATTGGTGTCTCTTTTTACTGGAGATAAACCATTGCTATGCTAGAGGCAGGACTTTTGCAAAACTACTTTTTCTTCACTAAGGAGGCTTAACTCCAGGAGCCACCACACCACTAAGAGAACAGGTCCTTCTTCTATCCCAAAATCTCTTTGGAGGCTATTCCCTAAGATGCCTTAAGCCAGTAGCATGCTCAGTAGCTGCTAAATCTTATCTCTAGTGTTACAGAAGCTGCACCTGGGGTCAAAGCCTCCCATGCTGTGCCCTGGGTATGCAAACATGAAGGGACAGTCCCTCCATGAAGACCCTTCAGTCTCAGGAGTCACACAAAGGGAAAGAGGTTAAACAGTATTAGTGAGATCACCCCGCATTCTAGGTTGTCAGTGTTAGGTTGATGGTTGGACTCGAAGATCTGAAAGGTCCCTTTCAACCTAGACAATTCTGTGATTCTAAGACTGTGCATGCCCATGCACATCACCTCTGCAAGTGGCATGTTGTGATTTGCTCTGTGCTACCTGCCAAGTGCTCACAGCCTCTTGTGGAGTCCCCCTCCTGATCTTACCTAGCAGGAACTGTGCACCGTTTCAATTCCTCCAGGTTAAGCCTGGGGATAAAACCCAACAAGCTGGGATTTCTGAAAGTGCGGGTGAGACAGGCAGACGATCACACTGAGATACCATCTATCTCAGTTCCTTCTCAGAGTTTGGTATTGTGTGTTTTATCAACAAATAAATGTCTTTACTACTGCCAGCCCTGCAGAACCGCTGTAGCTGCAGACAAGCAAGCTGTGTTTGCTTCTCTTTCGTTTGTCATCAACACAATGGCCAGCCAAGTTCTCGTTCCAGCATCTTACTTGTTGGTAACAACAAACACAGGCAAAAAGAGAAAAGCTGAATTTTGGCTGGCTGCAGGGATACAGGAGTGTAGGTTTGGGTAGGTAAAGTGAAAAAGCCACTGGTATGAAAACCACTGGGGGAAAAAGAAGCATAAGAAAGCACTAGTTTAAACCCAAAAAAGCAGGCTGGTTCAGGTTCTCAGATTCCCCTCTTTCTGCTCTTTGGGATGGTGTTGCATATAAAAGCTCTTCCTTCACCAGCACATGGCCAAATCCAGTTTGGCTGGCAGCTCCAAACAACACATGGGATTTTCAGGTAGTTTTGAAGATGTTCACCTATTGGTTCTCAGAAGTAGTAACCTTCCCTTTCCCACCCCTGTTACTCTTGCCAGCCCCCAAATGCTGTGAGGAGGGACCTTACACCCAATTCACATCCAGGACTGCCCTGAGGTTTGTTGACACTTCTGAAGCAGAGGTTATTCACAAAGTAAAGGAAACCAGGGTCACTCCCTCTCCACAGTTACCAGCTCAGATTTCACTGCTGTCTGACTGCAGGAGAGGAGAAGGGGACAGGAGAAGCATCAGGAATGTGACATGTTATCATCAGAGACAGGACTGCAGCACAGAGGAGTTAGGTAGCTTCATCCCTGCACCCAAGCCACCCAGTGTGCTGCCACTTCCTCCACAAGCAAGCTGAGGAAAGGCAGTGAGACCTGAGCAAAGGTGATGAAGCATGAGAAGGAAGAGGCAGTCGCCTGCAGACTCCTCTGTTCCCCTCATCCCACTTTCCTAGCCTCTCTTCTGTGCCCAAAGAGGTTCCCATTTACAATTGTGAAACCAGATTAGGCACCATGCACCCACCCAAAGTGAGGAGCTGAGGGACCAGGGAGCTCTGGACCTAGGTGAGAGCCAAGACAAAGAAGTCCCTGAGAAAAGAAACTTTTCTACCCACTGTCCCTAGACATGAAGGGTCTCCTGGCCTGAAACATGAAAAAACAAGACGAGAACAAAACACAGGCAGAACCTCTTGGCCTCCCCAGGATAGCTGTTCTTTGCCAGATGCTTTACCAGGCACAAAAGAAAAAAGGGCAGACGTATGAATTGCTACAGACACAAAAGAGAGAGCACAAACAGCGTGCCACGGACACAATCACGCTACTTAATGTGTTTATCAAATATTTTGGGGCCAGTGCAAGAATAGCATATACAGTACAGTGTAAGAGTAGAAGAGGGGCTCAGATTTACGTGACAACTGAACTCAGTCAAAAGGAGAACAAGAAGTCCTCTGCAAGTGTTTCACTTTGCAAGGGCTGCGCTCAGGGGCCATTCCAGGTCTGGATCATAGTCCCACTGTTGGGCACAGAACTCAGGGCAGACTGCTAGCGGAAAAACCCAGGGAAGGACCATGACAAACACCACTGATGGGAAGATCTCTGGAGTATGTTACTAGGCTGCTGAAAGGGATGAACAGTTTTGAAACATGAGCACAGAGATAAAAATCTATTCTAAGGTGAGGATGAGCTAAATATGTCAAAGGCCTTTCAGCACAATCTAGGCACATATGAAACCATCTAAATAGTAAACAGTACATTTACTACTAATGGCCTCCTAATTTATTTATGGAGCCTCATCACCTCGCAAATCTCCGTCATCTGCTTTGCACACAAATCACCCCAGCACCAGGGGAGTGGTGCAGGAGCTCTGCTCTGCCCAAACTTTGCTACCTGTTTTCGGAGATAAACGCTAAATAACAGTGGCTTGCAAAACATGATAAGGCCCACACTTCAAGATGGTCAACTGAAAACACTCATTTCCCAACTTGAGGATGTTTCACAAACTGTCTTAGTGCCTTGGAGCACCTCAAGCAGGGGAAGGAAAAGGAAATACAACCACAGAAGTGTGCAGAAGCCAACACAATCAACCCCAGGTTAGGAAATCCCTCCTCACATATATGCACGCGCATACATATATATATCCATGTTAGTCACTGCTATGGCAACTAAGACAACAAAGATATCCTTTTAAAGGCACTGCGGTAAGGAGGAAAAATATTTTGCTATATATATCGTCGCCTATTGACGTCACAAAATAATTTGAAATAACTAACCTTTAAGTTTGGATCATGCTGGTCCTCGTTTCTCCTCTGTAGATATTGAAATAATGTTCACGTCACAATAAGCATCTGTTACCTTTCATGGAAAAACTAACCAAAGAAAGCTGAGCTAGAAAGTTTTCTATCAATCCCTCTCCCACACCCTTACTGAAGAAGCACACAAAAAAACCCCTCTCCTAAAGCCCATGGAAAGCTGTATCCTGAAGTTCTGGTTCAGTCATTCCTCAGGCAAAGCCCATGCTGACATCAGAGGGAAATTGCCAATTTTGATAATTAGTGAAAATTAAGAACCTGAGGTCAGCTGTGACGATTTAATTCAGCTGAGCATCTAAAGAGTTCGCTGGAAAGAGGCAAGCTAACAGAGCTGAGTCTGGGCTGGATTGTAAAAATAAAGCATTCCATATGAAAGTGATTTTAGGAAGTTTGTTTCTACAGCCAAGAGCTTGTAGATCAGAGTTTCCCCACCTCTTGTGCATGTATATGTAACACCCTGCACTGTGGGCCTTTGACATGACTTGCACTCTTTGCACTAATGTCATCAGTGCAATTATTTTATTAACAGCACTAATAAATTAGCTGCTTCTATCTACCCAAGAAATACAGCTAAGTGGATTTAAGAGGCAGTGAAGAAGGTAAGGAGTTTAGGACCTTAGTTTGCACTGGGCTATATGTCCAATGTAATCGAGCACCAATGATGCAGTGGGGCATCAGCCCCTTGTGTGAACACGCTGGATGGTGGTGGTGGTTCACATGTGCAAGGCATGGGGGGCATCTTTGGCATGGGACAGACATACAGTTCCTTCCCCAGTTTGCAGAGCCAACAAATGCAGCATCTCCCATCCCCTGGCTAGTGGAAGGAGGTGAGAAATACACCTCAACTTGCTATGCTCCTGGGGGGGGTCCTTCAAGTCACTTTCAGCTCAGTGAGTTTTTTAGCTGGCTTGAAGGGTGCTGATCTGCTTGTATGTTCTACCAAAGCCCTGCGGAGTGGGTTGAGAAGTTCTCAGAGCACAAGATACGCCATATTTCTCTCACTTCTCTCAAAAGCACTATGGATATTTCAAAGCAACAGAAACTATTTGAGTTTTTTTGATGGTAAATCTCTCTTACTCAATATGGTGAGCTTGAACAGATATAGCAAAGACAATGAGTCACTTGAGCATTGTGGGCTGTTACATACTATTAAGTAATCTGCAGTCCCATGGTGAATCCATTTGCAATGTGCTATTATATGGTCACTTGACATGTTGTAGATTTGGGTCTGTTAATCTCCTCGTTTGCTTTTTTTTCACTTTGCTTTTTTTTTTTTTTTAGTAAGCCAAGCTACAGCCTACAAATAAGAGATAACACAACTCAGGCAGGTTTGACTCAGTCTTATGAAGGGGAATCAGCAATCCCATATGTTTTTAGAGGCTTAGAAATTTGCTTTCTTTCATCTTCTCCCAGATCACTTGTTTTCCAAAACCTGTGGAATTGCTGCATTGGCCCCTCCTGTCCATCTATCAAGTTTCTCTCTAAGCACAGGGAATCAGAGAGCTCAATTTACTCCTGGGCTGCTGCTAAGCACTGACAGCACACCCTCAGCAACATGGTGCTTCGGGTAGATATAGCATCCTGGTATGATTTAATTCCTAACTGCAGTGCATTAAGATATACATCCTAGTTTTCTCACATGTCCTGTTATCCCCAAAATTCTTCTGCAGTCACTTGTTCCATCAGCCATTTCAGCCCTCCCCTAAAAAAATTTCCTGAAGTACTTTGCCTAGAGATTGCCTTCTGGGGCTCAGCCTGCAGGCCTCCACCTTGCAGACTTGCATAAAAGACACAATGGAAGAGCCTCTAATTATTTTTAATTCTTCACATCGTCCAGCCTCTCTATATATTTTCTCTCATAATAAAGAAAGACAGACAGGCACCTTTATGAAGATCTCATCCCTACCTTTCCTCACCTGCCTATGTCAGGTTAGGAAAACAACATAGTAATATTTCTACTACCTGTAGGCTTCTAGAGTCCTGATTTGTAGAAACTCTCAGAGAAGCACCTCTGCCAAATCCTTTCTCCAGAAAACACCTTCCTTTGCTTCATCTACCCCCATTCTTAACTCCCTCCTTCATAGGAGCTCATGCAGACATCCAAAAGCCCTTCCTGCTGCTTCTTTCTCCTTTTATTAATGCCATGTGCCACCCCTTCCCACCATCCTAATCAGGTCCTGATGGAATCTGCCAAGCCCTCAAAATACCCCTGCACTTAACTTTTTGAAGGGGAAACTGCCCTTGTCAAGGGCTGTTGTTACTGTTGGAAGGAGATATAGCTGCAACAGGTTTAGATAAAGACTATGCAAGTGCTAGGTGGTTGCTGAGCACCAGAATAAGAAAAAAAGTCAGTGGCTGAACAAAGTAGTTGGATGTTCTACCAAGGCTGAAGTACTGGAAACATGGAAAGATTTTATAGTACTCCATGCTGTACCTAGAAAGCTACAAGATCACTGTGGGACAAGTCATACAGGCAGCCATACATCTGACAGCTGCTAGTCCTGAGGTTTTTGATCTACTTGGCAGGAAGAAAAGCTAGCTCTGATACCACAGGCCAGAAATCAGAGGAATGCCTTTTTCTCTGCCCACAAAGAAGAAACATATAAGTAATATGCTCTAAACCAAAGATTGCACAAAAAAGGCTGGCCACAGAATAACTTACAACTGATCTCACGCTGAAGACTGAAACAGGTTGCTTTGAAGATGTCTGTCAAAGCCCCTGTTTGCAGCCCCAATTGTGGTTAAGATCCAAGAGAAAGAGAGGGGATATGGAAAGGCCTAGATTGAGCAGAGCCATTTGTCAAGAGAATTAAAGTAGAAAGGCAAAGTGGAGTTCAAAGCTAGCGTCCAGCAAAAAAAAACCCAGTATGTATAGCTACAAACATGGCCAAAGCAAACCAGAACAAAGACTTGGTGGGAAAATGGTACAGCACAACCCCTGTCGCATGTGGTCAGCATGGACACCAGCTCTCTTACCCCGCTGCGTTCCTCCTCGGCTGCAGCAGAGCTACCTCTGCTCGATGTTCGCAGATGACTGTTTAGTTTGCGGAAGAGGAGGCTGAGGGGAGACCTCATCACTATCTACAACTACTTGAAAGGACACTGTAGAGAGGTTGGTGCTGGTCTCTTCTCACAGGTAGCTAACGACAGAACGAGAGGGAATGGCTTCAAGCTCCAACAGGGTAGGTTTAGACTGAACATTAGGAAAGAATTTTTCATAGAAAGAGTGATCGGGCATTGGAATAGGCTTCCCAGGGAGGTGATTGAGTCCCCATCCCTGGCTGTGTTTAAGAGCCATTTAGATGTGGTGTTGGGGGATACGGTGTAGGGGAGAACTTTGTAGAGTAGGGTAGATGGTTGGACTTGGTGATCCCAAGGGTCTCTTCCAACCTAGACGATTCTATGATTCTATAATTCTACCTTGCTGGTGGAGGAAAGCGCTAGGTGAGACAGGGCAGGCTTGGGAGGGATGGTGACAAGGAGCTAACTGTGCAGGTAGTTGAGGTACACAGTTTGACACTCTCTTGATCTTCGGAAAATCCAAAATGGGTGTATTTAGGGAGGTTCCCTTTGGGTGAACCTGCTGGGTAAATCTTCCCAAATCCAACCATTTTGTATTTTTACCCTCTTTGGGGTGAACCTTGTCTTGGTTGTCGACATTTTTGAGGGCTAGTGTGCTGTGGTTTTCTCAGCATACCAATGGTACTTTTCCTTATATTTCTGACTCTAATTCCCAGCATTGTGGCAGAGCATTGGCTTTCTCATCTAAAAGCAGATGGGGTTTGTATTACCTGAAGTTGGCAACACACTTAGCTTTGACACCAATGTCCAGAAAACAGTGGCTTATGCTGGTAACAGTATTTATTTAAGGCTGTATGCAGACTAAATGCATATAGAATGATAGAATAGTTTGGGTTGGTTTAAAGATCATAACGTGCAACCCCCTTTGCAATGTGCAGAGACATCTTCATCTAGAGTAGGTTGCTCAGAGCCCTGTCCAACCCGAACTTGAATGTTTCCAGGAATGGTGCATCTACCACCTCTCTGGGCAACATATTCCAGGGGTTCACCACTGTCATTGTAAAAAATGTCTTCTTTATATCTAGTCTAAATCTTCCCTCATTTAGTTTAAAAACATTACTCCTTGTCCTATTGCAACAGGCCCTACTAAAAAGTTTGTCCCCCTCTTTCTTATTAGACCCCTTTAAGTACTGAAAGGCAGTAATATTATATCCCCAGAGCCTTCTCCGAGTTGAATAACCTCAACTCTCTCAAGCTGTCCTCATAGAAGAGGTGCTCCATCCCTCTGATCAGTTTTGTGGTCCTCCTCTGGACCCGCTCCAACAGGTCCATGTCTTTCTTGTACTGAGGGCCTCAGGGCTGGATGCAGTACTCCAGGTGGGGTCTCTCACCAGAGCAGAGATGAGGGGAAGAATCACATCCCTCAACCTGCTGGCCACACTTCTTTTGATACAACCCAGGGTATGGTTGACTTTCTGGGCTGCAAATGCACATTGTCAGCTCATGTCCAGCTTTTCATCCACCAGTACCCCCAAGTTTTTCTTGGCAGGGCTGCTTTCAATCCTTTCATCCCCCAGCCTGTATTGATACCAAGGGTTACCCAGACCCAGGTGCAGGACCCTGCATTTGGCTGTATTGAACCTCATGAGGTTCACATGGGCCCACTTCTCAAACTTGTCCAGGTCCCTCTGGATGGCATCCTGTCCCTTGGGTGTGTCAACCACTCACCTTAGCTTGTCATCTGCAAACTTGCTGAGGGCGCACTCAATCCCACTGTCTATGACATTGATGAAGGTATTGAACAGTACTAGTCCCAGTACAGACCCCTGAGGGACAGACACCAATTGTCACCCATCTCTGTCTGGACATTGAGCCATTGACCACTAAGTATGTAAGTACAAACTGTAGCTGTACCAGTGAAGGGAGTGCTCACTGAAGAACTGGGTGATTGTCATGCCCTTGATGAGAGAGCATTAAAGAAATCGAGGAAATAGTTGAGACTTGTTTTCAGTAGATAAGCCCTAAACGGATGATGGATAAGCCCTGAAGGCACCACAAACAGCACACAGAAAAGCTCTCTATGTTCTCAAGCTACAAACAGTGGGAATTGGATAGGTTCAGTCTGGGAACTAAACAGGAAATAGAAGGACTAACTGGCTTCACCTTAGAGAAAGATGGAGCCCTCTGCTTCTGCATGGTAAAGCATCAAATACATTAGAGAAGAATTATCCAGAAACCTTTCAGAATATAGCATACACCGTTGTTTTTTTTTTTTATGCTGGATGTGTCAGCAAGGTCTTAGCAGACTGTGGGGAAAAAAACACAGTGTCCATAGGATTTCAAGGTTGTCACAGATCAGTAACCTCAGTCAAGGTCTGTTATAGTCATTCAGAAATGACCCCATCTCTTCTTTCATCTTAGGGATTCCACTAGTTTCATCCATTTGCTTGCTTTTCTTCCTTTTTGTGTTTATTCTGCAAAACAATATACCACTACCATGTTCCTTCACTGGAGCTTCACCAAGACTGGAGCTTCTCAATGGAGCCTTGCTAGACATGTCACAAAGTCACTGAGTGGCAACACAATGCCGAGGACCTGACATAAAGGTGAGGCACTTTAATCTGGTTGGTTTATGAGATATGGGTAAAGCTCTGCAAAACCAAGTTCACCCGGGTGGGTGTCAGTTGAGTTGGCCAGATCCTCAGTGGATATAAATTGTCATAGTTTCATGCAAATCATCTGGAAAATGATACCACGGTTGGCAAGCTGTTAAGGTAACAAGTATACCACAGGGCAGCGCCAACTAATGCTGGCTGTGGATCTGGTCCATTAGCTGTACTGGTAGTATCAGCTTATGTGAACATATTTGTGGCTCCAGTAAACCTGGAAAAAATGACATTTTCATGAGTTTGATGAGAAGTTAAACATTTGATGCTTTGGTCTCAAATTTTCTGCTGTCTTCCACAAGAAACAAAGGGCAATGTTTCACAAATGGCCTTCTCCTTTTCCCCCCTTTTGGGGCAAATGTAGGAAAATGTGTTATCTGTGGAATTTCAGAACTTGTTCTTTAATGCAAAACACCAAAACCACCAAAAATAACATTCTCCTGGAAAATATAAGATTTAACTTTGCCCTAAGCCAAAATTGCATACTGATTGCTATTCATCATTCTGCTCCCCTCCTATGTATTCTATACATCTCCAAAATGCCTTACCATGCCAGTCAAGGTTCAAGGAGTAACTGAATCAAGCCGCTCCTTCTGAAGCAGGTTTTCCCCAGATCCGTGTTCAGAAATGTCCTTCCCCAGAAGAGACCGGACAGCTGTTCTTTGTTGATATCCAGTCTCCCAGGACCTTCAGCAAACACATCCAGGAACCTGGATACAGGCTAGGATAACATTTCCTGCCAGACTTGTTAGGATATGACAAGTTTTTTCCAAGTCACCAGTGCGTGCATGCAACCTGAAGTCCAAAGCACAACTCCATAGCCCTTGTGCTGTTTGTCAAGCCTGCAACTCACCATACCTATCTGGCTGCAACAGAACCTACCGAAGGATGATGCTTCAGTATTGGAGCTTGGGGAAAGCCAGAATGTGATCAGCTGCTTCTCCTCATCCTGGCAGTAGGAAACTTCAAAGGGCAGGTTTGCATTATGGCTTTCTCCACCAGCTTTCACCAGCAGTGCTTTTCTTTGTCACTGTCTCCCTCTACGGCAACATTTTTAAAAAGGGAACAGGAGTATCTCCCTCCCTACAAGGAGACTAGATTAATTAGGGCTCTCTTGCCATGTCTTAAGTCTTATTCACCCCTGTGAAAGGATTTCTGCAGGTGTCAATATAGCTTAAGCCTCAAAGATGGGCCATGCACAGCTCTATAGGTATGTTCTATATGATCACTATATACCCTAAGGAGGTATGAAAGTGGTCCTTGTTGAAGGTCTGGCTGCAATAAATAGTGTGGGTACGTGTGCTCTGCATAACAGGACACAATGAAGGGCTGCCAAGGTCCATCTTATTCAGAGTATTTTAACTTAGCTCAACACTGTAGCACCATACTGCTGTCCTCTGGGCCTTAGGACGTTCACGGGGGACTGGAGACCTTCTGCATCATATTGGGCTCAGTTGTCCTGTTGGTGCTCAGCTGAGGACAACTAAGGACAGATCTATGCATCACTTTGCTCTCTTTTCCCCATGTTTAATCCTAAGCCAAGCAAAACACTCTTTATACTGTAGAACAAGTCACCTGTGACATGGGACCCTTATTTTTGAGCTAGAGGTGAACTGAAGATATGAGTCTGCCAGACCATCTGTAGAACATACTGGTGGCAGATGGTATATAAACATGTGTTTTCCTATTACTCAAGAAAGGAAAACAGTTAGGAAAGCAAAAGTTTCTTCATTTTTTGCAAAAATTTAAGTTAATGGATGGAAAAAAGTCAACAAACTTCTGAAATTCTTTTTGATAAACAGGATTTTGTCTTAAAAAAGAAAGAAAAAAAGATGGACTTGGCAGGGCTGAAGGCTGCTACTTTTCATTAGGACAAGATGATGGTATGGCAGGAATGCAGGACAGAGGGGTGCAGATGTGTGAAAGCATTTAGGAAAGGACACCCAGGGATTAGAGAAGTGCCTGTTCCCAAAATGGGTTGATCTGAGGTAAAGGAAACCTTTGGGACAGGAAGATAGCAACCCCCCCCACACACACCCTTTTTATAGTGGATATAAACAGTTTTACGGTATTTCCACCAAACAGAAGAAGAAGAAGAAAAAAATAAAAAAGGTTTCTGCAACACACACATGTTCCCTATTAATTAGGAGGACTGCTGTTAACAACACGTTGCGCCAGAGCTGCCAAGAACTGTCAGACGAAGGACAGGGAAGCCCACGGCGGAGGCTCTGCTGCCTCCTGGGGAGCAGCCGGCCGGCCGGCCAGCAACCCAGTCCCAGGTCTCCAGCTGGGTCAGCCCCCCCACCATGGCAGGGTGGCGGGTATACAGCAAGCAGTCAGGCTGGGGGCAAGACAAAACAGCCGGGCAGCCCCTCTTCGAATTCCTCCCCCCTTGCCCATTGCAGCTACAGACATTTTCCACAGAAAACCTGGCTGTGTTCACTTTTGGTTGAGACTTTGGGACTATTTTTGGCTTTTTTAAAACATGCTTAGGGGAGGCGCCTTCTACTTTTATTCACATAAAGAAGCTTTATTTTTATGTATTGAGGGACACAAAAAGAGGGGGGGAGGCAGGGTGAGGGGGCAGATGCCTTATGCTTTGATTCAACTGTACAACAACAACACAAATCTACATCCAAGCTGCCTTTCCCCCTTGGCAGGCTCCAAATACACATTTTGCTGGAGCAGAGACCACCTCCAGCTTCCTGGTTTTCTCCAGCCACCACCGGGACAGAGACCTGAGTGCTGGCTCTTAAGCATCTCTTACCTTCGCACTTCCTTGTGGCCACTTCAAGGGGCTGGGAGCAGCTATATCCTTCTCCTACCAGATTCCCTCTTCCAGACTCCCTCCTGAACTACACCCTCCCTTCAAGCGCCCTAAGTGCCAGTTTGGATTCCCCACTGGATGTGACCAGGGTTGCACACTGTTATGTACACAGAGGACTGACTCACGTAGGGATGAAAGCAGGGTCCTGAATTTTTTTCCACTTTAAACCAGTGTAGGAAATAATGTTGCAACAATGCAGCAAAGTTCATCACAGGACCTTGGAGGAGGGGGAGATGATCTTATTTTAAAATAAAAAACTATTTTCCTCATGCTTGCATACTCATGGGCAACAAGACATGTCCAAGCAGCCAGTCCATCAGCAGGCACCAAGACGTTTGTCTCCAAGTGGCCAGCCAAGGATCCCTTGTGAGGATGCCAAGGATGAAAGAGGCCAGCTATCGTGGTCTCCTCATGTGTCCTGAACTCTTTGGAGGTTGGTGATGATGTGCTTGTTTTGGATCTGCCTTTTTGTACTCTTCAGGAGCTGACAGGGATTAGCCTCTCCATCCTGTCCCACCTCAGTGACTCATCTGAATTTACTCACTGTCCTTTGTCTCCCACTCTGAGCATCCTGAGAAGTTGCACATAGATGTTCTGAGATCTTGATGACCTGCTAGTTGAGGGGCCTCCTTGCAACCCTTCTGCTGCTGCCTCCATGCCAGACACTGGCTTCAGCCTCACTCAGACCTAGGAGTACCTCTTCTAAAGTGTCCGCAGCAGGAGCAGTCAGAAAGAGGAAAGCTGAAGACCACTGTCCTTTCCAATAACTGCCCCGCAGTTGTCCATGAGCCAGGGGCATTCCTGTACAAACTCCAGCCCTCTCAGTGCTGGGATGCAGGTCTCTACTGTTGCACACCTACATTTCACACACTGGACCAAGCAAAACATCTGAAACATCCTTTCTTTCGAATCCCTAAAATGCTGTTGTTGAGAACTGCAACCTTACGGTTTTGTGAGGCTTCATAGCTGCAATCATGCACATGGTTTTATGCCAAAAAGTATCACTTTTAATTAAATATGTTCAATATCATCTGTACAAACATCATGTGAGGAAATCCTCGTAGCTGTTGTCCAAAGCATCACTGACTTGTTCTTGGGAAGAAAGTCCTTTCAGGCATGCAGGAAAACACCCTGATCTGGGTTTTCAAGAGCAGGTAGTGACATGAGCGGATTCCCTCTTACACATCCAAGGTGAGGACATCCGAAGGGCTATATTTTCAGGTTATGCTAAGAGCGCCTTTCTGGTAACAGCTTTCCTTCTAGGTGTCTTGAACTGAGAGTGGAAAAAGCCACCAGAATCATAAGGACTCATGAAGAACTAGGGGAGACTGGACATTTTTTCCAGTGTATAATTCAAGAGGACCCCTTTGACAGTGTGAATACAGGACTGCTGGATCTTGGTGATCCATGTGAGATAAGAGGAACATTCAGACTGAACTCCAAAGGGACACTGCAGTGCTATTTTGCAGAACGTATACGGTTTTGGTTAAAATACTTCAGTTTGGGATAGTTTATCTTTTGGAAAATATAAAGATTTCTGTAGAAAGCTGACAACTTTTCTCATATACACCTAATCCTTTTACTAAAAAGGATTTTTTCTTTTTTTTTTTTTTTTTGGCAGGGAGAAAAAAGCAGCCTATGTCAAAGCTTTCAAATATATCATCAAATACCCCTTCTAATGACATTTGAAAATCTAATTTACCATTTGGGACACGTTGCAAGAATCAACGATAGTAACAGTTTGACGTCTGTCTTGTTTCAATCCTGCAGGGGGGAGGGAGGTTTGGCAGAAAGCACTATTGTCATGTGGGAGTCTCAGAAATGAGTTGTCTCCTGGCTAATATTCTTCTACTGCAATGGTAAATCAAATAGGCTAGTAGCCACGGCAACAGCCCAGAATCCTTAACTATCGCTATGGTTATTTCACATCACTTCGGGGCTATCCCAGTTCATACTGCTATCGCTCAAGACATTAGTTCATAGTGATTTCATTAAACGAGTGCAATTTGATATATGAGTAACACCCACATTCGTTTTAACAGGGATCGTGTTAACTAAACTTTTGCCTGGATGTGTAGAGAAGTCAAGTTAAAACAATGTCAGTTCTAAAATACACAGAGATGGGCTATAGTCCATAGGTGCAGAACAACATTGTGGATTCTCTCGTTTGTCTCACCTACAGTACATGTCCTCCTAAGGAAGGAATTGGGAAGAAAATGGGGCCTACAGCATACTTCACTCCACATCTCTCATGTACCCTACAAGGAGGGCTGCCCTGGTTGAAGGCATCATGTGTGAACAGTCAGCCTGACAAAATGAGGAGCAGCAGTAGGGGTCTGTAGCTCCTCTGTCAGCCCCGCCACCACCTTTTAAAAAATTAACAGCTTCTTAAGTATCATAATTTGATGTACATAATTTGAAGAAGTTACAAACCACTACCAGCCCTAAGCAAACACTTAGTTTAGGAACACTTCCTGCTGAGAAAATGCAAATGAAGGACAGAGGTAACCATGGCCTTAGCTGATGGAGTAACTTGACCATGGACAGAGAAGGACCAATATGACAAAAGGAGTCCAAATTTCCAGGCCATCATATTACAATGGCTCAGCATAGATTTTCCGGAGGCCTAGCACAGTCTCCTACACCAGAGCAAGACAGCAAATCCAAGAGGCTTCCACACGGCACTTCTTGGTGGTGTTTCCAATCGGAGTTTGCTTTCCTGTCTGACAGCACTGATGCCCAGGACAGTCATGACACTCCTGAGGTGGTGTTTCATGCCAGTGCTGCACAGCTGATTAAACAGCAGGAAATTGCTGTTTTGTCTCCTACATCCATTTGTATTGCCATTCGTTACCCTTTAAAAATGTAGACCAGGTTTCCCAAAGCAAACCTTCAGAGGACCAGGTGTCCCCCTCCAGTGTCAAATTACACAGTTTGACTGTAATATCTGGGCCTTCTCTCATCAAGAAATAGCAAAAAACCCAAACAAACAAAAACCCCAACAATAGACAACAGCAAGTTCAGAAGAGGAGGAACCAGATCCGTGTTTCAGAGAAATGAAAAATGAAGTATTCTGCATAGTCAAACCCTTTAAAGTATTTCTGGTTTCAGAAATATTTTTGAAACCCCAGTGTTCCTGGTGCTTTCCAGAGTGATCTGAATTCCTCCAAAAGCCCACTCAGGGTTAAAGAAGAAAAACAATGTTATTCTAACTGAACAAAGCATTACATTTTTTGTATTATAAGATTAGAAACACAGTTGTGAAAGAAGAGCTAGAAAACCAGAAATACTCAAGTTGAGAGTTTATCTTGTGTTAATCTCTTGCTCTTGTTTCACCTGGGATTTTTTCTGAGGTGTTTTTCCTTCAGAGAGGTGCTTCAAAGCAGCTCTTAGAAAACCCCATTATTTCTTTACTGCTGTCGGGGATCCCATTTTATTCTGCAGCCTTGGTTTAGCAGCTTGAGAATATGCAGAGCAGTGATTTTTCTACCTAAGCTTATCATTTCTTTTAGAAAGTCACAGAAACTGCAGCTAGCAGCTTATATTATAAATATACTAATTGCATGCCTTAAGATCATTTCTGTGTACAAACAATTTCAGTTCAGTTTCAGCTACTGCAGTTTCTCCGATAACAACTTCCCATGTTTACTTCCATCTGAAACACTGAAGCTCACTGTGTGGGTTCCTGAATATTTATCTATTCGATCGACCTGAACAACCCACCCAGGATATTTTCAAAAGGCTGACTTCTCGGTAGCTAGAACGCTGGGGGTTTTGGTATTACTTGTCCTTCTTTCTGCGGCTGCCTAATGTCCCTGCCTGCTCCTTAGTGAAGATGTTAATTCAGAGCAGAGCTGGCAGCAGTCCTCCTGGCACCCCAGGGGGTTCCTCCTAACAGTATGCAGGCAGTCATTAGTCTCCGACTATAGTCTGTCAGCCAGTCCAAGTCACTGGTCCCTCGTCCAAGCCAAATGGGGATGTCACATCATGCCAAGTCATGCCATAAAACAACAGTAGAAATAACTTACGTTTTAAATCCCCGAGGGCAGCTACCACATCAGGCTGGCTGATTAGAAAACAGGCACTAAAGTGTAAGGAATGGTACTGGAGTCTCTTGCTTGCACAAGGATGAAACAGTTTAACACCAAAGATGAGAGAACAAAAGGAGTGCTTCAGCCAGGTTCAGCCTAAGCAATTTAGGCACCTGAGGTGCCTAATTGAGGAGCTCATCTAAGTAAGAGAATTATATACTTATTATTCAGCTATGAGGAGGTGAGACAGTTACAGTCAGGGGTCATCTGGATCTTGGGAGAGGGGAATGAACCCGCTTCTAAGAGCACCCATCTCTTTTCAGTCACTACAGGGATCCCTGGGCATTTTGTGGCATGCAGGACAAATCCAGGGTGAATGTGTATTAGAGTACTATAGGCATTTTAACATACTGAGAAAATAACTTGCAGTTAGCACAAGGACATGCCCATAACCTTCAATGTGCTGCTGCTTCTATGAGCAGCATCCCACGGAAAGACATACCATTGTAAAAGGAATACATGACAATAAGAAGAAAAAGGTGAAAGAAATGCAACTTGGAAAAAAAAATCCAATAAAATTGTACTTTTTCCCCTCAAATTGAAATATCTTCTCACGTTTTTTTTAATGGGAAACTTTCCCAAAGTCTATAGGGTTGCAAAAGCAAACCAGTTACTCTTGAAAATAGATTTTCTGGTAGCAAACTGTTTCTGTAAAAATGTGTACACAGCTCTCTTGGGGATCAGTATGATCCAGTGCTTTTGGAAATGTTTAATAGTTATCTAAAATGAGACGGCAATATTTGGGTTATTTAGACTTCCTATGAATATGGATCATTACAAATAGCTCATTATGGAGCGTATAAAATGAAGTGGTAACTGGATAACTTGACAACAAATTTTCACTATACACAAGTGTAAGACAATCTATATTGGAAAATTATAAATTAGACCATTCATGTGCCCCAAATTCACTGCAATCTCTCAAGGGGGGGGACGGAATCTAGGTTAAATAACGGGCAACTAAACAAAGACATATGTTCAATGATGCATCACAGATCAGAAAGGCAAGGAGACATTGGATCCTGCAACAATAGCTTTTCTCAAGCTGGAGCTGCCAGCTGAAACAGAAATGCGGACACTTCTTTTCCCTGATAAATCCTCTGAAGGATCCATCTCTCCTTCCCCTCCACTTAGATACCACGTTGCTAGTGCCACGGGGTGCCGGAAGAAGTGCCAGTATAGAAACCATCCATCCATCCATCCGTCCATCCAACCAACCATCACTTGGTTTCTGTACTGGCACTGGCAGTTCATCCCCATTCTGCACACCCGGTGCCATGACTCCAGCCATCTGTCCAAGGCTGCCCTGCAAACTGCCAGGTACTCATGGGTGAGAAAGTAAGTGTCCGACCACCTCTGCTGAAATAACTCAGATTACTTGTGCACACTACTTGCCTTTGTAAGGAAAGAGCGCAGAGCTGACCCTTGGAGAAAGAGGGTTGTTGCCACCCGGGGAGGCAGTACTGTGTGTATGCTGATGTTAGAGGCAGATGCTGTCCAGATCGCAGGGGGAGCAATGGGAGAGGTGGCTTCTCCAAAACCAACCCAAGCTAATGGAAAATCTACTAATTCTTTATCTCCATACCTTCTTGCAGGGTGCACCTCTGGGTTGCCCATGTGGATGGAGGGAGGGCTCCAGAGGGGAACAACATAGGCAGAAGTGGCCGTCCAAGGGGGAGGCTGGCCAGTGGGGAGACAGGGTGAGCCGGCCCCGAGATGTATGCGTGGCTCTGGCCCGGCGCTTCATCTGTGCAGGAGGGGGGCCGGCGGCAGCAGGCGAGCCAACTCAGAGCATAGCCAAGTGAGAATGTTCTGGCAGCCCTTGCTGGCGGCCTGAGCAAAGTTATTTATCACTTTGTGCATTTTCCTTCTCATCTGTGTACAGCCGGCTCCAATGGCTCAGCTTGCATTTTGCCTTCCAGAGCCAAGCCAGTCCCTTGGCTGTGCTTGGTCTTGGCTGTCCATTCACTCCTTCTGTCTCCTCCAGCTCTGCCTGGAGCAGCGCAGGATACCAAATCAGGGGTAGGTGCCTGTAGCCAAGGAAGAGATCGAAGCATCAGCAACCTACACCAATGGCAAAGAGCACACCTCTCCCTGGGACAGGCGCACACCGTGCTGCTGTTTACTCTGGCCAAGGAGTCACACAGGGTTGTTTCTGCTGCTCCCAGGCAGCCTCTGCTGGGGAGCTCCAACGCCTGCTGGTGGCTACGAAGCATTTTCTTTCCTTTATTTTAGGGATTGCGCCTTCGCACTGATTTTTTCCAAATCAGCGGATGTAACAACAGTGAATTTACAGCATGTTTTTCCAGTTCTATGGACTCTTTTCCATACTGCTTGTGTATTTTGCCAAAATGTCTAACATGGGTGTCTAAGTTGGGCTTGAAAATAATACCAGCTGAATTCACATATTATAAGGCTCACATTTATTCTTGGTAAGGGCACACCACACTCTTCCGAACACTGAATGTTGCAAAAACAGGTCAATACTAACTTAAGTCTAGCATCATCAAAGGTCCAGGCTGTAGACTGTCATAGGTTCCAGGGCTTTGACTAAAGAGACCAGCCCTGAATTCAGCTGTCATTCCTCTCCTCCTCCCTGAGTCACCCATGTTGTTTTCTCTGGGGCTGATAGTTTCAGTGGTAAAACCCTCTGAAGCTTTGGGCAACATACTTAAAGATTTACATTTCTGTGCTGGATGCTGTGCTCTAAAAGTTGGTAGATAATTTCTACTTATGCAAGGCCAAATCTTGACTACCTTCTAGCCAGCCTGGCCCCAACAGAGCAAAACTTGCCATTGTTTTGATCAGATACATTTTCTAATGGAAGGATATGAATCAGAACACAGTGGGGCTGAAGGGGGCACCTGGTCTGCAGCAAAATCCTGGATGCACACATGATAAAAAATGTGTGTTGAACAGCAGCTTCCCATCATGAGCCTGTAATTTGCACATCCTGAGAACTTTCCAAAATTGGGCTGCAATTTCTCAGATTTGGTCTGTGCCTGAAGGTAGAAGAGGAAGTTGAGTAAAATCCCTTCAGACCTTCTGAAACGAGGAGAGAATGAAAAATTGCATTTTCTTATTGCAATAAAAATTCTGACTTTTTTTTCTGTGTAAAAGGCCACACCAAACTGCTTGAAATTTGAAGCTTGGTGTGGGTATAGCTCTCATTACAGGCCAGATCGAAAAGAAGCTGAGGTCAACAACTGCCCCTCTCGATTTTGCCTGGCTCTGAAGAAGACCCAACAGGTAGGCAAACAAATCATAGAGAAAATAGTTTGGAACAGTTCTGCCTATTTTCTACTTGGGAGTTGCCTGGGAACAGGCTCAGATTGTTTGCAATGTGTCTAGGATTTGGATGTATTCACCAAAGCCCAGCTTTGCTTCATCCTCCTCAATTTTTATTTTAGAACCTTACTCCATGAATAATCTCCTCGAAGAAAATATCCACCAGCAGATGAAAGGACATCTTTAGGTAAAGAATTTGTAACTAAATCATTTCTACACCTTTTTTTTTTTTTTTCATAGCCAGGTCACAAGTGGATGATTTGTCAGCATTATGCATCCTCCATGCATACTCCAGTATATCTGAGGTCCTGAAAGCTGTTAACCTTTCAGTGCCTTTGCAAGGTAGAGTACTTTTATACCAGGAGTTGAGATGCAACATTGCTCACTTTCCACCCAGCGAAGCCTTTGGTGGGACAGAGGACTGACCTCCACATCTCATAGCTCTGGGCTGTCCTTTCACTTGGCATTTGACCTTCAAGATCTTTCTTTGTTAGATTCTACTTCAAGTGGTTTAATTCTGTTTTCTCATTGGAGGAGGATTTAGAAAAACAAACAAAATATCTTACCAATGTGAATATTCACAATTAACAACAAAACTCTAAAACAGGAAGGTCATTTCTTGGGGAGGGAGACTGGTATTATTTTGAATGAAGGAAAGAGTGCAAAGATCTTGCAATATTTGCTGTAAATGGGTTGTTATGGTGAACATTCCTGTCAGCAAGTTCATTAGCTCAGAGATCCACGAGTGAACAGAGACCAAAAAATATGTTTAAGAATTCAAGAACAGATTAATGGACAATATTTTGCAATCTTTGTCTAGCTCTGCTTCTCACTGAGAATTAGTAACTTTACTCCAGGCCAGATTCAAATAGTCTTACTCATGCAGAGCAGTACCACGTTTTATGAGTAACCCTAGTGATATTTAGGGCTGTTTTTTGGAATAAGATTGGAATCAAAGAAAGACAGTGGGAGGCATGGGCTGAATCACCTTGATTAATAAGTGTAAGATTGTTGTTTTTATAGGTGTGTATATAAATAAACATAACAGGAATAAGAAGGGGTGTCTGGATTGACAGTCATGTGAGGGAATTTATAAACATCTTTTTGCAACATACAGCAGACTCCTCTTAACAGAAAAGGACAACACCCAAAAGTTACTTAACATCAGGAAAAGAGGAATTCGCACCTTCAGAAACAATAGAAGATCAGGCCATTTTGTGGGTTTTACTCTCAACAGTTCTGGCTGCTGCCTGTGATATTACGTAAGGTCTACACTGCTCTTCATAGAAGTGATGGATGAAGTTTTCAGAGCTGCCCAAACGCCTTGAAAGCATATGGTCCATTTTCCAAAATAATAGGGTCCTTGGGATTCTAAATCCCATTGAATTTCAGCACTTTTGGGAACAGTCTCATTAGCTTCTAAATCAGTGTGCATTTTCCAGTTTGTTATGTTCCCTGTTTCATTTTATCTCAGGACTCCAGCCATCACTATACATCAATAACAAGATCATCAAATGCAGTATTAAAAATCAAGAGCACAGTGGTGCCCGACTGCTCTGTCAAAAGGCCTCCAAAACCCATTGTGGACTTCTGACGTTACCAGCGAGTGAGGAAGGAACCAATTCAAAGCTCCCTGATGTAAAGGAAAGTCCACTCATTTCTATGGACTTCAGTGGGGCTTGGATCAGGCCCTGGAAGAATAAGGATGACATAAAAATAACATGACGTCTGCCAGATTCACCAATATGCTCTGATGTTTTGCCCGGCCCAATGATGCAAAGCAGATGGAGCGTACTGACAATCCTGGCCCACTTCAGTCACTTATTCTGTCTCTCGGGTTAGTTTTCATCAGGCATTTTATTCATGGCATAAATACATTTATCTCATTAGTGCTTCTGCAACAGTATTTCAGAAGAAAGATCACCACTTTTTAGCTTTATCAGAGGAACAGTTTCCATATTTTATCACTTAGTGACTACCAATTTTCAACAGAGTTTCTAAGATGCTTATTAGCGAGTCTCTGAGCTTTGCTGTACTTACGTGGGACTTGTAATTAATTGAGTTTAACTGTCTTTGTCTGCTGTACTACTTTGGCCCAAGCAGATTGCACAATTGAGCCGTTTCACAGCTGCAGCCTCAAATAAAGCATTAGAACTATTATTCTTCAAAATACAAAGCTTATCTTTAAGTTTAAGCACATGCTTAAATTACATCAAAGCTACCACAAAGAAATATCTATACATCTTGCTGAATCAGTGCCAGAAGATGCATTCAAAAGAAACTAGCCCACCAAGAAAGTTACCCTGCTCTGTCTCTACTCTCTCCTGCCCATTGCTACACAAAAAGGGGCTAAAGTCTATGGTGGAATACTTACATTGAGGAGTTTGTGATCAGTGTCTGAGAAAACAGAAAAGGCATTGCCCTGTCCAACATTATGTGCCAGTAACAAGCAAGAAAGATGTAATACAGGCTGGGCTTTTAGTATGCATGATTATAATAAATATAGGTATTAATACACATTAAAAGTTGCTGAATGACTGAGAACTTAAGTAGACTGGATGATGTCCCTCAAAATGAAATAACCTATATTTGGCTGGTAATTCATTTCTTCCGAGATGCTTTTTGCTTGACTCTGCACATATTCCTCATTGCAGAAATAATTTGGGTGACTGCTGCCTGACTGTAACCTCAAGCCAGCTAACCCGGGAATGAGCATTAGTGCCAAAAGGCCAGATCTGAGCTTCTACATCCCCACCAGATCCTTCTCCACAAAAATGACCCAGGCTACCTGGGTAATGGCTGCACTGCTCAGAGCTTGCTCCCTGGGCGCAAAGACCTGACTACCTTCACACCACGTAAGAGCTGAATTGATGCCGATGTGAGACCCATCCTGCACACATTTCCACCCACATTTCACAGACTTTTCCAGTGCATGTCCTGCTCATCAGAGCTGAGTGGAGCTTGGTGTGTCGCCTCTCTGGAGGGACAATCTGCTGCCAGTTATAGCACAGACTATCCACAGGTTTTCGCCTGCAGTGGCACGCATATGACTACACGAAGGGATGAGGAACAACATAAAAATACACAAGATCAGGCACGAGCCTGGTTTACCTATAAAATGAGTATTTACTTTACAATGATCATTCAGATTTTTGAGGTGAAAACTGGCCTGCATGCAGAAGGATAGGCAAGGCACTGAAACGGGACGTGCCACACACACTTCGGCCAAATGGCTTGGAATGAAACTCCATTCCTGGTTGCAGCAAAGGATCTGTGACTTCCAAAGGTAAAAATTTAACCCTTTGGACCCACTTCTCCCTCTGAAGAGAAAGGATTACAATACTTGTCATATCTCACTTATCTCTCTGGACTGTAAACGTATCCAAGGCACAACTGTCTGTCTGTGAGCAGAGCCCCACCACAGTCAAGTCCCAGCCATGGCTGAAGCGTTACACATCATAAGTCTTCTTCCTTTAGACTGAACTGCAATTTTGCCATGTCTAATTTTGTCTTGTTGCTCCAAGCATTATAACACTTGGTCATAGAAAGGAAGAAATGCCACAGGATAATGGTTTTGTGCTGCTACATAAAGGCTAAGGCAGACTCGAGATATTGGTGGAAAACAAATAGTGAGACAAAGCTGAGATGTTCATTTTCCTGTCGGGCACAGTGATGCTGAGATCATGTCTTATCACGGTGCATTTTAACTCTGCTGCACCAGTACTGCCACCTATACCTAATCAACCAGTGGAAGTCCAGTTCCCCAGTCTTTTGGGCAGATTTCAAAGTCCTAGTCTTGGGTACTCCACACAGAACATGATGTAGGTGCACTGAACAAATGGTTGAAATACGATGGAGCTGTCCTAAATAGACCAGTAGAGACCCCTTAGTATGTGAATGAGCAGACCATTAGCAAGGGACTGGGATGCATTACCTCCATGCATCTGCTGACAACGTGGTCGCTACCTCTAGGAATACACCTAGGAATTCACCAATTCTGAGAGAATCCAGCCAGGAGAATGATTTTCCATCTGATCTACAGAAATCTCTCTTCTGGCTTCCACTGTGCCTGGTCCCACTCCTGAGCGCTATGGAGAAACAAGAAAAGCTTTAGGAAAACACCTCTATGTGATAGCTGTGCTGTGGTCTCTGTTCAATTTGAAAGCAAGTCCCTGTCCCGAGTGCCTCAATGACTCCTGCTACGTGCCCTGGACCAGCCATATTTATATATCTTGTTTATTTTTGGAGGCAGAATATATTTCACATGTTTTGCACGACCTCGGGTGAAGCAGCCTCCTCCAAGGTTCCTCTGTCCAGACAGGACTATAAAACAACTGTCCTCATTTTCCACGAAGACTCTGCCCAGCAGCAAGAAAAGTACTATCAAGAGATTATTCAAAAGCTGTCAGAAGCAGCCACTGGAGCAGATTTAACAGGCAGCGACGTCGAGACTGTAAAACATGTTTGATGGAGCATTTTACACCACTTTAAATTTGGAATTCTTTGGAGAGCATCTGAGGGTTTTTCAAGAAACAAACACAACCCTCGTTCCCCATGCACATGCACATACACATACACACAAAAAGCTCCTTCATCACGCGGGGGGCCAGCATCCTGAGGCTCTGACCTCCACTCACTCTACTTTATCAATCACATTATATATTCACAGTGCAGACTGAACAGCATTTAGAAAGTGGGCTGGGTTGGGTTTTTTTTTCCCTTTCTTTTTGGATTTTGGGGGTTGTCCTTCCCGTCCCGTATCCCTCATCCCCCCCCGCAGTATCCTCATTCCTCCTCCCCCCATTCTGGGTTATTCAAGGAGGAAAGTTTGTAGCTGGGATGTGGCTTGCGAAGGATCTAATGAGAGCTCTTAGCTTGCTAAAATGAGGTGCTGTGGCAGTATCTTAATTGGAGGTTTGGAGATTTCTTCCCCTGGGGTAGATTCTCAGAATATTTTGAGGTTGTCTCTTTGGAAATGTATAATGAAAAGGTAGTTTTGCTGCTTCAAAGATTCTTCACATCCTTGCCTCTCAGTAATCAAGTGAGAGCTAAAACCACCAGGCAGGATAAAATGCAAATGGACAGTCCAAGTTACAACAGCATGAATCGACAAGATGCTCAGTGTCAGCACATCAGGCAGGCACAGCCGCCCGAGTCCTGCAGCTGGGAGGAATGAGCCCCTCCACCTCCACCTTCACCTCTGGCTCTGCGGTGTTATGACACCCAAACCTCCATACTGCTTGCTGGAGGACCCAGCAGCCAAACGTCCATTCGTTCTCTACATTCTCGACATTTTCACAGGAAAACTGAAATTAATTGGCTGAAGGCGAGAGATGTTTTGACTAATTTTCACAGCTCACCCTCACTTTGTCCTTCCCCTGCACATCCATCCACAGCCACTCTGAAGCTTTCCCAAGCCTCATCACTCAACTTTCTCATCTCTCCGCGCTCATGGCTTGGGACAACATTTCCCACACACTCTCCCTGCACTCCGAAAACACACTTCGCTTGAAGACCACACTTGAGCTTTGTCAGTGGCAAGGAGACTAATCACATCTCAGAATTCAGTGCTTTATTAGCAGTTTTCTCAAATCAGGGATCCCCCTCACTGTGAGTAAAGTGATCACAGTTTTAATCTGGTGGTGGCTGCCTCAAATTATGTACCGCTGTATTTCAACTGACTACAGGTCGATTTCTCTGCTTAGCTCAGTTCACCACGTTAACATGCAAATTAAAAACTGATAATTAAAACATGCCTTCTTTGTAAAGCCACCACTATTACTGACAGCGTGGGCAGCAGGAGCGATGCTCGCTGCAGAGCAACACAGACCTCTAGCAATCCTGCTTAGATCTTGTAGTTTATTGTACAGTTAGAGATATGTGACTACTGCAGACAAAACAAAATTGGAGCCAAACCTTCACTTAAAATCTCAAAAAATCCAAATCTTTATTATGAGTCAAAGAAGTTTGACTAATTCCATTGATTTTAAACACATTCTTTGTTACTTCCTCTCAGCTGGAAGCAGATACACAGAGGGAAAAACCCTTCTGATACTCGCAGCCTGACCTAAGTTGCTCTTACAAGATTTCCAATTTCTGTTCTGCATCAAAGACATGTATTATCCATGAGCCATCAGCAGGGACAGAACCCAAGACTTTGAGCAATAAAAACCACAGAGGATTTTTGCTATTGGAGTAAAAGGGCTGAAAAGCGGGGTAAATTCTTACAGCTTCCTCTAGGTTTTAGAGATTAAAACCTTAACCACTACAGATACTAATGACTATAGGGGAACCTGACATATTTAACTAATAGATTTTGTCATGATATTATATCGGTCATCCTTAATACATATGGGCTTTTCATTCAGGTCAATGGGAGTGGTCCAAGATCATGCATATGTATAAAATTGGACCCTTAAACTACACATGGGCCCTGTGAGGTCAGACTACTGTCTCCATTTTATAAGTAAGGAAATGCAGGTACAAATCTACAATTACAGTTTTGGATACTTCTCTGTACCAAGGTGAAATTTTCACCCTTTCAGTTGAGTTTACTATCACAAAAACCCAACAATGTGGCCTTTTGGTTTGGTGTTTCTTATTTCTTTCTTTGCACACTCTGTTGCTTCCCAGAAGCACCACCTTCACCCCCAGCACAGCACCCACCCCGGCAGCAGCTCTGCTTGCGCCAGGCCACCAAGTCCCCCACTGCCAGCAGGGAGATGATGAGCAGTCACACATCTAGGAACCTGCTCAGAGCCAGGAGGACTTGAGTCCATTTCTCAGGTCTGCCATTTCCCTACCCTGAGTGGCCACCAGTGGGACCTCTGTACTTCAGCTGTATGGACCAGAGAGTCTTCCATTTCTCCCAATTTCTACATTTCCCATCTAAATGATACTCTTCTCTTCCTCGCTTTTGTACAGCAGTAGATGAAATGAATCTTTAATGTCAACTGGAGCCCCTTGGCACTATTAATAAAAACTATGATAATAACAAGGGAGGTTTGCAAATTAGCAACCCTTGCTACAAACAGAGATACACCCAATTTAGCACAAATCATTGCAGGCTCTTGCCTGTTTAGTGGCTATTTTAATCACTGGTGACTAATGCCTGTGAGGGCTATTCCAGGGTTTGACATGCCTCAAACACAAGAAAAAGGGAAATCTTGTGGGGAGCGAGGGGAGAGGAAGAGGGTGAGAGAAGGAATTGGCTGAAGCCAAAGGTTCATCACCAAAAAGCGTTCGGCTCATACCACCCGTTTTCTGCTGTTGCTACTCCATTTGCTGGGGTCACTGGCTAATTCCTTCTCTGAATAACAGCATGGTTTCTCTTCTTTTGGTGTGAATCTAAGAAAAACAGTCATGCTCTGGAACACAAACAAAGGCTACCTGTCCCTTCCTTGGTTATGGAAATGTGGGTCAGCCTTTTTATTTTTGAAGGGGGCAGAGTAAAGGAGATGGAATGCTGGTTGGCACACCACCAGAAAGGAAATCCCTGCTTAAATATTTGACAGGAAGAGAAAAAAAAAAAAAAAAGAGAAGAGGAAACAATGCAAAGGGGGATGGGGAGAGGCAACTTTGTTTCTTGCAGAAGAAGAGAGCTGCACAGCAGATGAAGCTATGGGTCACCTCTGCACCATGCAGTGCTGCACTTCGCCTTCACAGAGTGAGCTCCTTTTGGTCAGACCAGTCCATTTCTTTTTTCCATCTGAGCTTTCTAAGAACTGAAGGAGTTTTCCTAGTCGAGTAAAGCTGAACAAAGAGCACCAAGTCCCTCAGACGAGGCACATGTGTTTACTTAAGTCACACTGATCATTTAGGTTAAGGCTTACAGGCACATGCACCCATCTGACCACATCCAGATCACATCAAGCAGCACTATGAAAAAAACTTTCTAAAAAAGTTTTGGAAAAAAAAATAGTTTTAAAAAATATACAGGGGACAAAGAAGGCATTCTTTTGGAGCTAAAGGGTACAACATCTGATAACATGAGTGACCCACATAGGATTTGGGTTACAGCATCCAACCATCATCATCATTTATCTGAAGACCACCAGAATAGGAGACCGGAACTTCTGCTTTCTCTCATTTACTTCATCTGACCAACCAGCAGCATAAAAGCCCTTGACTCAGGTCATGCCTGCTTAGAAAGGCACCCCAGAGTACCCAACACCAGTTCCTGCTAATTTCATGACAGCTGAGGAACCCCATGAACTCTCCAGGGCTAATAGAGATGCCACAAAGTAAAAAACCTGGCAGACAAATATTGCAAATGGTATGACAAGAGTTCAAAAAAGTGCAGCATACCGTTCCTGTCCTTTGGGGGCTAATGTGCAGCATAGCTTTTAAACAAGATGTGGGGGACTGGTTCAAGTCCTCCAGTTGGCTTCTGCTCTATTACATCATTGCAAACACGCATATACCTTGTGGCTCTGTAAAATCCTTATGTTCACTCATGTCACTGCAGGTCTAGTTTTACAGTGTTGGAGGCTCCAAACAGGACTGATCATAAACAGCTGTTTCTGTTTTTTACTAAGAGGGAAATCTTTTTGGTTTATTGCTCTTGTGGCTACTGAGTACTAACACTGGAAATCTAAGTTGCCTTGGACCTATTTCTCAGTCTTTTTTTTTTTTTTTCAGGACATGTTTGTTTACCAATGTGGCTCCAGATTGTTGGCTAAGATTTGTAGACCCCTGGTGTAGCTACAGGAAATATTTCTAAAGTCTTCCTCTTCTGAGAAGTCTGCAGCTTAAGTAACATTCTCTTTCCATGAGGCTTCTGCATCAGCTAGTTGCACTACAAGTGTTCTCTCTCTTCTTTCCCTCCTCTCTACCTCTCTGTCCTTCTAACACAAATTTTTGAGACAGTGAAGGTATCACCTCTGTAGATGTTGGTACCTTGGAGCTGTCTCCACTCATCATGTATCAGATCCAAAGTATAAATCCAACTTTTCACTCTTGCAATTCTTGAGCTGTTTCACTTGGCTCTTCCAGTTGTTACTTCCCATATATTTTTCCGCAAATAGTAGAGATGACAGGCTGCCTACATATACTTGTACTTCACAGATCAGGGATGAACCTCCTAATGAGACAAGAGGAGGAACTGGAAGTTCTGTGGGTGGCTGTGTTTGGGAAAGTCCACACATTCACCGATAACCTCTCCAGGGCAACGTACCCTACAGCTTGTACTGGCCTGCAACGTGCCAGGTACTTCTTAGTACAGCGTCTTCTGTGGCCACTCCATCCTTGGGCAGATTTTCAGGAGAACTCAGTGCACTGAGATGCAGTGTTTGTAATTTCATAAAAGGACCCTTTGGAAACCTGGCCTGTATTTGGGTACAAAGAGTGACTCTCCTGGAAATCTGGTCCTAACAATCATGGAGAATGCTGGAAAAATTACTCTTGCTTCTTTTGACATGAAGCATGACTTCTGCAGGTGCTGCAAGCTCTGATTTAGCTGTTTCATTGAGGCATATGCCCTTCAAGGTGATGACCTTCAAGGGAAAGGTAATTTCCCTTTTTTCTGTCATACAAAGGTGCAGGGGCTCCATGTACAGAACGGTATCAAAACCAGGAGGTTCCAGCCCTAACTCAGCTGAACTTTCAAAGCTGCTTGGAAACCTCGTTCACATTAAACTTTATGGGAACTGGACATCCAAATTCCCTAGGTGGCTTTGCAAAACACAGCTGTAACTAATTGCTGTGCAGAAAGGTTTGGGGAAAAGATTTTGATCTAGAAAAGGAGAGAAAGACTGCAATGCCAAAAAAGCTTTTGCAATAGATCCTTACATGGTATCCACAGAGCTGATTCTGGGCTACCTCTTCAGTGAAGTAAATGGAGCCATTTTACAATAGCTAATCCTCTCTCTGTAACTCTTCATGTGCCTGCAGAGGTTATAAACTAAGTGGGAGAAAGAATTCCTTTTGCGGAGTTTCTAGTAATCCCTGCCGCTGCAAACTATGGGGCTGAAAGGCTGAATAAATCAAAACGACTGATGAACAATTCACGCCCAACTCATTCCCATTGAAGAAATTGTCACATTCCATCAGTGAGGCTGGTAAAATCTGTGACCATCTCAACCCTTATCAAGCCTTAATTTCTTCTTCCTGTTTTGGCAATAATTTAACGTTAAAGGTCACAGAGCGAAATGCTCAGAGTCAGGAAGCGGAGGAGTTCTGATTTGATAACAACATTATTTAGCCCCACGAAGCCCCACTTGGTATTTTCTCCTCCTTTGTTCTTTTTCAAGACCACGATCCATCTTCCACTGAAGACAATGGGAGTGTTTCCACTGAATTTAATGAGACTTGGACCAGGCCCTAAATGTCAGTATTACTCTATTAATATTTATGCAGTTGGAAGTATGTCAGAAAATATACAGGATGTGCAGAGTGGCTGAGTGAGCTATGAGAATCATAAATTTTCCTGACTTAGTCATTTCTTCACAAATCCTTAACATTTCTAATCTAACCATGGTAATAATAAAATAGCAGGATTCTAACCTTCTCCTCTTACTGTGCAAACCTTTCTCTACTGTAATCTTTCTGAGCTGGCTCCAGAGCTGAAAATCATCTGCATTGCAACTCCCTATCTAGCTCATGTCTAGTCTCTTTTTCTCTCTCTGACACATATATAAAAAAACAAAACTGTTATTTTAGAAGTTGCACGTTAAGTGGTCAAAATTAAAAGGCTCTCAAAACCAACAAGCTGTATGATTTACAGTCTTTAAGGATCCTTAGCTTAGCAGCCTTCACAGCCTTCAAAGGTGGGGAGCTGAGGAACTAAACCTGTTCTTGCAAGGCCCCCGCAAACATGACAAGTGGCAACCACTCTGAGAAGGTTTCTCCAGGCTGTTTTCCTTGGGGTTTCCTCTCAGTGTGAGGAAAGGGCCAAGTATTGTGGCGACAAGGGGAGCCTGCTAGCTTGCCATGGGACTGCCTGTCACTGCAGGGTGTGTGGCAACCACAGCAGTCAGACCCTCTTCAAGCAGCTGCTCCAACCTCCCTGTCTCTGGAGAAGTGATGGACAAAACAGTCCCAAAGGCCTGGAATTTCTTTTTCCCTTGAATAAGTCTCCAGACAGTTGGATTCCTCCTTGCCTCGCCGCCCTTTCTCAGTGGGCAGTGCTTGCCTGAGTGGGTGGAGGAATGCGGGCAAGCTCGCAGCATAATAGTCAACTGACCACCAGAGCTGTAGAGTAAGGTCACTGGGGAAAAACAGTCATTGAAGAATGCAGCTGAGCTATGCCCAAGGTATGCGGGAGGAGGCTTTGTCTCCTTTGGCATGCTGAGCCTGGCCAGGGCCACAGACAGGATGGCAAGGGGCTGGGAGGCAGTGAGATATAGGCAGGATATGCTTTAATGAGATGACCTGGAAGGGGTGGTTGCCAGATATGTTGGCAGGATATCACCTCCTAACCCTGCTTAGCTGCCTACGAGCTGGTCTAGACTGAATCGTAGTGTGAAAGAACATGATAGTTACATACAAACGAGCTAGATGAAACATCAAAAGATTAATACAAGGCAATTCTGTGGTACTGTCGGAGATAATGGTGCTTCCAGGATCCAGATTAACCCATCACAGACTTAGAAATACACCCCGACTTAAGCGGCTGAATCACATCATCGTTGAGGTGGAAAGAGACCTCTTGAGGTCTTCTTGTCCAATCCACCCTGCTCAATCACCACCTAGAGCACCACCTACAGCAGAGTGCCCAGTACAATATAATGAATCATGGAATTATCAGAGTTGGAAGGGACCTCTAGAGGTCATCCAGTCCAACTCCCCTGCTAAAGCAGGAACACGTAGAGCACATCACTCAGAACTGCATCCAGACAGGTCTTGAAGATCTCCATAGAAGGGGACTCCACGACCTCCCTAGGCAGCCTGTTCCAGTGCTCTGTCACCCTCACCATAAAGAAGTTTTTCCTCATGTTTGAGTGAAACTTCCTATGTTCCAGCTTGAGCCCATTGTCTTTTGTCCTATCACTGGAAACCACTGAAAAGAGTCTGGCTCCAACATCCTTCAACCCACCCTTTAGATACTTATAAATAAGGTCTCCCCT
>JAOXNO010000041.1:50954174-50996979 GCA_028565335.1 Limnodromus scolopaceus | reverse complement strand
GCCTGTAGTTCCCTGGATCCTCCTTCTTGCCCTTTTTGTGGACTGGTGTGATATTTGCCTTCCTCCAGTCCTCAGGCTCTTCTCCTGTTCTCCAAGATATCTCAAAAATGATAGAGAGTGGCTTAGCAATAACATCCGCCAGTTCTCTCAGGACTCATGGGTGCATCCCATCAGGGTCCATGGACTTATGGATGTCTAGTTTGGCCAAATGAACTTCAAGAGAAAGCTGTTCAATGTGCCCAACTGCCTCAAAAAAAAATCCAAGAGACTTTCAATGGCCACAAGACACTTGTGCAGTATCTAGCAGTCACCTCAGGGAAATGGGGACACTGCCACGTGTTTGGAGAGCATGGAAGAAGTTGAAATAAAAACAAGTTCTCCATAACCTTCTCTGAAGTGTACCAGAGCTAGAAGATGGGCACACTTCTATACCGCAGCTTGGTTTTTCAACCACCTTTATCATCTCTTGAGATCCCCCCATTTGTTTCCTCTCTAAATCTTTAACTCTCCAGCTTCCAAAGCACAATCTTAAGAACACACCAGGACAAGAACATGGGCTAGGTTGGAAAGGGGGGCAACATTGGAAGAACAACCAAAAAATGTGACTTTGCACTGATTAAAACTCCTCCCTCAAATCAGCATTCTTATTCTCAAGGTTACCAGACCTCACCGTCAGGATAGCCAGTTTTCTTCCCTCCCCAGCATTCAGCAGGTCAAAGGATTTCTCCTTATGTGAGCTGAAACATGTACACCAAGCTATTTTTTCCAGGCTCAGCATTATTTGTTGTTTAACTTGCCCTAGGTGGACCTTAGTTTATTCATTGACGCAAGGTTTGAAGGCAAAGGTAGTATCTTTTATTGGACAAACTGGTACTGCTGACATTGCTACAAACGTCTCCCTGCTTGTGATCATAGACAATCACAGCTACAGCGACACTTCTAGGACAACTTGGTTTTTCAAAGCAGTCCCACAGATCGCTGTGAACAGAAATATTGCACAAACCAGCTCTTCCAACTGGACCCACAAAAGAGCTCTAGATAGAGAGGCCTGGGTTTTGGGAAACAGAAAAACAACGAAACTGGACAAAACTACTCTCTCTAACCCAATATCCTACCTCCAACAGTGACCAAGATCAGATGCCTCAAAAATGCCAGAAAATCCACATCTGGGTGGATTTTCTTTTGTATCTTGGTGATGATCTGTTCCTAGGGGCAGTTTCCTCTGCTCCTGTGAAGCCAGCAGTTCAACTTCTCAGCTTGAGCCTATCAATCCAAAACCCCAAATCTGAAGGATCCATTCCTTGAGGGACATTTTTGTCAGTGCAAACATGACAGTCCCAGGCCATTTCTCATGTTGCTAAAGAGCAGTCTGTGCAAAAACAAAATCTGAGCATTGAGGCTGGGATTTTCATTGAAGCATAAAAGATTTCAGACACTGAAACTCTCAAGATGCTGGGCAGCTCACATCAATATGGTCCCTTTGAAATTCCCACAAAAACAGCTTTTGCAACATCACTTTAAATTTCTGAGAGTATAGCAGAGCAATTGGTTCCGCAGCACTTTCGGATGGGTGTTTTATCACTCTGGTGATGGGTGAAAGGGCAGGAAGCAGAGGGACAGGATGGAATTTGGAGCATGACCCAAGTCCTGCCAGGAGACAGGGGAGGGACGCTTTCCAAAAAAAGAGAAGCATTGCCATGGGGGAAGTGGGCTGCCTTGCCTCCATATCCTGTGGATCCAAACTTCCCCCTGAGCGTGACATCTCTTATGAAAATATGCATACAGACTTCTCCAAACTGCTTCCCACTCCACTCCAGCAGAAGGGCCAGTTCTTGACAGCCTGAGTTTTTAGCAAAAACAGGTCTAATCCTGCCATTCAGACTGTGTTAATGCAGTGGAAACAAGGGGAGAATCACACCTAATATTATGGAAATTTCCCGTGGAAATCTTCAACAGGAAGAAAATAACGTGTTTGATGAGATGAGATGAGATGAGATGAGATGAGATGAGATGAGATGAGATGTGTCAAAAAGTATCAGCTCTCCTGGCTGCTTGAAACCGAAGATTCAAATAATGGCAAAACCCTACATTGGTTCATATCATTTGAGCATGAAGCTTTTTCTTCTTTCTTCTGCACAGTCAATGTCTCCTTTAGGAAAAAAATCCCAGACCACTTCTCCTCACTGTCTATCTCTTAAAAGATACTGGTGCTTCACATAAGCAGTCTTTGGTCTTTTTCCATGGAAAATTGTAGTTTTACGGATCTCACTTTGGAGCATCTTACAAGAAACTGTCTCAGAAAGCATTAAAAGCCCTTCAAAACTCTTGGCTAAAACTAAATCAAATTTTGAGAAGTGCTTATGTGACTTTGGTTAGTATTTCAGCTCCTACAACAGTTTATTTCTTATGAAAATTATCATTCTCCTTGAAGTGTTCTATTTAAGTAAAACTGCTGTTTTCAGCAAGAGTAGTTTGGAATTGTCCATTGCAGCATCGAAGATCAGACTATTAAATAAGTTATTTATTTCTTAGTTGCTTTGGAGCCCACCCTTTCTAACCGTTCACTAAGTATTCAATGAACCACCCTGAAGTTCTTCTCAGGCCTGAAACTGTAACAAAACTTCAATTTTGAGGCATTTTTGCCCACTTTTCAAACTTGTGTTGAGACAAACTCAACTTTTACAGTCACTCTGGGCCACCAGTAGTTCTTTCAGGCCCATTTTTTGAAAGAAAACATAATATGCTAGGAATTTAAACAAAAGTGATGTATCAGCAAATGACCCTCAGACAGTGTGACCTCATCTCCCAACCACTCAATATTTGGGAACAGGACTGAAGTTTGTTGCCCTTTAACAACAGACCAACAAAGCAGACAATAGCTAAAATACCCATACCATTTGAAATACAAGGATATCTTCTCAAATCTGCCACCTCTTCTCCCTTCCTTTCCCACCCCACAGAAGATAGAAATGGACTATTTGGCATCTAATAAAAGTTCTGTGAAGCAAGAGGAGGGACACAGGCAATCATTTTTGGTTTAGACATGGAGGCAAATACTCAGCACTTAATTTTTGAAGCATTGACTGCAGGAGAGTATCACCAGCATCATAATAACCTCAATTACAATCTGAGCAAGCCTTTGGGGAGTTCTTAGAAGTGCAGCTAGAACTGCATGACCTCAAGGGCTCTTGCTCAGGAGAAAGAAAATTCAAAGCCCTCAAGCCTGGATGCAAACTTGGCATGTGAGCTTGTGACCCAGTGTCGTTCCTCAGCCCGCATTTGATGTTTTAAGCACTTCAGACCAGGGACTGTCTATTATTGTGTATGAGATGGAAAGCACCCAAGACAATGGGATCCTGATCTCTGTTTGGACATCTAAGATCTATTGTAATACAAGTCAAAAAAACAAATGTTTTCCTGCTGTTTCTGAGATTCTGCTTCCATTTGGGGCTTGAATCTGGACAAGCAGGGATCCAGGGAAATAACACAAATAAGAAAAAAAAGGTGTAGAACCAATGAGACTTGGTATCTGACACACTTGCTGTGTCCAGGAAGCTTTTCCCATGGCTGAGGTTCTTCCTAGGATCTTCTCTCTGTGTGATTTTTTTTGTGTCTGAAATTCATGCCCACTAGTGGGACATGTCTCCTCACCAGGTCTAAATTTCATTATATTTCTGGAAACTGGATTATCCTTGAGATCCTACCCTCTTCCCAAATGAGGATGAAATTAGCTAGAGTCCTAAGGAAGGAGACAGAGGGACAAGCACAAGAGCACAAATTCATACATAGAATACATTCATATAAAGCTTACCTTACTTATTGTGTGGCCACAATAGACACCCAAGGAGGAATAAAGTTCAGCAGACGTATTTGATACTTTCCTTTGGTGTCCTCTTCACTTCCAACAATTTTTGTTCAGCAACTTCGAGAACAATGCAATCGCTACGCACTTAGCAATCTCTAGGGATTTCTCTTTGATGAAATTCTTCCCTTGAACTTATGTAAAATTATAGTTCAGAGAAGCGTGCTGGGCTATGAAGTTTTGCAGGGCTTGCTGAAGACGTGGGCCAGTTCCGAAACGTAGCTCTTCAGCTTGCCCACTTCTGAAGCCTTGGCAAGAAAGCAATGGCTACTGTGCCCCATCCCAATTGCTCCTGCTCTCCTGCAGCACACCAGAGGAGAACAACTCACAGGCAGCACAGTGCAGAACAGTGCTAACAATCCTCAAGCTGGACTGGGCTAGGAAGAATTAAACCTACAAAGCCTTTCAGACACTTGACAACTTATGAAGATAAGAGAAGGTCTTACCCTTTTGCATTTAAACTGTCTCCCTGGATTAGATAAACTACATTGGTTAAAAGATTCTCAAGCCAGTGTAGACGGCACCTACGAAGGGTTTTCCTGGCACAGCCAAGCTGCGACTCCCTGCCATACTTGAACTCACATAACCAAGCAAGTAAACCTCTGGAGTGGAGACCTGGCTGCGATTCAGTCAAAAAGCAGACATGAGCTCTGAGCAGGAGATTAAGCACCTACGTTTGCTTTCTGCTTGTTTTCCACAAACCTCTCCCCAGACAGGGCTCTGACCCAATTCCCACTGAAGTCTACAAAGGCGGCCGACCGGCTTTAGGAGCTGGATGGCACCCAGCGCCTGACTGAGTGAAACACTATCCACTGTCCCACAGCTCCAGGCCTCCTGCCCCCGCAGCTCAAAGCCACCAGGACTTCTACATTCTCCCCCAGCTTAGTTGGATGACCAGTGCCAGCCCTGGTGCAAATACAGCTGCTCAAATCCGATGTCACCATTCACACAGGGTGTGATTGCCACCATCCCCTGGCACTCTGACCTCTCCCTCCCAGCCAGCCGCAAGAGCATGCTGCATCTTGTGCCCACATTTTCTTTCCTAAGAAAGCCCCGAGGGGGTTCTTTGGCGCAGCTCACATTGCTGGTGAACAGCTCCCTTTGGCTTCCATGTTTACATCCTTGTGGTTGTTAATTTGAGAGAAGCCTTTTATTTTAGACACACACACCCCAACTCCCTCTGCAGGGGGGGAAAAATGTGACCTTTAAGATTGTTTATACCAATCAACAAGAAGCCCTCGCGCTGCCGGATTCCAAGAAACACGAGACCATCTTGGAGCTTGGAAGAGGGAGGGGAGCACGGGTGAGGAGCGGGAGCAATCAAGGTCAGGAGTTCATAGACAGGATAAAGCAGAAGGCAAGGAGAGCAGGCGGGGTGGCAGGGCATGCCCTCTCCATTCAGAGAGGCAAGGCAAGCACTGGCAGCTCCATCGACGATGTGCAGCAGACCAGATTGACAGTGCGGGGAGCCGACATCCTGAGGTGATGCAAGGAGCAAACTGGTTGTGGTGGCCTTGGAGAATGAGGGTGGTCATTTCTTGCTCGCAAATTGTTCATGGGTCTTCTCCCAGCCTCGCAGCATTTCACTGCAGACCAGGGGAGATCCAGGACAAGGAGAAATTATGACAGTCCAGTTTTGCACTCTGGTGCCCGCTGTGATGAATAAAGGGGTTTGACAAGACCAGGAGGAAGATGAAAATATTTTCCCACTGTTGAACGCAAGAGTAAATAAATAAGTAAACAGACAAGCATTCAAATCCAGGAATTTCCTTTCATTGCCAGCACCAGCCTTCAAGGGAATAGCACCACAAATTTTTTCCTACCATTGTACTGAGCCAAATGAGCAAAGGTTGTAGCTTCAGGGAACAAAATTTCAAGTGTCCGAATAGGCAGAGGAAACACTGGAAGCTCAGGACTGGCACAAAATCCATGGGTATTTTATGCACAAAATGCCAGCACCAACAGCTGTGAGGGCTCCCTTCCACTTCAAAGGCAGCAACACCACCATCTCAGTAGGTTCAAGACCGAGGCATTGAGGGGAGGAAGAAAAAGGGTGAAGATCAATAAAAAGCATGGGAGGACAAATGTGGTGGGACAGAGAGAGATGCTGTGATACAGCACACCACTTGTGGGCAGCCAGCCCAATTCAAGGCAGGGGTTTTCAGGACAGAGGTATGCTCCTTCCTTTGAGCCCTCTCCCTAACCAAATCATCACAGTGAATGTCAAATTCAGCCCCAAGGTATCTGGCATGCAGTCAGGAGTTTGACAACTTCAGTCACTTTTTTGTGGCCAAAGCTCTCTATGAATCTATATATTTACAATTATAGGACTGCATCTTGTTCTCATTGACACTTATCTTCTCAATTGGGCTACACAATATAACCAGAGGTGGTATTTGGCCTATGCATTGCCTTTATTTTTTATGTTGTCTGCCCAGATATATTATTTATGACCCATTAGATACATTTGTTTGTTAACTAATAAACCTCAGAAAATGTTTTAATGAAAGACTGTATTTTTAAACAATCACATTGCTGCTCCTCTATTAGCACTCGAGGATTAAATAAGACTGTGAGTAGTTGTTAACTAACAATTGGTTACTGAAACACATGGACTGAGGTTTTTGTCTTCCCATTATTGAGGCTAAAGAAACGATGCTTCTATAACCACACTGATGTTGCCGGCTGAGTTCTCATTTCAAGACACATGCTGAATTTTAAACCACCACATGGATTTCTCACCCATACCTTCATCAGCATTGGACGTGCTGTGAAGGAGAAAAGCAGATGGATGTCACAGCTGGCTGTGCAGACATCAAAAGTAATTCTCTTTTTAAAAACAATTAGATAGCTGTTCTTGGGGTTATTTCTTTTTTCTTATTTTTTTTTCTTCCTTTTTTCTTTCTCCTTTCTCTTTTATTAAGCAGTGCTACCACTCCAGTTTTTCTGCTGGGTAATGCAGGGCTTTGACAGCATCTGGGATTTGCATGCTAGGACAATTACCCTGTGCAAGCCCTGCACAGCTGCACTGCTGGTGGAGTGACAATTGTGCTCACTTTCTTTGCTTGACCAAGCTACCAGAAGTCTGCTTATGAATACGAGCCTGGAGTAACATTTGTGGGTTAAGGTCAGCAGTATCATTTCTAATACTTACGTCCATTCATCTGCCAACATGCTGTCTGCAATCTGAAGCATGCTTCTGTTTTATTCCTACATTGTCTCTCCAGGAGAGAGAGAGATGGCCTACAGAGCCAGCAGTTACTTGTTCTTCCCTGGGTCCTGTTTTCAATATAAGTCCTTGGTTTAGGTTATTGTTTCTCCTTTTTCGTCTTCATTCATTCTAACATTCCATCTTGCCATGCAATTGGAGCTATTCAACTCAAAGATAAAAAGGATTCATGAAAACGCTCAAAGACCAAGCTGGGTTGCTCACTGACGCGGACTCCGAGTCCTGTTTTATATGTCTTAGGGAATAGTAGTTCCTCTGAGAAATTATTCTCCATTCAGATCCTCAGGAAATGTGTCCTGATTGGATACAAATGAGAGAAATGAAATGCAGATGGTTCCTATTTGGCTACAGCTCCAAAGAGGCCCATGTAACATGGTTATCTTTGGTCAGCTGCCTTCTGATTTCTTCCAACTTAAGCATCATTCCTACCTGCTCACATTTGCAAGCATCACCCATATTTTCTCTGACTACTCCAACAAGATGGACAGTGAAAGAAAGCAGCCATCTCTGCCTCTCTGGTTTTCCAGGTCTAATTCTGTCAAAAACCATTGAAAGCCACAGTAACTCAGTTCTAGGAGTTAGCTCATCCTTACAAATGAAAACACAGATTCAGCCTACCTACATATTTCCAAACTCTGTGTACGCAGCATTTCTTGTTTGCTGGCACTGTCTCTTTGGAAGTGCCTGTGCAGTAAGAAATACCAGGCACAGAGATTTAGTTGGAAATCAGCAGCAATCTCGTGAACTGCCACTTCTGCTTCTCTTGCTATTTTGAAGTCTCTCACAACATTGGAAAGTCAAAAGGAAACGACGTAAAAGGAAAGAACACTGAAAAAAACACAGACATCGACACAGCAAAAATTGTGTTCCTCCTTATTCCCCAAGATACTAAGATATCAATCCCAAAAGCATACTCTCACTATTTCAAGACAAACATTTAATTGAAAATTTTTACGCCAGCTTGTCCATCATACCATGAGACAGCATGTAACCCCATCAGAAGAAAGATTGTGAAAGAAAGCTCAAACACTATCTTCTCTTTCACTTGTTACCCCATCCTACTGGCCTCTCTGATTTGGTAATCAGGACGAAACACCAGAAAAACTTTGTTGCTGAATGAACCTTTTTGTTGTAAGAACAAGGATACCCTACTCACAGTCAAAAATGACAATCTTATAGAGGCCTCCTGAAATAAACCAATCTAAATAGAATATAAATAAATCTTAAAACCAAACCAAAAACAAAACAAAAAAACCCAAACCAAAACCAATCCCACCCAAATCAGCACAATAATACAACTATCCTCAAACCAAGTTTGAATTCCCCAAAAGCGGGACCAGACAAGGGACTCTATGGACTCCAATGTGAAGTTCACCCCACTGTTGAGTTTGAAAGCATTTCGCACAAAATAAAGATGGATAGTAGTGTAAAACTAATGTAAAGGTAGATAGATCAGCAGTCTGGTCCATGGCCAAAATCTGGTTTCACCCCTGGAAACCCAAAACCGCAAAGAACTGAAGTAAAAAGTATAATGATACACCAAAGCTACCTGATACCTCACAAGCTCTCTAGCTCAATGATCTTTACAACCAGTGAAGGGGCTCAGAGCTGTACTTTCTTTGTGGCCATACTCCTAAATGTCCAGTTTAGGTAAAAGAGTTTATGATTCCCAGGCTATGATGGATATCCTAGCTGCAACCACAGCTGTAAAGACACAGTCAGGATTATTTTGAGCATCCATCACCTACCCAACTTGAGCCTTGTGTCTCATCTGTCACCTAAGTAGGGGGTGCAAATCTCATTATAACCACCAGAGTGAGTCATGTGTTACAACTTCTGTGCATGTCCATTATATTCAAGAATAACCTCCCAGCTTCTCCAGACGGGATGGCAGAGATGGATGGACAACTCTCTTTGATCTGGGGAGTTCTTCCTCTACCTCCAGTTTGTCTTCAATTGCCTCCAAGGTCATGCTGTCAGGACAGGGACAGCACACACACCCCCCACACCACGCTTGCATAGGAATCTCATCTCTCCTCCTCCAAAACCACAGTCTACACATGTTTGCTGTTACTTCCAGATGTGTCCACAACTTGAAAGCGGTGATTTGAGAGGAAAAAAACAACATTTAGAGCTAGCAGAGCTGAGTCCCCCTTCCCCTCCCTTTCCTTCAGCATCTGTCCAGGTCATCTATGCAGGCAACACCGAAAAGTTCTAGGGGTGTCAATAACACACCACAGAAGCATCTACATGTGGACGGGTTAGAGAGACAACACAACTCCTCCCCATTATAGTTAAAACCTCTCTCTCAGCTCACTGCTCAGAATTTACTCCTAGAGATCTTTGGCTAAAGCCCCGCTTAACAGATATCTAACAAGAAACCAGCTGGTGTCCTTCCCCATGCTGGAATGAAATGGATGCCTGCAAAACAATGGAAGTGGTGGCACTGACTAGGACTTGATCGCCACGATAGATGCAACAGCACGTACAACACTAATATATTTTAATCCTACTGTCCTCACTCATGCAACCCTGGCAAGAGGCTCTGTCCTGCAGACATCTCCAGCCCCGGGTCTTTCTGCAGTAACCAGACTGAGGGTCCCTTTTGGTGGCTGGTCATGTGGATTGTGGTGGGCAGGCACACAATGCCGCTTCTGTGTGGTACTGCAGGCTTTGAATTTTCCCTTGAAGAGGACAGAAGGAAGAGAGAGAAAAGAGCCTGCCTGACTCACAACGATACCTGGAACTTTTGCTCCACAGCCAGAGTACCACTGACATGAGAAGGGTTCACCCCTGGTTTTGGGAGTTCTCAGAACAGCTCTCTTCCCCATCAGCTGGTGACAGCCCATCCCCTCCACGCCCTGTGCTGTGGGAAGTTAATTTAGAAGCCAGCTTTGCCATCTGTGGACTACCCCATGCTGGGAAAACCCTCAGCTGGGGAGATCTGTTGTCTTTCCAGAGCGGCGCAAAGAAACCAGAGCGTGGGAGAGAACATGGACCTAAAAATCCTTCTAAGTCCTTCACAAATTTATCCGTGCATCCCCCAGACTCCACCTCTTCCATCCAAAGTACCTAAATGCATCCCTATAGCGATGTCTGCTGTTGACATCAGAGCAGACTCACAGCAGCACTCCTGCTGCTGCCCTCAGCTGAGTCATGACTCATGAACAAAGGGGATTTTGACCATTGTTATTTTATTATTTTCATTATTTCATTCATCATCTTAATTTCCCTCTCTCACTCCTGGCCAAAAGAGAAAGAAAGACATACACACACATACACACACACAAAAGAAAAGGGGGGGGAGAAGGAAAAAACCGCCAACATGGTCCACATCTGGAAACTGATTTCCCAACCCCAGAACAAAGAGCTCTGAAATTGTGGCTCCAAGTCTCCTGTTTGTGTTCTCCCATTATGTAAAAAGTCCTATAATAAAATCTAATGGAGAAGCCCAAGAGTCGGCAAGAATTATTTGGAAATTATTAGTGAACAAGATCCATTCAGAAGTTCTTGTAGAACTGTACATTGGACTTACAAAGCTATTAAGCTCAAAAAAGCTGCAGGAGCATGACAGCTTTTGGTTCCAGAAAACTTCTCAGTTGATCAGGCTTGGCTTGGCTTAAATTGCTTCTTTAATCCCAGCTAAACTACTGTACCATTTCTGTTACTTTCCATGTTCAGAAATATCACTCTTACCAAAGTTTAGTGCTGTGCAGGGATGGGGAAAAATTACAGAGACACAACGAGAATGCTAAGGGGAGAAAGGGGAAGAAAAACAATTTTAGAAATCATCATTTTTCAGCAAGGGAAATGGGGACAAACAGTTCCTAAGAGAGTTTAGGATGTCAGTCATTTTTAACAACAGGAAGTTTCTTAGAATGGGTTAAAAATCTACTACTGACGCTTCTAACAGAAAAGGATTTTGCAAGTCAATAGAAATGTTCATGTAGGGGAAAAATTTCAAAAACATTGTTTTTAATTTGAAAAACTGTAACCCCATAGCATTTCAATGGAAAAAAAAAATACATGCATTGTTGAGAAATGGCACAGTGCACCCCACTGGGACAGAAAGAAAAGCACTATTAGTTGAGAATTGTTGAGGAGAAGACAATTATTTGAGGGCTTCAAAAGAAGATGCTGCTCTGACCTGCTTGATCATATACAGATACGCCCAAGAGCCATGTGTTCTACAGCTTCCATTTCCACCTCAGGTCTCTCGAATGGCAGCCCAATATATTGGCACTACATTGAAAGTCAGGGCTCATGTACAGCATGGATTTGTCCTTTAGCTCCAAGCCAAAGTGATCTAGGAAGAGACACCACAACTGGATGCACATGAAGGAGGCCACATTGTCCAACAGTCTCCTGGTCATAAGCCCTCCTCCCCTGCCTTTTCTTTGATGTTACTTAGCTGTGCTTACGTTCAGTGTTGAATCATTGGACTCAGTCTTTCATCCAGACCCTTGGGATGTGTTACAGGGATGGAAAGAGAAAGGCACTACTTAATAACACTTTCCAAGTAAAAGGGAGAGGAGATTCCTGGAAAATCAGGTTAAGATCGTCCAAAAAACTTCTTCGAGGAAATGTGGCAAACTGTATATAGCTAACTATTTATGGTGGAGATGGAAGTTAGACTACCCTTGAAGGCAAGCGGCTGCTGTCCAGACAGAGGTCTTAATCATCATTCCAGTTAGTCACTGAAAACTAAACACATCATAAGTAGGTGGGGAAAAAGGGCTATTCCAAATAAATAGCCTCATTATTCTGCAGGAACTGTTCTAGCTCATATATGTTTACCTACATTCATATTTAAAAAGAAGGCGTTAAGCCAAACCATGGAACCAGAACTTGAATTCTGAAACCAGTCTTCTTTCTCCATGCGTGGAATTGCTCAAACAAGAACAAAAATGGTCAAAACATATTTTTTTTTAAATGAACAGTGTGGGGTTGGTTTTTTTTAAAAAAGAAAATTAATTTGTATTTGCTTCTCCCGTCCCTCAAATTTTTCTAATTTTGCAGTAAAAAAAAAGAAAATAAGGAACTGTCTTTCAGCTTTGTTTTTCTTCATTCTTCCTCTGTTGCCTCACTTTTCAAGGCAAAAAAGAATAAAAGTTGATGAGAAGGTGAGGGGGGGAAATAAAGAATACTTACATTTACAAAATATTTGCATTTATGTCTTTTAAAACTGAGCCATTTTCTGCTGCTTTTCTGAGATAGTTTCCAATTTTTGCCTTGCTTGCATTTTTACTGTCAAATCAGAAAGCTGAACTTCTTTTTTTGAGCAGTTCTCAAAAGCACTTGCAGGAAACACTATTAGGAGATGATCTGTATTGCTCCCGCCTCCCTTAACACACCCTGTGAAATGTTCTTGCTATCCATGGATATGCCCAGCTCTGAAACGTGACCCAGATATGGTCCAGCGACTCAACTCACCGGACACCAAATGCTATCTGTTTTTCCGTGAAGCATTTTAATACCAGATCTCAGAGGAGCCATTGGTCTCTCTGTGATACAACCTCCCGTTACCAGACCTAATTCTGTCGTAGTTGCCCTGCCCAGAGCAATGCAACTTTAGCAGAGCATAAGCTCAGCCTCAGGCCTCCACAGCCTCCTCCTCTCTAAAATCATCATTTCTATCATTTATAAGCAGCAGAAACACATATTCAGCCTGCTGGTTTCCAGCCCAGAGTTCCAAGTTAACCAGCTGACGACAAGGTCTTGCATCCCCTCATCACTTCCTTGTGCTACGTGTGTACCTCCCAGGCTGCAAATGCTCTCAGTTTTACCCCAACTGTTGCAACAGTCAATCCATTTCTCACACTCCAGGTCTTACAGTTAAGTGAAATGTACAATTTTTATTAATAAAAAGGTTTTCCAGCCTTCATGCTTGCCCAGGAAAATTCGGAGATGACATCTGAACATAGTTACAGGCTCACACACCAGGTGGCAGCAGTAAAGAAGCAGGTACATATTTCAGCCTCGTGATTTTTCTTCCAGCATCATGGTTTGTCAAGACTTGACTCATGATTTTTGAATGCTGCTGAGGTTGGTGATACTGACTGCGAACTTTGAGAGTTTTCAACGGTTTACTGAAGGGGAAGTGGGGCCTCAAGCTCGTGACACTGGTGCGTTTCAGCACTGTGAGCAAGTCTGTTGTGCATCTCAGCAGAGCACTGTACTGTGGAGACAGCACACACAAGTCCCAGCTCACCCACTCTTGCCCAAGCCAGCCCTCTCCCTTGAGGACACACAGGGAGTAGAGCAATCCTCCACGGGTGCAAAAGCAAGATCCAGTCCTGCTCCTCACAGGAATCCATGAGAATTTTTGCCTTTAGCACATTAATGGAGACAGGGTCTTGCCCAAAGCACATACCAAGAGAATGAATCTTCCAGAACTATGAATTCTCTTTGCCTCATACCAAAACATTCATAGTAAGACCAGGCGGCACTCCGCAGCAAAACACTGGCAAGAGGAAACACTAATGAAAAACTAAGACACTAAAAAACCCCAAGAAAAACCTCCCAGAAGAAACAAACATAAGAAGAATATGCTGCCCATTCAGTGAAAAAAAATGCTAACAAATTAATGCTGTCTCATGATGATACTGAAATATTTACAGGAAGAGAGCACAGAATTTTGGCTGGCAAACACGAAAAGTATCTATCACAACTATTTTCTCTGTAGAACAAAGGGGAGAGGAAATAGAGGAGGAAAAGTGGGGGAGTAGGGGGAGGGTGAAAGAAAGGAGACAGAAAAGCAGGGAGAGGAATACAGACTAAGAAAAATGATGGGGGGGGAAAAAAAAAGAAAAAAAAAGGAATTGAGGGGGATAGAGAGCAGAGTTCACAATAGGAAGTTGTGCTGCTCCCTATTTACCTGCCAGTAGCCAGATTCATTGGCATCTCCCTTAGGTGACAGAGACTCACTCACTTCCCTCACAAGAGCAGCATATTATTAAAAGAGACTGCCAATAGCATGCACAAAATTTTATGCTGCCCAATGGGACAACTGGGGCCAAATAAATGGCAAGAATAAGTGAATTATTTATTAATTTGTTTTATATTCATGTCACTATAGATAAACACATGAGTTGGCCAGCAGGCTGAGGGACGTGATTCTGTCCCTCTACTCTACTCTGGTGAGACCTCACCTGGACTACTGCTGCCAGCTCTGGAGTCCTCAGCACAGGAAGGACATGGACCTGTTGGAACCGGTCCAGAGGAGGGCCACAAAGATGATCAGAGGGCTGGAGCACCTCTCCTATGAAGACAGATTGAGAGTTGGGGTTGTTCAGCCTGGAGAAGAAAAGGCTCCAGGAAGACCTTATAACAGCCTTCCAGTACTTAAAGGGGGCCTACAGGAGAGATGGGGAGGGACTCTTTATCAGGGAGTGTAGCCATAGGACGAAGGGCAATGGTTTTAAACTGAAAGAGGGGAGATTTAGATTAGATATCAGGAAGAAATTCTTTACTGTGGGAGTGGTGAGGCACTGGAACAGGTTGTCCAAAGAAGCTGTGGATGCCCCATCCCTGGAAGTGTTCAAGACCAGGCTGGATGGGGCTTTGAGCAACCTGGTCTAGTGGGAGGTGTACCTGCCCATGGCAGGGGGGTTGGAACTCAATGGTCTTTAAGGTCTCTTCCAACCTGAACCATTCTATGATTCAGTGAATTGGCTTCACAGCCTGAGCCTTCTTCAGCCAGTAATCCCCATGATTCATGACCGACAGTTGCATAATGGTGCTCTTAATGACTTCATCATATTGCATGGAAAATGCTGTCTAGATATACGTGCATGCACAGTGACTCACTTTGACACTTGGGTTGACATTTGCAGCCTGGGCCAAGCCTGTCAGTAAGACAAAGGTGCTTCTTGTGAGGTTTCCAAGCCATAAGGGCAGGTATTGAACAATAGAGCACACAGGAGAAGGCAGGAAAAGGTAGCCCTCAAATATTCAGTTCATGTATGCAATGGCTGAGTGTGCCGGCACAAGAAAATACTCAAAGCAACAGCTCTTCTCTGGTAACAGCCAACAACGGCACTAAAGAGTGCAAGACATATAATCCATTTTGATGCTATAAGCAAGGAAAACAGAAGAAATACTCTGCACAGAGAAGGCACAAATAGAAACATTCCAGGAAGTTCTCAAGAACCAAGACAGGCCTTTCCATCTGGAGAGAAGATAGTATCTCAGAATCAAGAGTCAGCAGAGACAGCAAAGTGCTGCAGAACAACCTGAATCAGAGGAGAAAATGAATGAGAATATGAAAAATAGCACTTGGACATCACTTGGCAACTGTGTAAGAGGCTGCAGGTAGCACCAGGACCTCTAAAAATCTCAGAGTTAATGACAGGAAGACAGGAACAAGCAAGGCCTGTTGTAGCTGTTGGGATTTGCTGCTACTCAGCTTGTATCACCACAGATGCTCACTAGCAACACAATGAGGATAAGCTGCTAGAGGACACACATCTCCTGAATGAGCATGTACAAGGACCCTGCTGCTCCTTCATAGGCCTGCTATTTGCAGCAGCTGGACTTGCAGTTGTCCTCACCTTGCCATGTCATAGCTACAGGGAAACATCTTTTTCCATCCAACTTTGAACCCTTCCAAGCTAGCCTTGACCCCACGGTAAGAGAAATCGCAGCCGCTGATCCGAGCGCCTATTTGTTCACATTTTGCCAAGCTAATGGGGAGCCAAGGGTGATACGTGGTCATTTCAAGGAGCCTTAAATGGCATAAGGCCACAAGAGAAGGCATGACAGAGCCAGATCTCCCCGCTGTTCCCCAGGGAATACTCTACTCACCACAGCCATGCCCATTTCTTCCTGCACCCTCCGGCCCTGTTGCAAAATGTGACACCCATTCACGTGCCAGGCAAGCCATGCTGCTGCTCCCCTGACTGGAGCTACTTCTTACCATAGATCAATACCAAAAAAATAAAAAAAAAAAGCTCCCCCTTGGGTATCATGCAGTGCATTCCAGTTCCTCCCAGTCAGTATTTGTGCAGTGTTTTAAATACATGAAGCGTTATATAAATGCTAAGTATTATTATAATGTTCCCCTCCTTCCAGTCAACTCCCCCCACAGACCCACAGACACATTCCCCACCTCCCGTTTTAGCACGTTCACAGCATCAGAAATTACCCTGTTTTCATTTACCCTGCCCTTTGCCATATGATCCTGGCCCTCAGAAGCTTTAAATAGTCTGCATTATTATGAAGGCTTGTTAGAACTTGTCCCTAATCACTCCAGGAATAATCCTTGATGGCTTGTCTCAGACTGTGTGTGTGTGCGTGAATGTCTGTGCAACAACAGGGCTCTGGCTTGCTTAGGTCCCTCCTAGAAGGGGAGTTAAAGCTTCATACCCAATACAGGATGAATGGCACATCGGGGGGGCCGCGCACAGCACTGAACCCGTTGTTGTGTCTGTGTATGCTAAAGCTCTTTTCAGTGGAGACCTGAAATGAAAACCTACATTTCAGAAAAGAACAGGCTGACCGTATTATGTGTTGATAGATGCCGAGCAGCAGAAATCAACCTGCCCTTTAAATGCAGGGACGCTTAAAATGGTGCAGTCAATGCTTTCCAGAACTGTGCTTGTTACAGCTGGTCCCAGAGCTCGCACTGTTTGTCTGGTGCACAAGAATTCCAGTGTTAGATACCGAAATATAAGCTCTCTCTGTGCTGGGGTTACAACCCCTGTTGTCTAACTTATGATGGTGATACAGATTGAGAAAAGAAAGAGAGAAATCTGGTGCTTAATAAATCTGTTTCTCAAAGGCCAGCAATTGTGATTTCAATGTTATCCACAGGAGAGAATCCAAGGCAGAGATAAATCTGCTTTTCTGGTTTGGGTTCCAGCTGCAAACTTAGAGGAAAATGAATCACACAGTAGCGTGGCAACACTGAGACTCACGCCATGAAGGCTGCAACAGTCTCTACCTTGAGGATGAAGTAGTATTTGGCAGGGTGAACAAATTACCAGACCTTTGTTTACCTGGGGTCAAATTAGCCCACCAAGGTAAAGCTTCTGGTGTTTGGAGATTTTGTATTCATGCTATGCATTGCCAAAATTACCTCACCCATTACAGTCTCATGACACCATACGTACCAAAATAATAAGCGAGAAGCAGCTGAGAAACACCTGCTAAAATAATATCATTACATATTTGCACCATAGCTCAGCATCCAGTCCGCCCAACCATGTGGCCTTCATGTTTTCAGATGGTCTTGGAACATTTTGCTGGGCATCTCACCATCTCTAGAGCACTAGAAGAGATACCTGAAGGAACTAAGAACAAAAGAAGAGGTTTTGGTGCTTGCCTTTTATCTCCCAAACTCTTCACAGTTATCAAAGAAGAGAAAGACCATACAGAGTCTTTTGGAATCAAGAGATGCTAACCATCACATCTGCAGGATGGTTTGGGGATTTTAGCTGAGAATAATATCCTGTAGCTTAGTGCTTGGTCAAAAAACCTAAAGGTAAGTCATTTGCAGCACTCCTATTTACTATGTGGGCTACCAAGATGGAATCAGTCCTTGACAAAATGGGATCAAGGGAAGATGCTTAAATGCCTGGATGGAAAAAGGGTGGCAAATGGAAGGAGGTGTTACATGAAGCCATATGGACTGGAACTGAGATAAGTGTTAAAGTCTTAGACACTGGGCACCAGGAGTGCCCATGCAGTGCGACTATTGAGGGGGTCATAGGCTGCTAAACAAAGACTTTTGGAAAAGCTTCCAGCCATGCTGAAGAATGTCCACTTTCTTCATGTGGAGTTAGCTCACTCACAGGAGCGCTCACCGATGGACACAGCAAAGATAACTATGAAATAATATTAAGAAAAGTTTTTTCCCTTTTTTTTTAAAGGGAAAATCCCTACATTGCTGTAGCACGTAGATGACTTTGCAAAGGAAGTTTCATCATTGTGCATGGCAGACAGCCACACAGGGACAGGCAGAGGGTGAATTTATCTTATCTAAGAGCACCCAGCAAAATCAGTGACAAAGCCAAGTTTGGAGGAGTTTTGACATTCTGGTCACAGAGCAAAATGTGGCTATTCAGTCCCATTTCATGCTTTGCATCCTAAGCCACAAACCTGGGATCATGGGAGTAGGAATACTTAGACTCTTTAGGAAGCCAGGAATTTGTGCTGTAAAACGAAGACAGGCTAAATTCAAGTTACTGCAGAATACGGACTTGTCTTCCTGATGGGCAGAACCATCCAAGGGCCAGCACTGTCTGCCCTCTTTAAGTAAAAGTGCTGGGAAGCAAGGAAGAAACTCAAGCACACTCAAAACTAAAGCACAAGACTTGTTGCTCCAATGTGCAATGTCAAATTTTGCACAAGGATAAATCCAGAGCAGAGACCAGGTCAGTTTGCAGCTATGTCTCCCCACAGAGATGCAGGGTCCTTGCAATGCTGCAACAAGCAGGCAGTTACAGAAACTATAGCAGTGACACACTCAAGAAAACAATGTTCTTCAACATATGTGAGGAGAACCAAGCCTGAAGAGGAGAGAGAAAAGAGCTACCCATAAAATATGTACGTACATAAATAAATCTGCGAAAGCAGGTCCTACTTCAAAGTTGGACCTCGAGATGAAAAATACAGTAACAAGCAATCATTCCTAGAGAAGCTCCCCTCGAAGAAGAGCCTGAGGACACTCTGAGTAAAGCCTTATTCTAATGAATGTTCAAGTAAACACGCAGGGGGGTCCTTGCACTATTTCACCATGTGGACCTCACTGAGATGTCCAAATTAGAAACTGAGGCTCCCTGCAAACTCCACAGAGAGAAGCAGATATTTTTTGAACGTGATTCAGAGCCCAGAGGGTAGGAACCTAGCTCCTGTTCTACTTATGTGGTCCAAACCACCCCCAAAGGTGCCTTCCCCTCTTCTTAGTCCACACTCAGAGTATAAGCAGCCTGACTCAGGCTGCTATGCTAAATGGCGAATATTACACAATGACAGTGAATCCCTGAAATCTCTTCTATGTGGCAATCATGGTATGAGCCCAGAGGGAAATGACGAAGAATCTGAGACTGGGAACCTGATGCTGCCTTGTAGGCTGGAATGGCAGAGCTGTGGCAAAAGCTACTTTTCTTTATTATTTTTATTTATTTTAGGACTTTGATGAAGTCTGGCACATGCTAAAGATGGAAGAAGAGGAATCAACTTTGTCCATCACTAGACATGCATATAAAACAGAGTCCTGTTCTCAATGGGAGAGAGAGTAAAAGCTCAGCTAGACCAGATGATAAAATTAACAGACAGCGTACAATAGCTGGAAACAAGAAACAGAAGATTTTACTGAGCTCAGAGGCTGAAAGGTTCACACTAAATCCATGCAAACAGTTGTGGTGGTCGTGGTTGAATCTGAATTAAAAAAAAAGAGCAGTTTCAGCTCTGGATGCACTGAGCATCAGTTGCCACTGCCACACAGCACATTAATTATTTAGTCATAGTTAACTACTGTGCTCTTGACAGGTTGTCAGCCAGGAAAGCCACATTCTCTTCAAGCATAAAAAGAAAAAAAAAAAACCAGGAACAGCAGAGGTAAAACTGCCGAACAGGATTTTGTATGTTGGACATTGTAACACCTTATCAGGCCTCAGACGCATGAGATCAGAAATGCCAGTTGGAACCCACAGGGCTTATCTGGGCACTCAGAAGCGTAGGAAGAATGAGAGCCAGAGGAGTTTTATTCTATATGAATCCCTGAATGCTGCCACTGTAGATAAGGAGCGAAGTCCCAGGTTCCACTAAGTCAATGACAAATCTCAGTTTGACTTCATTTGGGCTGGGATTTCCTGCCCAGCATCCAAGGGTAAAAACCACACTAAGCACAGGAAAAAGGCAGCAGAAACTACTGAAGCCATGCACAGCTCCTGGTTGCACTTGTTTTGAGGCCAGCATGAACATACATGCGTTAGATGGGAAAGGTGGCTAGGTTTTGATTCGGTTGGTTGATTTTTTTCCCCCGCAGCCATTACCTTGCCTGGTTTTCTGAGGTTTAGGATCAGGCTTTTGGGATATTAGGGGGCAGTTTTGATATACAAGGATGTTTCCCTATGCACAAAGTGACAACGTTTAACAGCTTGTCTTCCGTTGGAGGAGGCCCTCAACTCCCAGGCCAGGAACCCACGCAAGCTGGGGAAGCGTTAAATGCCCAGTGCTATTCCAAGAGGAAAGAGCCATTGGACCGTGAACAAATAAGAAAACGAAAAACGCAAGCAGCAATCTGCCAAAGCAATAGCCTACTATCTTACACAATGCACCAGTTTGCTGGAAGGAAGACCAGGGCTCATGGAGAACTGTGCCAGACAGTCTCCTGCAGGTGAAGGGTCGCATCATCATTCATGGGCTGGGGCTTGGCCATGGACAACTCTCTGTCCAGCGGGGAATAGAGGAGGTGCTCACACAGAAATAAGGAGAACAACTTCCCTGTCCTTTCAGGGCATCCAAAATGCTGCAGGCTACACTTGCCAGAAGATGTAGCCATCAAAGACAACAGGAGAAACAAAATGGGTATCACACTCTAAGTATAAAAAACACTTCTCATTCAATGCTAATGTGCTATCTGCTTGGGGAGCCTTACCTACTGCCATGTGAGACAACACACAACAAACTTCAACCTACTGTTGGCTTTGGGGCTGAAAAAGAATCCAAATTTCAAGGGAAGAAGCCGCAACCACTTTTCCAGTTTCTTCTGATGGTTTCTCATGGAGTAGCAGACTTTGACTCTCCTGTTTTGGCTGTGACAGCAGAAGGAGCAGAGGAAGGAGGGACCCCACGTTGCCCATGAGCTGTGCCAACAGAAGCCACATCAAGGCCAGCAGGGGTCTGGGGAACCTCTCTCACCTCTTCATGGCCACCACGGTGACCTCCCAGCCTGCTCCAGCCACCTCAACCCAACACTTCCTGGGAAGGGTGGTCTCCCCCAGCCACATCACGCTGACCAGAGGGAAACAGGGTACCGTGGTGCCACTGAGAGAGGTGAGCAAGAGCTTGTTTTTACCCTTTGTCAGCGTCCCCCTTGTGCTGGGTGTGTGGGCTTTTTACAGTGCCAATTAAGTGCACGCTGGGGCCAGGGCGGAGGCACAGCGCACCGAGCCCCCCGTCTCGCTGCCTCCGTACTGTCACCTTCCATTAAGCAGCTGGCGGCCGGGAGAAGGGGAGGGAAAAGCCAGCGGCGTGTTTGGTTTGCTGTTTTTGTGGGCACTTTACAACTTCAAAGGCTTCCCTCTGGTTCACAGGGGGCAAGGGGCAGAGGTCAGTAGGCACGGTTTGACCTCCCTTTCACCTCCTCCCCGAAAGGGAGAGGCATGCACACACACACAGAGGAAGAAGAAAAGGAAGACGAGATTCAGGCAAACACTTTTATCCTCTAATCTTTCTTTGCCTTAGTGCTGCGGAGGCTTTGTCCGGCAGACAAAGTGGTGTTTGGAGTGTCTGATGCTTCCATGCTGGACTCTTCCACCTCCATTTCCACCAGGAAATAAAGAAAAACAGCAGATCCACAAAACAGAAAAAGAAAAAAAAAAGCAACAACAAAAAAGAAATGTTGCTCCTGGGGGCCTGGGTTTTCTCATTTTTGATTTCGGGTTGTTTTTTTGGTTGTGGTTTAGTTGGGGTTTTTTTCCCCCAGCTAGGTATCTATACATGAGCACCACTATTGCTCAGGATGGAGAGAGAAAACAGGCATGATTGTTCAAGATCCATCACGGGCTGTGAAAAACGCATTTTCTTGTCTTTAAAGACAGCACTGTTGTATTTATTTATTTATTTGCAATGGCAAGGTCACTAGCCCTGGGGCACTGAGGAATAAGTTCGAGTTTCAGAAAGCTCTCCACAGCTGGTGATTATACCCCTTGCAGTGCGTACAAAGACATTGAGAAAGAAGCAGAGAAAGTAAACAGTATCACTTCTGGGGATGGAGGGGGAGAGGAGGAGGGGGTAGAGAAGGAGAAGAGAGGCAGATGAAATTTAAACTGGCGATCAGCCCAGCCACCAACTTAAAACAATACAGCAAGAGGAAGCCAAAAAGGAAAGAAAAACAGAGAGGGGTGTGCATGGAGACACATTCTGTGTGTGCGTATGTGAGAGACGGAGAGAGAAAGATGCAAAGCAAGAGCAAAGAAAGTAAAGAATGAGGTTGGAAGCTGATGTTTCAGGAGCCATCTCTGAGGGTACATCACTGAGTAGAACAGCTTGCAGGGGGAGGTTCTGGGGGCACAGTCGTCATCCCCAGTGTAAATACATCTATGAGCATTTCTAATCAAGCTGGCAAAGCACAGTTGTTCACCTCTCTCAAGAACAAGTGGAGGAAAAGCACAGGGTCTAGAAACAACAGTCCCAGACTTGTCCCCTCCTGGCATCCTCAAAACCAAAGGGGACAAGAAAGTGGTCCAGACCGAGATCTAGTGACTGACACTCTCCAGGTTGGCACAACACAGACTCAGCCTGTGCTTGTCTCTCAGCTGGCTCTGGGAATCACGCTCCTACTCATCTTGAGGCAGTTTCATGTTAAGATAGTGCCTTTCTCAAGTATTTGGTTTGACAGTATGGGAGAGAAAACAGAGTCAAGACTGTGGTGGTGTTCTGGAGCACACAAATGTTTTGTATGTTTACAGCACAGGGCACAGATTTGATGCAGTTTGGTCCAAGTCTGTATAAGACCTCCTCACACAGATGGATGCTCAATCCTCACCTTCCAGAATAGGTCTGGCCGTGTTAGATCTTCTCTGGTCACATTGACCATGATCTCACTGGAATGAGGTTAGTCATCTTAGCATGGGGGAAGGGAGAGGCAAGCTTTTTTGGAATATTCATCTGCCTGGGAAAGGCTAACAGGCCCTCCTTTATAGATGTCTATATGGGGATCTCAGCAGAAACACAGTTGGAAAGTCTGCAGAAAGACAGTGTACCTTAAAAGGACCAGGCCAGGCTGTTCTTCGGGCAGCCCATCCAGCTTTCTGCTACCTTTCACACCAAGAGTCAAGCATCCTGCAGGTTGATGTGTCCTCTAAAGTGTTCCAGCAATCACACCCTCCTCCAAGAAACACCACAAATCTTAAAGCCACAGCTGCAAGCCTCAGCAATCAATGACTCTCACCTCAGACAGGAGAGCAGCGATGCAGTTATGCTTCTGGCTGAGCTCCACACGCTTAGTGGTACTTCATAGGACAGGTTGGTCAAGTGCCATGAACTCAGAGTGCTTACTACTTAGTGTATTGCTCCTTTGAATTAAAAGCCTCCCCAGACAAGCTCCTCTGCCAACCTCACTGGCCTCCCATGCATCAAGACTAGCTGGCACAGCCCTCCTCTGACTGGCAGTTAACCCTTCACTGTCTGCCATCAGTTTGGGGAGAGAAGATGCACCATAACAGGGGTCCATTTGTGCTATACTTTGCAATTTCTACATATGGCCTAGAACAGAACCAGACAAAGATGACATCATTGATAAATAAAAAGCAAACAGCCTGAACTCTACGGAGGTGTCCTCAAGTTTCCCCCACCTCAAGTGTTCCTGAAGATTTGGTATGGATTCAACTGATCCTACAGCTTCTCCAAGGATTTCTTGCCCCCTGCCTTCTTGAAACAAGGTGCATCCAAAATCTGCCACCAGAAAAAGTTTCAGCTGCTAAAAATGACACTTCAAGATACAGGGTGATGATAAATTAGATTCTTAGCACCCCATTAGGAATGGCCAATAGTTTAACATTTCTTATAGACCTAAGTGACTGATGGTACTGAAATGAGGTATCATTTCATTTCCACCACAGACACTCTATAAGTTATACACTGGTTATTCACAGGTAGCTTTGTGCTTGAATGGTGCAAATTGCAACAGGAGAAAATCTAGTTAGATATTTGGAAAAAAAATAATATTTAAGGTTAGTCAAGCATTGAAACAGGTTGTCCAGAGTGGTTGTGGGATCTCCATCCTCAGAGAGGGTCAATATTGAATTGGGCAAGGCTCTGAGCAACCTGAACTCGTTTGGCCCTGCTCTGAAAGGGCTTGAACCAGACGACCTCTGGAGGTCCTTTCCAACCTATATTAGTCTGTGATCAAGAAGGCCACGTCAGGACCTGCCCAAGAGGCATACAGTACCTCATGTCCAAGTACAAACATCAGCATGGAGGCACCCCTGTTGTGGGGTTTCCAATACAAATATTGCCGTGGTTACCTTTTGATTAAAACAAACTCAGTGCTACTTGCCTGTTCCCCAAGGGTAACTATGCAGTCAAACTGAAATAAGAGATCTGAGTGCATGAAAGTTCCAGGTGTTGAGTCTGTGAGCCTACAATCACTGTATTCGTCATCAACTGCATCCAGACCCTACAGAGGAAGGGGGCAGATGAACACAGCAGACCAGCACTAGCACACTTCAATTGACTCTGCTACCCAAGACGGGCAGAGCCTGGTGTGTAGATGAAGGATGGGAGCAGATCACCAGCTTCCTCTCCATTCAAACCTTGACAAAAGGCAATCTCACTGTCTAAATGACAACTCCATTCCTACAGAAAAAGCAAATTGTTTTGGTTTAAACCAAGTGGGCCCATGTTCACTTTCCTTTCTGGAAGTGCACTGAGGTCTTTTTGGGGGAGGAGGTAGAGGATAAAAAAAAAAATAAAGATTTTATAGAAAAAGTAGTATCTTCACCTACCTGGGCATGTGGGTAACATACATAAAGATCACCATCTAGTGGCTTACTGGAAAGATACCATCTGTTGTATGGCTGCAAGTTCGATGACCAATAAAGTTGTTGTTACAACATATTACAAATGACTCTTGCATTCAGCTCTTAGGCAAGCTAGGCACCTAGGCAACCATGGATATGGACAAGTTTCTGACCCACAGAAAACTGATGTCCACCCCTTCCCCCAGTTAAACATTGACCCCTTTCCCATCATTCTTTTCTCCATCTCCCCTACATAGGATTTGAACACATGATAAGGGATTTGCAATTTACTTTAAGGCCCAGAAACTAAGTGTCCAGTGTAAATTAGGTGAACTGCTATGGTAGTTGATACAAGGAGTCAGATACGACCAGATGTTGATGCATCCCATCATTTTGTATGGGGGAGAAGGCATATAGGATGAATCCTATTAATGAGATGCCACAGCCCGGAAAACCAATTACTCAGCAAACATGAAAGTCTCTGGAAATCTGTGAGGAGTCCATGGGATAGTCTATGCCAACCCTTTTCCATTTGCCTCACTGGAAGTCATTCAGGTTGAAGTATTCCTGAAATACTCCCAAATGAAAAGACTGGCTTCTTTGCATCACCCAAGATGAAAATCCAGCCACCCATTACACAAATCTGTGGTTAGCTGGAGATAAAAGAAACCAGAATTTCCAAATACACGTTCCTCTGTGAAAATACACGATAAGAAGACCTGTGATCACTAAGACACAAGAGAAACCACTTACAGAAGCCACTAAATTTGTACAGCATTCTTCACATCTATCTCAAAATACATATCAAAATCTATGCTAGTCAGCAAGTCTCCTGTTACAAGCTCTGGAGAAAGGAAGTCCTACAGAAGGAAGTTGTCTTGGACACTTCATATAAGTTGGGACATACTAACCTCTGGGGGTGCTCGTCCCCTTCTCCTTAGAGGGTAGAGAGTCTAGACAAGTAACTTCAAAGGTTGAGTTTAGAGAGGAACTCCATGCTTTGAGCTTTGAAAGGGTATGGTATCTCTTTGTCGTCTTGGGATCTGAACAACCTTCTTGTTCATGCTGATTGCTATGTCACAGTTGATCAGCACTTCTAGTAGCTACAGTGGCCTCCAGGGGGCTTTGCATCCGGCCCAAGCGATGGACAATTTTCCATAGTCTCAGCAATAGCTTTTGTGAAGCTTAAAGGCAGGTCCCCTGCAGACCAGACGGAAGACTCAACTCAGTAGGCCAAGAAACCACTGCATGCCTTTAGCTAAATTTGGCTGCTGAAGGGCAGCTCTACTGGAGTGAGGCAAAGAAGTGCTATTTTCCCTCAGGAAAGTTAGCTTTATTTTCTAAAGGTTAATGAGAAATAGAAGAAAATTAGGCTAGCCAAAAGAATGAAAATAAATGGTTTTTTTTCTTCTTCTTTCCCCCTCGTTTTTCAGAAAAATGCATGGCTTTGGTTTTTCTGCAGGCAGTTGCTTCATATCAGTGTACCATGTGGTGACTCAGACATTTTATTATTATAATCCAAGCCAAAGGGGAGATATATTTTATGAGATCCATGTTTACCCCTTGTCTCTCCATACTGCTTGTTTTCCTGAGTGAGGAGAAACACAGTCAAAACTTTGAAGACAGTTCATAGTGTCTCTTGGCAGGTTGTAGACTGCCTTTGATTCCAGCTAGCAAAGCTAAGAGAAACTCAGGTTTGCAGTGAGCTCACATGCAGCATCAAGGGCAGAATTTGTTTCTAAGTCCCATAAAGCAGGGGTGGCAGATATACCAGTAAAGATTTAAAGCTCCTAACGCAAACCTAAAGAGAACTATGAGTCAAGGGGCTTTAATGTGTGTAGCCTCGCAACTGGCGTTCAGTTACCTTCGTTGTCAGATTGACAAGAAATAAAGCATTTAGATGCAGTAACTCCAATGCACTCAAAATACATGCCCAGAAGAGCAAAGACCACCAATCAGATTACTCCTCCTATATTTCCCCCTCCTAGGAAAACCTTAATTGTGTCTCAGTTGCACACCCAGATAAGAACACTAAAACCTGGTTATATATCCTGAAAACACTCCATGAAGATGGCCAAGAGTTTGCCCCAGATCCAACCATTCAGTGTAAATCCACAGTTTGTGACTACTATGCAAAAGTGATCCAAAGCAGGGGAAAAAACCTGGCCTCCAGCTGACAAGTTTGTCTCCTAGACACAGGTCTGCCTTTTGAACTCTAAGACCTTTGACCATTGTAAAGCCACCAGGCCCCAGGAGCACATGGAATAAAAATAAATAGAAAGCTTGAGGTACATCTAGTGGAGCCAGTGATTTCACAGAGAGGTTACAAAGGAAACGTTTTGGCTGTGCTTAAGTGCTGCACAAACCAAAAATGGTTAACAAACACCCACCCCTCACACACAGGTGGAATATGAGAGCTTTTAAAGTCTAAAAAAATCATTGGATCAGAGGAGATACCGGATAGCTCCAAGTAACAAAGACATACTCCTTTGAGTCAAGTTATAAGTAGTATTTCCTAAGGGAATGCCCTATGAAACATCTGATCTACTAGATGTTTGTGATACTTACAACAAGCTTTGTTCCTTCCCAGAGGTGATATTTCTCTGGCACTAAGAACATCATCGTTCTCCACTGCTCAGCCCATTCTGACAGCACAGCTGTATGCAAATAAAAAGAAAGTTCAATAAAAATCTAATTCCCAGAGTTCTTTTGGGGGAGAGAGGAGAATGAATTCCCATTGCATTTCAGGAGGGCTGGGCATCCCAGCACATATCCACACAGGCCAAAGATTTCGGATAAAGAGCAAAGGAAAAGTTTTGCATTATTCCAGAACTCCTTCCACTACCTCACTTCCAGACAGATATGAAGTGACAACACCCTGAAACAAAGCAACACAACCAAGGAGAACATTATCAGATTATTCAGAACAATTCCCATTGTTAGTGACCCAGAATTCCTGACTTAGAACAGCCTAGAATTGGGATCTCAGCAAATCCTCAAAGCCACTTAACTCTTTCAGCAGTGTCCCCCACACCACCACAACAGGAGGACTTTATTAAGCAGGAACATAAAAGGAAAGTATCTCTTATCACAACTGGAGACAGACTGAAAGGAGGGAGTAGATGACTTTTACTAGACATAGCACATTCTCCAAGCAACATCACTATAACCTGAGAGTGAGGAAAAGCCAGCGATTCCAGGCCTGCCAAATTATTTGGTATTGAATTGTATCCCATATCGTGACAAAGAGTGATGGATAGTACAAAGCTCAAAGATACAGAAAGAAATACTGTATGTTTTAAGTAACTGGCAGGAGCAGATTCCACATTTCAGTGTTTTGGCAGGAGAATACAGTCTTGTTTTGGGACTACGTATTCAAACGCCTCATTGATTTAAAGATAGAAAGCATTGCTAATGCAACCTCAACATGAGGAGGACAGTTAGGAAACCTATCAACAACACTATTTTTTTTTTTGTTGTCTTTTGCATAAGCACACATACCCACATTTTTTTCAGATGTTAATCTTCAGTTAAAACTCAATTAATTGGAAAAAGAAACACAAAGAGTCTTTGGTTTTAAAAGGGCCAAGCATTAATGTGACATTCTGCAAAGCACTAAGCTGAAGGGTGTCAAAATTGCAAACTTGATGTTATTCAAAACCAAAGGTGAAGACAGCTGCAGCAAAAGCAGCCTGTAGCGACCCAGAAGAATACCTGAAATAACCTAGGTTTTGGCAATACTCTCCTCTGTGCACAGGAGAGGGATCAGAAGAGCGCTTCTGTGATTTGTGTGCTACTGACCTGTTAAGGAGCAACAGGTTTTGAATTCCAGCCAGGACACCTGGACTTCAACACTATGATAAACATTACAAATGAGCACTGACTAACACAAATAGGGTACATTACCTCACCTCTTTGAAGACTAGCGGCACAAAAATCTAAGCTCCCTGGAGACTTCAAGTCAGTGGATGTATTCATGACCTACTTGTAGGTAACAGAACAGTCACAGCTGTTAGCTTAACCAGCTTGTAGAGTGGCATGTTTTTTCTGTTGCATCTATTCAGTTCTTTGGTACAGGGAAACTTAGCACGATTTTTTAGAGCCGGTAGGTCCTACCCAATTTGGTGCTCAATGCACACGCTCAAACATCCTCCTCACTCAAAACTAAACGTGAAATCCACAAGAGCTTTAGGTACAGCAGGAAAGTTCCACACAAGCCGTTTTCAACACATCAGTGATCAACTCAGACACAGTTGGGTACTTGGCGCATGCCCTCTATTCACCTTCAAAGTGGTTTCCAGTAGAACAGATGATGGACCATGAAACACCAAGCACTCACACCAAGATCTATCCTGATGAATCAATGTAGCTGTGTGTCCTAGTTTGAGTGACACAGGAATAACTTCTCTTTTAATGCTTGGGAAAACTGTGCTTTTGGAAGACTGATCCCAGAATTTGTGAAGGTATTTATAGCCAGCTATGGTATGCAGGTTTCAAAGTATGAGTGTTTTCAAGATAGTGATGTGCAGGGATGAGGAGGAGCAAGACCAGGGCACGTGACCCAAGCTGGCCAACAGGATTATTTCATACCATGAACATCACATTCCATATAAATTAGAAAGTTTGCTGAGCAGTTTTTTTCTTCTATGAAGAACTGAGAAATTCTCGCCCCAGCGCCGGATCCCTGAGCCCTTCTCTTCCCTTCCTCCCAAAGCTGTAGAACTCACAGTGTCCAGCATTTGCTGTCCACTTCTGGGAGTGCACAGCTTCCTGCTGATAGAATGGGCTGAATATAACCCTCATATATTTTGTATTGGTATTGGGATAAATATTGGTTCTTTAGTATTATTAATGTTAATTATTTAGTCTTATTCTATTAAACCTGTTTATATTTCAACCCTCTGGTTTCCTTGTCCTTTCCTCAATTCCCTTTCCCAGGTGGGGAGGGGGTCATTGGGTGATAGAAGAATTGTCTGAACAATAAATTGTTGTCAGTTCTTCAAACCATAACACTATGTAATAATGCTACAAGACAATCACAAGAGATGCAATACTATGGGCTGATCTCAGGAAAACTCTAAAAGGTGGATTCTCCCAAGAAATGTCTTCCCCTTCCATAATTCTTTACAACATGTTAGTGAGCAGGCTGACTATTATACAAGCATGCAGAAGACACAATAGACATGGATGTATGAGACAGAGGAAAGTACTTGATCCAAGTCATGGCAGCCACCAGTAACAGCTGCCAAAATCAGACCAGTCCACTGTGACAGATATCTTTGTCACACTCTCTTGCTAACAGCTCATGAGAAATGAAGATCTTAATGGAGAGGAGCCAGAGTCACCTTATCTAGGACTGACTCTGGTCATGTATTTTATTCAAGCAGTTCCTCGAGGAACCAGAAAACAGAGCAGAAAATAATAGAAACCTCTTCAGAAAGATCAGTGTAAGAAGTTAAAATGCAAACACAGCACAAATGCATAGCAGACTTCTGCTCCTCCATTGGCACATGCTGCACTCACATGAGATCTTTCCTCACCCAAAATGAGTTGATACATGAATACATAACGACACCAATAGGGACCACAAGACCAAACAGTGATTGCCTAATGGTTTCCTCTAGTATTCCGCCTCCTCACACTATGCATCATGTTGCAATGAAGGCCTTCCTCAATAAAACCCAGAAGATGCCCCAACTGCCACTTTACAGTGATACATGGGAGACAACTCATCACCCATTCCTCACAGGAGGCCAGTGTGAACTACTATCCTGGACCCCTACCTGGAGGGAAAGTCTCATTGTGGTGAGCAGAGTGGGAACAAACCTCTCTCTGTAAGAAGTGCCTTCATCTTTGTGCAACCTGATGAGAGACTGTTTGACTTCAAACAGCTGCAGAGTGTCTGGGGCACTTACCACCATTTCAGTTGTGGGATAACTGAGTCACACAGCAAATACACACCAACAGGGGACTGAGAACAACTTTTCTGTGCAGATACAGTTGAGCTGAGGGCTCCGTATATTTATAAAATGACTGCTAGCCAGAGAGACTTCTTAGCCTGCCTTACTGCCCAAGGCTAAGGAATGATTGCAGCGTGCTATGTTCAAGCCAGACTCCCCAACAGATTTTATTTATGCTGCTCTGCTTTCATGTCTCCCCTCATACACAGTAGCTTAAACGTTGTCTCTATCCTTAACCACACAACTTGCATATTTACAAACATCTCTTCATCTTAAGACTACAGACAGGCAGATTGCTCTTGGGTTATTCAATTCAGTATTATTGTATGAACTAACTACCACATACCCCACCATTCCCCTTTATTTTATTTTATTAGGAAGAAACAAAAATCTGATTTTTAGTGTCAACAAACACTCCCAGAACCTGATTTCTTGACTACTTAGGAAACCCACGCATATCCTTTGTCTTGGGCAAACATTCTTCATGGCTAACCAGCACATGCTTTTTCCTTGTGTATTAATTTAAGCCCAGAAATCCTTCCCCAGCCCTCTGCTCTCACCTGAGGCACAGATTCCCAATAGGTGCGGTGCCCTGTATTTTGAGAACTCCATATCCACGTGGCTGAGCCCCTTAATCCAGCTGAACATGCTAAGCTCTCTGAGAAGTTCACCCTTTGAAATTAATAAACTGAGCTGCAAGGGTAGCTTTATATAGTCTTCCATTTCCTTTAAAAATTAATCATCTCATAGTCACTAACCTTTCCATAGCTTTCTACTACCTGTACTAAAAAGAAGCAGTACCAAAAGTGACTGAAGAAGGAAGAACTATCTGAAAAAATAATTCATCAGCCATTAACACTAATGATTTCTTGATGTTTTTTAATCTAAACCTGAGAAATCAAAGCCACTACAACATATCAAATGAGTCTGTGGTCTATCGAAGAGTCTGATTGCTAGAAACTCATAGCCAAAAATTATTTTGACCAACACTCATCCATGAAAAATCCAACACTTTTTTCATCCAACCCTTTCCAGTTTCTTCACAGAAATTTAGCAATATTTTTACATACACGGATAAGGCTGCATTCCAACTCTACCTCTCCTGAGCAACCAATCAAATTCAACAATGTTTGTGTTTCGCTGTTCCCTTTCTTTACCCCAAGATGCTCACCTTTGCACCTAGTATGATTAATTCAAATTCCTATATTTTGTTACTCAGAGTCACAACTTTTTACATAGATATATTTCAGCTGTCTCTTAATGATCCAACTCCATATCCCAAATAGGTGAAGTACTATCTTACCACTAACATATCACCCACTCAAACAAGCATCAGTGCTTTCTTTCTCCCATCTACCTACTAACATTTATCCATTACCACATATTTTTTACCTGATTTTCTTTCTGGAAGCTGTAGATGTTCTCCTCTGTCTTCGACATCCTACTTTTCTCTGTGCCCTTGTTCTTTCTTAAGCACCATTCCTCAGCTATCACTGTGGGCTACACCTCTCTTCTTGCTTTTGTTTCTGTCACCTCTTCAGCAAAACCAATCTTTATTTTTAGGTCTCGTCCACTAGTAATTCCATTCCTCCATTCTGCCCTCATAAGCACACAAGCACAGGTCCTTCACCCTAGGTGGACACCTGCCCTTTGTAATCTCCTGCTAATTAGGAGAAGTTCATCAGGCATGCAGCCTCCTCACCTTTCTAACACACCAGCTGAACACAAGTGGTCTCAGCTGCAGCTCCAGCCTTCAAATCTTCTCTCCCATGCTCTCCAGCTGTTCCAGGCCTACACGGCCTCTGCCAGAAACCCTCAGCAGGATAATAGCCATCCACAGCACTTTCCTCCAGTCTCACTCCTGTGCTCCACCAGCCTTTGAACCTTCCCAATAATTGTGACTATAAACATTGTCTTCCTCTTTTGAAAAGAAAGGTACAGCCACTCCATCCTCTTCCCTACTTACTCTCTTATCAACAAGCCCTCGATGAGCCCTAGCTAGTCAGTGGTAAAAGACTTCCACCTGGGTCAGCGACACCCTTTAATTAAGCTCATCTAGAAAGAAAGATAGTCCCTCAAGATTAAGGCTGCCATCACTCTCCAATGATCCAGCAGACAGACCTGTGACAGCCTGTGTATCCCCTCAAACCAGGATTGTCCCCTTGTTCCCAAGAGGAAGTCCCATACAGCCCCCTTCTCAAACATTACACCATCTGCTAACCTGCTTGTTGACCCTCATTGATTGGAGCATTTTCTACCTCTTAGTGTCAGAGAAGGGACAAGCAAAGCTGTTGCTTGCTGGAAAGATATATGGGAACTTTCAGTCCTTTCTCACAAGGAAGTATCTCTGTTTCATGAGACAGTCCACAGGCCCTTCTGATTGGGGGAACCAGAGCGGTGGCAGTACCCTCTGTGATGGAGACACCTCCTCTCTGAGCAAACAGGTATAAGTCTGGTGCTCACCATGCCTCTACATGGGCTTCAGAGCTGACTCTGTGAGTCAATGAGGACAAATGACACCAGCTCTTCCTCCACTAACAGCTGCTGTGTGCAGACCAGACAACACAGCACCATCATCCAACATGATCACCAGCTCAGACCCCATCCATCATCCAGCATTTCAGAGTTCTTATTTGTTTACAGGGATGAGGGGAAATGATTGCTTCCAGTTCCATGGTTTTCTTGACTCATATTTGTAATTCAATACTATCATCACAGTCAGTACTTCTTCCGACTTTCTCCAGGTGGAGAAGGAGAAAGCACATCCCCTGGCTCCACATTCCTGGTACAGCCCACCACTGTCAGCAGGCCCTTTCCAAGCAAAGACTTGATTGAGAGTCAACAGGAGCTTAGGCAGCCTGGTGAAGAGGTAACCACCATGTCCATTGCTTCATGAAGACCCAGGAAGGAATCAGAGGGGAAGGATGATGTGATGAAGAGAAGCTTCACAGTACAAAGGTACCTGTGTCAATCTGCTCTACAGGAACATTTCAGTTCAGTTAATCCTAGCATCTTGCACTGCTGAATGCAGTGAAAGGATGAAGAGGTAGATGAGAAGCAGGGTAAAATGAATAAAATGCAATACAGGTGAAGAAATTAATGAATGGAAAGGATTCAAGAGAGAACCATAAATGCTGAAAGCATCAGAGATAAGCTCCTTGGTGCATCACCAAAAAAAAAAAAATAAATTTTTAAAAGAATGGCAGATCAAAATGAATGTATGAGTTAAGAAAAGGCAGTTTTTAGAAGGAAGTTCACTACAACATTGCTATCAATTGGGCACACACAAAAGGTCAGATTCTCCACTGATATTGCTCCATTGACTCCAAATAAAACTACTATTTTGCACTGCTGATGAGATTATACCTGGCTCTATATCTAGCTACCTCTTTTTATGATGTAATATTTGCTGGCAAAGCTCTGTTGAAGTCAATAGGGCTGTGCTGCTATGTATTTACACAAGGATCCAGTCCAAGTCTTTCCCTCTTTACCTGGAAAATGTAGAAAATGTGCCACTTTTGATAGTGAAAGGGCGATCTGAGGAAATTTCCTCTTTTCTGGCATGGCTGGGTTATGACTGTTCTCTTCTCTACATCTGGATAATTGCATTTCAAGCGAAGGCTTTCTAGCTAGCAAAAGGAGGCCCTGCAAAATGAGCTAGAGGAAACCACAAGTTTGGCATCAAAGCCAGCATCCTTCTCTGAATCCTCACGCTGAGTCTGGCTGTCTGAAAAGCTCTGCTTGAAAAGGCGCGCAAGATTTCTTCACGTGCATGTGACAACAGCTGCAAATATTTCCCCTTGGTGCACACGAATCCATGCTCTGTTGAACCCGCAGATATGTGAAAAGATAAGCCATGTTAACAGATATAACACCCAGGCACTGAGGAAAAGCATGCAAGTCTGTAGGACCTTCTTGTGAAGATACGCACACATTTGCACATGGAGCTCTCACCTCAGATACAACTGGCAGTCCAAACAATGAGCACACACGCAGCATCTGTGGACACCAGGCTGGACCATGACCTCTGTTGCAGCATAACTTGCACTGCCCAGGTGAAGCTTCCATCCTTCTGAGGGCGGAGGAGTGCACAAATGAGGCTGCTGCTACTGACATAGGAAAGGATATCAACTTCCAGCTCTAACAATAGTGGCTTGTCCTATCGGATCCAAAGGCTCCAGGTTCAGTTCCCACAGATGATCCACCCAGAGTGGTTGTCAGAGCAACCTTGGCCTTAGAGGTAGGGACTTACTGGAAATGACTTTGTAATTATTTGACCTCACTCAGGGGAACAGTCCAAAGTTGTGCATACACAGTCCTTTCCAGAGTGGAGACGAACTATCTGAAATCCCACCTGGCCACGTATCTGTATGAGCTCTTACACATACTAGAGCCAGAACCAAATCCTATGTCATGAAGCAAGAAATCTTTCCTTGGCACCTTCTGCATCCTTCACCCAGACCCCCCTTGCATTTACTTAAGTGAATGCCATGGTTGTGAAAAATGCTAGCCCAGTGACACTGACATTTTGTGTTTATCCACACCAAGGCGAGCTGCTGCACATGATCCTATGATCCTCTGCTGCCAACATCCAACCTGTTCAAGGGGGGAGAAATCTGGGTGACCTCTAGGACTAGACACTCACCTACCATAAAAATAATGGAAAGAGCTTTGTGAGACAAACTGAGCTGACTTAAGAAACCGATGGACAATCTCTCAAGGGAAGACAAACAAGCAACAACAAAACCAAAAAGACGGGGGTCTAAAAATCACCTCAAAAACATGAAACTGCTAGTGCTAAGCATGCTGTGAATCTGTTTACCAGGTATTTTAATCATGTAACTGATCAGTCCACTGTAACATACACCACATGTTAAGATAGATGCAGCAAATATAAAACCAGTCTGATTTCACACAGTAAAAATGTGTACATGCAAACAAAAATACATTAAATGCATTTCATACAAAGCGTTTCTTCTTATAATTTTAAATACATATCCCAATTGTTTTGCCCAGTTTGGAGCCCACTTGAACATTCTGGGACTGTCCCAAATCCCATACGGGTCAAGAGCTCAGTGACTCCAGTGGGTGTTGGATCAGATCCTACAAGATCAAAATTCCTGTAAGGACTAGTGTTTCAGTGTGGTTGGGTTTGCATTCCATAGAGAATACACTGTAGTTACACCATCCTTACAGCGTAGCTACAGCGTAACTAGAGCTGAACTGCTACAGTCATGGACTGGGAACAAATTTAGCAGTCTGGATGATGAGTAAATCCAAAATACAATATATCTGTTGTCCACCTCTGACGAGGCTCCTGTGAAGCATCACCAGTGAATATTCAGCTAGCATGTTTTGGCCCCTTCTTACCCATTCGAGTCATTAATCATTCATCTTAATTATCTCGGTGGTATTTTGTGCTCCTCCCCCACCCACGCCGCCTGTCTGTTTGTGGTATCCATCTGTTGTTCCTAATCATATACTTGGACTGCAAGATCTCTGGAGAAAGGGCCATTTAGTCATGACGTGTGCACAGCACTTCATGCACTCCAACCTCAGCCACCAGTTGAGACCTCACATTATGTCTCGCCACAAGTCGCAGTAACTAACGATAATCGTCAGATACGTTGTGCATGCATAGACACTCACCTATTTATATATATATACACAGCCCGTATACCTACATGCATATTAGGAATGCACATTCATGTAGAGGTCGACTGGAGACAGATACGTCTGCATTTAAGGCAGGTGCCACTGAGATCAGGGAAAGGAGGAGAGAGAGGGGCAAGATGAAAAGTTTCAAGCGTGAAATTTTAGCTAAAACTATCTTCTGCCTGCTCACCCCCTCTAGCTGCAGTCCACAGCCTTGCAGCACCAAAGGGAGCAGGAGCCACTCGCTACACCTCAGTTACAACAGCTGCCCAGTGTCTGAAAATACCTTTCTGAATTGTACCTACTGCATCGTGCACAACGTAGGGAAACATCTAAGGTGTTGTGGGATCTGGTGACAAACACGCTAACACTTGCATGGACTTCCATGGGAGCAGGGTTAAGTAAATGTGGGCTTTTGCAAAGCTCACCATGTGCACTGTGGCACAGAAGAGAACGGCAATGCCAGTGCGACTGAACAACTCTTCTCTGGTTTTAAGGTACTTCTCATTTCAAAACTTCCTTTTGGTTTGCTGGATATAGCAAAAAATGGCTCTAAATGTTACTGAAATGCATTCGTACGGGATCTGTACCTGAACCAGAACGATTAGCTGGACCTGGCCTGGAATGAATGATTAGACAAAAATTTCCAGAACAAGTTGTTCTCCAATAATACCATTTTCTTTCATGCTTTGCTTACCAAGATGCACTTTGGCTTTCCCATATTCACAGACACGTGTGTATCAAGACAGGCAAAGACAAAGTGATCTTCTTTCTTATTCACACTGCAGATCAAACTAAAGCTCACCTATGTATGCTCTGCCAAGTCCCAAGACTTAAGTCCAGTCTAATATTTCAAGCGAAGACAAGCAAAGTCTAGGAGGCACAGAGCATCAACCAAGTATAAGCCCTTGTATAAACCAGTGTGCACTGAAGAGGAGACTCTCCCACAGCTAGGGCTAGGTGTGCCAGCTCCCTCCAAAATCCTGTGCTCCACATCAGCCATATCTGGGACATGCCTGCTCAGAGCTGGTGGGACATGCTGTGATTCAGCATTTCAGTTGGGGCTAAGCACCCAGCCAGCGCTCACAGCCTGGTTTGATGGGTCTTCTCCCAGAAAAGGATGTTGAGGCACTCTCCATCACTTTTGGGACCATCTTCCATGATGGAAAAGATGACTGAAGGATCTCTGTTGGCAGGAACAAGGAATCAGTTCCATTCCATGAAGAGACTCCCTACATGTTTTGAGAAAAAACCAGAAGACTTTACTCTGAAGAGCTGCAATTGTCCCTCCAACACTGAAGTCACTTCAGCATAGATGGACACAGGGATTTTTTATTTTTTTTTTTTTTTAAAAAAAAGCACCAGGACAAGGCATATACAATGGGTCTGTCTGGTACATTGCTAATGACTATCATCTGGGTGCAACGATAGGATGAGAAACTATTTCTTAATGTACACAGAGCAAAGGAAACCCCTTAAGCAAACATACCAGCAGAACAATTAGATGGTTAATCACAATGTTGGCCATGAGAGGTTTTCTCCATTTTTCCACTTCAAAGAAGCAGTGATTAATAAACAGTGTTGCCTCTTCTGGAGAGATGAGTCAGCCCCATGCCCATGCTGGGGTTATCCTCATACTGCTGCTGCTGCTGTTCAGAGCATGTGAGTGTTCCCCGGGGAGGAGAAACGCTTCATTTAGCTTGCGGAGCTCCACACCAGATCACACAGCATTGCTTTCCATGGCCTCCCTCCTAGCATTCCCGGGAAGGCACCACGCATGTGGATGAGGAAGGATCTCCAGGGGGGAATTCTTCTACACAGTGAGTATTTTCCAACTCCAGGGAAGGACAATGGAAGAAAAGCCACCAGATGGATCAGAGGAGCTATGGTACAGTTCAGAGATTTTGCTACCTGTATCTGGCTTTGATCTAGGACAGTAGCAAGTTGAAAGGCATCAGCATTCACCATTAAGTCTGTGAGATTAACTGATCGCCTCCTGCTTTTTATTCAGGTCAGTTAAAGATGTTGTACAGGTGCTGGGTAGCAGAGCGGACTAGCAAATCCCTCCTTTGGTCATGGATAGCCCCGAAGAAACTTAACCAGACCCAGAAGGAGGTGAGCTCAAGTATAGTATCTGTGCCCACAGGGCACTTTACACAACTCCCACCTAACACTTCAGAGGGAAGGGTCTGATCACAAACGAACTGTGATCACAAAAGACAGACAGGTCCCACTCTTCTTTCCACCACAAGACACAAGTGTCGGTCTACGGTCTGGATCAATCTCTGCCTTTCTCTCAGGGAAAGGTGGACCAATCTGTGGGGAGGATGACACCAGAAGCCCAGGCAGCAGCGGATGAACACACAGTGTTGCTGTTGCCTGTCTTGAGAGACACACCAAGGAGCTGAGAAATGGAAGGGGAAGTATGCCTGTCCTGGCAGAGCAACAAGTCTATGTGTGTATTTGTGGGAATTTAACAAGGGGCAGGGGTCCCATAAGTGAACATTCTTTTCCCCTCACACTTCCTTTGCTTCATGCTCTTACACAAGTGGTAGTTACAGAATCTCCTGCCTGGGTTTGGTGATCACACCGACATGAGTTACACCGCCAGTGCATGCCCATTCCCTACCTTTGTAAAACTACTTCTACATGTCACTCACCATCCACTGTGCTAAAGGCACAACCACTGAGTTGGCACACCCTTCTCAGCCCTGTTCCTGCACTGCCGGCACTCAAGGAGTCCCACCTGGTCTAAGGTGCTGCACAGGGTGCTGCCAACAAACCCAGTCCTCAGCCAGTCACTCCAACCATAGAACTATCACAATCAGTGGAGAAACATCAATTCACACCAGCTGCAAAATTTGCCTGATGCTTTAACACACTCTGCTCCTATTACTGCCCACAGTAACTGGGAGATAGACATTAGGTTGGCCGCAAATTTCCTCCCTGCCTCTGCTATGAGGGCTCTCAGCTCCCCAGGACACAGCTACCCAAAGTGCACTTGCCTAGCAGTTCCCTGGCTCTTCAGAGGACATAGCACTGCAATGACACTTGTTCCCTTCGGCTGCTCTCATTCTCTTAGCACAGTTTTTCTTTCCCTGCTGGAGCTCTGGGCAGGAAGGAGCAGCCGCAGAAGAGCTGGCTTTGCTCAGCAGGGCCTCTACTCATTTCCTGAGCACTTTTTGACGTGTTCCATTTGTGACCAAGCTTGGGCTAGGATCCCAGCTGATATTTTAACTTCAGCCTCCATAGATTTCAAACTTCAGCCACTGGAAATAATTCCCTGACGTGCACTCTGCCTGCATTTTGGCACTTTTCGTTGTGTACAGCATATTTAATTTATTTTATTTTTTAACATTTCTTAGCTTTCTCCATGCTGCCAAGAAGAAGACAGCATCTTAGTGAAACTACCTGACTTTGGTGAAGTTGAGAGACACCAGATTGGTTTGACAACTCTGTGCATAATAACAATCACATTCTCTACTTAATGAGAGACAGATGAAGCCATGTGCCATGTTCTCGGAGATGTTTACAGGACCGAGAACATTGGAACAACCACATGGCATCAAACCAGGGAGCAATCTACATGAGGAACCTGGTTTCAGCAGTCATCAGGACCAGGAACTAAGCAGTCTGTAAACAAAAAGGATGCAAAAATTCTTTGTTGTAGTAGTCAGTGAGAAATTTTACCCACTCAGGCTTCTCAGAGTTGGCTTATGCCTTAAGACATCAGAATTCCACTCAGCCTAGCAAAGTACTTACTAAGCATTTATTAAGCTTATGCTTAATTTTACGTATGCAGCCAGCTCCAATAGGATCATTAGTGTGTTAAAAGTTTATCAATTAATTGCTTAGAAATCATCCAGGCTGGATTTTGCTTAACAGAAGTGACAGAGCTCTTTGTGTCTTGTGCTTCTGTCATATCTGCTAAACAAAAAGGAATCTTCTCATACAACATACAGATAAGTACAGGCCGCTTGGTCTCAACATTTAGGGTCTCCTGTGATGCAGGTGACAATCATCATTGGGGAAACACAGCACTGAAGAGGTTAACAGAGATTGCTAGGAACGGGGGGCCAAAGAGGAAGGCCAATTACAAGGAGGGTTAAACTTTCTGGAAACAAGGATTCTACTGCAAAAAGCCATCAAAAATGGTGTACCCACTCCTCGTTGGGTGTTACTCATCCCACTGCCTTAACCTTTCATCAAGGTTCCTTTCAGAGTTTAAGAGCTGCACAGACATCTGAGGCCTCCTTCTGGCTCCCCCTTCTCCTGGAGCTTCATCTGAGGGCAAAGAGTGGAAATTCAAAACAAAGAGTAAACAAAAACAATGTCTTCTAAGTGTAAGCCACACAATTTTTCGGAAGCTCCTTGGCTAATTTTACTCCCTGTTCACTGCTCTCTCTGGAATTTCTTTTTTTCTTCTTTTTTCCTTCCCTGCTTCAGTAACAAGAAAAATAAAAGGTTGGGGGGCTGGGTGCATGTGTGTGAAGGAGAAAAAGAAAACCAAAAAATTACTCCATCATGAATCTTTTCTCCTGTATCAGGGACTTTTCCAGTTCTGCAACTGTAGAATCAATGGACAAGGCAGGGTGGTCTTGTCTCCTGCTAGATGTCCATCAGGTGTCTGATGAGAAACCACTTCAAACATTGCTGCTTTCTCCAGATTCAGCAGATAGATCTGTTACTGGATGGCCCAAACTGAAGCCCCAAACATCTGGAGAGGCTGGCTCCAAGTCAAGGTCTGATCTGAGCTATCCTAGAAATTCCAGTTTTGTCTGGCCCAGAAGTTGTTGGCCATCTGCAGAATGGAAATGGGAGTGGAAACCTGTCATCACAAGATGGGGGGAGTTAGGAGTGAATTCTAGGAAGGCTGCTTTAAGCCCTTCAGGCTGGCTTCCCAGCTGGCAGAAATCTAGCTGAGCTGCAAGACAGTCAGTGGAACCACATGGATTCACACCACCCAAGAATCTACCCTTCTTCAAACAAATTCATGGCACTCCAGGGTTTAATGGACAGCTGACAGAAAACTTGACATTTATTAAAATGCAATAGCTCTGTGTTTGCAGCTTATAGTGGGAAGACGTTCCCAATACCTAATAAAGAACTCCAAGAAGTTCTCCAGTGAGCTCAGATTCCTGACACCTGTATTGCTCAGTTGCCCAGGCACATCATCTGGGAACACGACCCCTGTTCTACTTAGTGTGTCTCAAGCAGACAGCAAAAAGGTGATCTCCTCCAGAGAGTTTGAAAAACCCAGTTTTCAGGACATTTCCTTGTACATCATAAAGGAACAAAGATATACACAACCTTTGCTCTTGTATCAGTTGCATTACTTCAGAGTCTTTCCCCATCATACTGAACCATTCCCTTAAGTGGAATGTGGAGAGGAAAGGAAGGCTTTGGAGGCAGCTATTTTTTAAGCTAGGACAGTGCTCCATTAGACCATGTTGCTTCTGGATTCAGTCAGAGGTCAAAGAATTTTGATGACACCTTTTTCACATCTCCTAAAGCTTGTGCTGTTCCAGATGAGGCTGTCAAAATCTTCATGCCTCCTAGCCCACATTCGTCCATGATGGGCAGGATTATTTGCATGAGAATTCTCAGACACTGAAGAAAATCTTTAAGGTTTGACTTCTTTTAAACAAACAAACAAAAAAAACTATACAAGGCAACTCTCTCTATATGTTGTAGTCACTTGCATAGATTAAGACATCCTTAATGTACAGATCCAAGAAGAAAAGCGCTCTCATTGAAATGAAAAGCACAGACAGCCAACAGCGTTGAAAATGAAGGGGAATCGAGTGTGCAATGATTTTTTCTGGGGGTAAAGGGCGAGCCAGCAACATGCCACTATCATAGGTCTTCCAGAATGTCCTTTACTATATATTTCTGTGTCCATAGCTTCTTTCAAAGTTTGGTCACCAACCTATTTTGGTCTGCCTTGGTATTGCTCATGGGTTCTGGAGGAGAGTCCTAGTCAAGATCCTTTAAGTAACTAAGCCTTGCAGAAGTTAGCACAAGCTGTTTTTCATTACTCCTGATTCACCAGCAGGGAAACTGAGGCAGCAGGAGCTAATACACAACACAGTGGTAGGTGAGAATGCATTGCCCCAGACTTCCAGCTGCTTGGCTCTGCCTACCAATGTTGGCTTGTAGGTAAATAATGGAACTGTCACACCCAAGTGTTTTTCTTAAACCGTGGGTACTGGGTTTGGCACAAACTCCAGCAAAGCACAGCATGCCCAAGGGAGTCCTGAGGAACAAGTGCCCTGCACAGACGGAGCTGCTTTGGGGAAACCTTGTTGTTGTGCTACATTTATGCAATCAGTTGAATTTCACTGAATTTCACTGAATTTTTAGAGTTGGAAGGGACCATGGAGATCATCTAGTCCAACTCCCCTGCTGA
>JAOXNO010000041.1:50931495-50954074 GCA_028565335.1 Limnodromus scolopaceus | reverse complement strand
CACGTGTCTTTCTCTCCCACATCAACTACTGCAACAGGCTGCAAGGCCTTACTGGCACTTTTACCAACTAGCACTGGTTGAATGGGAGCCCAGGCTCCAACCTATCAGCTGCATAAGAGCACAGGGAGAGCCTGAATGAGGATAGGGCAGGACAGTGGAGCTGGCTCCATCAGCCACCACCTCCTCCACCCTGGTGCCCTGTCCCAAGCCGCGCCAGTCAAATCCATAGGGGGGCAGCAAACCCTTTGCAGTCATGGGACTTCATTACCAAAATGATCCTCTTCCAAACTCGGTCCCTGGGCTCCTGGAGAGCCCCACACATACACAGCACCATTGGAAAGGTCAGCATGGACTCTGCAAGCTGAGGGAAGGGAAGACGGGACTGCAAAGTCTCTTTGAACTGGACATGGGTGTCCAGTTCAGCTCAGCAACCTAGCTGGAGGGGGACTATATGTTTGTGAACCCAACGGTACCGCTAGCAGGGCTCTAGGAAAGCAGGTGAGCTGTGCAACACCCAGATGGATTTGGTTATCAGTTTTTGATATGAAAACACACACTTCCAGGTAAGACTGCCAGAACCCTCTTGTGGTTCTATGGATGTAGGCTCGCTTTGAGAGATTTGGTGCATACAGGGTCCAAGATGCTTGAGGCTTTTATAATTGCATCAATATGGTAACAATGCAAGGACAGCCACATTGGCTCAGAGCAATGGTCCATCTACCTCCATATCCAGCTCCCAACATGGTGACCAACAGCAGAAATGGAGGAAAGAGCACAAGAAAAGAGCACACATGGACTCGCTCCACCCCAGGATGCTCCTCAGCCTCCAGAGGTACACAGCTCCAGCCAACTTTGTGGTACCCCATGCCCTTATGCGTCCTTCTCGCAGCTGCAGCTTTGGCACAAAGTGAACCTGCATTTAAGAAAGGGGCCAGAAGTTGCATTTAATCTGTTTGTGTAGACAGAGCTCAGATGCAGAAGCAGGTTAAACTCTACTACAATGAACACAAACCCCTTGTCAATTATAACTAAGTACCCCCTGAATGACCCTGACTCTCAGGGCACAAATTTCGTTTCAGGATCTGTGCTGTGGCCTCTCTATCCTCTCAGAGGTCTCTGGTCAAGTATCTCTAGAAACTTGCATTCATGCAATAGAGAGCAGGAAGACACCGTTGTTGCTACCTGTATTGTGGTGGTGCCAAAAGTCCCAGCACAGGTGAGCGTTTGCAGACCCAGTGAGCGTTTGCAGACCCAGTGTTAAAGGACCACTGTGCAGAGAAGATAGAACAAAACCCTTTGCTACACCCAGTCACTCAACAAAACTGAGAGCGGGATTTGCTCTCCAGACAGGCAAGGGAGAACATTCCAGGAAGGCACACAGATGACTTACCCATGATCTCACAGGGAGCCAGTGATGGAGCTGGACTTATCTCACACTTTCCCCACTTCTCCCCTCCCAAGCTTCAGCCACACTGTCCCTTTTCTGCTCAATTTTGCTTCTCTTCACCCAGCTGTCTTTACTGAACAGGCTTCCTACATTGCCTTTTAGGCAGCTGTCAGGTTTGGATAAGTGTCTCCACTCCACCAAATGGGCTGTCTCCCTCTGTGCTGTCCTTGTGTATGCTCTTAACCCAGATTTCCCACTGAAGTAAATGAGAAAAAAGCAAGACAGATAGCTCCATGGCAGATGGATAGGAGCTTGCCTCCCCTTCTCTACAGGAGACAGCTTTCTCCCCCTTTTCCTCTCTCCACTAACAGCTTTCCTCTGAGACCCTTTTGTCTTCAGTTCCCTCCTAGGAAAAAAAAAAAATAAAAAAATTCCTCCTTCTCTCCTTCTCCCTCCACCCTCATGAAATAGAGCTAATTCCCTTCCTCCTAGCTCCAAATCCCTCCAAGATGCTTCAGACACAGGGTTAAACCTAGGGAGCAGTGGACAGGTGACAAACGGACCCACTCTTGTTTCTACTTTTCTCTTAGCAAGGAAAAAAACCCCAAAATAAACCAGTCCCACCCATTCCCTCAAGCTGCTTCATCTTAAAACAGACGTTTCCTGTCGCTCAGCCCCTGAGCACGCTCTCCGGTTGCTGCTCATCTCCGCTAATAGCATCCCAGACTAAACAACTCTATCCCCCTTTCCGCAGCTCACCTGCCTCCTCTGGCTACTGCTTGCCTGAGCCCAGAGAAGAGACACAGTCGCTACACCAGTTCCTATGCTGTACTGGGCTCCCAGGGAGGGGAGGAGAAAAAAAAATCCTGGGAAGTGAAGAGAAAGGAAAAGGGAGAGGCTTTGGGAGAAGGTTAAGAAATGAGTTAGCAGATGCAACAGCCCTGGCAGAAGCCAACCTCGTCAAAAGACCTCTCCACACTAGCGCTTAGCAGAGGAGTGCCTGCCATTCCCAGATTTACCTCACTCCTCTGCAGCAGTAACCTACCCATACACATCTCCCATCTCTTTTTACCTTACATAGCATCCTTCCCCCAGGACCCCAAACAGTGATATTTAAAAAGCCTCCTATCTGGCCCAGCTGTGTAGATGCCCAGGACAAATGTAGGAACAGAGGGGAAACTGCCTGACCCTGACACAAATGTGATCAGTGCTGCACTACGTCAGACTAAATTACTGTCATGGTTGCTTCTGGCAAAAAGGATCTAAGCACTGGGAGTAGTGATGGGAGTCTGTGCAGAAATCTTGCAAAGCATTTGCCTGAAGATACCTGAAATTTCAATTCTCTGAAACTTCACAAGCAAAAAACTGCCCCGAGAAACACTAAAATAACAAACCCCGAGCTCTGAAGTTCTAATAGCTAAGGTTGGTCTAGATAAGATTTTCCTTGGCATTGCTCCCCATGGTGGAGCATGAGACTAGCTACCTGGCGGATGGGGGGAAATCAGCCTCCAAAACTCGACTGTGACAAAACCTGGGGTTGGATCCAAGAGGAGAGCTGCAGAGAGTCCTCTGCAGGAAAGAAAGGTTTATCAAGGTCTTTTCTGTCTACTCCAAAGCTGGTTTTGATTAAAGAAGGAATTACCACCAGTTCCCTTCCCTTGCCCCACTAACACATAACACACCATCCCCATTTCCTTCACTGCCAGTTTTGCTCTAATAAAAAGCAGAATTATGCCTGAAAAGCATGTTGCACAAAGATGGACCAGCCAAGCACTCAAATAGATATATTCACCAGCAGTCAGTCCAACGCGTGCATACACAAATCCCTTGCTTGCCTGTAAACAAGACAGATCACTTTCTCAGCTGCTGTGTACGAGTTTAAAGCTGCTGTGGAAGAAATCGCTCTCCTCATGGGTTTTAGTGCTGCGCATAAGGTGATCTGGAAAGGCAGACGTGCAGAGCTACCTGCCTTTGCAGATCCAAAATCCTGACGCCTCCTGGTCTGTGAAAGCTCTCCATGGATGACAGTGGTTTTAATTTCAGACTCCAGCATTTGAATGGTCTTTGCCTGAACAATCAAGCAGAGATAACCCCACTGGCATCTATGTGACACCTGGCAGAGTCACCCCAGTATTAGAACAGCACCCCAAATGGAGCAGGAAGACCTTGCAATCATTTGAAGCAGGCTTAGTTAAGTTAAGGACTTAAAATTTCATGCTTCTCAGACACCAGCTATTTAACACATTTATTATACAAAGAATTGCAAAGGGGCTGAAAGGAAAGTGAGGGATGGTTTCCTCCGGGGCTCATCTAAGTAACTACCAGCAGAAAAGCTTTGACAGAGTTAGAGAGATAGAGTAAAAGCCTTGACAATAGCCATTTCCACCATGCTGCAAGTTTACAGCCCAGGGTATAACTTCTGAAAACCATTCAGGAGCATCTGCCAGGGAGGAGAAGAGATTAATTAATCCCACTGAATCTAGACTCGGTGCCACTATAATGCATGTCAGTGAATCTAGAAGGCAGAGACCAGCCTCTAAATTATTCATAGTGCTGTGGAACATGAACATGGAGCAAGACAGCCAAGTGGCACGAGACCTCCCTTTCAAGGAACACCCATGCAGGTGGCAGCAAGCAGCAGGAAAAATTGGCAGGAAAATTGGTGCTCCTGCCCCAGCCAGGCAGAGGGAAAAGTGAGGGCTACAAGCAGTGCATGCTCCCAAGTGCCACTGCCAGCTCAGAGCAGTTTGATCTCTCCGGTCACTAATGGGCTAGAGCTGCTTCAGTAATGCAGGAGAGATGCTCCAGGAGTGAATGCCAGCTGAACGGCACAGGTACAGCCTCACAGGAGATGTGCCCTCTTGCTCAGGGCAACTTGCAGCTCCCTGTCCCTCAAGTGCCACCAGCAGAGAAATAGCTGCCCATCACATAGAGGTGGGGACAAGTGGCTAGAAGGGGCAGCAGCTTGCATGTGAGAACAGCAGCAGCAGAACTAGGCACTACCAAAACCAGAATAAAATTAAGATTCAACGGGCAATTTTCTCTGATACATCCTCTTGCCCTGGACCTCAGGCCAGCCATGGTCCTCAGCCCAGCCATGGCCAGCTGGAGGGTAAGGGAAGAAGGTTGGGGCAGCCCAACTGCAGGGAGTCCAGGCAGCTCAAGAAACCTGGCACAGCTCTCCCTTCCCTCCCACCCTGTCCGGCTTCTCTTCCCCCACTCCTACCCCGCCACACCAGCAAGCATATCTCAGCAGTCAGGAACTGATCAAAGCCCTCTGCCCAGCAAGCTGCCTCTTCTCCTGCAGGACAAGCCCTGAGGCATGCTGCAAAGGGTGGTTTTCCCCTCCAGCCCCCCTTTTCTGCAAGCAAGCGGGAATGCGGGGTCTTCCCTCTCTTTCATCTCCAGATTGATTTTCCTTGCTTTGGTTCTTAGAGCTTGAAGTCGGTGGACAGTTTGTTAAAAGAGAGGGAAAACAAGCCATACTGATGTCTGAATAGCTCCATGGCAAGATTCCCTCGTGGAAAGCATGACTGAACATAACGGGAAGCAGTGTCTTCTGAAAGGTTTTTAATCTAGCTATAAAGCATAGGTGAGGGTTATAAATTATACCCCAGATTTTATTATATTGCCAATAACAGGGTGTGTTCTAGGGAGCGATCTAGGCATTTTATAGGTGCCTGGTCAGCATCGCCAGCTCCACACATCCAAATATCATGAGACACGTTCAAAACATTGAGAGACTGGCTTTAAATAATCACAAGCCCTTTATTATTTAAAATCCCAAAAGACAGACTTTCCTTTCTATGCCATCTGTTTTTTTGAGGTTTTAAGATTTATGCCGCCAAACTCTGCATGTATAAGGGCAGGGTTTGGTGGGGTTTTTTTCGAGCTCAATCTTACAGGTCTCATATAAATCCCATGACTCCAGGAGCTTAGTCTTTGAAGAAGAAAAAATACCAAATACAGGAAGATTGCCCCAGCATTGACAATGCTTGTTACTAGCTTCCTTCCTAATAAATTATTTTGTATCTTTCTGACAGCAGGTCACAGATTGCTCTAGTCATATGGCCACAGCTATCTAGAAAGGACAAGCATTTGGGACAAGGTTTTGAAAAGGAGCACTCACATACATATATCAGAATAATGAAGTCAACATGCTCACCCAAAACTATCTCTCCTTCTGCTATTTCAAGCCACATCATGCATGATAAGCCACATGCATTCTCTTTGTACTTGGGCATGCCTAATTTCTTCCCAACATTGCAATTGCACCACTGATAACAAGAGAAATCAGGCTGGACTCAGCTCTCATACCTGGTGCTGTCCTACCAGACAGCTCCACAAATTGTCCAGCCTTACACCAGTGCAATGAGCATCAAATCCATTCTGCCCTGGGAAATACTGCTAAACTCTCTAGGCCACAAACAAGGCACCAGAGTGTCTTAAACAGGATTAAGTGTTGCTTGAACTTTGCAGTCCATCTTCAGAAATTTAGGGGCAGAGTGTTATAACAAGAACTGGACAGCACGAAGCAGCCGGGTAGTGCTGTCTTACTCTATAGGTGGAGGATCCTCAAAAAAAAAAAAAAAAGAAAAAAAAAAGAAAGAAACCATCAGGGCACAGAGCCACTGCAGTGATACCTAAACTTAGCATTAGCCGCAGAAAAGGAAAGAAGCTGTGGCTGGGCTGTTTGTATTCCCCTTTGATCCTTGCCTGACTCCCCAGGAGTCACTGGCAACCAGGAGTAATTTATAATAAGCTTTAGGCTGCTCTGATTTATTCTGGGAGCTGAAGCCAGGTGCAAGGAAGCTAAATAGCCAGCATTTCTTGGCTTTCATTGGGAGAGCAATGCACTGAACATTAGAAATCCCCAGTGTGGCATACTTCAGGCTTTGCCTACAATGGGCAAAGAGAGTGCAACTTAACATCAAAACAGCATGTAAAAAGAGATTATCCCTTTTGCAAGTAGGATGCACCAATTGCTTCTGGCGAGTCATTTTTCTAGCTACAAATACTGACCCTGGAACAGCACTCAAATCATACTGGGGCATTAGCAACAGAAAAGTGAAAAGCACTGAAAAAATTAAGGATAGAAAATAATAACTTCGATGACTTTCAAAAAGAAGAGAATGAGGGTTTTTTTCCCCCATGTATTTTCAATTTCCTGAAATGACATGCGAAGAAATGGACAACCCAAAGTTTGTTTCAGAAAGCAGAACTGCAGAAGTTATTCATTATCAGTAGGACTGATTGGAAATTCAGCCGCTGGCTTGGTTTTTTCTTCCACTTACAAATTGTTCACAAACTGATCCTAATTTTTCCCAAGTGAATCTGCAACTTTCAAATGTATACCCCTGCGGGTGAGGAAGTCCACAAACATAATGGGTCAGCACTACCTAACTCCCTTTGACTTCTTTGAATAACTCAGCCTTCACCAGCCCATTGAACAAAACCAGCTGCTCTCTTGGAGTTACTCACATGCTTTCCACTTGGATTTTCACTTTTTGCTATTCAGGGCATGTGACTGCTCATCTGCTCTACATGGTTTGATTCTACAGCTCAACTGGATGACCAGAGGCTTTTAAAATAAGAGAACAAGCAAGGCTGAGTGATGAAGAAGTCACTTACAGTTCACATTTTTTTGGACAAAACAAGCTTTTGTGCTAAAGTTTGTGAAGCCTTTTAGATTCATAAACATTTTCCCCACCGCCCAAAGGTCATCCGCATACTCATAAATAACCAATAATATAACTCTTTGGAGACCAGCGAAGCCAAGTCAAACTGAGAGTTTGCCAACATGTTCACAATACTGTTTATTCCATTAGTGCACCAGACCCCACGCCGGAGCACTTGACTCTGCCCCTTCAAATTGAAATGAAAGAAATGAAAAAAATCAAGCAGAAATCAAAATCCATCTGAATGAGTCACAACATCACGTGATGGCTGTCCCCTTGCAGACCACTGTGCAGCCATGAACTTCCACCAGTCTGTATATGAGATGTCAAACCATTCAGTCTATAAACCCCCCTTATTAGAAATACGAACATCCTGTCTCAGAGGATTTAAGGATATTTTTTTTTTTAAGTTTTAATTCAAGCCTAGCTCCATCAAAACAGAAATGTTACAATATTTCGGAAGCGAGTGGGTTTGATTCCAAGCATGCCAAAAGACAGAGGGAGGGAGATAGTGAAGGGGAACAGCTAAATCTTTTCTCTTTCTCTTCTCAGCACCATTGCGAAATCTTTCTCCAAAACATAAAATTCAAGTCAAGTTGCCATGTTTTAAACAAACCACAGTGTGTTATTGTACTACGCTTCTGAAAAGGGGAATGTAGGTCAAAAACTTTTGGACCCCTCAGATTTTAAGGTATACAAAGTCTGGCAGCATTGCTATCTGCACTCTCTCTTTTCTTTGCCTTTCTTTTCCCCTCTTTTCCTCCCTTTTTTCTCTCCTATCATCTCCTCCTCCCTCTCCTGCTCTTTTCTCTACGCTGAGTTTCTTTTCTCCTTCCATTTCCTTTTCCTTTTCTTCCCCCTTGCCTCTTGCTTTCTGTTTTCCCTTCCTTCTTCCCTTTTTCTCTCCCTATCCTATCCTAACACTGGAGAGCAGCTGCAAGCTGCAGCTTCAGATAAAATGCTCTGAAAAGCTCCATTATGTTTATCGACACATTTTCCATTCTCGGGTTTTCATCCAGTAGGACACAAAACAAGTATTCAAAAGATGCATATGTGTGTGCAGAGAAGCGTGCATAAATATATGCATGCACATATAGTATATGAAAACACATGAAAAGCGTGTTTATGCGCATGTGTGTCTGCTTGCGTTTTTTTTTTTTTCTTTTGTGGCCTTAGGGAAACTTGCAGGCTGGATGCCACAGGTTGGCTCTGCACATTACGAACCGTGTCAGGATGAATAATGGGGGCAGGCGATTCTGCCAGAGGGTCATGGAACAGCAAGTACGTAAAAAGGCAAGATTGTCCAAGAAGTACACGCAATATCGACCAGGGTTTGAAACACGCTGCCAGACAGAGACCAAGATCGAGTTGTAGACTCTAAGGCCAGAAGAAGCACAATGCCCGTTTCTGCTGACCCCTTGTGAGGACGTGAATTACAGATTGCCACTTAGGAATCCCAGCAACTTTTTCCCAGTAACTGAAAGTACAAAAGCACTTGAGCAGGTGCCTAAAGTCAAGCTGTACTTTGGGCCTTGTAACAGACTGCTCTTGATCTCATTGAGCTGGAAGATAAGGGCCAGATCTTCTCCTCATGAAGCGCCCTTGATTTCAACCATTTGCTGGGTTATCACTTAGACAAAGATCCAGGCATAATGCAAATATCCAATACAGGGGCTGACAGCTGGAAGGGAATGACTACATCCTAGTAAACAGATAATAGGTTCTTCCTCAGACTTTCAAGGACATTTTTCCTAGAAACCATTTTCTTATGTATCTTTACTCCGGCTAGTGAAAGATGAACATACTTCACTCAGTATTTCAAACCACTTGAACAGCATACGTTTGAGAGTTCAGCTTAAACCTTCTTGGGCCCAAAGTTTGCACATGAAAGGCTGGAAAAAGCAGTAGAGAAAAACACCAAGGAAAGGTTAGCACAAGAAATAGAGCAGAGAGAAAAATCCAGATGCAAAAATACATTAAGTCTATACAGTATTATACCCACAAAGGATGTTATATGCCAGGAGCTAGAAGTCCTGTAAGTGCCAAAATCCAGGTTATTCACACAGCAGTAACTGAACATGGTCGCTGTGACACAGCCAGTTTTTTCCACAAGACATCCCAGATCATTCTTCCCTGGTTCCCATCCAAGCCTGAATTTTTCTGCCTGTCTCCCACAGCCTGTCCTTGTTCTGCCTCTTTCTGTGCTGCTGCCTCCACAACTGAGTTTCTTGTTCTCCTGGACTTGGTCTTTCTTGAATCTTGAACCTCTGCTTGCCACCCTGACATTCCTTGCCCAGTCAACAGCCTAAGTTACTTTCCCTTCTTGCATGTTCTCAGTCTCACTTTGCTTTCCCATTGTTCCAGTTCCTTTCCTGGTATCAGCCTCCTCTTTCTTCTGGCTTTCAGTAGCATTTCAAGTCCCAGACCTCCTGCCTGTCCTCACTTCCCTCTTTGTCTTCCCATGGCAGGCTTCTTGTGTATATCTGCTCCCTTCGCTGTCTCCTGCACCACATTCAGCTCCCAGCATTCCCTCTGCATTTGAAGTCTGGTTGCCTAGCTCCTCCCTGCCTCCTAGACACCAGCAGAACTGAAGCCACCAAGACTGCAGGAAAGGCAGACAGCTTTTCCACCCCTTCCCTAGCATCACGGCACCATGAGAGTCATTAGGAAGGTTCACAGATGAAATACACCCTCTTGCTTTTTGGGGTAAGTGCCACAATGATGCACTATTCCAGTGGACTTATCAAAGCACTTATCAGACTCTCACCACCACACGCAAACTGAGATGTCTGTTTGTTTTCCTTTTATCCAAAACATAACACAGCTGAAAACAATGAGCTTTTCACAGGAACAACAGCAGGCTCTTCCTCAGTCTCAGAGTCTACTTTAAACAATTTTGCTGAACTGTCTCTGTCATTAGCCTCCAGGTTGCAATTCATTTCACTTCGATTAGGTACCTACTTTCAGATGGCCTGATTGAACACCCCCATCTTTCTCTAGAGAGAATGGAGAAAGCTCAGCTCAGACAAATTACCTGGAATTAATGCCTACCAAACAGTCAGCATTAAAAATTAGGTGAGGTCCAGCTCCCTGTGGTTCCTCAGCAACATCTCAGCCTCTCATTCAGGAGGAGGAAATCAGGAAGGTGCCTCAGTGAAATGACAACCAAAAAAACCCAAACCCCTAAAAAAACCCAGTCTTGCTTTTGTTCTTTTTTCAAGCATACAAGAACAAAAACTGTTTTTCTCCTCATTTCATTCTTGGACATGGCCAAACCATTTCAGATAAGACCATCCCAAGAAAAATCCAGCCTGAGTCACATGTATGGCACCAAAAATGTCAGTGGGAACATTTAAAGACTGGCAAAGTCATAAGACCTGTATTCAGTTGCTTATGATAGGAAGTGTTGAACAACTTCCCGAGAGGTACTAGTCCCATCTATACCTCAAGTAGGATACAAGGAGGCAACTCCCCCTTGTCTTCATTTGCAATTATTCTTCAAAGCACAGTAGGTGACCTCCATTTCTCTTCAAAGAGGAGAACGCAGTGTGAAGAATGTTGTATCTTTCTTTAAACGACTGTCCCTTTTGAGGGGAGGAAGAGAAGGGGGAGGGAGAGTCACTAACAAGCTTGGAATTCAGTTACAAGGAAAAATGTGCCTGAAAAGCGACTTTCCAAAGCCAAGAGCTTCACAGGATTCAACAGTTCTTCCAGCACTATAGGATATACAGATACGTATCACTCTCAGTAACATTCTGCAGGCTCCAGACTTCACCACATTACTGGGCAGGCTTTCCGACAACTAATGAGGGGGCTGTCAAGTGTTTAAAACAGATCACAGCGACTCCTTCCAATGCAGCCTGCAGAGGTGCACAGCACATCTGCATACTTCAGCATGGGGAAAAGAGTGAGCTTTTTTCTTGTACGAAACTAAAAGATGGTAAGACCAAGGAAACAACATTCACCCTATTCCCTTCTAAGCTAAGTCAGTACTATAGGCAATGAAACGCAGCATTGCAGACTCAGCCCTTGCCTTCAGCTTCACTGGGAGAAGAGTTCCAGCCTTAACCTCAGGTGCTTCAGTGGTGATGGGTTTACCAGATACTCAGCATTAGAATCATAAAATCATAGAATAGTTTGGGTTGGAAGGGGCCTTTAGAGGTCATCTAGTCCAACCTCCCCTGCAATAAGCAGAGACATCTTCAACTAGATCAGGTTGCTCAGAGCCCCGTCCAACCTGACCTTGAATGTTTCCAGAGATGGAGCATCTACCATCTCTCCGGGCAACCTCTTCGCGTGTTTCACCACCCTCAGTGAAAAACATTTCTTCCTTGTATCCAGTCCAAATCTACCTTCTTTTAAGTTTAAAGCCATTACCCCTTGTCCCATCACAACAGGACCTGCTAAAAAGTTTGACCTCATCTTTCCTGTAGGCTCCCTTTTAAGTACCTAATGGACACAATAAGGTCTCCCCAGTGCCTTCTCTTCTCCAGGCTGAATAATCGCAATTCTCTGAGCCTTTCCTCATAGGAGAGGTGTCCAACCCTCTGATCATCTTTGTGACCCTCCTCTGACCCGCTCCAGCAGCTCCATGTCTTTCCTGTACTGAAGGCTCCAGAGCCGGACACAGTACTCCAGATGGAATCTCACCCTTCTTATTGTTACCTTGCAGCACTTTGGCCCATCAGCAACACAAGCACTAGCCAGGTGAAGCCATGGGAAAACTACTACTAGAGTCAATGCAAAAAAAAAAGAGAAAAAGCCCACTTTGGTGCCATTCTGCACATGGAGATGGCACCAGGGTTACGTCAGTAAAATACCCAGCCATGGTGGCAAGTCCCATCCTTGGTATTCATTTCTTGTTACTAGTAGGAAAGGAATAGAATAATCTATCTACAACTTGGGAAGCCCACAATATGCTAGGTGCTTCTGGATACCACCGGTCAACACCAGAAAGCTTTACGCATGCCTTACCAAGCCCAAACAACCCTGATCTTCAAAAGCAGCTGCCTATGAGCTGCTCTGACAGCCAAGACTTGGGTCCCAGCCCTCTTACACCAACAGTGTCAACTATAATTGGTCTCATTCAGTAGGAAGCCCTCCTCCGTAAGAAGGGACACCCAACATCATTATAGGGGAAGCTGAGGAGGCTGACAAATTCTTAGGTGTTGGCTCACAGCACATTTGAGACACTTTTGCCTAACAATAACAGAGCAAGGTCAACAGGTGTGTGGCTGAAGGTCCTGAGAGCTGTGTTGGGTGAAAGCAGTAGTTTCCAGGAAGGGTGAAACCACCAACAAGACAGGCTCACAACTAGTGAAAAAGCTTTGGATATAGCCATTGTCAAGAAATCCTTTTTGGAGGAATAAACTTGTTCTGTTAGCAGGCTTCACCTAGCAACCTCGGCCCTACCCTCTGTGGCCACTCTGAAGTGTTCACCTTGGAAGCTGTGGTCTTTGACAATCAAAATACCAGACACTTCAGGTTTTATTGCAAGCCCTCCTGCCTTGGAAAGAGTCGATGAAGGTCCCATTGTGCTTCTGGACCTGGGAGCTCCAAGACCTCATGCCTGTGGCTTGGTGGTACATAGGTCTGCCTATAGCAACCATGCTCCTCCCTTCTCCCCCCCTTCCTGCAATCCCACAGCCCCCCAGTGGAGTCCTCTGACTCATGGCAGACATTATTATCTTTTTTCCCCCTCTCTCTTTTCCCTTGCATAGTTTGATTGCTGATGTCTAGAAAAGGCTTTTTACCTCCCGGAAAATAGACAAAGCAGCTCTCAATGGCTGCCAGCTGCAAGCACAGGATGACTTGCCATCCCCGTCTTGTCCACCAGTGACACAGCTTGGGATGGTTTTTAGGGGGTGTGGGGATAGGCGAACGGGTGGAAATCAGGCACCAGGATGCCAGAGTAATTCTTCAAACAGCGGGGCAAGCTCTCACAGGCTGTGCCTGGGAGGCATACCTGGGAGGCACATACCAGGGTTTGGGAGCTGACTGACACTGTGCAGGCACAGCAAGAGGGTGCCTCTGCAGTCTTCGTGGCAGCCTCCAAGGCAGCACTGCCCCATGCCCTTCCCAGCTCTGCTGGCCAATTTGCTCTCTGACTTCAGGAAAGATGCAAAAAGGGCTAGATCACCACTACCTTGTTCAAAGTCACTGTTTGCTCACCTAAAGGTAAGCCCGGATCTCTCTTCACCATGCTGTAGGAGTTTCCTGGAAAGCACAAGATCCGTGTGCTGTGTCTATGTCCTACTATTTGACACCTTCAAGCCTTCCAGTCCCAGCTCTGCTCTGGTTGTCACCTACTCCTACGCTTCTCTGCAGGGAACTGCCATTACCCAGGACGAGGGCGCTGTGGGAAAAGCCAACAGACTCATTTTGAAAAGGAAGAGTGACATCTTTAAGTGCCTTTTTTTCTTTTTTTTTTTTTTTTTTTCTTTTTGGTAATCAGTCCAAACTCTGGTATCAACTCTGGGTTAGGGCCTCCCTACTTCACATTGCTGAAGTCAGGAGACACTCTTCACCTCCCAGAAGCTGTGCAGCTAGCTGCTCACACCTATGCTGGGGAAACTTGCCCAGTTGAATGGAGAGAAACTCAGCAAGGGCCAAACTCTCACAAAGGGCGGGCACTCACTGAGTTTTGCTGCCAAACTCCATCATGAGTGTTATCGGGGCAGGTCATTGTCCTGAAGATCACCTCTTGGTTCCGTTTCATCAGGAGCACCTGATGAGCTGGAGGCATAAGATCTCCCTTCATTCCCATGGGGGCTTCAACCCAGCCCCTGCTCTACTCTACTAGAGGAGCACCGGCTGCACATAAGAGGCTGTTGGGAGACGACTGACTCCCCAACCCTGTGGTGTAGGGATCCATACCACAGGGAGGCTGTCCCTCCTCAACAGCAACCACCCAAAAAAAAAAAAAAAGGGGTCATTTTTCTTCTTCTTCTCCTCCCCTCTCCCCCCTCCTTCCAGAAAGTCTTGGTTTCATCCCACCATGGAACGAAAACAAATGCTCTAAACCGCAACATTTTTCACGAACCGGAATTTCTTGCAGTCTAGCCAGCCTTGGTGGATCAATACCAGGCATTTCTTTCCTCCTCTGCTCTGGCCTTTCCCTTCCAGCCTCCTCCCCCCCGCCCCACTCACCGAGGGGAATAAGGGAGCCAGAGGTGTCGAACGGAGGAGTCGGGAACACTCCAGCTCAGTTTTAAAAGGGACAGAAAAAACACTGGCGTCAGCCGGAGCACCAGGGCAGGCGCTGAGACCTTGTTTTGGATTTCGCAGAGACGATCCCTAGGGAGAGCTGGTTTTTTTTTTTTCTTCTCTTTTTTTTTTTAATGCATGGTTTTGTTTGTAAGTTAAAAGTCTCAGGATTTGCAGTCTTTGAAGCGTGGTCAGCCTGCCAGATGGAATTAGTCAGTGCCTTTTGGTTGGAAATCCCAGGCAGATGAAGCAGGATAGAAGGACAGTGTTTTTCTCATTTGCCAGGAAACTGTCTGCATCGACCCCCACAAATTTAGCTGGAGAGCTCCCCAGGACCCCAAAAGCAGGCAAGGCTGAAAGCAGGAAAGCAAGCAGAGGGCCAAACCTTTCACGTGCATAAATCCGTGTGGCACCACTGAAGTCAATGGCCCACAAGCAGATTTATACTGCTCAAGATCCAGCCCAGATGTTTTTGCTGGTACTTGCCTGAAGCTATAAGATGTCAGCGGAGTTTCCTTTGCTTAAAAGCAGTGCTGAATTTGGCTCTTCTCACCCCTGACTCATACCATCTTTCCATCTCTTCCCACCATGGCCTGTCTAGAATCTTCCTATTCATGGACTCCTCAAGGTGAGCACTCCCTCTCCCAGGTGAACAGCCTCCTTCTCACATGTTCCTGAGTGAGTCTTTGCTTTCCTTCACACATCCCCTCATCTCACATCCAAGCCCAGGAACCCAAGTGCGATCTTTGAACCTTTACTGGTCTATTTTCTCCTCTCTTTGTCTTTCTATGTTTCCTGAGTTCCCCATGCCTTTGCTAAAAGCTTTGGGTAATTCCTCAGGCAGTCCCCTAACAAAATTACACTTGGAGAACATCCACTTATTTCCACATCATCCATGCCACCACCCAAGAGGAGAGTTAGTACCGCTTGTTCCAAACATGCAATGTATAGATGACAGCCCATCATAAAAACACAGAGTGACATCAGTACATGTGGGAAGAGCTCACAAGTGTTAGAGTGGAGCTGACAGCCTCCTTGCAAGAGACCAGTGCTAATCACTCACTAGCTGAGACCTCAACTTCATTTCTCATGAGGAATGGAAGGAGCAGAGAGGTTTGCTGTGGAGTTGGTGCACTGTAGTGCTATCAAAGCAACCGTGCAGACCCATGCACAGAAACAGTCCATTTTACCTTTGGACTCTCCAAATCTCTCAGCAGCACGATGGTTACGGCAACAATGAGGTCCAAGAAGCACACTGGTAAAGTGGCCATGGCACTCAAATACTTGAGGAAGGGACTAAACATGGAGTGATGGATCTGAGTGAGGTCTTTTTTAACAAGGCAACAGGCAATACCTCAAGAGCAACAAGCATGAGGCAACAAGCATCTGCAATTAGTACTGGCATATTATTACTAACTGAACACCCAAAATCAAGGCCAGTTTTTGAAGCCTCCTTCGAAGGCCTTGAAGTCTGCAAAGGCAAAGGTGGATGGAGAAGCAGAGAGGGGATATAATCATACTGCAGATGGGTCCTAACGCCAAGAGCCCAGGCTGCACTCTTTCACCCTAGAGAGGCAGCGTACCCAAGGGGTTAACGGCACAAGTTTGGGAGAGCATTCAAGGAACAGGTGTGAGCCTCGAAACCTGGCCTGACCCACCAGTGGAAATTACTGCTCAAGTATTTTGGCTGAGTCAAGATAGCACGAAATGAGTCCCAAAGGATTAGTTCTCCAGATTAATAGGAACACAAGGAGAGATACATGAAGTCCAGCCATCACCTGTGATAACTGCAGGGAGGGCAGTGTATGTATGTGCTCACGTAAGAGTGAGCAGCATGTACCAGTTGCATTAGACTGCAGAGTACTTTGCCTGCCAGCTGAAGCTAAAGAGGGACCTTCCTTTCTAATACCATATAACTGACCAATGAATTGGTCATCCCATTCCTAGACAGAAACACTGTTCTTCACAGAAGAGGCACACCATGGACCTGTCCTGCCACAAAAACTTCCACGTTCCTAAGCAGGTGGGCAGAAGGGGCATAAACACATAACAACTCAGAAATCCTGAAGCAGATGTTCTCTTCCCCACCTCCTGATGGCAGTCCCTGCAGAAAAGACAGAAAACACTCATCTTGCTACCATGTAAACCAAGATACAACTCATCTCAAATAAGAAGAGCTCAAAACGGTCTTAAGGACCATCTCTAAAAAGGATAAGATTTTGCCCATCTTGTCTGAACTTGTTTGTCACTGACAAATATCTCCACTGTCATGCTTGCAGCAGCCAGTCTGTGGGATAAATGCTGGCTAACCGCAAGGATGAACATCTTCCTTCCAGCTCCTATCACCCTCCCATACCAGGTCCCTGGAACTCCCTGGCACATCCGGAGTAACACTGCCCTGTGGTGATTAAATGCAGCTCCAGCCAGCTGAACTTCCACATCATAAAGTCACCTATACCCCTGAGAAGGTAAAAAACAACACCAAAGAGCTAGAACCAACTCACAGCCATTGCTAGCACCGTTCTTGCTATTGGCAAACACCATGGAAACCACTAGCAATCATGACCAGTCGAAGCAAACCAAGCTTATTTCCTCTGTTCAGAATAGGTGACAACTCAACAGTTCCATCCACCTTATTCCATTAGGTCTATCCATGAGCCCAAGCAGCTGCTTCTTTACTTCCTTGCTTCTCGCTGTGCCATTGCTCAGACCTGACTAATTCTGGATCTCCAAATACTGACTCCAAGCACAGACAACTGTCGTAGGAAACCTCAGATTTTAAAGAAGAGAAAGCAGATCTCCAAAGAGACAACAGCACGCAGTTGACAGCTGGGCTATTTGCTAGTATAGGAGCAATCTCTGAGGTTTGCTCAACTGAGCAAGCAATGCACACCTCAGATGGATAGAGCAGAAGCTGGACTCCCACCTTTTCACTACATCTATGCTACTCAGAAAGATATCAAGAATCATAGGATGGTTTAGGAATATGCCACCACAGAGCACAGCATTTGGCTTTCACCCACTTCACACCTCCCCTCAGCCTGCAGCCTCCCAAACAGCCTGGCTCTAACCACACAAGGAGTCCATGTGCACACAATGGGGAAAACCACAGCTAGGCAGGGGCTGTCCCTACCAGTCAGTGGAGGGGCCCACATAGGCTATGTTTTGTCCCTGCAAACAGAAGGGGACCAGGGAGAGCAGCAGTGATGTTATTTACTGGAGATCTGGCCCTATGATGTTCTATTTTGTGCGTATTTAAGGGATGCTATGAAGCTGCCAGCATGGCCCAGGGTTGGGCAGAATATGAGTAACCCTGGTTTAGAGGAAGAGGCAACAAAAGAACCTAAGAGAGGTCTGAAACCAGGAAAACAGTCTTGTTTATGAAGCCAAAAAGAGAGTGTAGCATATTCCAAGACCAAGGGAATTTTTCTCGCAACGTTACTTTGCCTTGGCTACCTGGCCACTCTCACATAAACAATGGAGACACACCAAGAAAGCAAGGAGACTTCACAGAGGTTATAAAAATATCACTTGTGCAATTAGACTGAATCAAAACTCATGACTTTCTGGTTGGAAGGAATGCTTGTGTTTCCCCTCTTATTTCTTTTTCTCCTCTAAGTTTTTTTTTTTTTCCTCGTAAAAATCTAGATAAACAAAAGCCCTAGGATATTGGATGGTTCCTTGCATATTGTTTTAAAAGCAGAAACAACAACAACAGCAACCACCATGGTGAGGGGGAGTGTCTGCGATTAGCGCTGTGTAGCCCCTGTTTTTCTCTGTTTGCAGGAGCTGTTCTCACCCTTGCTCTGCCCCATGCAACTTTTGTCTGCATGTCCTGTCCCAGGACACAATGAGGCACCATCACCATGGTAAGTGTATCCCCACTTCTCCCACAATCACAGCACTGCTTTGTCAGTGGGTCACATAAATAACTGCAGCAAATTGGATTTACGTTCCTACCTCTCTCCTTGGCTTCAGGGGTGATTTGCTTATTGCCTCCTTATAGACAGATAACTAAAAAGAGGAGAGGCAAAACCAGCGCTTTAGATGCCCTTGCCGACCAGGACTAGTTCATGAACTCGGCAAGGCAAGGACTGCATGCTGCCATGCACAAGGAGTTCGCAGGCCTGCAAGACATCCCTTGCAATAATCACCCCCACACACCCACATTCACGATAGCTGCTCACATTCACACACTTCATAAAATCCTTTGGATAAAAAGCATGAGGGTTACCAAGCTTTCAGCTTTCAAAAATGTTGTGTGTGGCCCTACAACAGAATGATATAGGCTTCAAAATAATAAGACTTAACCAACCCAAAAGTATTTGGAGTATTTTTCATCTGTTTTCTCATTTGGACCCTCGAGGCTTCATATTTTCAAGTGAAGTTGTTTTCTTCTAGGATCAAAAGAGCTGGAAATGCTAGTTTAAAAAAATAAAAATAAATAGAAAGCTGAGAATCTCATTCAGCCTCTTGATTCCAGGAGCTCAAATAAAGACCACAAGTCTCAAATAAAATCCATAAACATCACAAGCTTCATGATGATATTCAATAAGAGATGGCAATGTTCAGAAGCATGAAATGATAATTCCCACCTCATTGGATCTGGTTTTATTTTCTTTTTCTCACCTCAGTTCCTGTGGCTATTTTTCTCTTCCTATAGGGACTCTATTTCTGGGCAAACAAAATGTTTTCTTACCATACAGAAGAGGGTCTAATCCTATCTATTTGTCAATTGCTTTTAAAATTCTTCACTGCTGGAAGTTTCATGAAAATCAGTGGTTCAACAGAGGGAAAAAAACAAAGTAATGGTCTTAATAAGAAAAGCTGTATCAAGAGTCCTATGTTTATTCCTTCTGTTGGTTTGCTACTGCTCAGTCAGGTCCTGCGTGTCCCTAGGTTGCCCTCTCCTAAGCCAGCAGATGACGGATATAGGAACAGGGGACTGGAGGGCAGACTCCTAGGAAATGAAGACACCCTTACAGGGAGGAACCACAGGCTCAGTATTTAGTGGGTTTAGTGGGAAGTCTCGGGGCTCTCAACCCTGCACAGGAGATCTTTTTACTTTTAGCTTTTTATTTTTTTACCAGATCATCATAGATAACAAGAAAAAAATATCAAAACAACCCACATTTAGAACAAAGACCTTCTTTTGTTTCTGTCACAAAAGCAGCAAAAATTCTTCTCTCTTAAAAAAGAAAATTACTTATAGAAGTGCTGATTCCTATCTCTCTTACACATTTGCCCTAAACGCACTCTAAGATCATGCTATGTTACTTCGGGGCAGATTTGGCGGCATACAGAGGCTCACAGGTAAAGGACCCCCACTGAGAGAGACATAGAGACACACATTTCAGTTGGGTGACTGTATATAGACATATCATCACTGCCTTCTAGAGGTGAAACCAAGATAGCAGGGTGACACACTGTCTCCCAGTACTCAAATACAAGCAGCTTTAACTACTCTCAAAAGGTGTTGATCCAACAAAAACAAGAAATAGAAGTCAATGGATCTGAGTGGAAAATATTATAGCAGTCAAATAGGCTGCTCCAATAACACTACCTCTACCCACAGGTATGTTTGAAGGGGATGGGGAGAGAAGGGAAAAAGAGAGAAGGTTCTGTGCTGAATATCTGAGAAGTTTGGGCTTGTTTGGGGATGAAGGTTTTTCTGCAGAAATCCCACCCACTACTAAGGAACTGTGCAAGTCCCAGAAACTGATGAGTGATGGAAATATCCATCATGAACTGCTACAAGCAGCCACAAGGCCTTCCCATAAATCACTGCAAACTGAAATTACGGTCATTAACATATAACAAGGTCATGCCCCAGCCATTTCTGAATGATAATGGCAGAGCTGTGATGAGCAAAATCATGCAGCACCACATCTCACTGCAGGCTATCTATGCCCACCAAACTCCAGCCTCCTGCCAAGGGGCAACACTCTGGGTAAAACACAGCAAAACCTTGTGTTGTTTCACAAACAAATCAGAACAAGTTTTAGGCCTAGAAGTGTGATTTACAGGCTCTCTCACTCCAAGGAGCAATAAAATCAGTTTTGCAACCTGTAGAAGTCCCCCTTTTCGAATACCCTCACACACAGACACTTGCAGAGAGACATCCACATCCAGCTAGACAATCCGCAGCATGTGCTATGTGTTTGTATGAAAGTGGCCCAGGCACAGCCCTACAACAACCTCCTGGATCCCTTGGCCAGCAGAGATGCCTAAGAGACACTTCACAAAAAGAGCAGCTCTGCTTGTGCAGCAAGGAAACACAGATGCTGCGGCAATGGCATTTTAGCTGGTTAGAGTCAAGTCTGAAAAACAACGCTCCATCTTGCCTTGACCCCTCCTTGCCTGGAGGGTTAGAATTCACAAGAGACCTTGTAGTATGAGGCAGCAATAGTCACTTAGCACATCTGCTCTGTTATCTCAACACGTGGACAGCTCCCGCTAGAACGATCCATCCCTTATTTTTACATGCACCAAAATACACCGAATTCCTTCCTTCCCCCTTAGAAATCCAGCGCTGGCCTAGCTCGCCGCCTCCCTGTTGGACAGCTCAGTCACACCGAGTTCATCCCGCCAGTGCTAGGGAGAGATGAAACCAGATCCTGGGGCTCCACGGCCGAAAGCTGGTCCCCCTCCAGGTCCCTGAGAAATCCTTTGCGGTCGCAGAGACGTCACCGCTGAGGTGGGCTCTACCTCAGACCGAGGAGGGCTGCCTCTGGTTGTTATTAGCTGTACTGAGGATTCAAAGGACAAGGAGGCATCAAGCCAGCGCCTACTCCAAATTGCAGCGATCCTGCATTTGCAGAACATGCATCTGGCCTTCATTAATTCTTAAATGGTCCAACGTGGGTAGAGGAATAGAGGCAGGGGGGAAGGGAGAACTAATGCACTGTGCACTGAATGGGACAGTCATGGGGGACATTCATGCAACAGGCTGATTTGTTTTGAAGATGTCTGTGATCCAGGAGCATCTTCTCCAACATGTGGATGCCACAGCATCAGCAGGACCACGCACGGGGCTAGGTGTGTGTGTGGGACAGATAGCTTCCAGCAAGACCTTGGCCTCAAAATTTCTCATGGTGGTCACTACAAACATTAGGATGATAGCCTGGGGCAGGGGGGCAGGCCTAGAAAGGACACTGGGAATTCAAGCCATAAAATGATGATGAGATGGTCTTTCACTCCACCAAAAGGGAGCACTTGAGTTAAACATGCTGGCATCCTTCAAGATCAGATCTCAGAGCAGGAGTAGGCTGGAGAAATGAGGTGCCAGCATTTACTCTTTCTCCCCAAATGGCTGGAGGCATCACCATCTTTTCCCCATAGCCCTCAGAATAAATGGGTAGCCAAGTGAACATGCTACAAAGATCTATGTTTCCTCCAGGAGGGAAGAGCATCCCTTTTCTCAAGGATAGGGGTGGCAGATTGAAAGAGAACTTCAGTCTGGCTCATGAAGATCAGAGTCCATCTGCAAGCGTGGCTATGAGTGTACATTGGAGGGTGATTCAGCATGTATGAATATCTAGATAGGTGGGTCGCTGAGCATGCAGCTGATTGTGCTTGTGTGGGCAGCGAAGCACATGGCAGAACAACAGGGTGCAGGCAGCTCATGGATAAACAAGTGTGTCAGAAATGAAAGGACACAGCAGGGCAGGGACTGTGTTCACAGGGACAAGTCAAGAGCTGTGCCAACTTCTGTTTTCCATTAAACCTGGGACGTCCCATCACTTTGCTATGGCATTAAAGCATTCAGCTAACAGAGGGGGAAGTGGTCAATAGTCCATGTCTCTTGGGTAGCATCAGATGGAGACACTTGCTCAGAAATGGGGTGCTCAGAAATGGGGCAGACTTTGGGATAACCTGACCTCTAAGTGAGCAGAATGGGAGCTGCAGGAAAAGACGCTGTAAACAGGAACTCATGAGATAAATAAGAGATGGGGAGGAAGGAGATCTATTTAAAGTGGCAGTTGCTTTTTAGCTCCATTTCCCCTCTTCTGCTCAACTAGAAATGAAGGCCCCCACCCTTTTCTGCTTGCCTGGCAAGACAGCATACGTTTACCACTTACAACTCTCTCCCAGCCAATGCAAAACTCACTGCACACCCACTACTAACACCACTGCTGAAGCTATCCAGGAAACCAGGAAGAACATCACTACATGCTCCAACAACCTGAAGGAGAATACTAGGTGCAAGGTTTCCAGCTAGCTTCTATCTTAGAATCATAGAATCATCTGGGCCAGAAGGGACCTTCAAAGGTCATCTAGTCCGACCCCCCTGCAGTCACAGGGACAC
>JAOXNO010000041.1:50898926-50931395 GCA_028565335.1 Limnodromus scolopaceus | reverse complement strand
GGTCTCACCAGAGCAGAGTAAAGTGGGAGAATCACTTCTCTGGACCTGCTGGCAACACTTCTTTTGATGCAGCCCAGGGTGCGATTGGCCTTCTGGGCTGCAAGTGCACCCTGCCTGCTCATGTCCAGTTTCTTGTCCATCAGCACCCCCAAGTCCCTTTCTTCAGGGCTGCTTTCTAATACCTTGTTGCCCAGTCTGTACTGATGGTCATCTTAGGTGACCCAAAGTTGTTACCTGCAGCATGGCTATGCCCAGGGATCTCCCCTCCACTTCCTCAAGTGAAGTGGAGGTTGGACTACATTGCTGCACAATCACACAATGCAAGATGGTGCTGCCTCCTACACATTTAGGGTGGTTAGAAGCATCAGTGCACATCAGGGAGAAGCAACCAACTCCAAGTGATGCAGTGGAGTAGAACAGAGATAAAAGGGAACAAGACCCCTTCTAGCTCCATCCAGGGCTCATTGTCCCTAGGAGCTAAACCTTGCTCAGCATTGTCCAACCTCAACTTCTGCAAACTCCGATCTGTGCCCTTTCAGGGCATTACTCTGCCCCGGTGGTCTCAGAACAGTGATCAGCCTTTAGCTTCTACAGCCTGAGGCAGCTCTAATTTTAAGCCACTTTAAACAAATCAAATCTACATTTAGATATTTGACATCCACAGTTCTGTGCTCCCACTCCCAGGTCACAAGCGCACATTTCTCCTTTTCTGATGCACTAGCAACAACTAAAAAAAGCTGGGCCCAGGGAGGGGTAGGGGGAGGGGAGGAGGGAGGGTGGTAAGGTGAGAGGGTGGCAATCTTTTGGTCAGCATCAGCGTTCTTGTTGCATTCTCAGAACTGGATGTTCCCTGCCTAGAATGAGATTTTAGCAACTGCAATTTCTGATTGCTCCTGTTGGCAGCTGCCTTTCCCTTTACTCGGCTCTTCCCTGCTCTCTTCCATTAGGGAAGTGGCAGAAGGCTATGCCCTGCATTTCCAGGGCAAAACAGAACTGTCCCAGGACAGTTCCCATGTAGAAGGGATTGGTCCCATTTGTCTGAAGAAAAAAAAAGATTAAAAATAAAGAGGAAGAAAAGGAAAAAACCACCAACCAACCCAGTCCTATTACAGAAACCCAGTTAAGTAGACAAGCTAAACAAAATACAATTAGGTTTCCTTTGGCCAGCTTGGAACATATGGTATTCGTCAGCCAGTCGTGTTCCTCTCTTGATTCTGGCAGCAGATAGGTAACTTGTTCCAAGCACTAAGAAAGCTCCTGGAAAGTCAGCATGCTGAGCAAACTTTTGGAGGGGGGCTAGCTGGGGATATAATAGCTCACACAGACACAGATTTGACAGTATTTCTTTCACATTGTTCAGTGCAGCTCTAGGTTACAATGCCTCTGGCTTTAGTACATTCCTAGTTCACATTGTTCCCTGTGGTATTGCATCTGTAAGTCCTCATTTGCTAAGTGCACACACACAGAGTTCTGGGGTTGAAGGCTTCTACCAAATAGGCAGATAAAGGTGTGGAAGAAAGAGAGATTCCTGTGGATTTGGTCTCATAAAGAAATTCTGAAAAGGTAAATTGCATTAATAAGCAGTGTAGCAAGCTCTTTATTATGTTACCTTTATAAGGCAGGCTGAAAATGACTCCTCCATCCCAGAGTAAACCAGCGAGTCCTTCCCCAGCAAGAAAATGGCCATAAGTACCATAGTGTCACGGAGATCAGTTGCTGCAGAAAGGAATAGCCTCTGAATTTGGTCATCAACCAGAAAACTGTCTGAGGAGTCTGGCTCTAAGCTAGGAATATTCTGTTCTATTGCAGTTTGCAAAGAAGTTAGCAAAGAGCTGATTCACAGAGAAATGAGCCCATGTTTTAATAGAGGGAACTGGAAATCGTGCTGTGGTAGAGCAATATCCGCGAAAGAATTGCCCCAGCAAAATCAGTTATGTCTATGGGAAAAGGAAGCTGATAAAGAACTTTTGATTTATTCCAGTAACAACAGAGGCTTCAAACTGGAAGTGAGCAGAGTGCTTCCCACTGCACACTCTAGGCCTGCGTGAGAGTTTCAGCTGCTTTTTGAGTCCACATAGTTCAGCCTCATCATTGCCAAGGATGGTTTGACATTTCTTACATAAGTTTGCTTGGTCTGCTATATGCCTTTTTTCAGCAAGGAAGCCAATTTATTCCCTCCAGTGCAGTTACAAGCCAGCACTGCCTCCAAGCTTCTGCACTGCCATTTATCTTCCCATATACAGTTGGCCTTACTGCATATCTGTTCCTCCCCTATCCCTGTTGATGGACAGCCTGGCTGGCTCAGGCCAGTGCAGCCTCAGCCTAGTTTTCCTTGGGCAGTGAATAAGTGGGAAATGTGGTTGTAAAGAATAGCAAGAGCTATTCTGACCGTTCCTGTGCTCTTTGGTCCACCTGTTTGCTGCCAGAATCAGACTTCCTCCTTCTTTTACCTGCTAGGCACAGTAACTCTTGTTCCTTCATTGCAGAAGACCAGGGTATTTCAACCCGTGTAACACATGACTCTTCAGTAGCCTTCTTGCCACATCAGTAACATTTCAGAATACCTTGACCTTTTTCACTCCCTCCTTGTAATCCTATACCCTTTGTAGCGGGAGGTATTCCCTGGCTTCCATTTCCAGCTTTTTGGCACCCAAGACCTGGCTCAGGCAACCAGTTTTTCTATGTCCTCACTGCATCCAGCACAGATCTGCTTGCCAGGTTACCAGCATTAAGTGCATTGGGAAAGCATTTCCCGCTCTTCTAAGTTGCTATTACGAATCAGCAAAACTTGCCGTGATCACCAGCAATGTGCTGGAGCACATCAAGAACTGAAACGCTCACAAAAAAGCCTTTGCATCTGTTTCTATTCCTGGACTACTTAGCCCCATCACATTCAAAACCTCAGCTCCAAGGCACGGCTCTGATATGGCCTGTGTTTGGGGCTACATGTACAGAGTCAGCTCATCTCTTCTACAGGGGTCTATCAGATGTGTTACTCTTGCTCTACCTTTAGATTAACTGGAGCGATTCTCCATTGAGGTTAATGGGCGTAGTACACTGCTCACAATCGTTTTTAGCACGAGCTGCACTGACGCAGCCAGACAAACCGCCCGTCTTTGCAGGGATGGACCAGCTGAATTTTGCTTTCAGGAACCAAAGAATCGACTGTGGCTTCGTCCTTCAAGAACACCATCCATCACCCACCCAGGAGCTCTGCAGAGTGAGGCAACAGCGCATCATCATCCCCTCCCCACGATGTGGAGTTGAGCATGGCTTGCTTTTGTTCTTACCCACATCACACAGACTTCAGCAGTGCCTGGTCACCAAGGGCCATTCATCTCTTGTGCTCTCAGGTCCTGCTCAGCAGTACCCTACTGGGCTTTCCTCATCCATCATTACTGGCAATTTAATCTCTGTCTCTTGCTGGGTACTTCCTCCCTGCGCCTTTGAATTGGAGGGGGTTTTTTTCCTGCCTCAAAGGAGCTTATAACATTTACTGCATGGTATTGGAATCTCTGGACTGAACTGAGTCATAGTTCAGCAAAATTAGACTGGTTTCATCTTCCTCACAGTAGGAAATTGGACATACTGCAGCTGTCTTTCTGTTTTCCTGTTTAAACCATCCCATCTTCCTGCAACTCAGTCCTCGGTGGCAGAGTGGCTGAGGCACATGGCTTCCAAAACAGGAGATAAAACGGCCATTGCCAGAGGTTGTTTGCAAAGGCATTCAAAGCAAGATGGGACTTCACAAAGTTTCCAGTCGTTAAGCAGAGTTACAGCATTTGGCTCCTTCCTGCAGTCTCCCAATATCTCTCATTAACACTGGTTTACTACTGCTGTTCTGGGAGTCAAGAGTGAAATTTCCACTGGCTTCCAGGATGGAGGACGGAGCTTTCTAATGCAAAACCTGTGCAATGTCCCTGCGTGCCCTATTCCAGGCTATGTGACTTCACTGGAGACCATGACAGACCACAGCACCCCCTCGGTGTGCTGCTTTTAGCACTGTAGGACTCCATGCATTATTTAGGTTATTTCACTCATCGGAAAGTATCGTGCAATATTTTAAAGGTCTTCAAAACCGTGCAACAGATAAACAACAAAACCACACATAAGCACAGATCTCAAAGGGCACCCTTATGTTGCCTAAGCCTGTGCCGATGGTTTTCAACCTGCCGCACATCCAGGATTACTCCCCTTCCCTGTTAGTTCATTGAAGCCACGCAATTTTATTTGAAAGAGCACAGTGCCAAATATTCAGGGCTGCCCAGCAAGGGTTGCCCGTTGGCACGATCCAGAAGGGCACGCTATACAAGCTGCTCTTTCATGCAGGGACCCACATCTCTCTGCAGCGAGCGAGGTTAGCTTTCAAAGAGGGGCATGTGCAAACACATGCCACGTTTGTTTGTTTTCTTGTACCAGTATTACTCAGTAGTATCTGCTACGGGAAAATCACTTACATTCTGTGAAAACACCTAAGCACAAACGTTACATTTATGTACATGAACAGAAGAATTTGAGAGCCTGTGTTAGCCACTTGTAAACGACTGTGCCCACCTTGCTTTAAAAACTGGTGCAGCATGCGAGTAAATGTAAGTATAATAAAAAATAATAGGAAACAGACAGGCAATAGAATTAAGAGCAGCAGCCAGCTGGGATCTTCTAACCAGTGACATCAAGGGATTGCTGAGGTAATACACTGATGGGTTTTAAATTAACTGTAACCACTCAGGAAAAAGATCTAGGCGTCACTGTGGACAGCTCAATGAAAACATCTGCTCCATGCACAGAGGCCATCAAAAAAAAAAAAAAAAAAAAGAGAACCAAAAAATGTTAGGTTGAATAGGCTAAAGAACAATACCAAAAATGTTATAAATGCCACCACATAAATCAATGACATGTTCACACTTTGAGAAGTGAGGTGAAGTCTGCTCACCCTGTTTCAGAGCAAGGATAGCAGGAACAGAGGCCAGAGAAGGATGCCAAAAAATCATCAGAGGCACAGAAAGGTTTCCAAGGTCGTCATGAGGGGAGATTAAGGTCCAAATGGTTCAAAATAGCTTGCTCTAGAAGCGTATAAAATGATGAAGGAGAGAGTGAAGATTTTCCCGTTTGCCCTTTCTTATGTTAAAGAAATAGTGGCCACCTAAACACTCCAAAAATATTATTACAACAGGAAAATGAAAGCTCGCCAATGTTTTGCAGATTGCCCAGTTAACACATGGAACTTGCTGCCTCGAGGTGCTAGGCTGAGAGTTAAGCTGGTATCCAGAGAGGGATCTGCTCTCTCTTGCAATGCCACCATCACACGAGACTGTATATGATACGTACGTGCCTGCCGGCTCACATGCCTGGGCAGGCACTGAACTCCTGGGGCTAGGAGGAGACATGGAGTAACCAAAGGCAATGAAGAAAGCCAGGGAGGAACCTGATACTGGCAGGACTACAGGAAGAGGTTGAAGGAGAAAGAGGCACCTGGAAGAGGAAAACAGGAGATAAAATACTCATAACAATCTGAAAAAGTGTAAAGGAGGCATTTTGTGGGGCTTCCTCCTTCACTCTCCCCATGAGAGAGGGGAATGTAAGATTCTGCTTGGCTGCACCAGAGTACGCACCCCAGTCCTCTGGATAAAAGCAGAGATGGCAAACGCTGGCCACGGGTGAATGTTTACAACCGCAGCCAGCTAGGCTGTGGACACACCAGCTAAGCCACGTCAGAGCTGTCCATTCAACACTGCCATTCTCCAAACACCAGCATCCCGGCCGATACCCTTCGCATAGCAGGTCACCATCCAAACCTCCAAAGTAAACAGGCAGCATCTGAACAACCTGTAGATGGGGAAATTTTGGGTGGTGTTGCATATTTTCAGTCTACGGTTTGATTTAGGCTGACATAGAGAGACCAGTTTCGGTGCTTGGCCACCAAGAAGGGTTAGCTAGCTGCAGCAGTACGCATTTTGAGTAGCGTGTGGAAGAAGAAACCATTTTTTCTAGGTTACCCACATGGCCTCCAGCTCCACCATCCAAGAACCTCATGGTCTTTGAGTCTATCTATCTGATGGGTACAGAGCAGCATATCCCTCCACCATGCAGGGACTCATGAGAGCACAGAGGAGCTCTGCAACTCATAAGATACATCTGTCAGGGCAAAGCTCACACATCACTGTGCACAATCCTAGCAGTTACCTAACTACAGGGTCCAACAAACCTCTTCGGAGAACAGGCCCTGTGTTTGCTATAAAGGTCAGCCCAAGCTGCATATGGCTCTGACCTCCTTTTCAAGAATAAGCGTATGGGCAAGGATGGCAGACCCTTATGGACACTGAAATAGAGCAATTTTTGCTCCATGTTCAGGGATGTCCCCCAGTTTCTCCCCAGCTGCAGTAACAAGAATGGTCGGGACAATATGGTGAACACATGGGAAACATTAAAGCATGACACTAAGCAGCGCTTAGCCCCAACCACATGTATTACAGAGCACAAGGCCACCTGTTCCTCTGTCCATCAGCTTGCCTGTGGGATGTCCACAGAAGGGCTTTCCTCCACTCATTCAGGCCTGGCAGTGGGCTTTTTTCCTGCACTGTGCACGCCTAGTGGTATGGCTGCCCACCCAGGAACACCACCACAGGCCTGAACTGGAAACATGTCACAAGACAAGCCATCATACAGATGTATGGCAGTGGATTTACAAGCATGTGCACATCAAGCAGCAGTCCTGGTCCCTGAATGAGACCATCTACCCCCAAAAGGGTGGCTCTTGTCAATCCTTCCCCTTGGAAACAGCAGATGGGTCAGAACTCGCCCTGTGGTCCTGGGACAGTGGGACCTATTTTCCTCCTCCCATGTGCTCATCTCTACCTGCCTTTCTCCCAAGAAGCACAGAGCATCACAAACAACTCATGCAAAAACCCCAGACAACCCCACAACTACTCACACAACCTCTGGCATCAAGCTGCCCACTCCTGGCTTCCCCTCCCAACCTGGGAAGCAGGAGCCCCAGCACAGTGACCCGCAGCACGTATCACCCATTGCCTAAGCCACTCTTCTCCACACCTCCTACTCCTCATCCCACTTGCCCTTCCTCCCCACTACGGGTCTGCCAGTGGGGAATCCCACCACCAACTTACCACACGCACAACATAATAAAGCAACAGAGTCCAGTGTTAAGCAGGACTTTTATGTGCAGTCAGCATTTCAAAAGGCACAGTACACGCTGTATGCTCGGTGCCGTCAGATTCCAAGGCTGAATTCTCCAGTGTTTTAGGAAAAAGGTAGGCTGGGAGGAGAGTGTGAGGGGGGGAACAGACCAAGCTTTGTGGAATTCTTTTTAAAAGTGTATGCATGACTGTATAAAAGGACTTTTTTTTTTTTTCTGACCTCAAAAAGACAATATTATTTCACACAGACCTATTTCCAAGAACGGCCAGGCTATTTCTACATGAACCGGTGCCTGGCTGAGGCAGAGGCTGCGAAGGGGAAACCCTCTCTCCAAGTACGACATGGAAATTCCTTGACCTCAGCTGTGAGGCTGATCAACACACATGCAATGGGCCAATGAAAAAGAAATTGAAATACCAGAGTGGCAAACGCAGATGAGGGCAGGTGTGTACAGGAGAAGGCACAGCCTGCTTTTTCCAGGCAAAGGGCCTGACAAAAAAAAAAGAGACGTGCCAGACAGGGAAGAAAAGGAAAGCAGGGCAAAAGCAAAGGTACTGAGACATTGGTCAGAAAAGCAAAGATTTAAAATGCCAGGCAAACAGGTTCTGATTCATACCCTATGGCCTGAAAGTAGAAAGGCAGGGTGAACAGGCATGGAAGGCAGAAATAAATATTTATTTTAGGCCATGCTATCATTTGGTGTGCTTCACGGAAAAGGTTGGGTGTTCACTATGAGCTCAGACAGAGGCAAATAGGTTCATCATCAGTCTAGACCTGGTAACACAACTGTGACTACACCACAGACCCATACCCTCCTCTAAAGCTGTGTTTGCTACCTCAGGAGGCCACCAGAGAAAATGGCTCCAGAGTGAACCTACTTTTTTTTGCCCAGCATTGAGGACATGTCAACCTACTGTCTCCAGCCAGAGTCCCGCAGACAAGTCACCACTGGATAAAAAGCACACAACAACTGACTGGTGTCAACTTTCCAGGTCAAGACAAAGCTCTTTAGTTTCCTTCTTGGAGGACTGGATATCTAGAATTAATGCATCTGAGCCCTAAAAACCACTCGTGATCAGGGCTGAACCCTTTGGGTTAGGCAAAGCATGTCATTTCTCCCCATGGCAGAAAGCTGGCGTGTACTATAGCCATTCTATGGCTCTGTAACGGGACTGAATATGCTACACAATCGCGTCACTTGGTGCGCATGTGAACTTAGAGCACTTCTGTAATGCACCAGATACATAGTCTGCTCTCTCCCTGTGGTAGGTGTCAGTCAGAAGGGATCTCCCACTGCCAGAATCATTTGTCTTTTTCATGGCCCACTCCCAAGTTAACAGCGGGAAAGAGGACTGCAGGGTCTGGGCCACAGACCTTCCCAAACTCCAAGGAACCTGGATGAAGCAGAATGGCAAATGCAAGAAGCTCTAGCGGCATCCATAGGTCAATTTAGGTACACACACAGGGACAGGGATGCCAAGCTTTGACAGAGACATGAGACTCTTCTAAGATCAGCAACGGCTGCAAGCCTTATTACAACTGCGCCCATATTTAGGAGGAAAAGTAAATAAGAGCAGTCTGTATACTTCCATGCCTTTTAGAGCCCCAGAAACTCCACTTAACAAAACCCATTCAGTCCTTACAGGAAGAGTGACATGCATGGCTGGGAACAAGTTTGCTGGTGTTTAGATCCTCTGCATTAAGAATAAAAACAGTCAGGTCCAACATAAATTAGACCCATGCTCCGAGACCTAAAATTGGGTCAAAACCCAGCCCATTTTCAATGAGGTCTCAGAAACCCCACCAGACTGCTCTGTTGCTCATTAGCTGTAGTCTCGGTATCTTCCGGGTTTCTCCAGTGAAAGACAAACCCTTGAAAAACAAGAGTGATACCCAAGGAACTTGGTTCTTACTAAGTCTCCAGCATTGGGTTCTTCAAATGCAACACCTGTTTGGGATACATGGCCTTTCCTATTAGGCATCTAGATGCATCATGGATACCGATCCACTCTCTACTTTTCTCCACTGATCACCTGCCCCTCTTCTGCTAACGTCAAACTTTCCAAGGTCCCCCACTGCTGCTAGTCTAGGACAGAAATGTATTTATTAGGGAAAATGAATAGAGTGTGTATGAATTAGAAAATGAGTCCAGTCTGTTCAACTAGGGTTGGGCAAGCTTGTTTTGCCTAATTTAGAGGCCATTCAAACATTGTGGGTTTGAACATTACTGCATTAGTGTTTCACTTAGGAAAAACTGTGAAAAAAAAAAAAAAGTGAAGGGGAAAAAAATCCAATGGAAACATAAATAGCGTATAACGTATATGGGGCACCCATTTGTGCCAGCACAGACCTTCTAAGCCCTAACACATCACACAGACTTCCCTTCAGCTAGAAGTTCCCTTTAAAATACTTTAAAAATAAAAATCTTTTAAAAATCCTGAATCACCATACAGAGGTGGAACAGGTCAAAAGAGATAGATACACATGCCAAGGACAGCTGGTCCTAAACCCTGACCTGTCTTCATTTACACTTTGAAATCAAGGTCACGTAGATCAAGGACAGAAAGCTAATTTGCAAAGCTCCAAGCTCCTCAGGCTGCCTTGGGTGAATTGCAACAGCCCTCTGTGTCAACAGGACATGCTGCAAACTCTCCGAGGATCCTGCAGTTGGTTCATTAGCTTTATCCATACCTCAGCTGCACTTGGCTGCATGTAGGACTCCCAACAGCCCAGCTTTCTGGAGATAATTAGCATCATTCATTTTACATCCCTCTTTTTCTTCTGTTGTCTCTTGGTTGCAATAATTTGTGTTTGGGTGACCACTAAAAAATTGGGGGCCCCTTCCTCATACAGGAGGAATAATTCATTTTGGTGACGCTATATCAGTGCCCACCAGCTAAAGAACAAGGCCTTCAGTTTCAAAAGCTAACCCTGTCCGAGGGGACAACTGTTCTCCTCCCACACTGCACCTCAAAAGAAGTTCTGGGGAAAGATGCAAGACATCCTTAAGGCAAGGAGTAAAAGGAAACAGAGTATACATGGTGAAAGAGAGAAAAGTGGGCATGAGGGAAGAAACTTAAGGCACCGAAGGAACAAGGCAGCCCATTCCCTCTGTCACACATCTCTATTTCAAAAACCAAGAAAGCCAGAAGAAACCAGGTGGGAGACCAACTGAGAATAAATTCCTCTGGGGGCAGGCTTATTCCTCCTCATCCTAAAGGTTGCTTTAGGGAAAAACTGAGACAAGAAACAAAGAGATGGGGGGAGGAGGGGGCAGGCAATAAATGCTGCTTAAGTGCCCATGAGCAAGATCCAAGGGCAGAAAGCATGGCCTGATCAAGCAGTTCTCCCACCATCAGCAACCTACAACCTTCACCCTGAGATCTGCCAGTCCAGGAGAGATTTCACTCAGGGGAATTAACTCCACCTAAAACACCACTCCTTCTGCCTCCCCTTTTGATACCCCAAAACCTTTAACGCCACACTAAATGGGTGGGTTTATCCTCTGCTCCCATTTACATGTGGGCTACAACCCTCCTCACCAGCAGGTCCCATAAGCTGCACCACTTGGAAGAAATGGGTTGTGTTTTCACCAAGAAACTGCAGATGAGATACAACCATCATATTACATGTTACACCATCCTTCCTCCCTGGCTCCGGGCCCTTCATGCCCAGGGGATGCCTTCAAGGCTGAAGCGCAGTCACACAGATGTCAACAGGGCTGCCCCAGCCCTGCCCTCATCTGCAGTGCAGAGGAAGGTGCTGTCAGTCCTGTATGGTGATGACCCTGCACAAGAGAAATCCCTTTTCTTCTCCATAACATCTCTGACTCCCCCCTGCCCCCCCCCCCCCCAATCTATATTTTTTTTCCGGCCTCGAGTATACTTTCCAGCTCGTTTCCTCTTGCGGTTCTCATTTCCCGCTCCTAGGAGGTGAGCTCATGTGTTTCTCAATTACCAGCCAAAGAAAGGGAGAGGGAGAAAGCAATCTTATGGAAACAGATGAAGTCATGCCTCTATAATGCCATATTACGGCTCATGCTCAAAGAGCCATGATGCAGACATTGCTGCCCCCCAGCCCTGGCAGGGCAGCCCAGCTTCCAGGTCCCCAGCTCAAGTTGTTCTCCTCCTTGCGCCAAGGGAAGATGCTCCACCGATACGCAAGGAAAGCAGAGCATGTTTGCCTCACCAGCTTTTCCCTCTCGTCCCACCTCCACCCCTGCTTTCGATCCTCCCGCCCTTTTGTCCACCCCCAGCAATCCCCACGGATCTTTGACTCATTCACAGCACGCCACTGAGTCAATAGCGAGCCCACAGACCATGTGCAAGGCTCCCAGCGCTGCGCGCTCTGCCTACGGCTATGTGGACGCCGGAGAAGTTACACAAGGGAAATCTAAAGGCAATTAAAAGCATAATACAAGTGGTTGTTTAGAAAAGGTGGTGGGGAGGAGAGAATAAAATTAAAATAAATAAAGGAATGTTTTAACGAGTGCAGCAGTGAAAGCGGGATTAGAGGTGCCTGAATGGCATCTCTATATTTCCCGTATGGAAGGGAGGGCTGCCCAGCGCAACCAGAGCTGACAAAAAAAATTAGCTGGGCCTCAGGCTCAGAGAAACATTTGGCTAGAAAGGAAAGAAGGTAATTGCTGCAAGTGGAGACTAATTCAGGAAGCAGCCAGCCCTACACAGGGCCAGTTCTTGTGCCGTTAGAGAGCTATGGATGCTGGGTTGAGAGGCAGAAAAAAGCACAGGGAAATCTTAGGATAAAAACAAAGCAAGACAGAAAGACAACAAATCTCTCCTTCCCACAGTTCACACATGCTTAACATTTTTCTTCCCTCGTTCCCCAAGGACACCTAGGCCCTGCTGGGGGTCCTACTCAGCCTTGCCTTCATCAGCCTATTCAGTGGCCGCGGAGGGAGCGAACTTAGTGGCTCCCGAAGTGCAGACCATACCCTTACCCCTCCCTTCCCCTGCCCCAGGAGAGGAGTGGGCTGGAAGGTGAGGCGCAGGGCACAGAGGATGTGTTTACTCTCATAACACCCCTGTGAGGTGGGGAAGTCATAGTCTCATCTGACAGATGAGGAACAGAGGCAAAACGAGATTAAAGGATTAGCCCAAGGTCATACAGGAAAAGTTTGTAGCAGAAGTGGAAATTAAGCCCAGGTCTCTCAGTCCAAAAATCAGTGCCTTAAGCGCAAGACCAGACTTTCCTAGAGTTGGTCAGCCTTTTATATTTGATAGTTTGTTTTACTTTCAAGCAGAAAACCAGTTTATTTTCTAAACACACATTTTCATAGAAAAGGGAGAGGGAAGAGTTCATTTCCTGAAGGGAGGAGCTGCTTAAGATCTTATTTATTTCTGTTAAGCTTAATTTCTTTTAGGTTTTAGCATTTCTGATGGGGAAAATAAATGCTGCAGAAATTTCAAAGCACAGGAACACATTTCTTTTCATTCATAATTCATCATGGGAAATACTTTCCACTTTCGAACCGTTTTTGCCCTCCCTCTCTTTGCTTTGCAAGATTTTTAATACCTTTTCATTACTTTTTTTTCATAGCCTCTACTAGCTTAGAAAGCCCGCACCTTCAAAACAGAGACCTTTGTTGGACAATGCTACCATCACTAAAACCCCATTGATTGGAAAGGTACTTGACAAATGAATACAGGCAACAGGTCCATGCCTTGACGTATGTAAACTGCAGGGCCAAATCTGAGTTAGACCTTCAGCTGCTGCTGACTCTGCTCATCCAGTCCCTGCCTGGATCACGCCTCTCTCTGCCGCTGGCTCTGAAACTCCCTGTTTTCTCTTTATTGTGCCACCAAGCCCAGTTCTTCCCAAAACACATCTCCCCCTTGGCAAAGGAAGGCAGTCCCACTCCCTTTTGCAAACAGGCCAGCTGAGGTCCACAGAGGAGCAACTGCTTGTCCACAATCAACCTGGAGACCAGCAGCAGAACCAGGGAAAGAAGATGCGTTTCATTAATACAGAGCCTCTCTCCATTTAGACATGTGAAATTCAGCCCTCACAGGGCCCCTAGGAATTTACCATCGCTATCCAAAATGGGAGGGTTTTTTTTACGCTGAGACATTAAGCAGTGAGAAAGCCATATGAAGTGAATGCGATCTGAGGCTGGCATATTTAAAGGTGACTTAAGGATCCAGACACTCGATTCCCATGAAAACAAATGGGAATCAGTAGGCAGAAAAGGGCTGGCTTATATTCATGCCAGCCAAATGGTTAAAATTAGCTACAATCGGTAGAGCATTTTGAAGAAAATGTGGAACACTTATATAAAAGCTGAGTGTTGCTCAGAAACAAAGATCTCTTTTCCTGTAATTGTGTTTAATGATGAAGAACAAGAGGACAATCCACAAGGATGACTACCACCATCACACATGTTCCTGTGACAATGAGGGAATTAGGCTGAAACAAAGACTAATACCCTATCCTTACAAGGCAGTTTTCACTCCCAGTTTGCTCCCGCCTTTACTTCAAGACTTACTTGCACAAGCAGGCAAACTTCATATATTAATGAAGTATTTCACCAGCAGAAAAGAAAACACGTTATAAATTTATGACTGATATCAGTCCATCTTATTCCATGTCCTGGAGATACCTAAACACAACCTACCACACACAAAAGGCTTTTGGTCCCCTTTCCAGCTCCCAGCATAGGTGAGCTGTGTCTGGCCCCCAGCACGTACCCATCAATCTCTGGGCTGGGGAAGGCTAACTTAAGAGCGAAGCTTTGGCAGCATTGCAAGGGTAGGTCCCAGACCTCTTACCTGACCTTCATGCACTGAAGACTTGTTCTATGAGCTCCAAGAAAAAAAAAATTACTTTTTTGACCTCATCACAAGGAAGGGCAGTTTGTGTGCTCTGGGACAAGCTCCTTGAAGTTGGTTGACTCCTGCAACAGCCCAAAGCACCCTGCACTGCCAAGTGAAGAGCTCACTTACAAATTCTGACTCACCTGAGCCTGTGAAGCTTAATTAACAGCAGGTAAGAAACTAAATTTACCAGAAGCAAATGTGCTCCCATGCAGATGACTTAAGGACAGGGTTTTTCCTCAGCTCAGTCAATTTTCTGTAGTCTATCCCCTGTGGTCAATGTTTGTTTGCTTCCTGAGGATATGTCCATGGGAAAAAGGTGCAGAGAGACCTGAACACACTCGCAGGGCTGCTTGGGAAAGGTTTGGGATCAGCTGGTCCAGGGATACAGGCAGGTGCTATTTTGCAGGTCAGGTCTGGATCTAGGATAGAAATACCTGGAGGAAAACTTGGCAATCTTGGGGCTAGCACTATAAAGGCTGAATGTAGTTTTCATTTCTTTGTCCCAAGTTCTGGGTAAGATGAAGCAAATTCCTGGAAACTGAAGGATTTGGACACTAAAGCTGTAGACTTGGAAAAATACTACTTCTGGCTACGATGATTTATTTATAGTTGCAATTAAGGACAAAAAGGATCTTCAGAGAGGGAAGATGAAGTGGAAACAAGGCCAGGCCTAGAAATCTAAGACCATGGGGATTCCCAGAGCAAAATTAATCAGAGGACTCAGTTGTTTTCTGTTTATTTTTTTCCTAAATGGTTATCTCTTTGTTTGGCTTATCTGGTCCAGAGCTCTGTGACAACTACATTTCTGGCCTCTCCCCATGGTCTTTGGAGCCAGGCCAAAAACTGGAATTGAGATTGGGGATGGGTCTCAAACTCACAAGAAGGCCTTGTGAGACCTCAGCCAGAAAGGTCACTCTGCACCTTACCACTGGAACCGTTCTCTGCTTGGCCACAGCACAGGTAGTGATGGCTTTGGGATGTGGCAGTGGGAGGGAAAGAGCAGAGCCAGAAATCACCAACTATGCAGAAAAATAAGAAAGTGCGAGAAGGCAAGAAGAAAGCCAAAAGTCCTTGCATCTACAAACAGAAACAGACAGCGCACGGTAGGATTCTTTCTGCGCTGGACTTTGATTTACAGCCTGCCAGGGTATATATTATTCCGGCTCCTAAAATAGTGGGTGTGGTACAAACCCCTAGACAACCTTCTGAGTTCTGTAGATGTCTCTTCATCTCTTTTAGATCCAATTTTTGACCCTGCAAATATCCCCTATTGAAAAAAAGATCTGGCTCCAGTTATCATGACCTGGATTAACAAAGGAGGTGGGGAACTGCAGACCAATTCAGACAGCAAGACAAGTCAAAGGACATGATGTTTGCTGCGCCAGTAAAGGAGTCTGATCAAGACCTCCAGGCTGGATAGGACCTCCGAACACTGTAGCATTCAGAAAAGTGCCCAAGCAGACCAAAACTATGGACAGTCTTTGCTCTGGAGAAAAGTTTAAAAAAAGCCAGAACAGCTGTACTCCAAGAGACACTGAGGTCACCTCTATTTGTCCATCCTCCAGTCTGGACTCTCAAGCCTCAACTTCCCTTTCTGGCCTGGAATCAGAGCCTAGACAGCCTCCCAGGTGACTACCATGTGTAAGTGCCATCAGCTAAAAGGCTGCTACAGGTTCTCCCTGTCAACCCATATTTCCCTTGTTTACTTAAAGAGTTCCAGCCTGGAAGAAGAGGCTGCTACTCACTGTTTACATACACTTCCCTTCAAGAGAGGTTTTTAAGTCTGTTATTGTTGCCTGACTTACACACTGTGACAAGGAGCTGCACTGCACCATCTCTATGCTACTTTTAACACAACTTTCTCCTCGTGCTGCATCTGTGCGACACTGAAACATGTAGATTTCTAGCAGCAGTTATCATTAAATAGATGCAAGAAGCACAGCTACAAGCAATGGCAAAGGTTTAGTACCTGAACCTGAAATGGTGAAGGAGCAGGACCCGATGAACTTTAACTCACAGGATTCAGAGAACTGGCTGAAACAATTAGTAGTTACCAATGCCTCTCTTGTCAAACACGGCCAAGGTGCACAATAGAGAGAACAAAGCAAACTTCATGCCCTAAATTAAGTAAGCTTGTGGATTGCAGAAGGAGGAAAAGTCAGGTTAGCTACGATTCCCAGAAAAAAGTCTGAAGCATAAATAAATAATGAATAAATACCACAAACTATTCGTAAGCACAGAAGATAACAAAGCAAAGTCTCTGGCTAATATGGATTTAATCAGAAACAAATTGCATCTAACCAAGATAATTTTCCTCTGTGACAGGCCACGTGGACAGCAGAGAGGCCGTTGACGTTACATGCCTTTACTTGTAAAGTTTCAGATGCATAACATCCTCATAAGACATCAAATAAATGGTCTCAAATAAACTTTCACATAGCAGATGCAAAACTGACTAGGAATATGATACTTGGATGTGAACTATCAATGGGTCACTGTCAAAACAGAGGGATTAACCCAGCAGAGTTGTATTGTGTTTGTTCTGAGTCCAGCTTTCTTCAAAGTTTTCTCTAAGAACCTGGGCCATGAGATAGATCGCACGCTTGTAAAATACGCAGCTGCTATGTAGCTGGGAAGGACTGCCTGAAGACAGGTTTGAATTCTAATCTTGGCAAAGTGGGGGAAATAGCTGAAAAAAAAATTGGATCCCATTCAGCAGAGATAAGGATGGGGAAAAACTGCCCACAATTCCTCAGAAAATTAGGGAGAGAGTTGAGGTGGACTGCAAGCTGAACATGAGTCAGCTATATCTCACTGCTACAAACAAAGGACAAATGTCCTGGGTTGTACAAACATGAGTGCAGCCTGTAAACTACATGCAGTAATTGTTCTGGTCAGCATGGCATGGCCTTAGCCAAAGCATCCCATCTAGTCTCAGGACAGTGAACTTCAGAAAAGATGTTGCACCGATTAAACAGTCTGGAGGAAAGAAACGGGAACAAAGGTTTAAGAAAACCTCACCTGCAAGGACAGCCTTAAGCAAACTGGGGTTGCCCATCATAAAAGAGAAACTCATCAGGAGACAAGACACAACAAGAGTCTTCAGAATCCTGAAAGTCTCACTTAAGCATGGGCACGGGACAACCTCCACCTCAGAAACACACACGAGGTAATCGATATGCACTGTAGGAAAATACGCCGCATGATTGAGGGTGTTCCAGTGGAGATCATGGTGTAAGCAAGAACTTTTGGTCACTGCTTGCAAAGAGCAGGAACTACTGATACCCTTTGCCTCCAACAGCTCACCCAAAATACGTCACAATGGAAGGCATCCTGCGAGAGCAACTGGGCCGGAGTGCGTGTGAGACCTTGATTGGAAACAGGCTGCTCTTCACATTTCAGCTCTGCTTCTGGCACTGTGTGAGAACTTCCTCATTCCTAGATGGTCTCCTCATCCCAGATGAGGGAGCTGGTGTCTGGGGAAGACCTTTAGTATTCATTACAAAAAAGTTTCCACCCCCTTATTGGTCTCTCCTCACTTCACCGAAGTATGTGGACAATCTTATTTTTCAGAAGCACCCACCAGCTATCCCTTGACTGGCTCTGGCACTGCTCCTCAAATGCCTGACTCAACTTGTGTCACCGTCAAAAGGCTTCCATTGATGGAATGCACTCCACTGGTTTCAGTGGGACCTGAACAAAGCAAGAATAGCAAAATATGATGAACTTATATCTTCTGCAAGTGACTCAATGGATTTAGGAGTAGGGGGAAAATCCTGAAATGCAAGTGGAAGAGCATTACGCTGGACTGGAATCATGCTGAAGACACAGTGAGACCAAGCTGCATTGCTCTGTGGGATCTCCCCTCCCCAGACGCCCCAAAGAGTGAAGGCAACATGGCTGCTCTCCTGGGGAAAGGATGAAATGCCGGTCCCTGGCGGAGCTGCGGGTTCCCGTCCCCAGTCACAGCAGATGGAGCATGCCATGCTCCCAGCTGGAGGGAGAGAAGTGTCTCCAAACATGGAGGGAGGGGCGTCTCCGGTGCTTACAAAGCCTAGAGGAAGGTCCAGACGATGAGAACAACAAACATCAACCAAACCCCCATGGAATATGAAAGGGAGAAATAAGTAAAAGCAGATGGAGTTGTGCCACAGATGGCTCTTGCCTCGCATTCCCGGCATACCGAGAACAGTCACCTCCCCTGCCCAGATCGTCTCTGTCCTCACTGAACGGGGCAACCCTTCTCTCAGCTCCGTCTGGCAGCCCTCATCCACAGGGAACGCTAAGCCTCACAGCCCCAACACACACATTGCAGACAAACTTTTAACCACCTCCCTTGCCACCAAGCAAAGGCAACTGCACTGGAGGCCCAGCACAAGGAAAGTACAACGATGAAGGTACAAAACTGAATGGATCAAAAACCTTCAAAATTTCATATAGTACTTTGTCTTCAGTTTTTCCAGGCAGATTTAAACCTGGTCACACAAATTCTGGTCTAGTCATCAATTTAAGTATCACTTAATGCAGAATTTTACCTTGATTCAGTTATACCAGGGCAAAGACCTACCTGAACAGGATCAGTTTGGCTTGTGCCACTTCCTGATTCACCCACAGAGTACATTTATGTTTAATTAATAACTTCCATTTAACAAATACAAGTTTGTGGGTGGGTCAAACCTAACCAGTGCTTGGTCTGGCTGGAAAGGTCTCTGTATGTTACATACCCTGGTGTAGATGTGTTTCTAGGATAAAGAGGCATCTTGAGCATGCACAGACCACATCCATACTCTCAGTGAGATACTGGTGTTACTTCATCATGACAAGAAATCATATTGCTTTATGAGCAGCAGCCCAAATACAGTGGTATAGCTTTTTGGCACAAACCCTCAGACCTTTCCCTGAAAGCAGGGACCAGCAGTTACTTCTGAACCAAGACAACCATGCAACAGTGGCACTGGATGATTTAATTTGTTTTCTGGAAAATGCTGTATTCAAGCCAGGCCGATAAAAGTGATCCAGTACCCAAGGCATTTTTGCCGTTTGCTAAAAACGCCAAATTGTCTTTCCAGTTAACTTACTAGCATAAAATCCAGCACACTTTAATTGCTGACTAATTAGCAGAGACCTTACTGGGCCTGTGCCTCAGGCCTGCTCTGAAGCAGGAAGCCAACAGAAATGTCTGGGAAAGTCAAACGAGGCCTTTGCAGGTTCACAGCTGCAGCCATCAAGGAAAGGCCGCACCAGCACGAGAAGCTCGGCTGCATCTTGGCTGCATTAGGAAGTTTGCTGCGTAGTTCTCTCTCTGCCTTGATGGCGGTGGTCCAAAGAACTCCTTGCCCCGCTTCCGGACCCCTGAGCCCTTCCCTTCCTCCCGAAGCCGTAGCGCTCACAGTGTCCGACATTCTCTGCCCACTGCTGGGAGCGCCCGGCTTCCTGTGATAGAATGGGCTGAGTATAACCCTTGTATATTTTGTATCAGTATCAGGATCAATACTGGTTCTGTAGTATTATTTTTAATTTAGTCTTATCCTATTAGATCTATTTATACTTCAACCCTTGTGTTTCCTTGTTTTCCCCCGATTCCTCTTCCTGGGTGGGGAGGGGTCATTGGGTGATAGAATAATTGTCTAAATGACAATAAATTGTTACGGGTTTTCTCAAACCATAACACTGCCCTAGATTTGACCAAAGCTTTCAAAGTAGGCATACCAAGAAAGTTCAGGTACGATTTATGGTTACCATGAGGGTACAATGAATTGACACTCCCTTCCGATGCTGCTCTCTGCTAGGCAGATGTGGCAAAGACGAGTCCAGGTGCATCGTGCCTAGCACATCCACGTGCCTGGAAGACTGAGCCAAGAAATGGACAGCCCAGGAGAATCACCTCCACCTTAGGGCCACCAGGGATGTACAAGCTCAGCTCACAGGAGCACCAATTCCTCACAGAGATTCCCTGAGCTGACTCCAGCTGGCGTGATGAAAGCCCGTACGGAGAGACTAGATTATTCTGAAGAGGAGGAGAACCACATCAGCATGGCCTGTGGCCAAGCCCAGCCAGCATCCCGAGCTGCTTGGCTTGGCTTGCAGTATCACACTGACGAGCACATTCCTTCAAGCACTGGAGCTACCTTGGGCATCTCCACAGGGCGCTGCATCACACAGGGTAGAAGCACTCAGAGAGCTCACAGTCTAAAAAGAGGACGGGAAAGGGAAGAGAGACATAGAGTCACTTGCCTGAGGTTACACAGCTGGTCAGCCACAGAGCCAGGTACTGCACCCAACTGGAGCCTGCAGTCCACTTGACCACGCTATCAGTCTGCCAGCAGAGAGTTCAATACACAGTTTAAGTGGCTTGCACACATATGGTTGCTGGCATACTGCTCAGGAGGAGGAAGACAGTAACAGACCATCTAAGGGTAACATAATACTGTATATCAGATAATGCCGAAAGGGGCCCAAGCCAAGTATGCTTTTTTTCCTCCTTCAGAGGAATTTTCTTGTGTATGCATGCTTTATTCGGAAGACAACATTTGTTCGCCTAAGAGAGGGGATTATTCTGCAGACTATTTTCTTAAAAAAAAAAAAAAAGAGAATCATCACTAGAGAAATTTCTTTATTTTTAAAAGGAGAAACCAAATGCAAGAAAGGCACACAATGAGAATAAAATGAAATAACAGAAATAATGGGAAAAAACTCATCCTTAAGGCTTGCAGATTAACTCTGTATTTTCTCAGCCATGTTCAACTCATGTATATTTTAATCACCTGATTCTCTTCTGCATCTGGGTCCATTTGGCCCTGCCAGGGAAGTTCCTTTCATGCTTCCCCAGTGATAAGGTGAAGCCTGGACAAAACCACAAATAAGTCTCACCAATATGATAAATAATAAGAAACAAGGAAGTGCCTTACCTGTAAGATAAACAGCCCTGAGCAGTTTTCATGGGTTTTATGTTTCCAGCCAAGATCACACCTCCTACTCTTTCATCTCCACTGCCTTTTCCCATAGTCAAACTACAGACCAGAGACTCACCAGGGAGAGATATATTCATGGAAAAAAGAGGACCTTCTCTTTTCTGTGTGTAAAAACAACCACCCCCACGTCACTTTACCATGGTCATTTGGGCCACCATGCTCACCATTTCCCAGCCTGAAGAGTCCTAATCTATGCTTAAGCCCTTTTTGGGTGCTAAAGGTTCTTCCAGTAGGACACACCTTCTGCACAGTAAATGGAAACCTGCAAACAATACCTTTACTTTTCTTATCAAGCTTTCACCCCTAGACTGTAGGGTTTTGAAATATAGGTGAAAAACTGCTTATCTAGTTCCTCTCCCTCACATCCTTCCAGCACTCAAGAAATTTAATCCTATTCATCATGCTTGTCAAATATCTCGGAACCTTCCATAACATAGCAATTAACTGCTGTTTTCAGTCTCACCACATTCTCCCCCTACACCTCAAAAATTGGTACACTTTAGTATCATAGATTATTTCAAGTTGCAGAGGACCTCTGGAAATCTAGTCCCACCTCCTGCTCAAAGCAGGGCCAACTCAGAGCAGGTCCTTGGGACCTTGTCTAATCAAGTTCTGAATATCGATCCCACAACACCCATGGGATTATGGGTTCCACAATCCTCAAAGTGATGGCTGTTGGGTTGTGTCCATTGCCAGCCCTATGACTGTCCACTTCTGAATCAAACAGCCTGGTTCTCCAGTCTTCCATTGGGTACTTCTAATAAGCATAAGTGCTCACACAGCAATTTCAACCTAAACTGAAGACAAAAGTTGAACTTTGTCTGGGAAATGAGAGCGGTTCCTTCCACATCAATTTCTTTCATTACTTTTAGCAAAGGAAAGCTGAACGCTAGAAGAACAGTGCAAAAGAATTCCTAACCAAAAGTTAGTGACGTAACTGGGAATTTTCCCATCATGGATTTAAATTAAATCCAGGAAGCGGACAGATACCACAGTGGTTAAGAAATGCATTTTCTTAGTGGCTAAAGGCAAACTGTTTTTAAAATTTGTCCCTGCATGCATGGACTGCATAGCAGACCCCTTTTTAATTCCTACTTGCAAAAGCAACAACAAAACGTCTCTCTCAGAAATATCATTTGGTACTCAAAGAATGCTTGGTATAAGTTGGGGGGGATATGGTATAATTTTTCACAAGTAATAAATGTTTAAGTCATGCTTGAAGTGCAAAATTCAATTCAACTTTAATTAGGGAGACGTCACTAAAGCTCTTATTACGATTTTATAGGCCACAGAGGAGATCTCATCAAATTCTTAAGTTACACTGAATGGGGCAGAAAAAGTGAAGAATAGATCACACACAGGACGATTCCACTGATCAACACTCTGCTAATTTGTGTGTTACTATCCTCATTTACCTGATCCAGAGTTGACTACTCTTTAAGGATCCCTGGTACAGGCTGCAATGCTACTGCACAGGAGGGCTTCAAAAGCACGGCTGCCTGGCATATGCTATGCCATGGAATAAATCTTTGGGAAAAGCTGGGGCATGTTGAGCAAACTCTGCTGGGCTATTAGACCAAGTATGCCCAGATACCTTTCCAGCTGCAGCTGCATCAGTTTTACTATAGTCTAAGGCTGTTGGTACATGTGCCTTTTTTTCTCTCTCCCCAAAATAAAACAAGACACACCTGTATTAGCATAAGTATGCAAATATGCATATGTCATCCTCCAAAGGTATCACAACAAGCCAGCTGTCTGTGATAATGCAGCAGATCAACCAGCAGAGTGTAACCAAGTGAGGGCAAAACAACTGAAGCGGTCCTCCGACGAGCAGAGCCAGAACTCCAGCAACTGCAGCCAAGGGAAAGATACAGTAATTATACCATAATGCACTGTCTGGATTGTTTTACTGAGATTAGGAAATAAAATTTCTGCTTAAAAATAAAGAGCTGGGACCACAGGGACACAGCCACAGGTATGACATCACTGGTGACCTCCAGAACACACGCGTTAGAGGGAGACATGGTTCCACCATTTTTCATTTCTTCTGCCCTTTAAGGCAATAATTCATCTCTTAACTCTGGCTGAAGACACGCGATTTTATGGGAACCACAAATCAAGGCACTGCATGTTTTAAAGGCTGTCAGGATTACTTTTTTTTAAATAAGATTTCTTCTTTGATTCAATAGTTTTATTTTGCAAAGGCAAGTGAAGAGAACTATCGTGTTTGCAGCAAAATGGATAGGTAGTCACAGCGAGTCCTACAATAATATTTGGAAGTTGTGCACTTTTTTCATGTGTTGCAAGAATAGCTGGAGAACAGGAAAAAAAGGAAAAGAAAGCAGAGAAGGGTACAGTAAGCCATAGAAAACAGGAGGAAAATGATGTTACAGAAAATGCAAGTCAGAGGAAATACTTGGACAGCCAGAGAAATGTCATCACGCAGTAGTGGCATCAGTCTACAAGTGTTTGCAGCACTGTTATACCAGTAGGTGTAACAGTGACCCAGTTAGGCCAGATGATGATAGGAAACCGTACCTTGGAGAGGCCCCATTAAAAATAGCAAGGTTCATGTTGCACAGGCTTATTCTGGACTTCTTGAGAAGTCAAGCAGTGAAGCAGGGTCTCCCTGGCTCCTGGGCTCCGAGCGACACTGAACAACATGCAATAGGAGGACTGAAACAAAATCAAGATATACAGAAGGGAAAACTGGAGCAAATAATATTTTTTTTTAAGAAGCCTTCTGGAAAAGCCAAGGTTTAGACAAGGCTTTCCTGAGGATCTGCCCATTTGTGCAAATCAAGAGGAAGTCAGGGCCTCAAACCACCAAGCTTGCAGTAGTGAGGCTTAAGCCTCTGAGAGGGGTCCAGACTATGACCAGCACCTGGAACACTCAGAGCAAAGTACCCTGGTAAAGTGGTAAGCAGTCAGCCAGCCCAGCACAAACTTTGTGGCAGACGGCAATACTCAGACACTGCTGACATGATAGAAAATCCAAAATATGCCATAGAGAAAGGCACAGAGGCAGAAAGGCACAGGGAATGCTAAGCCAGAGGCCACCAAAATAACACCTGGAGCAGGTAGGAGAAGGGGAAAATCAGACATCTGCAGAACCGCATGTGGCTTTGGAACGTGCCTGCATATGTAGAGTTTGGGCAAGGAGGACAAGATGGCCACCAAAAGCTGAGCTGCAGCAAGAGCCAAACACCTGCCAGCCTGAAACACAAGCCAGGATATCAGCCTCTGTTCTCTGTTGTGCAAAGATACCCAAACCAAAGAGGTACCAAGAACCATTGTGGTATTCAGGTACAGCAAACAATAGGCAAAAGAATGAGATGAAAAGCTCTGATGATGCTCACTGAAGAAAGACATGAACTATATTGGGGAAAGGGCAAGCTTGAGTGGGTTGGAAAGAAGCTTTTTGCTATTAATGCTTCACAAGACACTACATTCAGAGGTAGACTTGTCCACAGGTAAAATCTGGGAATAATAGATCAAATTCTTCCCTTCATGGTAAGTAAGAGCAGACTCCTGGTTGCAGAACTAGTACTAGCCTATGGTTTTCTGTAACATATAGGCAGAAAGGTGTGGGAGGGCATAAAAGTAATAGATTTTGCATATAGGTCCAACCTGTAGAATTATATCCACTATCTTTACTTTGAAGCAGCCATATACAAGGATAAGACACTGCAGAGCATTACCATAGCAGGAAGGACAAAAACCATTGCATGCTTTCCTTTTGCTATCCTCCTTTTTCATTATGTACCTTTGCAGTTGCTGTTTGCTCAGTGGCAGAATTCCTAGCAAGTGCTGGCAGTGATGTAGATTGGGAGGGTTATTTCCACAAAGATTTACTTTGAAAGAAGCTAGTCCCCCATGCTGGAGTTGCCTTGTCCCATTCCACATACAGAAGTAGTTATACATGTTCAGCACATTTCCTTGGCAAACTAAAGTCTGCAAATTTTGCCACCAAAACAGGTATTAACACACCAGATGCTATCACACACCAGAGTCAGGAGAACTTTGTGCTTTGGTCCATCTCACCCATCTAGATCCCATTGCAAAACACCACGCTTCGTGATGCCTTCCTCCCCCACCACACATCCTGATTTTTGCTTGGTTACACGCTGTGCTACTCCATCCCCTCTCTGTTTGCTTGGATGAGGAACCAATTAGTTCAAGCAATGCACTGAAGCAATTAGGCTACTTGTTCACCTAACCCAAGAGACCTGACTAGTAAGAGATAACTAACTGAAAACTTTGAAGACTGACAGACAGACATGTAAGAAAGATCACAGCATTTCTTACCCAACCTTTCTCCTGGGATCAGAGAGTATGGTTGTGAAACATATCAGAATTATGTTTTCTTCTTTCCTTTCCTAATTCTGTGTCTGAGGGCTTAATTTTTATTGGGATGGTGTTGCAAACAAGCCAACCAGGGCCTTCAGGAAATGTCTCTATACCCGATTCTTCACAAGCGAGTCCAAACATTCTCCAGTTGGTCTTTGGAAATTATGTGAAGCAAAGGGGCTCTAACTCTGATGTGGACATAGTTAAAAGCTGCAAGAAGCTCCCTAGGCTGGAATGGCACCTACAGGCTTAACGTATTTACATTAATCAAGAGTCAGTCAAAGGCTTATTGGCACTCTTGGTCTGTGTGCCTGCATTACAAATAGCAATAGAGTTTTCTGGGAAGGTTTAGTCAAGGCCTTAGCAAAACTTGCAGCTACAGTACAAAATACATAAACCATATAAGGTTACATACTTCATTAAATGTTAGCAATATGCTTAAAACTAAAACGATGGCATGCACTTTATATACAATTTTGATTGTCTATAATCCGTGTCAACACAGCTGTGCTACAGACCTCCTAAGTCACTGTTAGCAAGTCCATCTGCTTCACTGAACTGTGTCTAGTTTTCAAATAATGGCAATTTCTTTAACGTTTTATGATTCCTGACTATGAAAACTGCCTCTTGCGTGAGCCAGTGTCAAAATCTGACTAATGTTGCAAACTGTGTGGTGCAATGAGATTTTGTTGGCAGTTGGAGAAACATAAAAATGTTAAGACACTTCGCAAAAGTTTCAAAAAGGAGTCACTGAATAAATCTTTTAATCTCAAGTAGCACGTACTTCATTACATCAGCATTTTTCAAGGAATGTTCCTATTGTCAATGAAAATTAGCTCCAAGAATTTGAAAGCATGAGGACTTAACAAGGGAACCAAAATCCCAGAACTATGGCTTATGTGTCAAGCATTCTGTAAAAAAACAGACTTCTGAAAAGCTGGCTCTTCCGCTTTACGAACAAAAGCCTTTACTACCCCAATAAGACCAAAGCAGATAATCTTTACAGGAAGATTTCTGATAGTTCTCGGTTAGAGAAATGTCATCACGCCCATCTGTTTTGCTCTGTACTATATCCATGAAAACTTCAATGGAAAAGAGAGGACAAAACAACTTCCCATCATCGGTGACAGGACTAGGTTTGGGACCTTAACTCCCAGACTAGGCTCCTACATGGTTTACAACAGCAAGGAGCTCAGTTTTTTTGGATATTCCTCAACAATAGCTGCTATCCAAGTTATAAAGGAGATTTAACTGTACAAAAACTTTGAAGAGCTGGTAATAAGTTGTTTCTGAGCAGAAGGAACATAAATATCAAATTCTTAATTCAAAATAATTTTTCATAACTTAGTGACTGAAAAGCACACTGGCCATTTTTTTCCTCCCTAACTTTATTCAAACATCATAATTTGCTTTCAGAATAATCCAGCAAGTCTCAAATCAAACCTGGTTTTCCCAAGGATAGAGGAAATCTGTAACAGAACATTGCATAGCAGCAGGTTGCAACTTGCCTTATAGAAAAGTCAGCATTTCTCCATAACAACAAGAACTTTAAATAACTCAGTCACATAAGACTAGAGGCCATGTAGCTGCCACCTCTTAAAAGTACCCTTTATATTACAAACTAAACAACAAATCTAACGTATCTGCAGACTCAGCAATGGCTGTGGATGTTTCTCCTGCCTGATATATGGGCATTAGCCAGTGCTGCAGTCTGCTCCTGCAGACAGTCCATTGCACAAGTTACTGTATGCTTTTTGGATTTCACTCTGTTCTTTCCAGGAAGCCTAGACTTTTATACCTTCAGTAGACATCTCAGTTATTATTTCAAGTAAAATGAATAATATCTGGCCAGCTCACTGCTAAACTGAGAGAAAAGAAGAGTGATGCGAGTGAGTCAGCAGCTAGGGCTATTGCTCATAAGTGGATATTAGGTTTATGTCTGAGACCAGCGTAACGCATGCATGGAGGTCTGTCTTCCTGTGACATGTGCATAGTAGGCTGATCATTACTAAAAAGGCCTTTCTCCTTGCCAAGGACTAACCTTCAGAGTGACCTTCTCCTCTTGGTGTGAAGGCCAAGACAATGGTACAAGTGCTTCACAGCTTGGGAGGAGGTAGGGATAGACAGGGACCATCACCCACAGAGCATCTCTGGGGACAGCACGTTTCAGTCACCTCTCCACTCTCCCCCTATTTCCTTAGGTCCTAAGGAGAAAGACTCCATTGCTTCATCCTTTTGTGCAAAACAACTCCCTTCCAACGGCCCTCCACTTTTCTCCGTGGCAAAAGAGGGGGCACAGCAGCCAGAGCAGGGGCCCTCTTCTCTCCTCCACCCACCTGGCTCACTGCAGGGAGACATCCCAGCCTCCAAGCTGTGCTGTGACCAACCTCGTTCTCAGAGCAGGAGAGCAGAGGTAGCTACTCACACTTGCTTCCTGGCACAGCTCTCAGGTGTGCCAACACAGCCTCTCACTACATCTGCTTCGGCGCACCCTGATCACTTCGCTGAACGCACACAGAGCCAAGCTAGACCATTAAAAAGGAATAATTCAGGGAAGAAAAAATTTAAATGTCCACTTTTCTTCAGCTCTTCTACTTTCTCCACCCTCCCCTGCTATGTGAATAAATGCATCTGTATAATTTCCCCGACACTGACACTGTGGATACCAAAGGCAAACATCTCCTAATCAGCTGGGGAGATCCCTGCATGGCTGCTGCTGTGCATGGGGAAAACATCAAGCACCCAAATCCATCGCAAGCCATAAAGCCACCTCACCAAAAGGCTTTTGCGGTTCTCAGAAAGACGACGTACTTGGAGTAACTGGAAAGACCTTGACCTGAATGCAATGGCCCAGTGGTACTGCTCAGGCTGGGATCAGAGAGAGGCAGAGGCAGCGCTCCAAGAGGGCTGTGCTGCGAGCCAAGATACACACTGAGACTTGGGACCTGTTTTAATTATTGTTTCATTTCTTTTACTGCTCAGGAACATGTAACAAGCTGAAATGTGCGTTGCGCCTGTAAACATTTACTTTCTTTTGGTCTTGTGCAATACTATGTCTCATTCTCTTGGATGGTGCCTGGAATGCAGGAATAGCCATAACACATCGGCAGAGCGACTGTCGACTCAAACGTCGGTCTCCGACAGTGACCAGCACAAGCTGCTTTGAAGGAAGTTGCTAGAAACCCCACATTGGGCAATTGTGGATTAGGTTGCCTCTGAGGGAAGCTTCTTCTTTCTGCCATGCGATTTGTGTTTGACTCATGCCCTAAAAAATCAGGAAAGTCTGCCTGTCCATCCAATAATTATTTCTTTCCCATGCCAGTTCATGCAGTCAGGGTGCTTTCCACTCCCGCATGCGCCAGTTCCTTTTGATGGTGTGCTACGCAGAGTCGCACAGGGTAATCGTGCCCGTTACGGAGGACCACATACCTTGCACAGGCACTGTGGGACTGCGGTTGCCTGACGGCACACAGACGCAGAGCTCTGAGTCAGTCTTGGCGTGCACTTTGCAGATCCCAGATGCCCTCTGGCCCCCTTGTACCCACAGCCTGCAAGCACAAGGCGTCTGGGGATCCTGCCCCCCTCGCTCGCCAGAATGGTTGTTTTCGAACGGCACAAGCGAAGGGGCATGCACGCCATCAACAACTTGTGATCTTCTCCAGACCTTCGGCAGAGAAATTATCTCGCAATTTGGCAAACCTCACCAGATGCACAAGAGGCTGGCTGGGGCAACACGAAGAGCTGGCAGGTCCAGGAGTGCACCGGCCTCCCCCATCCCTCCGGCGAGGCCGTCTGCCTCGTGCTGAAAAGGAAGGGAACCTTTGCCCCTTCTTCTTAGTCCAAAGGAGCATCTGCAGGACTGAAACCAATCAAAGCCAGCTGTGAAAAATGAAGAGGGGGGGGGTAGAAGGCAGGGAAATGCTGATTATTATGACTAGGAAAAACGCTATTAAAAAAAATAAAGAAAAGGGAAAAACTGATCCCATATGGGAGGCAAATGAAATACAAATGCAAAACAGGCCATTACGCAGTGTCTGTTGTAAGGCTGCCGCGTTGGGGGCTGCATTCATGTGTCAAGATGCAGTGCCCCTGGGACCTCTGGAGATACCTCTCCACTCTGCGGCAGGGTTAGTGATACCTTGGAGCATCCCAGGCTGTGACCAGCACTGGGGCTGTTGATTAGACAGGCTCTGCAGACTGACCAAGAAATTATTCGACTCCCCCACAGGCACACACAGAGAATAACCTGAGGTCTGCCAGACTTAATCATTCCACCAGCCTTTTTCAGCCTCAGCCGTTTATTCCAGGCAATTTCGCAGCTGGTCCCTAGCTCCTTTTGAGATAAGTTATTGCCCTCCTCTGCTCCCACAGGTTTGCCCACGCAGCTGCCCTTTTATTGTTCTCCGTCTCACTCCACACTTCGCCTTCTTCAGCGGATCATCTCCATCACTCACTCCATCTGCCTACCCAACATGTGCCCTTCAAGCTGTTCCTGAGCTATAGCCAAGCCCCTGCAGCCAGGCTCTCTGGGGCAAAACGTCTTCAGGAGGCTTTTGGGGTGCAGACAGTGAGCACAGTCCAAGCTCAAGTCCTCTTTTACACTCCCAGGAAGGAAGGAAATGCCCACCCTGTACTAGCCATGCTGCGAGGCTCACTCACGATGTTACTGGACCAAAGCAGCTGAAAGCCAGCTCTCATTTCCTTCTCAGCTGTTTCTTCCACTGCTCTCGAAGCACAAGGAGAGTCAGCACAATGGGGGCTCATTTATTTGCTGGTGGCGGTGATGATCATTCATCCACAGAAGGAAAAACATGAGGACAGCAACATGACTTTTCATGTCTGTGGGCTGTGCTCCCCAGAGATAAAAGACTTTCCAGATCTCAAGGGACAAATGGTTAAAGGGTGGGTGGCTCAGTCTGCCCTGCTCTTGTGATTTTGTCAAAGACTCACAATATTTGGTTCTGTTCTTTTTTTTTTAAGAGGCCCCTACCCATATGTGAGTCTCAGTGTCTATTTAGAAGACAAAGAAAGTAATTTCTTGCATATTCTAACAGAGAGAAAACACACAAAAATCTGAACTTCAGAGTTCAAACCACAGAAAGAAAAAAGAATCCCTTTAAGAAAATCCATAGGAAACCCTCCTGTTGCAAGCCAATTGCACATTTTTGGAATCCAACTCAGCTGTAGTAAAATCCCTGTATCTGCTGATATGAAGGCAGGAGGCACATTGGCCTTTCAGAGGCATGGCTCTACAGACATCCCCAAATCTGGCTTCGCCCACCCTGTGCCAGGACCTGGGCAACTTGGACCTGCTTTTTGATAACCATCTCTCTGGTATCTTGATTTGGGGGAGAAGCCAGAAGAGAGAGGGCCCAGAAGACACTCCACTTCTCTGTATGAGAGTGTTCCACAACATACCCAGGGCCACAGCCAAATGCATTAGCCCACAGCACTCACAGATCCTACTCAAGAGTCTTCATAATTCCTCTTTTCAAGCCAAGAAAAACAGAGCAAGCAGAAAACAAATAACAGTGGGCAAGCAGGAGTATTTGTCCCTTACTACAATGGCCTTAAGCAACCAGAGAGGTAGGGCTGATGAACCTTTAATTACTTGTGCAATAATGACCTCTGTTGCCAGCATTCCTTGGCAGGCAGAAAGTGGCTGGAGCAGTCAGGGACCTGTTATGCTCTCCTCTCCACAGGCTTGAAATCGATACGAAGGCCCCTCACCCAGCTGGTCACAAGTTTCAAGACACGCTCCACACAGAGGTTGTTTATAGCTATTAAAAGCAGTTGAAAAGAAAATACAATAAAAATAAACAGCTCTTTTACTGAGGAGTTGTTACTGAATGGCATGGCTCTACAGCTAAGGTGTTCAAAGCTCCCGTACTACTTTTTCCAGATAGTCAAAAGAGTGATTAAAATAAAGCAAATTATGAAACCAGACTTCAACCTCAGCATGTATTTATATGTTGTATAGTGTCATACTCAACCACAGAGAGAGCAGAAGGGGCACTTTTCACTAAGGACCCCTAGATGTTGGCTAGAAACACAAGTTGGGGCAAAAGAGAGCTATCATCCCTAGATAATTTCTATGACAGAAAAGAAAGGCAGAAAGAGAGGTTAAGGAATTGACACAAGCTCAGCTGAATACACTTTGGAAGTTAAGTTCACTCTCCTGACTCCCAGGCCACAGAAATGACCTTTCTTTTTGGGGAGGGGAAAATCAAGACATTCACAGCTGACAGCTGAAGAATGCAGAAGGTGCTCTACCTTTCCACAGGCTTTAACATACATCTAGACATACTGTAGCTGGCCAGCTTGCCATCTTTCCCAAGCTCCATCTCGGCTGGGATTCTGCAAGAAACTCTGCAAGAGACAGTTTGCAGGCTATTTTGCTTCCCAAGGAAATAAGTCTCTTCCTATCCCCACCTCCATCTGCTGGAGTCAGTTGTCTTGACGCATGTGGCACTGATGACTTCCCAAAACTCTTGTTCTTTTAATATTACCATTAGCTCTTTGATATCTTGGTTATCCACAGAAACAGCCAGAGTGTGTCTGCATCCAGCAAAGTTCTTGGCCCTGATATTTTGTGGCAAGGAATTGCACAACACTAATCTAACCTAATGTCGAGTGAAAATATTTCCATGTCAGTTTCTATCTTGCCCTCTTTTTTGTTTCACTCACAGTCCCCACTCACATATATCATAAAGGGAGATACTTCTGGATAGCCCATCTCTAATCACATTGCCTCTGACTCCTCCCTCCCCTAGAATGAATATTTACAGACTTTTCAATCTCTTTTCACAAGAGATCTTTTTGTTTGCTTCCTTAACTACACCACAGCTGGTTCCTGAACTCCCCCTCCTCCTGGGGACAAAGTGGCCAAAACAACACAGTGTGTCCCAGTATTTTAAGGGATCCTTTATAACACAGAAAGACATCCTGGGATTGCTGAGCAGCTCTCCTGTTAGATAAACCAGGAAACATGGAGATAAAAGGAGTCTCTGTGCCAATTGATATTTCTCTGTTCTGCTATGCATTAGGGCAATACGGAAGAACTGACTTGGGTTAGAAAATTTTCACTGAATTTCACTGTATTTTTAGAGTTGGAAGGGACCATAGAGATCATCTAGTCCAACTCCCCTGCTGAAGCA
>JAOXNO010000041.1:50882094-50898826 GCA_028565335.1 Limnodromus scolopaceus | reverse complement strand
CAGTAGCTCCCTGTCCCTCTTGAACTGGGGAGTCCAGAACTGGATGCAGTATTCCAGTTGTGGCCTCACCAGTGCAGGGTAGAAGGGGAGAATGTCTTCCCTTGACCTACTTAGCCACACTCTTCCCTATGCAGCTTTGAACACAAGACTGAGGCTATAGGCAGACCTATCAGTTCCTGTCCTTTCTCTCAAGTCAAAAAGGATAAGAAAACTCCAAATGGCAGAACACCACATAGGTCTGAAGCCTGCTCCAGCTGTAGCACCCATTGCTTTCCCCAGACATTCCCTTGATCTTCCTCACACTGCAGTAAGCTGCTTGCTACATGCCACCCCTCTCACTGCTCAGAACCTAGAAGAATGCACATGAAAGAAGTATCCCCAGGGATGTCCCCATCTGTTAATCTAAAGGCATTCACCCCCACCCTGCGCAGCACCTTTAGTTTTCTCTCCACTGTCCTTTTATAATTGTTTCAGCATCGTAAAGACATGAGGAAGCTCCGGCTGGACAAAGCTGCCTCATGCACTGAGATGCCAGCAAGAAAAAGGAATTCAGATCTCCTCCTTCTGCTGGATCTCCAGATGCATCGCAATCACTATTAAGCCCAGCTGGGGAAACTGAAGCATTCAGAAGTTGACTGAGTCATCTAAAGGAACAAAGATCAGCAGCAGCAGGCTGCCACACAGCTCTGGAAAAGTCCTCTTTAAAACACTAAATCCCTGGAATGAAGGGCTGTGTTGGCTCATCCACGAGAGTATCTTAATGGCACAGATGAATTCACCCAACTTCAGGGCCAGTTCATTCAGAATGGTTAGCAGGGAGGTGGTGGCAGACAGCAACACCACCTCCAGTATGAAAGCAATCTACCAGGAGAGATCCCATGGGCAGAGTGGGGGGTGCTGCAGTGTTAGCTACTCAGAACTTTAACATCAAGTCTTGGGATTCTCAGGCCTCCTCACACTTAACCTGTAGAGATTTGCCTGATCAGCCCCTAATAGCAGGACCCATCTTTGAAGTCCACGGCCCAGCTATGCCTACATAAGCAGTAGCAACATCAGGCCTAACATGCATTGGGCAAAGAAGCAAAAGAAACAGCCCACAAACTCTTTCAGCTTTGTTTCAAAAGGCTTGGAAGTTCCTCCCCTTCTCTTCCCCTAGCTCCTTCCATAAAAGCTTTGCATGCAGAGCAGTGTCTCTTGGGTACCTCATTCTCTTGAGCAAAGTAAACAGACCTCCCGTGCAGCGACAAATGAACAACAAACAGAGGGGGAAAGAAAAAAAAATAAAAAAAATCTCGCTGCCAACTTGGGAGATTTTTTTTCAGCATGTTTAATTTTTCAAAAAAACTAAAATGTGCAAGTTATGCCCCAAGGGTGACCCTGCACAAAGCTTTCTGGCAGCTCCAACGTCCTCCATTCCCCCCTCACACCATCACAGACACCCCGTCTTTCCCCATGCTCTTCCCCTGACGCACGCGTGCACATACGAAGCCCTAAGAATCCTGGCACCCAGACAGCTTTTTCTTTTTCAAGCATGCCAAAACAAGCTAAGCTCCTAAATCCCTTTTAGAATCTGGCCTTGTGTGGAAATCTGTTTGCCTCCATCCTATGTTTATTTTCTTTTGTTTTCAGGTTTGTTAGCCCAAGGGCAAATGTTGTTCCTAGCACCAGTTTTGGGTTGGTGGTTGGTTTTTTTTTTTTTTTGGTATTTATCTTTCAATCAAGTGTTCTTCCTTGCAAGGATAAACAGGATGTTTAGAGACTCTGGGTATGACGACCAGTCTTTGACAGCTGTTGTGACACACCACACACTGGGTCTGCCATGTGTGCAAGCGCTGGCACAGCTCGATCTGCAGCAGCCTCTCTTCATTTGAGGAGATGGTCTATACGACCAAAGAGGCTGTCGCCAGCTCTATGTTTTCAGCACAAGCTCACGGAAAACGCGCCACATGATCCAGAACAACTCCCCGGCCTCTCCCTGCACTTAAGAGTATACCACCTGCCCACCCCATAGCCATTCCCTTTCTGGTTGGCTCATTTCACTTGCTTAGCTACACTAGAATATGCTCTGCCTCTGAGAAATTTTTCTTTTCCAGGTACATACAGACAGACAGACAACAGTCAAAATACTTCTAAATCACACTGCTTCAACAGAGGGTGTTTCCCAAGCCTTTTTTAGGAAAGGAAGTTTTCCAAGCCTTGAATCACTGACATTGGTCTGACTCCTAAACCAAAAACTTTGGAAAATTAGACATAGAAAGCAGCAACTGAGGGCCAGATCCCAAGCAAGACCTACCTACCTAGAATACTGCACGTGGCCTCAAGATGCTCTCTAAAGTCCAAGTCACCAGGGAAGAAAATGCAGTGCCTAATTCTGTCACTCTACAGCTTCACCAAAAGATTAATCACTTTTCATTTGCAACATCTACTAACAGCTGAAAGGCAGGAAAGGTTAAGAGACTGATAATTGGTCCTGGTTTGTAATTAAAAACAATTAGTTTGGCACTAGGCCCTAGTCACGGTATTCTGAGGCCACAGAACGACTGTGGGATCTCCTGAATTCTCCAAGCTGGGTGTGTCCACAACTCCAGCACACACTTTGATAAGCCGTGCTATACGCAAAGAGCTAAATTCTGTCTGAACAGCCATAAATCACTCTAAAAGAAATGGCTCAGCCAGGATGTCACCTTAACTAGTCTAAAACCTCTTGCATCTGAAGAAAATAGTATTTATAAAAACTACCTCTCTTCTCTACAAACACGACTCCTAAACTGCAATGCTGTTTTGCCCATGACAACCACTTTAAGAAATTTACAGGGCAGATGACAAAGTGTCATCGACTTTCCCGCTGTTTGGGCCCAGCTAATTAAAGGAAACTTCACCTTGTCCTGCAATGCTTGCCAAGTTCAAGCCTTGAAATCCATTCCAGGTAACATTCAACCACAAGCTTCTGGACTACACACAGAAATTACAGCATGAAATTTTATGGTCTGTGTTATTCAGGAGGTCAAAAGTGATTATCACAATGTTCCTTTTTAGCTGTGGTACCTATGAGCCCTGGCATTATAAGCCACCCTGGAAAGTCATTCTCAGACAACTGCTTTAAATTGGACTCTGAGCAGTCCTTGAACTCTACTTCAGGAGAAAGCAGCATTGTCAAGGTAACTTTACAGCTTTCAGTCCTCTTAGCAAAAATAGTGCTTGCTTTGTGTACCTTGCCCTGTTTCGCACAGTAAGCAGACATCCTCTATCCAACCCTTACTGCCCTCTGCAAGTCGTTCCACAAACACGCCAGAGAAGAAGGAGCAATAATCTGTCCTACAACCTGAAAATTCAAATAAGTAAAATAATTTTCCTAAAAAAACCAAACCCAACTTTGACACAATGGGATAACCTGGAAGGATCAGGAACTCCTCAGCCATGAAGACATTTTCCAGAGCAAGATAGCCTTGGATAAGGGAAGCAAAATTTTCCTACTGGCTTTCCTTTGCACAGAGCAAGAATATCTGCTAAAACGGATTAGAATATGCCTTTTCTGGAATCCACCACAAGGTTGTACTTACTTCTTTCCTATAATTTATTTTATTTAGCCTTTTTTCTTCCCTTAACCACCAGTAGATTGACCAACAGGGACTGATGCACAGGACCGTAAAACTGGCCACTCATTTGAAGGCAATACTTAACCTTTGAGAGTGTGCCTTGCACACCAAAGATGAAGCTACAGCAGCTTTGTGTCTAATCACTTACCAGCTGAGCTGCACTATATGCCTTCCTACTTCAAGGTAACTGTGAAGACAAACATTTGCACTCTTTGAGGTCACATAGCAAGGCTCAGGTGACAAGTGATTACAAATACAGTAATTGTCACCTGCAGATACCCACACATTCTTATGTGATCCACTTCAACCAACAAGGAACCTGTTCCTAGCACCCAACCGAGCAGGACTTACAGCACAAAACACATTTCAAAGCTGTAATGTTAGGAAAGCCACTGTACATAGTCACTTCACTGTTTCTGCAATTCTATTCTGGCTTATTTTAAAAAATAATAAATACAAGTAAACAGAAAAGCAATTGCGCATTCCCTCGGAAGTGTACTGGTGTGGTTGGGACAAATGTGCTCATCGTCGCCAGATGCCTTTCTCGACCAGAGTGGCCAACAGAGTCAATTGCGCATCCGCTGACTCTTCTAGCACATTACTCTCTTTGGGGGTTCGCACACGTTCAGAGGGGAAAGAAACTGCGTTCAACATCTCCCTTGCACGTCAGAGAAGACAGCAGCTGCAGAGCTGTGCACGCCAAGTGCAGGACGTGGCTTCTCCTGCACCACAGCAAACATCAGCCTCTTCAACCAAGTCATTACTTGCGTCCTTAGAGTAGTTATTCACACATATATCCAAATCCTTGGCCCACAGGTATGGCTGCTGACATAGCCAAGGACAGCTCGACACCTCTGATAGCAGGGATAGATGTGACCTCTTAGGATCTGCCAATCTCTTGCATCACCCAAAATAAACATCAGGATGTGCTGGAAGGAGCACAATTTAGTGAACAGAACTCCGTAATTCTGAGTCCTTGTCCAAGTTTCACCATTCATTTGCTGCACTTCTCTCTGGTACATGATAGAATCTCTGCCTTTGTATTCAAGTATCATCTCTGTTTTCTTCCAGCCTGTACAATTTTGGGGATGGGATTTGTCAAGCACCAGAACATATTAAGCACTGGCACTTCCTCAGAAACAATGGCCAGCAAGGGACTGGGAAAATCTCAACATCTTTTTAATCCCACTTCCATGACAATCAGGAGCATTAAAGCAAATTAACATTGTGTCTAGAGTTTTTAATTTTCTTTTTAATCTTACCTTAATTTCACAGGAATACTATTTTAGAGGTAGCTGTTTAACATTGCCCTCTTAAGCAGCTTGAGTATCTGCCAGAACTTGGTTGCAGTAACTTCATACAGGAGTGGGTATACTCATTTCTATTTCTGCCCTTTTGTGCCACTCCAGACAGAAACCTGTCTCGAACATGAGGTAGAAATTAGTCATCCACAGAAAAATCACAGAGCAGCAAAGCATGGTAGACCTACCCAGGGGCTTTTGATACTCACTCAGCCTAGAACATATTTGGGACTGCAAATAAACTCTCAGCTTGGGTCCTCAATGCCAATATAGGAGCTGGTGACTCCAACCTCTCCTGAAGACCATAACAGGGAAGGCATAGCGGCTGGTGATATATCATTTGTTGTTACACCTAACACATAGAAAACTAATTTATCCAGAACTATCACATACCTGACTGTTTGCTTGCTCAAGGCTGACCAACCAGTTAGGAAGACATGTGGCAGCATTAGATGAATTCTTTTGATTTTATCTTCACCATGGTGAAGAAGATGGAGTTATCTATATTGGAGGCGACCACAAAGGGAAGTGAAGAAAAAGCAGCAAACTCCGTAATATTATACTGTAGGAACAAAGCCCCAGCCCCAATATGGATCAGCTCCACACTGAGCTCGGAGTTTGAGAAACAGCCCCTTTGAAAAAATACATTAAAAAAAGGAGGGGACAATGGGGAGGCTGTGTACAGCAGAGGAGAGACCCTTGCATCTAGACAAATTCAGTTGTCCTACTTTAAAACTGCAGGCCAGCTCCTGATTTAACCTGGAGTTTCACATGTCACTACAAAACTCTGGAAGTGTTGGCTTTGCAGATATGCCAAACAGAAGTACTGTTTTGAGTGAACTCAGTATTTTTCCACATCTACTATTGTAACCCTGCTGGCAGGCAGGGAGTAGCAAATCCTCCCTTATCTCCCTCCTCTCTGTGAGCATCTCTCTGTTTAAGCACCGGCTAACTTAGATCATCGCGCACAATCCCCCCTGGAAAAGGGACAAAGAGCGGGGTGGGAGAGTCACTGGGACTGTAAGCAACAAACCACAGAAGGAAATGGGCTGTCGTGCAGAAGGGAAGTAGCAAGGGGAAAGAGGCAACTAATGAACAGAAGGGGGTGCGTAAAATCCTACTTGGATTGCCTCTCTGGGGAGCAGCTGTTTCCTTGTAAACATCTTGCTAGCTGTCCAAACAAGAAGTTCAGACACAGAGCAATAAAGGAGAGCACCCGGGTAGAAGCGTGAAAGACATGGGCTCATTCACTACCCTGCCAATTGCTCCAAGTGGCAGAATTCAAAAGCTGGAGAAATATTAGCCATACGTTTAACCCTGCATGTGCTAGTGTTACAACCGACGGCCTGCAGAAGCACATCCTGCTCTATCTGTGGTGAAATCCTTCCTAGTCCTCCTTTCACCCTGCTGTTTCTGACACACCAGCAGAGCACATTACTTAACAAAGGAAAAGAGGAAATATCCTCATCAAGGCAAGCAGAAACAGCCGCCGAGCCAAGAAATGAAAAACCTGAACGTGGCAGCCCTGAAGGCCCAGAAAAGTTTACCACTGCCCTGGCATCAGCCACTTGGAAGTAGAGGGAGTTGCACCAGAAAAAGTAGAAAGAGTCTTTTTATTAGTCCTGAGCACAAAACAGCCTACACTGGCAGAAGCATTTCTATGCCAGTACAACTGTGTCCACATAGGACTCTTGCCAGCACTGCAAGGTAGCTGCATTCAGGGAAAGGAATACTAGCACAGCCGTGCCAGTAAACAGTCCTAGGGCAGGCTGGCCACAGAAGGCAACTACCTGCACTGCACAACAGCGAGCAGAGACTGTGCACCTTCATCCATTCCTTGATGCTTCTGGGGGTCAAATGCACATGTGCCCAGTCACAAGCCTATCCAATAATCCCTGTCTCCAAAATGTCACACAACCATTATCAAAGGAGTGCAATCAAATCACACCCACATCTCCAGGAAAGGGAAGGTCACCTTGCAAGGAAGGCAATTCACAGGACAGTAGGACACCATAACTGACAATAAGGGAATCCTATGTCCTGAGCCTATAGTCTAGCTATCTACACCTTCATGTCCGCCTCCCACTGACCTATCTTGACTTTTACACATTTTATTCAATGCAAACTACACTTATCCTAGGAAATTAAATGCCTCCTACTTTTACTCAAAACAACCCACAGACACAGGAAGAAGGTAAGGCATAATGACACTCTCATAGTCAGAAACAACATGCAGCAATTCCACATTTTAGAAATAGCCCACAAGTTCACAGGAAAGACTTGATGCAGTCATATTTATTTTACCTTTTTATTTCTTTAGGGCCATTTTGTTGTAGTTGTGTACAAATAGCCAGGCAAAAAAGACACCTAGCAAGGGCTGCTCAAGAATAAACATTCAGTTATTACAAGATGGGAAGAGTGCAAGTTCTGCTGATCAAAATCCCTCTGAGCCTAAAGAAAGGCAGCTGGCTTGTTGCATCAAAGTCCAAACCAATCGGGGACTCCACCTCGTCTGGGGTCACCTTTCTGCCTCTGCTTCTCTCTCTCCATATATTTATCCTTGAAGTCATCAAAAGAGCGAGTTTCTGTGTCTTGTTCTTTCTCTGGAAATAGGTTGGGAAACTGAAAAGTTTGTCCTTGGCCCTAAAGAGAAAACAAATGGTCAGAGAGACATTCCAGCCTTTCTGCAGTAGCTATGATGCATAAACTTAAAATGAAAGACCACCCTGGAGTTTCAGCTAGTGCAGAATGGTACCTCTTACCTCCCAAGATCTCTTTCCACCCCTCTCCCCAAGATACACATATATGCCTCCCCCCAAAAAAAGCTAACTTTCAGCCTCTCTCCTCTTGTGTACTAATTAAGACACTGACATCAGTTGGTTTTTTTTTTTACAGATGAGTGGTCAGGAGATAAACACCTCGTCAAAGATTTTGAACCAGCTCAGAGATGTTGTATGAGTCATACAGCAAAAGCAAGATGAGCAAAATAACGATTTTGTTAAAGTAACACCATCAGGGAAATACATGGTGGAGCAGTCATTCATTATGTTAACACTGAGGATATGGGGAGTGGCTTTAGTTGTTTAGATCCCAGCTAAGGATAAGAGAGAACAGTCTTAGCAGCTGTTACTGTAGGATGTAATGTGGGAATATGGAATAACAGATATTAGAGGTCTGTTATCAACAGGAATAAAGAACTACAGTGTGAAACAATTACAGTGGGAACAATCTAATACATCACTGATGAGATTAAAGTGATTACATCTGCATCAGTCACTCTGCCTAACAGTCATTCTAGTGAAACATCATCATCAGATGTATGTCTCCCACTTGGAAAATATTTGCTTGGTCTCGGTTTTTATCTAACAGCAGGAAACCATTATTCTGTGGAAATGTTCTATCCCATTAACATTATCTACTTACTTTTTAGTGGTGTTTGCACTAAGCACAACTTCATTAAACTCAACAATACCAGCTCTTCCATTCAGTATGGGAATTTGCATAATAAAACTTGTAACTGATAGTTCATAACTTCAATATTACTCTCCAAAACACGTAGAAATCTTACCATACATTAACTTCTTTGGTAGAATTCCACATATAGAAATCTCAACAGCAGCATTTAATTGCTTCAGATGAAAACTTTTTTTTTTTTTTCAGATTAGCCATTCTTTACATTTGTGCAATAAATACAATCAAACAAGTGGCGCAGTTATTAAATAGTTCCACAAAGGACATGAAAGGAGCCTTCAACAACACGGCTACCTATACTACATTCTGGGATCAGAAATGTGACATAATTAAATCCCAAAAAAAACCAACTATCACCATGCCCCTGACCCAGCTGAATGTGTGCTATGTTTCATTTAGCCATATACACTCAACCTGGTAATTTACAGGTGTGAAAGAATTTAAACCTCAAACATACACTTTGGAAAAAAAAAAAAAAAAAGGCATGACTTATCCCAGTTGAGCTTACCCAGACTAGAATCTAGGAAATATCAACTCATACTAAGCAATGCTCCGGTTGTTTTTGTAGCGCATACTTCTTGGGGGTTTCCTAAGAGCCTGACCATACTATAAAAACAACAAGGGAGCTGCTGTGTACATTGCTCTGTCCTCGATTCTAGCCTGGATAAGATCAAGTGGAACAAATCAAGATTTTCCTTTCCACAGTGTACACTCTGGGGTTTCAACTCTTTTGTACCTTTAAATTGCCAACAGGTATGCTTATAATAGCTGTCCTATAACAATTAAAGCATAGTTCAACCCCAAGGCACAGAAACTGGCCTTATCAATGTCCTTGAGCAATCCCAAAGCTGTAGCCTACTGAAACTCTTCCTGTAGTAGGATCAGCAACAAGCACCCTTGAGGCCAAGCACTGCTCAAGATTTTAGCACGCTGAAGCATTTGGGAAAGAATTTGTTTATATTACAAAAAGTTACTGTGTTTTAACTGCACTGCAGGTGGGTCACTCAGCCCCATGGTACCTATAGAACCAAAGGGGTTGATTCTAAGGACTCCTCTGCACTGAAAAGGAAGCCATTTTAGTAAAACAAGCCAGAAAACAATTCAGGCTAACATGGTAGGCATACCACCTACACTGAAAATTTGAGAACTATTTATATTGGTAACACTGTAGTAAGGGACTGTTCTTGTTATGCAGCACTTCCATTCTGGTATGCTTCCAGCACCAATGCACTTCCCTTATTGGAGAACGATGGAAAGCTGTCCCTAAAGCATACTAACAACATCCATGGCAATTCACTAAGCATTGCAAAACAGTTATTATTTTAAAAAGAGGGGAAAGAAACAAAAAAAGATATGCACAGAGGCTGTAGCGAAACCAGACAAACCTTTCAGCTGTTTATCAAAGTGCTCACAGTTCCCATTTCAAGGCTGGTGAAAGTCAAATATTGAGCTGAAAATGTCAATCTGGAGAATTTTAATAAATCAAAATCAGCACAGACAAGTTGGCTCTTTCCAGCTCTTGTTTTGTGAAGAAATTCTGATTTTGGCTGGCAACCAGACATTATTTGAAACAGCCAAGACATTACACCCTGAGAACTGAAGGTTGATAAATCTTAAGTAACAATACTATGCAGTAACACTGCGCTGTAAGACTCTGAAGTGATGAAAGCTGTATGAAAAATAGCTGTTGTGCATGCTCAGTAGCTAGTTTTCAGAAGAAGCCTGTATCTTGGGTATTTCAAAATTTCAAAAATACCAAAAAGCATCAACTTACATAAAGGATTGTGAGTCTGTCCAGGCATATTTACATTCAGTGCGTCTTTCACACAATGCCAGAGGCTACTGAGGCTCAAGCTCACCACCTTTTTGAGAAGCTTGCCACCTTCTCAAAAAAATGCCAACCAAGGGAATGGAGGAGTCATCACTCCTTTAAGCAGTGCTGCTTTTTCTTAAACTTTTTCTTTGCAAAAGCTTTCCTTTCTATACAGCAAGCATTTGACAATCATATGATAAATGCATCCTCAGAATGAAAACCTAACTGAAAAAAAGCAAACAACTAAATTTCTATCAAGTTCAATAGGGTTTTATCTGTTTTGTAAACTGCTAAACATGAAATGCTGGTATATTCAACCAGAAAGCAAAATTGTGGCTTATTCCTAAACCTTGCATTTGTTCACTGTTTTACCTTTTACAAGCCATTTAACTTTTAAACACTGAATTACTGAAATTCACATAAGCTGAAATAGGCTTTAAAAAGGCTAGGGCTTGGCCTTCCCTTAGAACTTCTGCCATAATTACCTGGCGCATAGCAAAAGAGGGAGAAAAGAATACCTTTCTACCTGACATAGCTGTGCTAAATGAAAATCCTGTAAAAAAGGCAGACATTGGCAAAAACAATAAATCATTTTGCTTGAATAATTTAGTCTACCTTGGAACCAGATGCTGCACTGACAGCAGAAGAACTTTTTCACCAATGTGAGGTGATACACTGATATTCTGGGGTTTATCAGGATAAGCTCTACCACCAGATGGTCTTATATCTAAGTGAGCCCTTATAATGTTAAAAAAAAATAAAAGAAGAAAACAAACAAACAAATCAAGTCAGAGAGGAGGTATTAAAACACCTGAAAAATAAATGCAACCTGATGGTTTTACACATTGCTATTCTCAATTTAGGGTCTTCCCAGAGACCTCCCTTTTTCCTACAATTCTAAGATTATGTACGAGTGAAATGTGTGGTCCAGTGTTTAGATTACAGAAATGGGAGCCATTAAACTTCTATTGCTGCTCAACTCTAATCCTTGCTTCAGCATTGCCCAAACGTAACACTGATTTATATACAAGGTCTTATGAGGATTCATTTGTTAAATGCTAACATCCTTCAAGATAAAAAGTGACCTAAGCATCAGACATGTATTTTCCCCTTTAGATTTCAAGCTTTTTTGGTTAGAAAGGCTGAAAACACACCTTGTTCCTTCAAGTCTGTAGAAGGAGTTATCACATCGAGTGGTACAAATTGCCGCCATTCATTTTAATGAGAGGTTAAGTGACCATAATTAGGCCTAGGAAGTCAAGTGTTAGCCTTTCCACTGCTGAGCCTCATGTCAGAAAATTACTGGAAGGATTATCCGGCACACACTCACTTATACTTCTGTGACCTTTGTGTCCCTTGAAAAGATTAGGAATGGAAGGTCAGCACAGATATCATTGACGCAGCAAACACTGATCATGTAAACAACTCCGAGATCCTCTGATTATTTAGATAATTGAAGCACTTACTACTGTCCTTCAGAATTAGGAGAAAAGTGATGTTTATAGTATCGTTAACTAAAAAAATGTTGGATTCGCAACAGCACGGGATTCAGTCCAGCAGTAGCAGCAAATGCAGCTAAGTTTAATAATCCAGTGCATTTGAACAATTCTCCTGCTATTGCAGTGGTAACATCAGATGTTAAACTGTATGGCAGAACAGCACGGAAAGCAACTTCAAAAATCCACATAGCAATGACACAGTGTATGGAGCATCCAGGTTTCCTCTGAATTCACTACATGTCAAAAGAAAACTGCTGTCACATCTGATGAGTAAATGGGTTAATTACTTTGAATGTACCGGACACTTTAAACAGAGCTTGAGGAGAAAGCATTTGGAAAAATGTTCCCACCAGTGCCATCATTCATGCAGCTAAATAGGTGTTAGTCCTAATGTTGACAAGGTCAGACTCCTTTTTACAGCCATCTCCATTAGATTTCTCAAAACAGGTTTAATTAAAAATAGGTCTGGATTCCAGAGGCTTGTCTACAGTTGTGCTCCCACGGGTGCTAACACCTGTTGAGCTAAACGAGTGAGAACACTGAAGGAGGAAGAGGGGATGTTGTTGGTTTTTTAAAATTTCCCTGATGTTGATGCAACTGTGAAGTTTCCCACTGGCATTCTTTTTTTATTTTTTTTAATAACATTAGAATAATTATAACTGTATTGGAGTAAAAAGGAAGGTTGCTGTATTACATTCATTTTATATACTCTGCAAAGACATATAGCTTTGTTTTTAATTAAAAAAAATAAAATAGTGTAAAAAAGGAGCATATGACACCCAGGGCTGTATGTCTCTAACTTAAACCTTTCTCACCACATTCCAAAAGGGGAAAAAAAGGCAGGCAGGCTCTGGAATGGCAAGATATTGTTGATCCACAGCCTTCTATGATTTGAGGTATTTTTTTAATGTGAAAATATTATGCTTGGACAGATCATGTATTTGTCCAGTTACAGCCTGAGTATAAAGTAAACAGCTCTGAATCTCCAAGAAATAGTATTTGGAAAAGAAAGGACAACAATTCTTACATGTGGAACAGCTGTGGCATTAATCTGACACCTAAGGATATGTTGACTATGACTTCATACATCTTCCACCTTTCAGACACTTGCAGTAAGTTAATGGATATGTATGTTGTGCTGGGACACATAAGGTGATGTTTTATGAAGCAGGGAAGTGTAACTGGTCATGATAATATACCCAATTTCATTCAGGTAAACGACACCACGGCTGCTACCAAGTCACGCTGGAAAGAGCAACATTTCCACCTAGTGGGCAATAGAAGGATCAGCCCGAGACCTTGCAAAAACACATTCTTATTTTTCCAGTCATAAGCAGTTTTAGCTTGAAACTGGATTAATGAGAGAAAACACAGCTGGTAAAAATGGTGGGAAAGCCCAGCTACTCTGACTCACGGCAGATGCAAACTAATTCTCATGAAAATAAGAATTTTACAGTGGTTACCAAAGACTTTCCTAAATTAGGCAGATATTAACAATGGACTGCATGGGGCCTGTTATGGCCTGAATCACCCCATGAATGAGAATGAAGGCAAAACCTTCAGTTTCAGAAATTACACTGGCCTCACCCACTGTTTAAAACTGGTGTGAACACAGAACTGGGAGCTCATTGTCTGAGACACCAGAGCTAGTGAAGAAAAGCAAAGAACAAAAGGAAAAAGAGAAAGAAAAAAAAAAAAGACAGACAAACCTCAATGTTAAAGGAATTAACAGACAAGAAGAATAGAAAAAAAAAGAGCAAAGAGAGTAGGAATTAGTTGAGGGGAAAATGCACAGACCAAGCATCACTGACAAGAGTTTAGGAAATGGTCAGGTTTCCCTCACTTGGGATGAAGTACAATACCAAAAGGTGGTCCTCTGACTCTGGTCGTAGGTCAGAATGGTTCATAGGACAGAAAACGTAGCATTCTTTTAAAATTTATGATGAGACTACAGTATATGGCAAGGCAGTAAGGGACATTTGCTGTCTCATGTACCAAGAGAAGTCCTCATCCACAGTACCACAGGGCTCTGTGAAGGCTAATTTGCCCAGCAGACAAAATGAAAGGCTGGTGGAATGACCAGTTACTGCTGTCCGACAAGCTCCAGGTCCAAGCTAGTTTGGCTAATTCTCCTTGCCACCGTGGAGCTGCCCTTAAGGCAATGGCAACTGCTCTAGGTTCAGAGGCTTGATGTGAAATAAATGCACAAAGGCACTGCCTTAAGAAATGAGTGACTTGCTCCATGGAACAGCAGCATTTTGCTTCCCACTGCCTTCCCCCTGATTATCTATGGGTTGCAAACTACCTCCTCCTCAACTCAGCAGCCAGAAGAAATACGACTGCATTAAATGCAGTGAAATAAAATTTGAGAACTGACTACAGTTCACTAAAGATCCATGTCTGCTTCAATTTTGGAAAACCAGTCTTTAAAAGCAAAGAAGTCACTAGCAAGAGGCCATGACAATGGAAAGTGCTTGCATCTACCTAGTAAGGAACAACACTCAGGGAAAGCAACTTTTAAGACACAAGATCACTCCTGGCATTCAATACCTCATCTGTGTTCTTAATGAATCGTTCGTACCTGATCTCTTGCAAAGACCTAGCTCAGACAATCCAGGAGTGAGAATTTGCCCACCAAAGCAGAGACTCTTCCTTCAAAAAGGAATGTATTTTTTAGCCACCGTAATGCAAAATTCTCACAGAGATGAGTTTGCCTTTAACTTCAGCACAGCAAATCTTCATTAGTTCTCATCTAAATACAACTCAGTTACTTCCTATTAACATTGTACTTTATACTGTTCTTGTAAAGGTAAGGGCTGTCTAGAAAAACATTCTCCTCACTGTTTTTTCCCACTATCCTTCCCAGAAGGGGCTTAGAGAAAAACTTAGAGAAAAGTAAGCACTTTAAAGTTTTAAAAATTAAAAAAAACCATCAGATTTCCTATTGTCTGTGCCTCCTTCGTTTGACCCCAAATCCGTATGAAGTCTTATGCAGCCTTTAAGATCACACAGTGTTCCCTCCACACTGAATCCTTGTCCCAGGATGGAGTAACACTGAGGCTGTGTTGCCAACAGCAATTTTGAGCTTATGGTTTTACAACCATAAATAGCACTCCTTTAATGTAATTTTGGTATGTGAAGAGGTTTTCTGTCACTGGTTGCACTTCTTTTTTACATAGAGCCAGGTAAGCCCCAAAGAAGCCTCAACTATAATATGCTCCTGTTATGAAAGAAATTCGTAAGAACATGAAGCTCCTTTTCCACTGGGCAACCACTATACGTTTCAGAACCCGGTTTAGCCACAAAGCATGCTTGTTAGACATGACTAAAAACTCTCCAAGGAATATGCCTTAGTCTTCTCTGAAATCCAGAAAGCTTTAATAAGAAGTTCCTGCCCTTACAATATATTCTTTCACTTACTGGACATTTCAGCAACCAACCACACAAGTCATGAACCTTCCAGCACACAGAGTACAGGGTCAGCATGAAACTCACTGGCAAAGCAGCGCTATATGACATCAGACCGTAACTTACATACAGACCTCAAACAAATACAGGACTTGAAAACTAACCATTTGTTTGAATTTGATTTTTAGACTAAGTCATTTAAATCTCTTTACACATTCTGGAAAGTATTAAAGAAAATGTCATTATTAGAGGATTGGCAGAAATATTCAGCCAACCAGACAATTCACTGAATTCTAGCTTGGCTGGTTAACAGTGCTTTCTTCTTTCCACACAAGTGTCAATGTTAACTCACCAGCTGTACATAAGCGACCTTGTAATCGGGCTTCTTCACTCTCTGATTCTTGTGATTCCTCTTGTTGTTTGCACCTGCAGAAATGAAGGGAGTCCCACCTTTTACTTCCCAGGACTTCCAAGTTCCCAAAGCAAGGCCAAGCTGAAGAGGGCACTTCGCTAGTTCTGGTTTATTATTAAGAGGAATACTTTTTTTTCAGTATCACAATTACTGAAATGTACTGAAAATAGCACACCACTGTCCTTGTTTACAAGTAGGGAATGGAAGCAGCACAAGACTCAGGCTGCTGACAGCCACTGTGCCTTCGCATCGCACACAAAGTTTGCAAAGCAGCAAAGAGGTAAGTCTCCTGAGTAGGGGGCCAGGAGCAATAAACTGTCCTCTTAACGTCAATAGCTTCAGGAAGACAAGGAGGAACTGACCACTAACCAGCTTCAAACTTGTCAATTTTTACTACCCAGCTAATAAGCTGGATCTACTGTTTATACACCAGGAAATGACACTCCACACCCAAAAAAAGACAAAGCACCTCAACCTTCTGCAAGTATTCTAGTCCCAACTGAGTGGGAAGTTCAATTTATTCCCTGCATGTTAGGCAGACATTAAAACTCTCAAACTTTTAGACATTTTAACCCCCTTTCCTCTTTTATCCCTGAATATATACATTCTACCATCACTTCCATTAGCAGTGGCGTACAAAATGGCTATGAGGACAAGTATGAATATTCCTAGTCCTGTTTGGAACTGCATGTGTTTGGTATTTAAAACTTTATTTAATTCTATTTTTCACATAAGCATATTACAGATGATCTTTCTGTTTTCTTTTTCTTCTTTTATGCTCTGAATTTTACAACCTTATTTGAAGCTTTTTCCTTCATTCTCTGTTTTTCACTATTACAGCTCATTTTTCCTACCCCTTTTTTAAAATCATCCCTACTTTTACCATTACAAACACATCAATAAATTCCTTTGCTAGAGTCACTGCATGACAAAAGAAAAACACAGCCATCAAAGATGTCCTAATCAACAAATCAATCTCCATTTGATTAATGCACTGTCTGGTGATCAAAAAGGTAAGCAACATGAAAATTATATTCCTGAGTTTTCACTGCATCCACACTGCAGTCAGAGAAGCTCTGAGGAAGGAAGCATTCATATGTGAAGGCCACCTTATATAAATTTAGCTTATTTCAGTTACAGGTGGGTCCCTCTGCTCCAAGTCAGAGTCCAGCATGACTTAAACTATCAATGTTTTTTGGTTTTATCTTGGATTGGTTTTATGTTGGTTTTTT
>JAOXNO010000041.1:50853487-50881994 GCA_028565335.1 Limnodromus scolopaceus | reverse complement strand
GTTGGTTTTTTTGTAGGGGAGAAACACCGTGAGTGGAAGCATGCACGTCTGTAGAAGAAACGTGGTAATGACAGGTGATGAAAAATTGAAAGTTTGTCAAGATGTTTTTTCTGACATTATCAACTGGTCTAATAGAATACTTTTCTTTACTCTACAAACTTTGCCTTTTATTAGACCATAACACTTCCTCTGTGTGCATGCATGGTAAGATTAACTCACATACTTGCTTTTTTTAAAAAAAGCTTATGGCTGAAATTTAATCTAATTACTAATTTTATTAAAACACATAAAGAAGTTTCTCCAGAAGTGAGACACCCACTGATCTTCAGGGAGAAATGGTACCAACTACAAAAGTATATAGCACAAGCTAGAACAATGTCAAGATGATAAGGCTTTTTAAATTCAGATTTTTCTTTTTAAAACTGTCATAATCTAATCCAAGCATTCAAATATGAAGTGGTACACATTCATTTGAAGGGACAAATAAACAACTATGCTGCTAGATGTCACCAGCTAAGCACCTGAACCCAAAGTTTGTTGAAATCTAGTGGATCTTTTGAGATTAAAAGCGTATTCTGGCTGCACAGGGATGCTGTATTCATCCCTTTGGATTACTCAACAGCACTTACCATACTGTATCCTCGTCCTCACAGCAGCTACTGGCACATTGTATATTTTTTCAAGGTAATTCTTGATATCCACTTTTGTCATTCTAGGCAATGCAAAAACATTTTGGGGAGAGAAAGATGAAAAAGTGTAAGTATTTAAATAAAATAGAGCCAGATTGTTTATAGACTCGTGATACTCTGAAATAAATATGTCTTCTCCCTTTTAACCAAGGTAACTTTACCGCACAAAAGTATAAACTCAACACAGATCACACACTGCTACATCAATTCATTATCCATAAACTGTAACAATAACAAATATTTTATCCTCTGTAGCCTCAACAGTCAAAACCCCAGACTTATTTTGTATTCAGCATGAGTGGATAGGCTTTCTCACTTCCTAAGCCAAAGAATCCTTTCTAGTCTTCTGAATAGCATTTGCTAATCTGTTCAGGACCCACTACAGGCTTGTGGGCTTTCGTGTGTGCAACCAGATCAGGGAGGACGAAAGAGTCCTGACAAACACCTAGACATCATCTTGTTTTCTATGGATTATTGTCATAAGCACTGCCTTCTTCCTAAACCAGTCCCCGGAAAGGCTGAGCCTCACTAACAGGCAGGAAGCTCGTATTTAAATGCCCCTGCAACACTCTAAAAGGTCTCCCTGACGCAGAAGCCCCTTCCCCCAGCACGGAGAGCGCTACCTGGCACTTCACCTTCCTGCCCTGAGCTAACCAGACAAGCTGCAGCCTAGAAGGAGGTGACAAGAGGCAGTGTGGCGGGACGTGTGGCACTGGGGGTATGTGTGGGGGTGTGTGCTCCTAAAGTGGCGGGGGCCCCTTTGCCCCCACCCCGGGCGGCGCCGGGCCCTTTCTGCGGCAGGGCATGCCTGGACCCGCGATGGTTCCCGCCGCGGGGGGCTGTGCCGTGCCGTGCCCTGTTCCCTCACGCACTCACTCCATGGAGACGCGGAACTGGACGGTATCCTCGGGCTGCGGCACGCCGGGCCGCACCGCCAGCATGAAGAAGTTGGGCCGGAAGATCCGCAGCTGCGGGCCGCCCAGCTGGAACAGCGGGTACCTGCGGGGAGACGATACCGCTCAACTGACTCGCTCACCCACCGACCGACCGACCGACCGACACACCGGCACCCCCCACCGTCGCCCCTACCCGAGCCCGCCCAGCGTGTCCCCCGCCACGACCCGGCCCGGCCCGCTCCGCTCACACGGCCTTCCTGGCGCCCGTCGCCATGGCGGTGGCCGGGCCGGAAGCGGCGCGGCGGGAGGAGCGGCTCCCGGCGCAGCGACAGCAGCAGCTCCCGCCCCCTGCTGGCGCGGAGGAGGCACGTGCGGCACCGCCCCGTGCGGCGGGGCACGGCGGGAGCTCTGTGAGGGATGGCGGCGGGGTCAGGTGGTCTCAGCCCGGCCGACCTTTCCTCACAGCTGCCCCCGACAACCGCATCCCGCCCCGGGGCCCGGCTGCCCCCTGGAGCTACTCGGGGCGAGGTGGGGCACAGCCTTGGGACAGGGGAGAGTTCCCCAGAGGAGCCGCAAAGCCAAAGGGCGGTTGGTGATTGGGGCAGGGGGAGCACCTGCAAAATGGTGGTGTGCAGCTTTGGCTGCGTTTCACTCGGTGCTTTCCTCATAAGTTACAAGAGGTGTTGTCCCTAAACTCGTATTTACCCCGTGTGCAGCACAATAATGCAGATAGTCAAGATATTAGCTGTTTATTAGCAGTTCCATGCAGAAATGGGTGCTACAGGGTATCTCCGCAAAGCTGGCACACACAGCGTTGAAACAGTCATTCATTTATTTGTAATTAACATATTCATTGCTTATCAGATTTTTAATGGTGCTCATAATTCCTCATCTTGAGGCCAATGGGTGTGAAATCTTCCACTAAAGGTACACTGTCTTCAAGCAGAGGCAGGTATCCTAACTTCCAGAGGAGTGGTTTTCATATTGTAAAGAGCACGTGTCATGAGGTGCAGCCAAGTTTCTTGGGCAATCAGGCCCACTAAAGTTTCTGGTTCCTGGTTTTAGGTCCATTTGTTCCTTCTATCCCATTGTCTTGTCAAGAATCATTTACCCAAATGGCTTACTGAGTTACAACCAGAGAGGTTTCCACATCAGAGGGAGGTGATTCTCCTCCTCTCCTCTGGTCTGGTGAGACCCCAGCGAGGGTGCTGCTTCCACCTCTGGGGTCCCCAGCACAAGACAGACACGGGACTGTTAGAGGGAGCCCAGAGGAGGGCCATAAAAATGGTGGTAGGGCTGGGACACCTCGCCTGTGAGTAAAGGCAGAGAGAGTTGGTGTTGTTCAGTGTGGAGAAGAGAAGGCTCTGGGGAGACCTTATTGTAGCCTTTCAATACTTAAAGGGGGCTTATAAGAAAGACAGAGACTTTTTACAAGGCCTGTCATGACAGGACAAGGGGCAACAGCTTTAAACTAAAAGAGGGTAGGTCTAGATTGGACGTTAGGAAGAAGCTTTTTACAATGAGGGTGGTGGGACACTGGACGAGCTGCCCAGAGAAGCTGTGGATGCCCCCTCACACTGGAAATGTTCAAGGTCAGGCTGGATGGGGCTTTGAGCAACCTGATCCAGTGAACACTGTTTCTGCCCACAGCAGGGGGGGTGGACTAGATGATCTTTGAAGGTCCCTTCCCACCTCAACCACTATTATGAATCTATCAGGCCACAGCATGTGCTAACAGAGAGCCAGAGTGTGAATGTGGGCACTAGAAACAGCCAGAAGTTTGAAAACATGGGTGAGAACCACCATTCCTGGTGGGCTGCCCTCCAACAGGGCATTTCAAGGGTTGGCAAAGACAACAGGGCCTACAGAATGGCTCACATCCCAAATTTAGTAACAGCCATTTGTGTTTTGACATCTCCACTAAATTAACCAAGTAATTCACACTTGAGTATTGGGATTTAGTATTATACATAGGTTAACTGCCTCAATAAACATTTTAATGTAATATTTGAATGAATCATTCTCTATATTGTACTGTGACTTGTCTGCATTTAAGAAATTCTGTGTACTGAAAATACTACTTCTATGGATTTGTTTCTTTTCCTGATTCTTTGATTCCCTTCATCACTCAAACTTTTAAGTCAGTATCAACTACATTTTGCATCCAGATTATGAGCTTCCCCAGAACAGGGTCAGTTTTTGTTATCTGCCTGTATGGTGGCTGTAAAACAGGCCTCCAGCCCTGGGTCTTTGTGGGTGATAGTGAGCCTCATTCCTAGCTGTAGAGCTGGATCAAATGATATTAAGTAAGGATTTGGAACAACTCCCAAATCCTTGCAAAATGGGATGCCATTAAATAAAGTATGAAAAAACATTCCAGTGAGCTGTCATTTGGAGCAGGTACTGGTCGCACTTTATTTACAAAATCCAGAGATTTGTACACAGCAATCTACAGGACAGCATAGGGCTGGTATCAGGAGGATAAAGGACATGCTTAGCAAGAATTGAAGATGCCAGCAAGGAGTCATCCAAGTTTCACAAGGAACCTGCTTCCTTTTGACTGAGGAAGCCACCAGACCCCTCCAGAAAGAAAAAGAAAAGCAGCAGCAATAGCCAACCCAGGCTGATGTTGCAATTTTTGTTATCGTTGAGGCGTGGGAGCACAAGTGATTGGTGAAGAAGGAAAGAGGAGACCAGCAGGGTTTCTGCACACTGCTAAGGGCCATCCTGCCTGGTTCTTTACTTCCAGCGCCCGCCAACCTTGCCCTTGGCTCCTGCCTTCTTGCTGCTACAATGCAAAAGGAAAGGAAGACATGTCAGCATGATGGAAGTGGTGGGGCTCTATGAGCACTGCACATTTCTGACTCTCAGATTAAGTTTGAGCTGCTTTCACTTCTCACATGTTGGGCACACCTGCCACAGAACACATCCAGAGAAAAATATTGTTGATATTGTGGAAGGAAATACCTCCTCAGGCTCTTAGTGAAAGGCCAGGATGTGCATGCCTGAAAGAGGTGGACCCTTCCAGATTCCTGCATTATCAGGACAGAAGTCCAGGTGGTCTCAAAAGTAAATTACAGACCTATTCAGCCCCAGACTTAATATTTCCTGAATTCAAATCTGCTATGATCTGGATTTTAGGATTTAGAGCTTCTTCTGTGAAAATTTGTTCATTATCAGGGACCTCTGGTCAAATTCCCCAGATGGTCTAGTCATCTAGTAGTGGAGACAAAAAGCTGAGCAGTAATTTAAATACAACTAAGAATTGCTTTGCTTTATTGAAGCCAGAGTGGTTTCTGTCTTATATGACAAGAGCAAGAGCCTCCAAAACAGGTCAAACAACTGTTTAGGCCTCCCCTCGTATCAGTATCCCCGTCTTGCTTGTAGTGTGCGTGGGAGCAGTCCAGCTAAACTCCCCCCACAAAGCACCTGAGGCAAACTCTGCAAATAGTATCTTCTTGCACACAGAAGGGCAATCTTGCATGCAAGCCACTTACCTTCTGACAGAGAAGCAGGCACGCCTGGAGTCAGAGAAGGGCCAGGCATGAAGTTAGTTGGGTTAGATTCTGCACCGGCTCCCATAGGCAGTACCTTGGTGTTTGGGGCTTGGCACACCACCAAACCTTTCCATCTCACAAATGTGTTGATGAGGCTGCTTCTTGAACCAAAATACATGCAAACTGGGGGCAGCTCTTTGACATGGCAGAGCATGGAGTTGGGGGCCAAGCACAAGGTGGTGGGGTCTTGCTATCAACAGAGAGCCCTTCTTCAGAACCACTGGTTCCTCCAGGGAGCAGAAAAAATTGTGGAAGACACATCTGGGGAGATTTTTGTGTTGCTGCCCCATGGATTGGTTCAAGAGCACTAGCCATATTCACAGAACTATGTAGCACAGTGACACAGACATACACACAGTGGATACTTTACCTTTTGACCAAGTTAGACTTGGTCTATTTGAAAAAATTGATCTTTTACATGAGAGAGAGCTGAGCGTTTTCTGCTTATCTTTAATTCAGCCCAGTGTCCCTTTTGCCAGCCTTTCCACAAGTGTAGGAACTGCATACCTCCTCAAACGAAGGCAGAGTCCTTTTATCTCCATAAGCGCCTGTGATGTTTGATGTTATGCCTAACCTTTAGAGTGTGCTTAAGGAGACTTAATAAAGTCTGAAGCAAAAGGATCACTTGATCTTTGTATAACACATTAGCAGACATTGCTTTGGAATGATAAAGTCCAGTGTGGGTAGAAATTACACAGAGCACACAGAAAAAAAAAGTACACAGAAATCTCACGAGCTATGGGCTTCTCAGTGCAACATTTTCAAATGCTGTCCTGAGAGAATGTCACGCCTTTTGGGGGAACAAGCATGCAGTAGTGGTACTGCCTGTTGTGGGTGGTGTGGTAGTGCCCCTCAGAAGAGCAGCAACACCCAGACAAACATTGGCATCCTTCTGCAGCAGCACATTCTACTGAGGTTTTTCAGCCTACAGCTCTGTACGGAAAATACCACGGGAAGGTCAAGCCTTATGTTTGGCATCTACGGACAACTGAGCCCCCAGTGCTACATTCATCTGATAAGGCAGGGTGGCTTGAGGAAGTGGGAAGGCAGTGTCTAGTCACTGCTGTCATCCAAAGATGTCACCAAAGACCACCACTTCATTCCTAGCATGACTTTTCTAAGAAGCTACAGAAACACAGTGAAGATTAAATCCCACCGCTTCAGAGCTCTCATCCCTTGCTTCCCTGCAGTTCCTTCTCTGTATCTATTAGTTTTCTACGTGCCCTAGGCCCCAGGCTTTCTCTAGCTCTGGTATCTCATAGGTTCACTTAGAATAGTTTCAGATATAAGGCTCAAAACATCTAATGAAATAGAACTCTTGTGAGGAAGGAAAGCGGGAGAGAGATGATGAGTGAAAAGAACTCACAACAGTAATCCTATGATGTTAGTCTTGTTACACACCATTCCTTACAATCTTAGCAACCACTTGTTTACTCTTCATAAACAAGGGTTGTATTCCCTCAAGTATTCAAAGCACTTCAGTCAGGTGTTTGAAGACCCCAAAAATAAGCAGATGGAATTTTTTTGGACATGGTGTGAAGAAACATGATTTTTTTCTTGTTAGCTGTTACGTTCACTTCAGGTTCCCCTTCATTTTCTCAATGTAAGGCAGGATGGGAGTTGCCCTTCCATCCCTAGCCTCATTTCATTGCAACAAGAAAATGTCGGTGTTGAGGCTGAAGCGACTACTTTGAACACTGAGAAGATATCCCCAAGCCAGGAGCTTGGAAGGGGATATAGGTACTTACTGCTTCTGGGCCTGATCAATCCGGTTCCTGAGGGTGACAATCTGCAAACAACATACATGACGAGGGTTTTTAGAGATAAAGAAACCTTGTTCCCTCACAGAGAGGGGAGTTTTACCTGCTGAAGTGCTGGAAGCAGGTGCCTCTGGTAGGGATTAATACTTCCTTTGAAATAAAAGCTCAACCTTGCTTGAAGGAGAGAAATGTTGCCCCTTGGCAATAAATCTGCAAGCCCATTTTGTATGTCAAGGAAAAGAAGAGCTAAATTTTTATAACCCTTATTGGAAGAGCTCCTGTGTATACAAATTAATCTCCTATGAACTCACGTGTCAAACTGCAGGCAAGTGAAGCAGAATGAACATCCCCGTGGCCAGCTGGAAAGCTCTTGCATGGCCCCATCCACTTGTATGTGTTAAACCCCACCTTCTCACTCTTCCCCTACTCCTACACATTCAGAAGTATATAAGCTCTGAGAGCTATAGTGGACCTTGGATGGGGACCTCAAGAATTGTCACACATTCTGCTGGAGGACCTTTTTTGGTTGGGAGAGCAGGATGTGAGGAGCTTGCAGCAATCACCACCTTCCCAGCCACTCAGCTAATAAGAGAAGTTAACTTTTAAAGGTGCTGAAGAAGAAAATATTCAAGGAGAGTTGGAGCAACCATAGAGGTAAACGTTGGAGTTGGGGCTCTGAACGCCTTCCCAAGCTCTGTAGATGACTGCAGCTCACTAGAGAGTCTGTCCTAAAAGACAGAGCATCTCTTTGTTTAGCCATAGGTAAACTGCATATTTCAATCTGACACACTGGAAAGTAAACACCTACCTTGCACAGGATGAGCATCTTATGGCCTGACTTAGCACCGCAGTCCCGGCCCATAGCCCTGGACTCACTACTGAAATCCTGGGACTCTTCCAGCTCAGGTACTGGAAAAGCCCAGAGAAACTAGGGTGTGATAAAGAACCCTCTTTTGCCCCTTCACCTTCTCATTTGTAACTGAGTCAAGGTTCTACCTAGTTTTCCTGGAGTGGAAAAATGCACTTGCCAAGACACATTTTGCTTCTGCTTTTGGTATAATTCAGTGTTCTCCACTGTCTCTGCAGGTCCAAGAACTGATGACCCAAGAGTGAATATTTTAAGTGGCACATGACATTCCCCACATGCGAAACAAAAAAAAAAAGTTATACATTCAGGTTGGCCCAACAACGGGGATTTCCTGGCTCGTGTCTTTCCATGGCAAACAGAAACAGAATAAGAGACTGAAACATTTGCAGGAACAGGACAACATAAAGAAGGAAAGATCAGCAGATCAGCTGCTTTTGTACTTACTCATGGAAGTTTTAATATCTGCAGCAGAGGGTTAAATTATTTTTTGCAACTGAGTGTTTTTCCCAAGTGTTGAGGAGAACCAGCTGTCTTCAGTTTGACCCAAGGACTTAAGACTTACCTTCACTGATAACCTTGTGATAGTGACTATAACATTCACTCTCCAATGAAGCACCAAAGAGCAACAGACACTAGAGCTAAAGAACAGCTCCGCTCCTGTCTGTCCCAGTTCCTTCCTTTGTCTCTCCCTTGCATCCTTGGTTGTGTCCTCTTCATTCCCTTTGCTGTTTTCACTTACCTTTCTCCTAATTTTTTTTTCCTGCTATAATCTTCCCTTTTTTCTTCAGCTTTTATTTTCCCATTTATTGTGCATTTTCCTTCTATTTTGCTCATTCTTTGTACTTCCTCTCCTTGCTTTTCATCAGCAGCCACCCATCTCTTGTTTACGCAGAGGTTTCATTACCACAGCATATGCGTCTCCCCTGACACTGCCTTAATTCCTGTTCTTCCACATCCAGCTGACCTGTTGTCCTTAAGCCAGCCCTCCAATATTTTGGATCTGGAGAAGCATGTGGCCACAAGGTAGAGAATCTTTCCAAGCTATTATACATGCATCCCTAAGCTTCTGCATGTATCCCAGATGCATCACGGTGACTTGCCCACACGTGTAATACCAGAGGTTTGAATAGGGAATTATTTTAGAGATGGTCTGAGTGGGTTGCATGCTCTGTTCTTCAGCCACATCCCTGTTGGACCCTGACTCTTCCTAAATTACTGCTTCATCTCTTTTCAAAGAATGGAAGGGGAGAGAAAAAGGAAGTAAAGGGAGAGACACAAGATCCAGTTTTCTCTTTTCTCTCTGCATTTGGAGCCAGGTGCCAGTTTCTGTCTGGCACCTGGCCTCTGACCATGCGGCAGGCTCATGCATTTCGTAGCCTTTGCTGCTGCTGTTACACAGGCAAGTTCATTGTACTTACAACTTGGAAAGCTCCTGCAGCCTGCAACGCATTGTTAAAATCTAAGAGAGATTGAGATAGTTACATTGGTGTTGCTCATTCCCTGTCAGCGTGTGTCTGTGTGATTGGGAATTAAAAGGAGAGCAAGACATTGAGAAATCCAGTAGGATTTCTCAGCCACTAAAACCTGACATAGGTGAGTGCGGCCCTGTCCTGTGAAAGAACCGCATTCATTTTCTGTTACCATATGACACTTCAGGCAGATGCTCCTATCTGGAGACAGTTTTCAATGACTCCAGAGAGCTCAGTCCACAGGGAATCTGTCTGGGGTGGGAATAAAACTTACAACATTCAAGTGTGAAATCAAAGATGGGTTTAAAAGTATTACTTTGCAACGGAGATGCGTGAATTGAGCTACTGGTTTGTCAAGCTACAGCTACCCGTAGATAAACAAGAATGAACAAGATGTGTTTGGGAAGAGGGTGGAGAGTCCATTTTCTATTGGGATTGCCTTTCCATGGGAAACTGAAAACCTTGAGAGTGGTCTATTCAATTTCAGCCTAAAATGTGAAAACCAGTCCAAGAATGTATGTTGGGGGAATGCAGTACCAAGTGTCTTGCTGCTTAAATATTGCAAGAGGGCACTGGAGACACAAATGATGTCTCCACGTGTCTTTTGCCACAGAGATTGTTACATCTTGGACCCAGTGCCGTTAGCAAAATGGCTGCTCAACTCACCTCATATTTTTTCCTCTTGATCTGCTCTGTAAAGTCATACTTTTCATTCTCCAGCTGGTATAACCAGTCCCACAGTTCCTTGGCCTTGTCCCTGTGTGTTTATGGGGAAAGGAAGACACATCAATCATATATTTTCTACCGTTTTTACATCATTAGTAAAGAGGTATTTTACATTTTATTTATGCAGTTCACACATCTTCCTGCAAACCCTTTCCATGCTCTGAAAGCTACTCACCATTTTCAAGGTCACATTTTTCTCACCTTCTCACCCAAGAACCTTTAGACTTGTACTCTTGCATGTGTCACATACTAACATACTTCCTATAGATTTAATTTTCCCCCAAACCCTTAATGAAAGAAAAAAGTCCAGGGGAAACAGACAAGAAGGAAGGAGGACTCTGAAGGCCACCCAGACGAGCAGAGCAGCTGCCATTGTGCAATCTTATCTGTTTCAGGGCTGAGGTGAGCCAACCTCATCTTTCAATCATGCATAAACTCCAATGTGTGGAGTCCAGACTATCATCTGATGACTGCTCTACACCAGAGCACTTAGCTCCCAAGCTTCCAGCCTCCGTGGAGACCCATACTCGTACCTTACCACCTCAACTCACCTCTGGGATTGTTACAGATACCAGTCTGTAGGTTTGTTCAACTAATCCCAGAGCTGGGTTAAAAATTTGTACCTAGTCTCATAAATGACTAATCCTAATTAGCAAGAGAGGCTAGTGGAGGTATGCTAGGAGCATGGCTAGATGGCTATTTCAACAATTCCCCATATCCCCATTTCCCCTCCACTCTCCAGATCAAGGAAGGGCACACCTTAACACTGTCCTGTGATGAATTTCAAGGAAGGCCCTCTCCTCTACCCAATTTTTTCACTAGGGAAGACTCGGGGACAGTAAAACCAAATTTCAGTGGATTATATTCAGTAGGTTAGGATGAGCATGTCACCTCAGCTTGTCTTCATTAAGGTGGTCAATGTTCAAGGGCTTGCGCCTCTCTGCCAGGACCTTCTTCTTCGTCTCTCTAGCTGTTTGCTTCTTCCCTCTCTTCTGATCAGCCTATTTTCAGAACATCAATAAGTGTCAGCTTGCAGACATTCAGACTGAATGAAATTATTTCAGTGACAGAGCATGTAAGACAAGCTGCTAGGGATCAGATGAAGGAAAGGAGAGCTGTTTTCTCAACTTGTAATAACGACTGTTCCCAGTCGTGGGAACAGAACCCCGTGGTTTTACACTTCAGTATTTCTTCCAGCAATCCATGCTTTTTACCTTAGCCAGATAGCTGCTGTATGTGGCACCCATGGAGGACAGAGCCTTCTTCTTCTTGAGATCATCCTCAGCCTTTCTCTTGGCATCTTCCTCCTCTCTCCGTGCCTTTTCCTCCTGTGGAGTGTGACACACAGAAACAAGTTACTCCAGGGGAGACTCACAGCTTCCCTAATATGCAGTGTCACTTCAGGGAACGTGATCAGTTAAGCATGTTGATGAGAATTGGCAACTCCTGTTTCCTGCCCTTACTTTAAGAGAGTGATCATTTCTCCTCTGGACTGAGACGGGCAGAATCTGTAGGTTTTTTGCTCTCTCTAGAGATCTCCCTCAAATTTGATGCTGAGACAGGGAGAGAGATGCAAAGACACTTACCGCAAGTCTTGCCTGACGCTCCTTCTCCTTCTCAGCCCTGATTCTCTGCTGCTCTGCTCTTTCAGCTCTGCGCTTCTCCTGCAAGAATCAGTGGCAGAGGCATTCAGTCATCATTGTGGCTTTATCTACCTCCAGTGTTACACCCCACCACTGAGAGCTTCGGTTCCTAGAGAGAGAGCCACCTGCTCCCTTGCCAGAACATGTAGAAGGGTCTCACGTGCAATTCCCAGATGTAAAACTGAGAGACGGAACAGACGTGGGAAGAAGCTATTTGGTGATGACTTGAGCAGTCCCGAAAGCAATACAGCTTTCTGCCAAACTCTGGCAGTGGACTGATGGATTCAACTTCTCATCTACAGTGGATATCTCAATCTAGTACAGGGAAATGGCAGTACAAGGACTCACAATCCTCTCCTTGAGGGCAACCAGCTCTTCCTCTTCCTTTCTTCTGGCTTCAAAGTGGCTGTCAATCAAGGCCTGCAGTTCAATCAGGTCTTTGTTCTGCCTTTTCTTTTGGATGTCCTGGAAGAGCAAGGAAATGCGTTAAGCCAGCCCATAGTGCTCTAGGAACATGCCCTGGACATTCCCAGCACACTTCCTACACAGAAAAACAAAAGCAGAAAATGTCTGCAGGTATCGTTGGAAATCCATGGGAATAGCTTAAGTGGCTGTTGATGCAGGTCAGAGACTCATCCAGGTGACAGTCAGGGGCCCAGAAGGGAACAGAATCCTCTTCCCCTACGCCATTTCTGTCCCTGGCTTTGCTTAGCTGCCTCCCCTTCACTTTGGGATATGGACATTATCTAGAAAATGTTCCTGCATTTTTGGGCAAAGCAGATATTTCTGTGGAGATTTGCAAGACCAGAGTTTCTTCATTTTTCTATCAACTTTCTAGTAAGGTATTTGGATCTCTGTTTATTACTAAAATTCTGTTGTCATTTTAGGTAGTGTTTCTCAGTAACAGATGAGTATGGGACTGCTTTATTTCAACATGCAACTTTCAAACCATTTACAGCAATGGGACAGAGGATCTGAGAGCTCCTAAACGCTTATTTTTCCTTTCTTCATAGATTGGCTTCAAAGATTCAAGGAGAAAAAAAAAAAAAGAAACACATGAATTAATATTTTAATTGAGTCATTTTAATCGAGCGGAGAGTAGCCTTTCACTAAAAAGAGGCAGCAAAGCATCCATACTTTTGCCCTTGACTTTATCCTCGGCAGTATCCAATACAGGAGGAGTTATGGGGGTTTGCACATATGTGTATCACTCAGGTACAGACAGACAAACACAGTCAGTCTCAGGAATACTTACATCAAAATCTACTTTCTCACCCTCCGGTATCTTAGGAGCAGTTAGTCTGCAAAGAGTCAAAAAGGGAAAAAAAAAAGAAAAAAAAAAAAAAAAGGGGGTTTCATCTTAAAGAGCAGGCAGCTTTTTAAATATTACATCCTGCCCTGCCCTGCCCTCAGGAATGACTCTGACAAGGAGAAATGTTGATGGAGATACAGAGGGGTGAAACAGCAAGTCAATGGAAAACTACTCCAGAATAGCACTAAGGGCCTTCGTCCTTTGTGGAAGTTCATGCAGGGCAGGGAGTTACCCTTAAAAATCCTTTTCATTCCCAAAGCCTAAGGTCATTCCCTGCCACACAGAAAGACATTGGCCCATGAGGCTGTCGGCACAGTGCTGCATGCTCTTTTCTGGGCAGCTAGTGGAGTAGGAAGGTGCTGGGTCCCAGAGCCAGAAGGTCCATAGGAAACCTTAGTTAAGCTCAAATCAGCCCAGACCAACTTTGCCATCCTTCCTACTGTCAGCAATCCTGGACAGATGGGTAGTTTCCCAGCCATAGCTTCTCACAAAGGATTTAGTGTTGAGCTGTCTGTATCTTGAGGTACTGTGAGATAACTGTGTCTTGGACAGTTCACAAGTCCTTTGACTTTATCAGGAACTGGTCTTAAGACCCTGGCCGGTAACTACTGCTAAGGCATCCTCTGGCAGAAGCAGATATCCTGGAATGGCATGCAGGAAGAGCTGGATGTTGCACAAGGGGTAATGGCTTCTAGTGGCCATTTGCCTAATAGACAATCTAAAGGCTTCTGCTAGGTCAGAAGAATTATCCCAGGGTTTTGATCCCCTGCCACTCATACTTACTTTATTCTGGGCTTCTCCTCTGTATTTGGAAACATGGAGCAAAACAGGAAGGGAAAAAGAGGGAGAACAGTTAGAACAACAGAGATCATGCCAGCTGCTAAAGTAAAAAGAGGGGAAATTTAATCTTAGGGGGAACATCCCAGAGAAACTGGTTAAATCTCAAGCACTTCCAAAAGAAATACACACACTCACACACCCATTTTCCTATGATTGAATCTGGTTTTACCCTTGAAACAGAATTTGGCAGAAAAGAAACAAGAGACTGTACAAAAATCCCAAACGTAGCATCTGGAAAGCAATGGTTTCATGTAAATACCAAATTATTTTTCTCAAACCATCCTGACCAAAGCTCTAAGGAGGACAGCTGGGCTGGAGGGTAGAAAAAAAATGTTGCCTTTTTCAGTCAGCACTTCTTTTGCTAAAGATAACTTGAATTCAAAGTCATGCTAATGATAACTAGGCTTTGCCAATTTTGCTCAAATGCCTCACATGGAGGCCAGGAGAGGAAACGCTTCATGACACATTTTCTCCAGGTTCATTGACTCCCAAGATAGCTTAGAGCACGTGTCCCTGAGATACCTTGGTGCTGTGGAGAAGATAAGTATAAGCTTCTTCTGCACTGTGTGGTGCTCCTCAAACCCAGCTTGGACAGGCCATCCTCTCTTAGTGAGCATCCTCTTCTGCTGAGCTACATGCAAAATTCCCATGGGTGTTAATGGGAATGATCTTTGCATCTCCAGGAGAGGTGTAATGCTCTGATAGGCAGGCTAAACCATCACAGAGACTGTCAGCTTGGGCCCTCTGGCAGTCAGAAGTGTTCCCCTACAACAAGTGACCTTTCCCTGGCTCTCCCAGCACAGAAACGTGCTGTCTCATGAGTTACTTGCTTAACATTTGTGCTTGTGATCAATTCCCCTCTCTGCTATGCTTTTTAAACTTTAATTATTAACTCCAGTGTAATGTCAGTAAGTTCAGCACTGTTATTCTCACAAACAGAAGTAAATTAAACCTATGTGTTTTTTCTGGCCCAGTCTCAGAGGGACCCAGGTTGACTTTCATAACCACACGCTACGTTTGATCTTTCAGGGATGCTGCTGGATAGTGCAGTACAAGATTCTCCCTGTGTTGCTTTGGTGGGAGGAACTGAGGTAAAAAGCTCACAGCCTATTGAATCTGGTAAAAACAACCAGCTTTGTCAAGTAAAAGTAAAACCAGCCTCCTTCAGACTGGGTGCACGAACCCTGATATCCATATCAAGACACAGAAAGCATATTATATTTTTTTAAATGCTTATTTGCATCCAGCTGTTTTGTGACTGATGGAGGAAATTGAGAAGAGCAAATGGAACAAAGTAGGATAAAATAAATGAAACATCAGAGGCAAAAATAGCAAAAACTGATACTGGAAAATATTTAGTGGAGACATCAGTTACAAAGATGTTGGATAATAAAAAATGAGGAAGTGGCTGAGGAAGTTTCCATTACAAGAAAAGATGTGAGAGATCAGGAGCAAAACTTTCCTTTCTCTCACACTTTACCCTCCCAATTTCAGTAATGAAATTTGGGGGGTAGACTTCTCTCATTTACTTCAAGAACACTGCCTCCCGAAAGATACCTCAGTTGAGGCCTTGAGATGCTAGAGCAAGGCTAATAAAATAAACAGCATATAATTATAAAAGTGATTTAGAGCATTTGTATAAAGGAAGCCACAACTCATTCCTGAAGAAAAATACCATTAGGCAACAGTGTACTTCTGTATTTCTCCAGTTATTTTTCAAGTTGTTTTGCTTTTCAAATAGCCAGTGAGCTTCTTAGCACATTAGCTAAATTGCTGGGGTTTTTTTATCTGGAGAGAGGAAAAGTATTCACAATTAACCAGTCTATGAGGGATTTTATTCACAAAAGATTTCCTTCCCTCATGACATACACAGATAATCTTCAGAAACATCCCTGTTTAGCTTAAAGCTACCAGCAAGTAACATTTTATAGAAAGGGGGAAAAAAAGTAGATAGTGAATGACTGGTTTTGTTTGTTGACCTTGGTTGCCAGGATCAACACCTCTCTGTCAATGACACTGTGAATTTGGTTTCAGCTGCCACCAAATTGGTACTTTAAATAGGTACTTCATTAAACCAACAAATAATTGTAAAAATAAAAATTAAGGTTACTTGTTCTTGGAATAAGATACTGTAGTTAGAATATTTAAAGGTACCTCCAGAAAACCAGAAAAGGGTATAACAAAGAAATAGGAGCCCTTACTAGAAAATTAACAGTAATAAATCTGTCTTTTGCAGTGCATGACCCAGCATAGTCCATACTGTATGCACCAAAAGCAGTCTAGGGATGTGATTTATTTTGAAATGCGTCTTCTTTCAAGACACCAAGTCAAGGAACTGGGCCAAAATTTGTTGACAAGCAGGAATTGTCATAGCAAATTCCTGTTCCTGTGGTGGATTTTGAGTGACATTCTGGTCACTCTGCCCATGAACCATGGGGCTGTGATGAAATCCCCACATAAAACCCTGCCAAAAGAAGGCAAGAACCGCTGGAAATCCAAATTCACTGCCCTGGTGATGAGAGAGTCTCTGAGTTTCTGGTTTCCAAAAAGGTTAGTGTAGGGAGAGTGCACACCACTATATATACATAACCTCACTTTCTCCTGCCCAGTCTATGAGATATTGATACAGTGCTCCCCCTTTCCATGAATCCATCTGAAGTGCCTTTAGTTCATTCAGAAATCCCTAAACACCCTCCCTTAATCCCACTTCTCAGAAGCAACATCTCTAACTCACGCTCTGTCCTTGAAAAACAAAAATCAATATGCTATTAAAAGGAAAGAGAGTAAAAAAGGAGAGAAAGGGGCTCAGAAAGGTCCTCAGGGTATTTCCCTAAAGAAGAAAAAAGCCTGAAAAGTGAGCAAGAAAATTAAAACAAACGAACAAAAGAAAAATCTACAAAAAACAAAACAAAACAAGGAAACAGAAAATGCAGGATGGTTTCAAGTGGCACTGGGCTTTATCTTTGGAAACAGCTGGCCAGGTGTTCTATGGGTTGTGGCAGTTAGAGGGTCTTTCTATACATTTAAACTGGTTTTGAATTTGGCCCAGGGGCCCTAAGTTATCTTGCCCTCATACGAGAGCCAAAACCAACTGAATACATTTAGATTTGGTGGTTTTTACATGAGTTTGGTTCCCATCCATGTGCTAAAGCACCCACTCAACCAAATACTACAAAGACACTACCTTAAGCCGATGGCCTGCCCCTCCAGTATGAATAAACTTATTCACATGCTTGATGTTTACCAAAATTTTAAATGCCTGGCTGGAGCAAAAGCTTAAATATCTGCATAGGCAGGCCTGGAGACCGTGACCTTCTAAAGGTTGGGTGAGGAAGGCACGTCTATGCAGAGCTCAGCTCTATTTCAAGTATGTCACTGGGATTTAAGAGGTGCTTTCCTGATTTTTGGGGGATAGAGAAGGTTTGCTAATGAGAGGTATGACACAACAGGTTCTAGCTAAAAGACAAGTCCAGAGCAAGCTTCTAGAACTTGGTTTTCGCCATCTCCTATTCTAATGAGAATGTACAGCCTTCTCAATACAACAGTGACCCCCCAAGGGTGATTGGATATACGCAGTAAGCAATTCTTTGCGGCAGAGATGTTTTGGCCCAGTTCCTGAGTTCAAAATCGGGTGAGGAACAAAAGCAAATGCAGAAAAAAAAAAAAGACTGAGATGTTAGAAAGATGATGTTGTTGTCCTAAGACAAAACTGAGCTACCATCATAGTATTCGCCGCCTTCATCAGCTGTAGGTTGAAGGATAAAAGCTAAAGAGAAGAAGCACAGTAGTCAATTCACAACCAGTACTGTTCTCCTAAGAGCAACTGTCCCCACTCTCTCCCTGCTATGCTGGGAGCCTCAGATTCTCCGGAGATCGAACAAGAAGAAAAAACACCTTTTTGGTGATTTGGTTTGGCAAACGTATAGCCCTTTTCTCCATGTTCATCCAAAGCCATCCAGAGAGAACGTTTCCCTCCCATGCTCTCTTGCTCTTGAACAAGGTCAGTGTTTTTAACACTGTTTCCCCAGCACTGAAAGAGACAAAGGGTAAGAGTTTGTAGGTACATCACATACCTTCTTCGGGGGCTTCCTCTGCTGTTGTCGTGGTACAAGCAGTGATGGAAAGACAGGAAATAGGAAAAAAAAAAAACAGAACAGATATTTAAAGCTCTTGGAAGCCTGAGTGAGAGACCAGGGAATGCATGAAGGGAGGGAAAAATAAAGGAATTAGTGAATTAAGGCAAGGAGAAAAGGTATCTGGAGAGGCTGTCAGGAGTTAACGATGCTGTAAGGTTAAAGTAGTAGTAAGCGTGGAGATTAAAGGAGAAGAGGGCTGCAAGTGATCATTGTGGTTAATATTTGTTTCTCTTGTTTTGTTCTCTTCTACCAACCCAGGACTGCTGTTCTCAGCTCTCGCTCACGCACAAATACACACACACACACTTGTGCTGCAACTAGAGGGAGTAAATCAGAAGTCATGTCACATACCTGGCTCATGAACTTCAGGTGTGAAGTGTCATGGAACAAGGTGCGATAGAAAATAAGAGAATGAGAACGAGAAACCTGTTATTTCACACACCAAAAGAGCTTTTGAGCCAAAGGGGAGGAAAGGCAGAGAGGAAAAGGGCAGAGGGGGGCGAAGTTATGAAGTAAACCTGGGATAAAATAAATTAATTACATTTGAAATAGCATATAAACAGAAGTCACAGGACAGGAAAAGAATTCAGTCAGGTGAAACAGGCAGATTTACGATAATAATGCAGTGCTTAAAATAAACCCTATAAGCATTATCTGACATAAAGCACAACCTGACAGAACAGTGTACCGAGGTTTACCCTGATTTGAAGTATGCACATGAACATTGTCAGCACTCTCAAAGTGCTATTAGATCCATCCTTTTCTACAGCAGTATTTCACATGCTTGAAATAAATGCAATATGGTTCGGAAACCTACTGAAATACCTGCTGTAACTGATCATCAACGTGCAGCTAACTTCCAAAGAAGCTCGGTTCTCTTTTCCACATCTATGGCTAAGGCCATTTTCTTCCTTGAAGACAACTGGGATGTCTATATAAATCTACAGCTGTTCCTCACATCCATTTGCAATGGAGTGGAGAATTACAAATGGATTACTTCATAGGAAGAAAAGGTTCATTAAAAGTCTGTGCAGCTCTACATTTTATTTTTCTGGGGGTTTTTTTTGGCAAAGCAAGAATCAATCAGCAATGTGGATTTGCAGGGCAGATTTTGCTTTTCAGCCATACACGCATTTCTGACTATTTTGCAAAGCAGGCATAAAAATTATGCAAAATCTCACACTATTTAGATTTCCTGTGTACAGTTAATGGGCAAATTCTGCCCCAAGATTTGAAGCAAAGTTTTGACGATAGGAAGAAACATTCATTCTCCTACCAGAATGCAGAATTTAACCCATTTCACAAGGACACTTTTTGCTGAGCTACTCTTTCACAATAGTGTATGTGTTCCTCTAGTTTTTAGTAACGTTTTCATGCAACAGGTAAGACTCCTCCTACTTAGCGCTGATTACATTTTACTGAGAAAAAAAGAAAAATTAAAAAAAACAACCACCCCAAAGGCATGCAAGTTACAAGCTATCATTAAGAGAGGTTGTTATCTCCTGTCATCTTGTATTCACCTCTCACGCACACTGTTCCAGCAGACAGACACTGGGGGGTTTAGAAGTTAAATCACATACCTGGAGGGGGGGCTTCATTTAGTAGGAAGTGTCAGGGGAAAAACATAGGAAAGGAAGATAAAAGAATTAGAAATAAGTTATTCAGGAGGGGATCACCTCAAACTTTGGTAAGATTGGGTTGTAGGAATGTCGTTTCCAGACTAGGTTATAGGGATAGAGTGTTAATAAGAGTGGAAAAGGAGAGTAATTACATTGGGGTATGAAGCAAACAGGGAGGGGATGCCATAGAAATGAAAGACAAGAGGAATTTGAATGTTGATGAATTGCAACAATTTGAATCATGCAAATATATAAACAGTGGCAATTGTAATAACGTTGGTGATCTTACATTTGAAAGAAAGTGTGCCCAAGAAAAGAATTTTAAACGTGTGCAGTGTAACCTACGTTTCAGCTGTGCATGTGCCCTTGTAGCTGTTGGAGGAGGTGTGAGGACACGAGAGCTACTGCAAGGAGCTACACGAGAGCTCCTGCAAGGAAGTAAGGCTTTAAATATATCTCTGCGATTCTATCTGAAGCTCCATCATCTAAGATCCTCCACTGGCAAATGTGAGGCTTAGCCCTGCAGAACTGGAACTATTTGGGTCTACACAGGGCTCGTCTCTGCTGCAAAGGAGCAGAAACCGCTCGAGCCTGCGTGCCGGGGTCCTGCTGCAGTCAATGCCTGCCGGCATAAGCAGCTCGTGTTTCTGCAGCTCTGCCCCCGCCACGGTACAGTCCCAGCCCTAAAAGTTTTCAGGAGCACTAAAATGTTTCTTCTAAGCTTCTTAGAAGGTGACTTTTCAGTTACAAACAAAAATTATACTTGTCTCCTATAGGGAAAATAAATTTTAGGGAATCGTAAGCGTGGATTGATTCATCATGACTCTGTTTTTCTTCAACATCTTCAAATTCCTATGTACAGGAATGCTTCAGATTAGCACATAGGAATTTAGATGTCACACGCACGTGCTCGGTTAGGTGGAAAGTGTCAGCAAAGAAAAATAAAGGAATTAGAGCAAGAATCACACAACAGCAAGAACTCTGAACTTGGTGCAGGCCGAGGCTGTGACTTAGAAGATGCATTAGACAAAGACAGCATTAATAACAGAGAAACTAAATAATCATACAGTGATACGAGAAGCTGGGACAGCCTTCCTCTGACACAAGAGTTTTCTTTTAAACTTGTTATATTTACGTCCTCTTTATAAACTTTGCTTTTTGTTACACGTTGTGTTACAGAGGGAAAAGAAAACATGGGGAGACTGGTATGGCTTTAATGTTAACCAGATTATGTTAATACTTGGTGTTTTTCACAGATTTCAAGGCTGTGTATGTCAAAGCTTGAGACCAACACTCAAGTAGTGAGTAATAATTCAATAAAAGCGCAGCGAAAGAGGTACAGAGGCAGGCAAAGCAGCTGACCTTTAACTTGTGCAAACCAAGGTCAGAAAAACCTTAGGAGCAGATAACAGACAAGAACGAAAATGGCTAAAAGGAGAAGAGAAGGACATGAAACAAGAAGCAGTGAGAACAGGAGAGAAATGAGAAGCAGCACACAGATGAATGTTGAAGTGTTAAGTCATGCAAAAATCAATCAGACAGCTTTCACCTCACTCGCTTCAACCCTGGCAAAAGTACTGATCTCGTCTAAACTAAGAGGCTGGTCTCCCTCTGTGGACAGCAGAGTGAAATAGCTGGGATGGGCAGCTGCTGAGATGTGACTGCTTTCATAATGCTACTCCAAATGGCACAGAATAATTTTCACAGACAGTTTAGAGGACGCTGCAAGTACAGTTTCTGCTTTTCCAAATAATAAGCATTATAACATTCCCGTACGTAGTATAAGGATGGCTCCAAGTCCAGTCAGTGGCTATTATTACAGCTTATACATTGAAATACTTGTTTACAAAAATGTTATTGCATTTTTCATGCAACAGTTAGCTCTTATCTTCAATATTACACATCACAGAGCAGAGGAAATTATTACTGGTGGAAGGTGTAAGGAAGCTGCAAGTTACAGTTTATCATTAATATTTGATTTTTATCTGTTTTCTTCCACCAGCTTTGAATTCCTGAGTATAATATTAGAGTTACTGGTATATTTTTCCTACAGAAACCATAGTTTCAATTAAATTTCAATATTTCAGAACTCATGTAGATTCAGTTGATATTTTGGTTAAAAAAATAGGAAGTTTCAAATCATAACAGTTTGCATAGATATTAACATCTCTAGAACAAAATCTTTTCATTTTTGGCCTTGTGGCAATCTCTCATTCCAGATTCGTTCTTGCATTACACTATATATATCCCACATTATCCATAAAGCCAATGCTTCAGAAGCATCTCAAATAGAATTTTCAGTTCAAAATTTGGAAATCTCGCATAGAGGAAAGAGGAAAAAAAACGTTGGAACAAAATGTTTTGTTTCAACTAAATAAAAAAACTGATTTTCAATAGCTGCCAAACAAGCCTTTCCTCCTTTTTTTGTTGTTGTTTGTTTGAAAAGTTTCCATTTTGTCCCAATTCAGAACATGACCCAATTGTGAGATTGCCAAGTGCAACTGAATTTCCAGCACACAATAACCCTTCAGATTGACGCAGAGGAATTCAGAAGTCACATACCTGGTTCATGGACTTCTTTAAGAGGGAAGTAGCAGGGAAGGAGATGCAAAGAAAGATAAGAGAATTAGAGCAAGAAACACAGGATGATTAAGAAAACCTTACACTTTTTTTAGCCAGGGTGGAGAGGTTAAAGGGATAAAAATCATTAATAAGATTAAAAGAGAAATAAAGGGCACATATGGATGTCAATTAGAAAATCATGGAGAGGAAGGACAGGGGGTGTTGGGAGATAAAAGATGCAGGTGACTAACATATATATTCGTAATGTTATAAATCAACTGCCATTGGTAGCCTTTGGTTAACAAAAATATTTACCTGTTTTTAAATCAAGTCCATTACCCATAGGTTTGAATATGCAAAAAGGGTTTAGACAACCTGTTCTTATTCATGTGCATAGAAATCCCGGCCTCTGTTGGAAATCAATGGGCTTGGAGGAGCTGGCATTGATTTCCGTAGTGCCCAGGATTTCACCACTGGTGTGTAGGACCACACACCAATGTGGGAAGGTAAGTACGAGCATGGCACTGCCCTCCAACCTGCAGGATAAAGTATCCGATGAAAACCTAGCCGGACATGCAGAGGAGGGGGGCAGAAGGGCAATTGAAAGGTAAATGGGTTTGGGCTGGCAGGCTGATGCTTTAATAAGCATAACTAACTATTTTGCTAATCACATAGGTTGTCTTACCAGATCTGGACTTTAATTCACATAATAAAATCAAGCAAAACCGCAACCCTGATACCCCCAGTTTTGCATAATGCACATTAACCCAGACAAATACCAATAGTTAAGGAAAAAGCATGCAACTACATCTTTTCTCTGAATTGGCATTTTCTGCAAATACGCTGCAACAAACTTGGTCAAATCCTTAGCCCACCAGAAAACTACATATGACACAGCGTCACTTGCTGCTCGTGACTTCAGATGCCAGTCTCTCCACATCAGCAGACATCGCCACAAAAGCGAGTTTTGTCTCTGCGTGGGGGCAGGAGGAAGAGGTGTGTGCGACCGAGGGACGTGGCCTTGCCACAGGGCACAGCTGTGCCACCTCCAGCCCCGCTGCATGGCGTAGAGGAGATGCTTTTGGGATCGCTATCCCCGTACCCACTGGCATCCATACCGATAACCTGGTTAGAGAAGTCAGCGCGCTAGGGAATATAAAAGCAATCCCCAGACTGCGCTTCGGGCACTGCTTTCAAAACAGTGGTTAGTGCCTGTTACTCATCACGCCTCTTATTCTACAAGAGCGAAGCAGCCGCCAGCGAGCACACAGAGGAGAGTTTTGCATCCTCTCCCTCTTCAACCACCTCCAGAATTCCTGCACACGTTACTGCTCCAGACAGTAAAAGAAGAATTCGCAGGTCATGGTGCATAACCTTCCTCATGAGCTTTAGCGGGTGGGAAGAGTTACAGAGCAAATGCAAAAGAAGATAAAAGTGTTAGAAACATCAGAACAACCTTCACTCATATAAAGCGGAGGGGAAGGGAAAGCCTGAGAGTATATTGCAAGGAAATAAAATTAATATGGAGACAAAAGCACTAGTAGAAGTGAGGGCACAAATGGTCTGAGACATTAAAAGCTGATTTATATATAATATCTGATGTTATTTGTCTTATATGCACATTCCTGCAGTCCTGCATAAAGTCCAGAGCAGCACGCCATTCCACAGCTCTCCCAAGTGGATTTACAACCCCAGGCCAGCAGGTTTCTGGTGGCACGTGGCTGCATGTACTACCATGATACAGTGGCATGGAAACTCCACTGCATGAAGAACACCACCATCTTTAATCATTTGCAAAGCTCAAGCATCAAATTTGTCACCAGTTTCTTTATACAACAAGGTTTAAGCTGAAAAAAGGGACGTGGAAAGGCAGGCGTAGGAACGTCAGCTCAGTAAAATCCTCTCTGCAGCTGCTGTAGCAGCAGACCAACCATGGGAACATCTGCACATCATCCAGAGGCCCAGCCCACCCTAATTGGTCCAAAATAAGCCTCCCAGGGAGACCCAGCCAGTCTTGGAGTGAAGGCTTTTCAATCTATCTTCATCCTTTTAAGAGGTTTACATTTCCCAGAAGTTTTCACACTTTTTTTTTCCTTTATGCAACAATTACCACGTAGCATTGCCAGCGCATTCGGTGTCCAGACAGAACATGAAGGGAGTACAAAAAACAAAAGGGTGACAAGTTTTATTCTATATTAGTATGTCTATTTTTAACTCCTATTTTCTTTTACCATCTTATGGCTTACTGGCCAAACCAGAGCTTACTCTTAAAGGCAGGAATTCAGGAGTCACATCACATACCTTCCTGCTGAGCTTCTTTAGGTGGGAAGAACCACAGGACAGGATGCAAAGGAACATTAGGAGAAACACATTATTACATGGGCTGATAATACACAGGCTGAAAACTATGCTAAGGCACAGGGAAAAGTTTTATCCCAGATAAAGGAGGCACTAATGGCACGGAGGGGAGGAATTTGAGGCACGTGTGGTTGAGAAACAACTGCACCATGTAAAAGGAACAGGGAAAAATGTATTGGAGAGAGGAAAATCTAACAATAAGCTCAAATAATACATGATGAAATTTCCTTCTAAATCCAGTTTTATAGGAACAGCCATTGCCCAGATGGGCTTTATGGCGAGCTCGGCACACGGCAGGAGAGGCTGGGTTACCACCGAGCTGACATCTGCCGGACCTTGCACCAAGACTGCTCCAGTGGGTTAGCCTGCAGCAGAGCCAGACACAGAGGAGAGGTGGAAAGCAAAGACAACAGAAGAGATAAGGCAAAGTAACCATGTCCTGCTCCTCTCGCACCACCCTTGAATCCCCCCCACTCTCAAGGAGATGGCTGGGAGCAATTCAGAAGGCAATGCACGTACCTGCTTCATGAGCTTCATCAAGTGGGATGTGGTAGGGAGCAAGAGCAACGAGATGGAAAACGAGAACAGTTAGATTAAAGGGTGTGTGAATGCAACAGAGGGGTCTAAAAAACACAGAGGATATGAGATAGAGAAAGAGAGGAGGAGATGAAATGGAGACAGGCAACCAAAGCGCGCACAGGTACAAGGAATGTAAAACCTTCAGGACCCGGATGCTGTAAAAACCCTACAAACCATTCAGAGAGGGTCTCCCACAGTGTTACGAACACGTTTACCCTTGTTTTGAATGTGCCCCTAGCACAAAGCTTTGCAAATGCGGAACCAACACACCCTTTGGCTCCTCCTACCTGGAGCAGCACATCCCAAACCTCTCAAGTGCAAAGGGTGGGTTTCTGTTCCATCCCCTCTTCTGCCCTGCCTGTCCCACTTTGCAAAGGCTGCATGCAATGCGGGGAGCCCACTGGGGTAACTTGCCAGCATCTACACAGATATAATTAATAAGATCTGCATTCTGCAGTATTATTATTCATATTATATATAATGTTATATATTATAGCCTATAAACTTATAATATATACAATATTATATATCTAATATATAATATAATATTACATATTCTACAGTATGTAGTATGTAACATATGGCTTCACACATACCTCACCACAGATGGATTTTGATTTCAAAATCCATCCGACTGTTAATCTGCCAAGCTACGTAGGAGAAACCAGTTGACATCTGATAGAAACCTTTACAGCCAGACCCCAGTTATTCCACGGCAAGCGTTGCAAACACCAAGAGCTAAAAACCAGCCTCGGAGCCTGGTGTGGCTTGGATGGGGGGATGGTATCCGCATTTCCCCTGCTGCTCCCTCCCCGAAACCAGAGCAGAGGTGTATGCCCACATACACGAGGATATGGGGCACCCTTGTTGCAGGAGTAAGAAAAGCCCTCTGCCTACAGATCCTTTGTCCTGGCATCTTGTTTTCTTCTACCACCTTGCAAAATTGAGGCGCGCATCAGCACCAAGCCCTGCTGTGGGAAAGAGGAGGGCTGAGAAGCTGTTTCACATACCTTCTTCTTGAACCTCTTCTGCGGGTGGGAAAACGGCAGCAAAGGGAAGGAGAGGAGAAAATTAAAACAAGAAAAATCTTATTGGAACATTCTTGAGGTTTGCCAAGCTCCCAGGCCGTTACGGGTAAGAATACACAATGATGGAATTACTGGGTGAGAGAGAATTAAAATTAACATTTTTATAGGCATATTATGGGGTTATAAATGTTACTGAAATATGGGAATGTGACCACAAATGAAAACCACATTTAAAAAGGCATCCAATCTTTTATTCCTTATTAGAGCTGGCTGAAATTTCCCTAAAACTGACTTTTGGTGAATTCTTAACCAAAAATAAAATTGCTGCATTTCTTTTGGTTTACATCTTTTTCTCAAATGGTGGAAAATTTTCACCAATATTTATCAGTCTGGGAGTTTTCAAAGAAATTCAGTCCTGAATTTCAACAGATGGATATAAATTTTGCAGGGTGTCCTGCTCCCCTTTAAAAAAAAATCTAAACTTTTGGAGAGAAAGGAAGGGACTTGACACCATTGTCACCAAAAAAAGGCAAGCAGTTCAGTAAAAATGGTAAGCCAAAACAACTATTTGTTTTTTGTATATACATACATACACACACACGTATATATATAAAAATTATGTATGTGTGCATATTATACATAGTATATTGTGTGTATTTATATATATATAAATGTATATATAGAAATCTTTTGGTTTGTTATTTTAAACAAAAAAAACAGGCCAAATTTCCACCAGCTCAGTAAGTGGCATCAATGTCCATCATTGCATTGATGCCTGTGGCTCGGGACCGAGTGCCGGCCACTGGGTGTTAACCGCTTGCTCTGGATTTCTTAACACACGTTCTTCCTCCACATTGAAAGAGAAAGAAAGCAGAAGCCATGTCACATACCTTCTTCCTGAGCTTCAGGTGGCAAGTGTCATGGGACAAGAAGTAACAGCAAGCAGGAAAATGAAAACAGAAAAGTGTTAGGAACTGATATTGGGGTGAGCTCAGGCCTGGAGAAAAAAAGCAGTTAGAAAGGGATGGAGAGAAGTTACATGGAAAGGAAATGGATGACTTTGGAAGATAACACAAAGGTCAAGCAAAAGTGGAGAGCAAGGAGAAGATACACCTCAGTGGAGACGGTCATGCGGATTAAAAAAAATAGGAAGTCACCTGCCTATTAATTTCATATTAATCATAAATCCTTGAAACCCAAAAGGAGACAGTTAGGGTAGGAAGGAGAAAGGCAAGAAGAAATGCTTCTCCTTTTTTTTTTTCTTCCTTGTCTCCAAAACAAGGAAGGCTTGTCTGTAGGAGCAACACCCTTTGCTTACTCTTTGGACATTTGACAAGGTATGAAGGATGGAGCATGAATACCACCTTCACCTCCCTGGCTATGCCCCTCTAGGCACAACTAGAGACATGATGATGACTGAAGGCAACTCTACAGCTCATTTGGTGTCTCTATTTTCTTTTTTTAAGCCCTTGAAGGAGGGCTTTTTGAGCCACCTCTGAAGCAATACTGGGGGAGCTAAAGACATAAGGGCACTTTAGGGTAGGAACTACTCTGAGCCCAGGCATAGCCACATTTCTGTTCCCACCATCACTGATGGGAATTAGCCAGTTGCAGCAATGTGGGGGAATCTGTAGCCAAAAAACCCATCCTGCTGTATATAAAATCCCTAAGGTGGACATTTCTGCACTGGGGCAAGTCTCTGTCTCAGAGCTGGTCTCAGACACTCCATGTGCAAACACTCCACCTCCCAGTAAAGAGCTTTACTCTTGACTCCTTAGCAGATTTCTTGGACACTAAGACTAAGATCCTGGGACAAAGCCCAGAGTTTGGCCCTCACCTCTGTCTCAGAGACCTTGGGAAAATGGAGGATGACAACCAGCAGCTACGCTTGCCTGAACTGAAGCCAAAGTGTCAAAAGTGCCCAGCAATGATGCCAATACATCTTAAAAATCTTCCTCTCCCTGCTCTCTACAAAAGCTGAAACAACTCAGGTGAGGTGGGCTTTTCATGCTTCATCTTTCCAGATCTGCACTCTGTCTCTCACAGCTTGTCAAATCACCTTTTGCCAGCTAAAAATGCATTAAAACACTTCATTCTTGCCAGTCGGTTTTCTGCCTTGCCATTTCCATCCTCAGCAGTGCCTTGTCTGGTGCTCCTCAGGAGCTGGGCAACTTGCTTGTCTCTTCAATTTCAAAGTTTAAACTCAATACGTGGACATTACCAAAATGAGAGCAGTAAGATTTCACTGATGATACGTTGTATGGGCTCTGCACCAGTCCTTGCTCTAAAATGCTCTGAGTTTACAGACATGTAAGACAGAAAGACATTGAGGTGCTGGAGCGGGTCTGGAGAAGGGCAACGAAGCTGGTGAGGGGTCTGGAGCACAAATCTTATGAGGAGAGGCTGAGGGAGCTGGGGTTGTTCAGTCTGGGGAAGAGGAGACTGAGGGGAGACCTTATCGCTCT
>JAOXNO010000041.1:50823474-50853387 GCA_028565335.1 Limnodromus scolopaceus | reverse complement strand
GATATTAGGAAAAATTTCTTTACTGCAAGGGTTGTCAGGCATTGGAATGGGCTGCCCAGGGAGGTGGTTGAGGCACCATCCCTGGAGGTATTCAAGAGAAAAGTTGACGTGGTGCTCGGGGATATGGTTTAGTGTTGGGTTGGTGTTGGGTTGGGTGTGGTGTGGTGTGGTGTGTGTTTTGTTTTGGGTTTTTTTGTTTGGTTGTTGGGGTTTTTTTTCCATTGGTTGGACTAGATGATCTTAAAAGGTCCCTTCCAACCCAGGTGATTCTGTGATTCTGTGATTCTATGTTAGCTTACAGCTTTACAACCATCGCCTATGGCTCATATACTGCATTTCGTCATAACGTGAATACTCTGCACATCATGGCCCCTACTTGGCCAGTTACTGTTTCCGACTGATTTACTGATCAAGTGTTTCAGATCACCTTTAGCGGCAAGCACCAAAGAGAAGGGTGAAAAACAGACAAGGAAAAAGCAGGACCAAGAATCAAAGAAAGATAAAATACATTCCACGTTTTTTTGTTACCTTCTTCTTCGTATTCCTCTGCATTGAGATAGGGGAGGGGAAAAAAAAGCAGACAAATCAACCATCAGCCTTGCATTACCCACAGCAGAGCCCTCTGCTCTCACAGGGATGCTGGGCAAGATGACCTCTGAAAGGCCACTTCCAAATCAGCAAGTAAAATTGCAAATAAAATGACTATGAGAAAAAAAGAGGAGGTATAAAAGGGCAGGAGGGTGATATTGTATTGGGTATTTTTCTTGGGCACTGGGAACCCAGGCGTACATGCACATTAGAAGGAAAAAGGTGGCAGAGAGGGCCTCCAAGTAGAAATAAAACAGCAAAGAAAACAAACGTGTACATTTCTGTGTATATTGCTTGTATATATTGTGGGCTTCTATGTTTTAAAACAGAAGAAAAATTATACATACAAAAGCCACAAAATAAATTGCCAGCAGATGGCAGTGCCCCTACAAAAACCAGCAGGGTCTCCCACAACCAGGGCGTCGATTTGGGGCTACAAGTAGAGTAAAATCGCCAGAAGCTGGTGATGGTCAGACAGACAGACACACAAAAAAAGATACCTCAGATTTGCCTAACCCTACCAGCACTTTCTGTTAAAATAGCAACAATGGGCAGAAAGAAGACAGGCACTGTCAGAGAATGCTGCAGACTTGCACGGAAGCAATTAGAGACAGATTTAAGACTTACCCTCTCCTTGCTCCCTGTGAGAGAGGAAAAAAGGTTATTGAAAATGGATAAATACTCCTTCCACTCCATATTAGCGCCAAGCTTTAAGCCATATACTGAAGCAACCCAATGCACTATCTGTTGTTTCTTCTTCCCCCCATTCTCCCTTTGCTCTTCGAGGAGCCATTTGGGTTTAAGATTAGTAAACTGACTGGGTTTGGGTTTTATTTTAAATAGCGTCGCTCATTCTGATGGTGCGTATGGGTCCATACACAGAAATTATGCTATCACCACAGGGCTATAAATAACATGATACCTAGACGTTAAGCGCTGTGCGGGGGCCGATGAAGCTGGACCTCAGCCTCGGTGTGCCAGGCAAGCCAGCCTGTAGCCTGTGGCCCAAGCCAACCCATAACCACTACAGGCTCCCTGAACCTTAGGGCCATCTAATAAAAATTTAGGATAAGCCAGATGATACTCAATGTTTATCCCATGGCTGTAGCAACATTAGTCTTGCAGTCTGTTCCCATTCCTTACCCCCACTTGCCAGCCTCTCCTACTCTACCATCACCTTGCATGAAACCCAAAGCCCAGAGCAGCCCTGGGGCTGGACCCTAAACAAGGGACGTGTTAGCTCAACATTCCTTGAAATAGGTGCCAAATTTCAACTCTGGATTACTTTTTTTAGGAGCAGGCTGGCCAAAATGACACAGGTTGAACTGAGCCTGCTTCATAGCAGAGGAAGGGATTAAGTGACCACTGCAGGTCTGTCCATGATGCCTCTGATCCTGTGATTGCCCTAAATCTCCCCTCTATACCTACTGATGCATAAATGTCAAATGACCCCATTGGATTTGGTCATGTTACTCTAGATCTGTTAAACCAGGGCAGAAGATGGCTCCTCCACTACACTGTATGTTTAATTCCCCCTCTTCTGGGTGTAGTGCCATGGCCATGAAGGACAGGTTGAGCTGGGTGGAGGTGTTTGAAGGGCATCCTGTGTTGGACAGGGAAGGTGTCAGGTGAACTTCGACGGAACCTTTGACACCAAAAATCCAAGACACCCCTTCCCCAGTGCCTGGGGGGGGTGCTTTGGGCCATGCACAGAGTGGCACCCAGCCTCTCCTCCCCACGGGGATACCCTCGCTCCACTGTGTGGAGCCAAGCTGAACAGATGAACACACAGGTGGCTTTCTCTCTACTTACACTTCCTCAGTATCAGACATGTTGGCAGCGAGTTTCTAGACAAAAGATGAAAAGAAAAAAAAGAAAAAGAAAAAAAAAAAAGGTGTTATTACCAGAAGCACCTCCTAGAAAATGCCAAGGCAGAAGCAGATGGGTTGACATTTGAGGACAAAAAAAGCGAGGCACCTGCTTTCCCACACAGCAGCCAATCCCCCACCAACACTACCATTTTGGGAACAGCACAGACCTTTGCCAGCCAGGTCAGAGGACAAGGAGAGGGCGAGAGGAAAAGATCATCTGGAAAGACATGCCCCATCAACCTGGCTTTAAGTTACAAAACTCCAAAGCTCAGGGAGACGGGTGTCCTCTTGCACCCATCTGACATTTCTGTTGCTCCAAGATCAGAGAAATTTTTCCTTCTTTTACACTTCCGGAAGTGGGAAGGCACCAGCCCCAAAGCATTAGTCGGAGCTAAAAAAAATAAAATAACTGAAACTACCAGTATACCCAGAGATAACTTATTTGTCAGCACCCGAAAGTGCCTTAAGTGGTAGTGTCTGGCTTATACAGCTGATGAATGAATGAACAATTATCTGTTGATTAGTTTAGGATGAGAAGTGGCCAAATGCCTGGTTAGGCAATTCTTGTCGGTATAATCAGCTGTATTTATTGCAACCAATCCTCGCGTTGTGGGGCCGAAGTGAAGCGTGGTGGCTTGCATTGCTCCACAGCCCGAGTCGGGGCTGGGGGCAGACCACTGCCCCTGCGGAGCTGCAGCCAGGGAAGAGCCAGGGCTGGATATGGCCACTCTGCTGATCTTTGCCGGACCCCAAACGCGTCTATCGGAGCCTCAGCCGGAGTCAGAGGGAGCGGTGCTGCTGTTCGGGGAGCAACATGGCAACATCACACAATGGCTGCACCAGGGTCGGTTATGGCCTCGGTGCAATGCTATGGCTCTCCTAAAAGAATCAGCTGCCCTGATGCCAGGGGAGGAGGTGGGGAAGGGCCTCCAAAGCTTCCTCCAAATTCATGGTGGGTCTTAAATTAGAAAGCCAGGCCCCTCCTTGCTGGGAAACCCTAACCATGACTTTCATTACTTCATTACTCAGCTGATATATGTGAGACGTCTTGAAGGAGCAGGTGGGCTGACTTAGGTTCAAAACGAACAACTGCAGCTCAGCAGCTTTCTATTTCAGAGGAAGGCAGTAATCCCATAGGCTCCAACCCTGCCCTATAAGGGATCCTTTCCATTCCCCAGCAATGACCCTGGGCACCATGCATTAACACCAACAGGATTTTAAAACCCCTTGTTCTAAACAGTGACAAACAGCCAGCATTTCTTCTCCTGGTTCCTTATTTATCCTCTTTCTGAAATTCACCATTGCCCGGGAAGTAGTGCCAGCAATGGCTGCGTTATGACCCGATCTGAGTAACTGGACAGGAGAGTGATTCTACTGGTAGGACACATGAGATTTGGGTTCAGTGACCTCTTGGCTGCTTTTAACTTGGTAGCTGTGATTGCCCAGTCTTCAAGTGCAAGAGCCATCCCAAGGAGTATGCTGTTGACTCTAACCCCACCAAGCAGGAGGAATCTTTGAGAAATTTCGTGTTTGGAAGGAATTTCAGCTCTCTAAGTGGCTTTTCTGCTGCATCGATTCCTGCTGCTTCTTCTGTTACTTGGATGCTACAACACCTCTGATTTCTTTCCCCTGGTCTTTTTTACCTAGATCATCAAATCTTCAGGATAAAGATTTCAACTTGCTATCTGCACAGTGGCTAGCAATATAAGTTTGCAATCTCATTTCAGCCTCCAAAAATTATTCAAGTTATTAGTAATAACGCTTGACGGTATGTTGGTTTACGCAGCGGGACAGCAGAGCTTCACTTGGCAAAAGCCCATAGAGGGAACCTGCCAGATGCCCAGCTGTTGGCTCCTTCCAAAATGCACGATCTCTAAAGACTCAGGGCAATGACCAATCCTCCCACAGATTCTGCCTTTAATTTATAAATCCAGATTTCCTTCTTCCCAAGGTGGAGGAAAAAAAGAAAAGGGACTTTTAAAGGGCTTTGGGCTAAAGTCTTTTTCCCTCTCACTCCAGTGGCAAGAAGAGTAATACTGCTTAATGCTGGAGAAGAAATCAGCTCGAGAGCCCTGTGTATGCATACAGAGAGCAAACGTCTGTTCAGTGTAGGATAGGCACGTAATGCAGCGCATGCTGTTCTTTCCAAGGCAATTGAAGTCAATGGGAGTCTTTGCAATCAGGCTTTCCATTAACAATTATTGGAATGAGCTCATCTAGTCTCCAATTTAGCTCTAAGGACATCTTGCTGAGGGCTGTCACATTGGCTGTTCCCCTACGCCCTTCCATATTTGTTAATCCAAGCGCTGCAAATGCGAATGGGATTTTACATGGCATCTGTCCACGTGCTATAAACGCCGAGCGAGAATGCCAGCATCCCTGACACCGTAAGACCCCAACCCTGAGGGGGTTTCTGGGCCCCGGATAAAATGAATTAATAACAAGTGCATTGGCAGACTCTGTGCAGAGATGAGCCAGATGCAGAAACCCCACAGGCTTGGACAGGGGGGACAAAAAAAATCCAGGGGGAGGTGCAGATTTCAGCCTTGCAAAGGCCAAATATTCAGCCAAGTTTGGTCACTTTGTCAGAAGGAGCTGGCATTTAAGGTTGTACCTTTCCAGCCATTGCCCTGGCTGGAAAGCCAAAAAGGTCTCGCCTCAAGAAGAATGAGGTGTCTGTCTGCTTTGAGGCATTCAAAAGCCATCTGGTCCCTTGAAGCCAGGGACAAAACACAGACCATCATAGAAACAGCCACCCAAGATGAGAAAGGCTCTTTGATGCCCAGTACTGTCCACGTAGCTAACTGTCATCAAAGCAGCCAAAAAAACAAAACAATATCTACATCCAAAAGGCAATAAAGAAAGTAATACTGCTAAGAGCAGTATTTTTTGCCATTAGGATTAAGTTCACTGAAGGCAATGGAAAGTCTCCAGCTGGCTCGGGATTACCCTTTGGTGGAAATTACTTTACATACAGCAAATGCAGCCGAAGATTAAGGCTGTTAGCACCTTTAGGCAATAACTGGATTTTGTTTGTACAGTGGCAGAAAAATGGGGTCTGGTCCTGACTGAGGTTTAAGGATGCAATAAAATCAATTAGTTAATACTGCCCACCATTTGGAAGGAAATCAAAACACATGGGAAAGTTTCACCAGACCAAAAACTTCCTGCCTGCTCCCACCTCTTAAAGGTGAAAGCAAAGGTTATTTTCTGCATTTTGTTCAAGCTAAACAGGTCACGGCTGGAAGGACAAATATCCCAATCCTCATTAGCCCCAGGTGGGCAGGAACGCCACGTCCCTTTTGGCCCTAAATGCTCCTGCCGTTGCCTGAAAGAGCAGAGCCAGCACATCCCAAGAAGCCTCTTAGCAGCTGAGAATGCACCCGGGAGGGGGAATGGGCTGCCTTGCACCTCCAGGCCATCCCTGGAAATAACCCACCTGTCAATCACCCCCTCCCAAGCCAGGCCATACAAGGAGGCAAGGTAGCAAGAGCCATACAGAAAGGGGGAAGGACAAAAGTGGCCATGCACGGGTGATGGGAGCTGGCAGGGACAGCTATCAGGCAAGGACTAGGGGTATAATCCAACAAGCACCCCATGGCCACACTTTCCCAGCAGGAGCTGCTGCAAACCCACTGAATCTATTATTTTATATACAGATACGTATATATTAAAAAATATGTGTATTAAACATATAAATATATACATATACTTTTCTATATAAAAAGTATGTACATATACTTTTTAAAATCCATATTTCTTCCATCCCTCTGCCTCCTCCCTTTGTTCTGAACTGTTTGGTAGTTTCTGGCAGACAGCGTTTCTCTCCCCAGGGCTGGAGACCGAAGTGTCCGCGGCAGCGCTGCTGCTGCTGAAACAGGGTAGCAGGACCCAAGCGCTGCTGCAGGCTCCACTGACACAAAACAAAATCCAGATCCCCTGCCCCAAAACGTGCCCTTTATCCTTGTCTTCAGGGTGGTATGATCTGACAGATCCCTGCGTGGGGTTTGCTAGCAACAACAAAACTGAGCCAGAGCACTAAAAAGTAACGGGATTAGCTTCTAGCCCCTGCCTTTCCCCTGGTCTTGCACCTACCAGGGACGGGTGACTGCCAGGGCCATCACCTGTGGCTTCTCTGGAGGTCCCCCACCACTAGCGGCACAGCTCCCACCCAAATAGCTGGTATCAAAGCCACCTGTGCTAGTGACACTCTTGCCTTTGCAGAATACCCTCAGTCCCAAAAGCGAGGAGCTCTACCCTATGGGGCAGCTGCCGGCAGGGGAGAGATACGCCTCACACACACGGTGGGGATTCACCTGCACTAAGTGGTCAGGCCAGCAAAGGGCAGGGGTTCCAAGCCATGCATACAGGGAGCATCCCATCACCACTCTGAATTTAACCCCCTCCTCCCACCCTTCCATGTGCACACGGGAATTCTCTCCCAGTTTTCTTCTTTTCTGTGGAAGGGGGCAGTTTTTCATAACTACGTTTGTGGTTCTCAGGTCTCCCTCTAGCCCCACACCCCAAAGCCCTCCTCACCCACCAGCAGTTCCCTGATCATCCTGCCCTTCATGCCTCCTGCCTTGGCCATCCCTTTCTCCAGATGACAGGAGAGGGAAGGACAGCACTTCCTTCCCACTACTGGATCAAGTTTTCCCAAATGCCCTAAGAGATGCCACTTGGTACTCAGCCTGGACCTTAGTTTTGGAAGGGTCTTTTCTCCCACCACTAATCCTTGAGAGTTCAGAGCACCCAAATCTCCGCAAGTGGCACGAGCCTCATACAAATCCTAGCAAAAGCCAAGAAGGAAAACTGCCTTTTCCTTAGGATCCTGTCCTGGATCTAGTATACCCCAACCCTCCCCGGATGCTTCTCTATTCAAGCCAAGGCTCAGCCCCGCTGCAGTTTTATTCTCTGGCATCCCTCACCAGGGCTCCCACTTACCTGGGAGGAGTGGAGAGAGGCACCGAGCTCCCTGCAGAAGGGGACGGGCAGGCTGGGATCTGCGAGCGTCCCAAGGTGATGCAGCTGTCAACTTATAGTGACATTTGATCATCTGGAGGAGCTGATTGGCCCCAGACCCCCGCGCTGAACAGGGAAGAGATCAGGGGTGGGATGGAGGGGGTGGGAGGGGAGAGCAAGGGAAGGGGAAAAAAAAAGGTCATACCATGTATAGGAGCAGCTGGAGGAATTGCACAGATGATGCTAAGATGGGAGGGACATGTTTGGAGAAAAAAAAAAACAAAAACCACAGGGCTTATGTTTCTATATTTACAACCCCACCAGGCAGGCAGAGCTTAAAGAGGGGTATCTGAGGCAAAGGCACCTCAGAAACAAGTTGTGGGGCTCCCACGGCTCCATGGTGCACGGTCGCTGCTTAAAACCTAGTCGTAGCACCCTGTCTCTTGCAACCTCAACGCACAGCAGCAGCTCCTGCTCTCCTGGCCAAGCAGGACCTCTTCCCTGCTGCCCCTCTACGTGTAAATAACTTTGGTTGCTCTGCAGGTTTAGAGCCTGTGGAGGGCTTGGGAGCCTTCTGCTGCCCAACGCTCTTTGAAATGAGCAGTCACAGGGCATATAGCACACATGTTGCGTGTGTGTTTGTGAGTGGGCAGTGTGTGGCACACACCTACCTCTTGCTCAGACTATCAGGGCTCTGCCACACATCAGAGCTTGAGGAGACCTGGAACAAAAAATAGGCACACAGCAAGAGAGCTCAAGCTACCCTTCTTAGCGTGATGCAAAAGCATCATTTAAGTAAGGACATCTTAGATGGGGCAAACCCCAGATGGCTGGACCCGGCGTAGGATCCTCTAGGTGCCCAGAGGAGTTTTGCCACCCGAGCACCCTCCGCAGTTGCACGACTATGCCAGCAGAGGATTGCAGTGCCTTAGTACAACCCTCTGGCTCATGGTTTCCATTTCACTAAACCTCCTAGGCTTCAGCTCCCCATCCCCTCCCTCCCACCCCTCTCCCCTTGGCAGGGCTCCCCGGCGGTGCAGAGCATGCCCTCCGGTGTGCCTGGCAGCTCCAGCACCCCCTTTCTCCCAGCCTGTAGGAGCAGAGAAAACCTTTAGGAGCTGCAGGGCAGGCGGTATTTTTGGCCCGGGTCACAGATCGATTCCTGCCCGCTCTTTCCCTGCCACTTGCAGGAAGGGGTCCCCAACCGAGGATGTAGAGACAAGCTTTTAAAGCCGTGGAGCAGGAGCACAGCGCTGCAGCCTCCCGTTCACCAGGTAACATGCACGAGCCAGAATCCCCTCTCCAGCTTGTATTCTCCGGCTGTCCGGCAGCTTATCCCCTCACCTCCCTTCCGCAACCCAGCTCGTGCCAATGCTTTTGTAACTCATGGTGCGGGAGGGGGACAGTGCATTCATCCTCAGAGCCCTGCCTGTGGCCGCGAGGAGTTTTCTGGGTGGGGGAGCCTGGGTGGGCATCCCATGCTGCTGAGGAGGGTGGCATCTGCATGGGGACGCACAGCCAGACCAGGTATTGTGGCCTCCGCTCCCCAACCCCAGCTCCGCCGAAAGCGCTAACGCAGCAAACCAGCCTTCACGCTGCATTTTCGGCACCATCAAGCATTTTTGCCACCTTCCACTGGCTCATTTTCCTTGGGCACCGCACCAACTGGGCACATCTCCAAGAAATACTGTATTTGCCCAAACTGGCAACAGAGCAGGGATGGGTGGGAGGGGAGTCTCCCAGCTGTTTCTCCTTTTATGTTTGCTGTGGACCCAGTTTGGCAATGGCATTCACCAGCCTCCTTCACCTGCCTCCCAGTTATGGACTGTCCCTGCTGCTGACAGGGCATCAAGACTCAGGTCTCGCACACTGAGGACTGGATCAATCAGTTAAAAAGGCAACGTGTGTGTGTGCAAGTGCGCGTGAAGCCTGGGTGGTTCTCAGCAGATGTGAGGCTGAACACTCCCATGGTCCCGTCTGGCCCCTTGGCAAGAGCAGTGTGAACATCTTGCAGGGTTGCACAGCCGCTGCTGGAGCAGTGCTGCTTGTGCACCAGCAGCAGAGAAACACTCCACATCACTCAAATTCCCCTCTAAGCATCTTGACAAATGTGAAGTTGATGCAGGCTAGGAGAGGGACAGGTAACCAGATGCTTCAACCTGCTGCAGCTCTATTTTCAAATAGATGAGATGCAAATGTTGCTCCCTGCAGCATCCCCTTAGTTCCTGTATACACACGGCTGCGCTCAGCTCAGTTCCTGATCTGGACATGTTGGGCAGCTGCTCCAGAAAATGTCAATCTTCACATTATACATCATATCCATGGTCCATCTTCCCCACCACCACCCACAAGCATGACCCATCTGTTTAGTACTGTCCCAAAGGACATCTGTGCATCCTATGGGCTGCCTCTGTCAGCCCACTCACGTTCATGCATCTTGTCTCCAGTCCCAGTGTGATCCAGTTCTCTCTTCCCACAGGACCAAGGGAATCTGCTTCATCCCTCTGGAGGAGTGCTTATCTGATGCACACATCCTCTGTTTGTTCTGCTATCATCTGGTTCACAACTGAGGCTCATTCCCCACAGCCCATTTTATGTTTGCTCTTTCTTCCCTTTGTGGGTCTTTCTACCTGCTTTGGCACATAATCCTCTCAAATATTTGTTTCAGGACTTAGCCGTGTATCCGGTGCTTTTCATACATATCCTACATCTAGTCCTTATTTCACCTCTTGATGCCATTGCACTCCAGTTTCATTCACCACCTGCTACATTTTCTTCATTAGCTTTGCCTCTCTTTTCTGTAGAACATCCTGCTCTAGGATATATATTTTGTGCTGTCTTGACATCATCTCTTCTCCCTGCATCAGCAGCAAGGTGTACTCGGACTTGCCTTTGAGCTGCTGCAGCGCAGCCACGCCAGCCTAGAGAGCCAGCAAACCACCACCAACTACCTCATGCTCTCTACTGATCGCATGGACCAGATGAGAGAGAGATGACCCCAACTGTGGCTACATTTCTTCCAAAAGCTATCAAATTTTGTTAGGCTAGGGTGCAGTGAACACCTGCATTTGGAGATGCCCCTCTCACCAGCTGCCAGGGAAGAAGACAGCACCAAGGCCAAAGAGAGCATGCATGCAGGTCACAGACGTGAACCAGGGTCTCAAACTGCATAAAGTCCCTCCACCTGCTGACCTCAAGCCAAGCCTCACAGTGACAGCATCTGCACCTGGGACACGATACAGCAAACCAGTGTTCCTCCTTGAATAGGAAGCAGAGGCTGGGACAGAGATCTACAGAAGTTTCCACTAGGCAACCTAACCCAATATCGCATTTCTTTTCAGTAGCTAGGAGCACCCAGACTGGTTATTTGAGATGGGCCACAGGAATATACAGCCCAGCAGGGCCACTTGCAGGGAAGCTGTAATCAGCCCTTTTCATCTTTTCTGGTTGTTGGATGACCTGTTGCAGCAGCCAGTGCTCACACATCAGCCCTGATAATTTTACAAATTGAGTAAAACATGGGCATTTTGGCCAAACGCTTGTTTTTTTTTTTTATACTCTCACCCTCCACGCTCATTGCACACCAGTCAGTGGGCAGCATTTCCATGGATCACTGCCTCCTACAGTTGGACGGCGCCCAGCCAGCGAGCTGAAAAAGCACTGTAAAAGTGCATCTAAAAACCTCTACAGCTTCACGATCATTAAAGACAACAGAGTTTGTAAGTAAGATCAGCTACATCCTTCCCACAAAACAACCCAGGAGAGATCTAACTCCTGAAAAAACCCCAGTACCTATCCCTTATCACCTACTGGTGACCAACACTGAGCAAAGTGATCCAATACGGAAACAGATCCTGATTTGGTGCACAAGTTGGGCCAGAGGACCTCCCGAAGTCCTTCCTCACCCAAACTTGCCCATGACTCTGCACTTACACCTTCATGCTAGAGCTACAGAGTAACTTCCACATCTTTCATCCCAAAACAGTTAAGCTATCCAAAGTGAAATTGTTTGCCAGAAAAATCTGTTTTACTCGAGTTGTTCCATCATTCACAGCCTGAATGTTTCCTCTTTTTTTCCTCCCCCTCTGAAGTATATTTGAATGCTTTAAAAATTTCTTTTGAATTTTTTTGCATGATACAGCTGTTCTGGTTTTGGTGCATTTGTCCACTTATGCAGATATCAGTACTGAGACACTTGAAGTTATCCATAAAAACATGTTGATTAAGCTGACTGGAAAAAGGCAGGGATGTGTTTTTCTGTTTTGTGACACTTTCAATTATAAACCTTTTACCATGATTAAGGGCAGGCGGGAAATTGGAATCACAAAAGCCTTTTGGGAAGGAAAACTAACTTCTTATCCATTCCCCTCACTTCTTCTCTTTATACCATTCCAGAGAGTTTCTGCAGCAGGGTTTAATGAGCAGTTTAAGGTCAGAATAGATGCCCAACATTCACCAAAACACTCTTTCCAATTTAATTGAAGCAGTTGCCAATAAAAAGGCAGATCAGGTACTGACTAAGTACGCTCAGAGAAAGGACAGAATATATATATAAAATTAATTATTTTCTCTTCCTACGTAAAATCCAATGACCTGTTTTATGCAGTCAGTCAAGCAGACATCAGAATAGCCTTAAACTTTAAAATCGGCTCCTCTATTTAAGTATCAGCAGACTGCTGCCATTTTACAGGTGATGACGGGGTCCTGAAGAATATGAAACACAACTCAAACGGGCCAAGCAAAGACCAGGCTTCCTTAGCTCCTCTAATACCCTCACCTAGCATTTGGGCTTGGAATATCTGTCCCTCCCCAAGCTAGAAGAGACTTGGTGCAGTGCTTGCCACGCACAGCAATGCACCTCTTGCAGCAGCTGCTCAGATATGGGGAGAGCAAGTATTCACTCTGTTGTGGGTTCACCTGCCTGAATCCTGGAGGGTGGCTGAGGAGCCTCAGGGTACCAACACCTTTTCCTGATGAGGCTCCATGACATCTCACACTCAGGGGCATAAATAGGAGAATAAAAGGCAACAAACGACCTTCCTCTTATTAACTACTTACCAAATTACCTATGTATACCTCCATCCACCTCCCTGATACTGCTCTTCTCCTCCTTGCATCTGGAGGGAGGGAGTCAATCAACACCTCCGCAGAGGACTCTACAGTGTCATCTCTTCTGTGAAATTCTGTCAGTAGGATAATCTGCCCCCATCTTAGAATCATAGAATGGTTAGAGTTGAAGGGACCTTAAAGATCATCGAGTTCCAATCCCCCCCGCCATGGGTTGGGACACCTCCTACTAGACCAGATTGCTGAAAGCCCCATCCAACCTGGTCTTGAACACTTCCAGGGATGGGGCATGCACAGCCTCTCTGGGCAACCTGTTCCAGCGTCCCACCACCCTCACAGTTAAGAATTTCTTCCTAGTATGTAATCTAAATTTCCCCTCTTTCAGTTTAAAACCATTACCCCATAACTTATCACTACACTCTCTGATAAGGAGTCCCTCTCCATCTCTCCTGTAGGCACCCTTTAGGTACTGGAAGGCTGCTATAAGGTCTCCCTGGAGCCTTCTCTTTGCCAGGCTGAACCACCCCAACTGTCTCAGCTCGTCTTATCCACTCTTTGCCTGTAAGAGCAGAAACTTTATATGTTTGCATCAGAAATAGGGAGGGATCCGAACACCTCCTACTTCAGCACTAGATGCAAAGAGAAGCCAGCCTTGCACATCACTCATATGGTGCATGCTGCAAATAAACTCATTAGGCTGGTGTGGTTTCAGTGGTGACAGTGGCAGACCAGGGTACAACACGTCCTCGGGCATTTTTAAATTCTGTTGAAGTTTTCTTATTCATAATAGCTTTTTTTCTTAAGTTTCCAGTTGGGTTGGCTCTGGTTGTCATTATCTGGTTGGTTTTTTTTCCCAGCAACATCTTCAGTGTTAGAGACACACAAAGTCACTAGTACTCCTAAAAGACAATGGAAGTTTTGAGTTGTTAAAATCATCAGTCAAAGAGGAATTAATTGCATTAGGGTATTTGCATGTAGGATTGAGCAGCTACCCTGCAATCCTTCCACAGGTCAGCACTGCTCTAAGAAGCAGTGTGTCCTGCAGAGCCAAGTGTGATCTCATGAGTCACCAGGGAGAGGGAGAAAGCAAATGGAAACCTCACCTCCAACACCAACCCAAAAATGTACCTGCATCCCTTCCGTAAGAACTGGCCTCATCAGATGGGCCACAGCAATGATGGATGCTTTGCTTTCTTGGATCCATGACAGAAGGACTCAAAGTTAGATTAGAGATACGTTACCCCACAGGGTCAATGAGCAACAAGTCTTAGCAGTGTGGTACTGGAGAAGAAGCAAGAATTTGCCTTCAGAGTTGACTTTCTGGCATAGCTCACCAGTATTCCAGAAGCCAGATGGAACAGACCAGGCTTAAGCCAGGTGAAAAGCTGTTTTGGAGACCTCCAGAGAAACTGCTCTTGCATACCCCTATCTCCCTGTAAGCATGTGTAATCTACCATCTGCCTTGGCACCTACACTAAAAGGCTCCTGAAACACTGTGAAAAAGGAAAGCCCAAACTGGGATGACAGCTGGAAAGGGGGATGAAACACCCAGAGGCCAAGAGGTGGTAAATAACATGGCTTTTAGGCAGCTCACATGTGTAGCCAGGTCAGAAGTGGGTATTGGTGCCATCTTTACCAGCTCACTTTAGCTGTCTCTGCCCTGATTTTCAAGTCAAACTACCTGAAAACCCCCAACCAAAATTCACCAGACTGATCAACTTTAAATCCCCTCTGCTCCCAGCACAGTACATTCCACACTTGCATGGTCCACATACAGCACATCCTTCACTAGGAAAAAGTAGGGATGGACAGAATTTGCACTGTTCCTCTCTGGGGACAATAGCAACCAAAGCATAGCTCCAAATTTGCATTTTGCAACCCTGACTTTTGCAAAACAGTAAATCTAACCGGCAAACTTGAAAAGCCTCCAACTGGTTTCATTGCCTTGAGCTACTCCGCTAGAATATCTGTCCTGGCAACATCACCATCATCTGCCCTTCACCTTTCCAGTAGTTTAGATGCTGAACTTTGCAGGGCCAAAGCTGGGAGCATGCAATGGTGTTACTTGATAGCCCCTCTTAATGCTAATTTTAGTTGATGGAACTTTTCTTGCTTTCAAAAAGGAGTCACTTTATTTATTTTTGAGAAACCTCGTGTACTTATTGGCCACTGTAAACACTCTTTTCCATCTGATGTTTTGAATTTACCTACAGGGATCTAAACATAGCAAGAAAACAGCACCCGAAATGATCTTAAAGGAACGATGACCTGTTAATTTTGTAAACCAAACCAAGTAACACAATGGACCCAACATGCAAGTGATTGCAGATGGAAACAAACTACACATCAGTAAGTACTGAATTTCATCTTTCCTCAGTTAATACTGATTCCTGATTTTTGTGGTAGATTGCTGCTCCATCACTCAGCTGTTTGCTTTGGGAAATGTGCTTGCTCCATCCGCTTTAGACATCTAAAACACAATCCCCATGGGATTATGGACATCCTCCTTGAATACCCTAGATTTAGGCTACCTGCCTCTGAAGATAAGGGATCAGGCTGAACAGCTCGAGACATAGCCAGGGGCTCATCCTCAGGATATTTACACCTAAATGGATGAGACAGACAGAGAGGACGAAGCCCAAGCAGCAAGAGGGAGCCAGGAACAGTGTCTGGAACTGCTGCTTTGGGCTTTCCTGAGAGAAGGTAAGCAAGGCAGGAGACCAGCCAAGGTGTTCACAGCAGCCACCCACAGTCTCTCCACAATCTCAGGGAAGGACTACTTAATCAACTGAACATCTTGCTGCTTCCATGTTTTAAAATGCTTGCTCATATAAATTCCAAAGATACTTTCCCCTTACTTTGTTTCAACCTCCCTCCTTGTTCTTCCCATCACCCTGAAAAGCCCCAAGACCATGACACTTTTTTTTCCCCCTATTAATTTGAAGGATTAAGAGTGCATGTTTTTAGCATTGCTAAACGACTATTACTTAGAGTTATTGTGAAGAGATTAAGCACCTTTCTGAAATTTATGATCTAAATCAAATTGTTCCACTGCAAGCAAAACCCTCAGGGGACCCAATGCAAAAATCACAGGGAAACCACTTGCAGTCTGTCTCATTATCAGGATCCTTGTTACAAGGCCATCATTTCTGAAGCAAATGCTAGCTACAATTCCACTTTTTGTCACTGTCAGATCCATTCCTTCCCCACTTTAAAAAAATATGTATCATGCAGCATTAGCAAAAGTGTGTTGAGCTGGCAAGATCTACCAATAGACCAACCTCAGAGCCTTGTTCAGTAGCATATCAGCTGCCACCTCATTATTTATAGCTGCCCCGCTCTTTGAGCTTGTTTATTTTCCTTCCCAAAGTTGATTGTGTTGGCAGGGAAAGCTCTGACATTCAGGCCCAGATGTCTTCGGGTCTGACCTTTCCTTCAAAGAGCAGAAACTGCAGACACATTTCAAGGAAGAAAGTCATTTGGAAACTTTAGACACTCCTGTCCACCACCTCACTGGAGACCCAGTGCAGAGCTGCAAGCAAGAGTTGAACAGATCTGCTAATTAGCCAGCTCATGTACATAAAGATGGTCATAGAAATGAGCCTATAATTATTTTAATACTTGGAAAGAGAAACAGATGAAGTCTAGCCCCTGGTCTCTAGGCAGAGCAAGTGCTTATATAAAGACACAACATTCAAACCAGACTTGAGTTTTCCGTCAGCTAAGCTTTCCCCAGGTTTAAATACTGCTGGTCTATGGCCTGCAGGAAATAGGCATTGCGGTAGTCACGGGCCACGTTTTTCAATCCCATCTCACATGCATTCATGTAGAATCATCTGTTTAAGCTTGCTGGGCAAAAAGCAGCCCTGAATCCTGTTACAGAAAGGCAAGCAGCCCGTTTTAGTATTACTGTAGCTCCCAAAGATTCATTTAATAGCGGATGCTGTACAAAAGGATGTTCCCCTTTTGCATTATTATAAACATACAGCACAGGGAAAGAAGAAATTGAAGAAATTGGAGAGAAGCAACACCCAGAGGTATGCCTCACGGTCAGAGAGCTGAGAGCCTACATGGGAGTTCAAGCCCCTGTCTTTGGGCATCGTTGGCCTGCTGAGGGGATGGTAATTTGGGAACATGGCAGTACAGGGAACAGAGACAGCCAAGAGATACAGGGACCAGGAAAGCATTGCTTTTCTCCACCAGCCCTGCAGCAAGACACTCTCAATTACCTTCAACAGCAATGAAGGATGCAGCAAGATGACAAGGATCTCCTAACCAGGGCAGGCACACAGAAATCCCCTTTCCTGCATACATCATGCTCCTTTTCTTCTTGTCACTCAGCCTGATGTTTCTTCTCCTCTACTTTCCACTCAAGCAGAGAGCTGCAAGGTCTTGGAAAACAGCTTTGCTGCAGGAACTCCTATATCAACAAAATCCTCAGAGTTGCCATCATTACAACATCTCTCTCAAATTTTATTAAATGCTTACAAAAAAAAAAAATCCAGGACACACAGTAAATATAAGCAGAAAGGAAACTGATGCAGGAAGAGAGAAACTGCCCTCACTCCTGGAGAGCAGAAACAAGTTGCAAAATTATGTTGACACAGAAAGAGGGCAGGAATAAGACTTTAAAGAAGGGATGGGGAACATGCTAACACCATGAAATATGAAGATGTGGGAGAGCTCAGAAACAGCCCTGGGAGCTGATTTACAGATCTCAGGTCCAAGGCCAGAGTGCCACTCCTTAGGGCTCAGTTTTCCCATGTTCACTGCAAGCCCTGACCTCCCCAAACAACTTACTAGGATGCTTTTTCATCAAGGCAGCTCCCAGCATAAGGAAAGCAGCCATTTCCCAGATATCCTGTCCACTTCCAGAAGCAGAGCAGGCAGGTTATCAACATGCCCACCACCTCCAACATTCAGAAGTGTCTCAGTCACTGGCACTGGAGCCCACAGGTTAGAAAACAAGCAAATCCCTTTCCCAAAGAAAGGAGATAATGCTAGTGATGAGCACCTCTCACCTGGGAAAGGAGACCTCCAACCCATGTTAGACAGGGAGAGGAAGGCAGCAGCTATTTGAAACAAAGCTGCTATTGCCACTATCAAGACCAAAAAGTAGTAGGAACATTGTGGCATGGGTATGTAACTGTGATTCAAGGATGATCTGGGAACTAAAGAAAAAAACAGGACTAAGTTGAATGCGATTTGATGTACACAGTAGATTGAAGTCCCTCAAAACAGATGTTGTAGAGGGACAGAGGCTGCATTGTAACAGGGGAAGACTTCACCCATAGCTGGCACCAACAGGGTGACAAGTGGTCCTTGGAGTCTCCTCACACTCAGGATCTGCCCATTGCCCTCCTTTCAAACCCTGATTCTTCTACTAAGTTTCTGTTGAGCTCGCTCTCTCCCACCACCCAGACACCAAGAGCCAAAAAAGTAGAAATTCTTCATCATGTAGCAAAAGCCCTGCCAGCTCGGCAGGGCAAAAGCCCTGCAGATAACCTCTCTTCCAACACTTGAGAAAGAAGAAAGGGAGAGAGGGAGCAGAGCGACACTATCCCATCTCCATAGCAGAGACAGATAAAAAAATAAAAAAAAAAGCCAAAGAGTCACATAGAAAGTTAAAACAGAGATGGGTTTTCCCAGCTGATTTAGTTCCTTTCATCCAACTGGAGGCAGCATGGGGTATTGCTCACACCCCAAGAGCAGTCAAGCTGTACTCAAGTAGACTGACATCAGGCAGGAGAGAAACATCCTTCAATTATCTTCTGTGGAGCAGAGGAAATAGTAGCATTGAGGGTTGCATCGAGTCAGGACCAAGCTCAGCTGCAAGACAAGAAAACAAGTTTATGCATACTGTTTGGCCTGCCATGAGTGATACCTTGGGCCGTACAGGGGCAGCATCTTTCCAGCAACTACAGGTGGTTTTCTCCCATCTATTTCCACAAACCCCTGTGAATCAGCTCATAAAACTTCAGAGCTGCAGGACAGCCAGCTGTATTATTTGCCCATGGCAGAGAAGATGCTGAGGGCCGCACACCTGGGAGAGGCCATGACGGCCCAGGCAGAGGGAAGAACGTGCTACTGCCCAGCCCTCTCCTCTGAAGGAAGAGATCAGCAGGTTTCCTTCAAGCCCCAGAAAGCCACTAAAGCAGAGAGCGTGTTCCTACAGCCCCTGGCAGCCGCAGGTCTCTGCTTGGGACCATCTGTAGCAGTATCAGGTTCCTGCAACTCTCGATCTGCTCCACACACAACAGCTGGTGCAGCCGAGGGACTCCAGAGCACAGATGACTTTTCCATTGCATGATAAATGACTCTTCCATGCTGAAACTCTCCCCACCATTCCCAGTTTGGGGTTGATTGCAGATGGCATGGAGTCCAGGAGAACAGTCAGGGTCCAAGGGTGGGTGACCCTCCCCTCCACCCACAGGCACTCAATCAGCAGGAGGGAAACTTAACCCTCTGAAAGCCTCTTGACTCAGCTTCTAGATGAATTTCTTTCCAACTTATCACAAACCCACCCAAGTTTCTCAGGTAGTATTTTCCCTGTTGTCCCTGTGGTTTTCAGCTCTGGCCTTTCTGCTGGCAATAAAGCAAGTCCATCTGTCCCTTTGCTTTTGCTTCGTTACTCAGCAAGCGGGAAGATGTTCACAAGTCTCGCTTATTGCAGAATTCCTGAGTGCACAAAGCTCTGAAGGATACTCAAACAAAGCCAAGCATGACAGGGAAGGCAAATAAATTAAGAGCTAATTTCCTTTTGCTCTCTCTTACCATCTCTCTGCCTTAGTAGCCAAACTCACAGATTCTGGCAGTGTCACATGCCATGGAAGTTACTACCCACAAGGTCTCCAAGACCCACAGCACAGCAGATTCTAAGTCAGCTGGGATGCTGAGATAGTAGCAAGAGTGATTCTAAGAGCAGAGGCTATTGCAAGAGACCACAAGTCTTGAGATTCTAGGGCACAAAGCCACATCTAACTTTGGGAACGGAGAGAAATTTTTCCTGCTGCATGCAGATTATACCTAACCTTCCCACTCCAAAAACCCCCGTGCCCTCTTCAACAGCATCTGGCAGTTTGCAGCAGTCTCAGGCAAGATCCTGCTCTGACCTGTGTGGGAGAAGCTGCATTTTTCTGGGGTGCAGCAGTCCATAGGATGAGGAAATCACTCAAAGAGCTGATCAGTGGTTAGGAAGTTCACTGCCCTGCCTCTTTAGTATTCCCAACACAACAAACTCAAAGCAGGTCAACCTTATAATTCTGGCTTATCAGTGCTGCTGGACCACAGCTCATCTTGTGGTAGAGGCTGTCCATGCAACCACATTAAACAGAAGCAGATGAAATCATCGCACAATCAATGTTAACATCAGAGGCATGTACTAGCTCACCTTGCAGCAGATAAAAATCACCCAAGCAATTGCTAAGTCCTATACAAACAGAACCAGAGTAGTGTTGCAAGTATGTACCTCTCCAACTGAGGCATTTTGGCTTTCTGATCCAGAAGAATCTAGAGTATCCACAAGGCTGGGAAAGAGAGCATGTATATGATGAAGGAATGGGCTATCAGCCTTTTTTTGGGCCAGGGCAGACTTGTTTCTAAGAGTAGCTCTTGGAATAGAGCAAGTCCTAATCCCAGCCTTGTGCCTAAGGCATGAAGCTGATAAGCCACTGGGAATGCCCAACAGTTGTCACACCCCCAGCTGGCACAAATCCCCTCCGAGCTCCTCACAAAAACAGTGGGAGATTTCTCATGCCTGCAGCCGAAGTAAATGCATCAGGTGGTAGCAGTGTACCACTTGCTAGACACTACCCAGACCTTGCCCACCACAGCCTCTGCTCTGAAGGACAGTTTGTCCACCGCAGTGAGGGGTGGACCTTGAAGGCTTTGTGCCCCACATGCCACGTCTTCAGTGCTTTCATTTGCTGCTGCTTCCCCCCCAAGAAAAGTCATCCTTCTTTCTCCTATCCACAACCAGTTTTGGCAGATATGCCATCTGCTTTCTTGGTACAGATCAGCTTCCCAGCCCAGCGCTGACAGCAGCACTGCAAGCCCAAAGACAACACCAGGCACTCAAGTGCAAATAGCTCTTCTGAGCTTTTGAGAGTTTTATTCAGGATAATTTTCCCACACAGTAGGTATCACACTACACATCTGCACTAATCGGAGCAGGCTGGGAGCCACCAGGAACAGAGCAGAGCAGAGGCAATAGCCCCTCTGAGCAACCCTGACATCACCCCACATCCCCTTCCTCATTTCAGGATGCTCAATTGCATCCAGCACCAGGGCTTAAGGGGCTCAGTGATTTATGCCTCATTTCATAGCAAAGCTCAGCAACTCTGTGCTGAGTGAGAGCCAGGACAGAGTCAGATTTCTTTTCTGGGGCTGCCAAAGAGTTACGGCAGGCCTGAGGCTGGGTCCTTGGTGTTCCCCAGCCTTGCTCAGGAAGGGAAATAAGAGAACTGACTAGTTTTATCTTTCTATGCCCAACACAAACCTTTAGCTCAACTGTGGGAAATCTGACTGGCGCTCACCAGAAAGAGGAGGAGATGGGGTGAGTTAGCAACAGTGCTGGCCAAAGGGGGTCCAGCTGCAATTGCCACTGGGGATAAGACCCAACTTGGACCACAGCCCATTTCTGCTTCACCAAAGAATGGGTGAGGACAGTGACAATGCTCCCCCAGGGAAAGAGAAGACTAGATTTTATCTTAAATTGAGTGCAGAAAAAGAAGGTTGCCACTGTGCTTGACACAACAAAGAAACACCAGTCAGAGTTAGTGTTGTGACAAAGCACTTTCTCATCAGATAAACGGACCTTTTAAGTCCTGCATTTCACCAGGATGTCTTTCTGCCAGCTGAAATCACTCAAGGTCAGTGTTGACTTTGACTCAAATGAGACATGTAGTTCATGGCTGTTCTGTTGCACATAAATTGTATCAGAGTATTAATAACTGGAATAACTGGAATTTGGAAAGTCATGAAATATTTCTGATTTGTGCCTCCGGAGAATGTTGCAAAGCTTCAAAATTTCAGGCCTGCTCTGTTTCTCTTTACATTTCCTTCCAAATTCTGTTAGGACTCACCAAGACATGAATGTCTGGGGTCCCAAGGATCTCTCTCTGGATTTTGTGATAGTGCTAGGAGCAGGAGGGCTCCAGGCTTGGCAATACAGCTTCCCCCCAGTACATCTCTTGCCCTGCCACACCACCCTCAAGACTGACTGAGGCTACCTTGGGAGGCTAAGAAAACCAAGACAGATGCTCTTCTCCCACAGTACTGACTCCACACTCGCAGCTTTTGGATAGAGGAAGAGGAGGCCTTATATATGAATACTTCAGAGTCTAGCTGAGGGCTAAGACCAAGCCAACTCTAAGCTTTGTGTTTTCTTCCAGGAGATGACAATGCTGGTAACAGTATCATCCTCCATCCAGCCTGCTCCCATCCGCCACCACCTTTCTCCCCCTCCCACCCTACCAAAGCCTGGGAAGGACAACCTGCGGCTCCAGCGGCTGCTGAAGAAGGCAGCCAAGAAAAATGCTGTCCTAGCTTCAGAGCAAGCCAAGCCCTTTCGGTCCAGCCTCTCACCTGTGAATGAGGCCAGCCCCGACCTAGAGCACAATGAAAGCGCTGCCCCAGCAGAGACGCCCGAAACCACGGCACCCCCCTCCACCAGCCTCCCAACCCGCCTCTCCATCAAGCCTGTCACCCACCGTGTCCCCTCCCCATTCCGGAAGGGCAAGCCTTTCACACTGAAGGTCACTGAGCAGAGGCGTATTGCCGAACACCTCAGGATCACAACCTCCCCGGCCATGCCCATGCTACACAAGCCAAGTGCTCCCGAGACTCCACAGCAGCCTGAAGGCACAGACATCCAGCTTCCCTCTCCAAGCAACCCTTCTATATTTGTTTGTCCCCAGCCACCTCCTTCCAGTACACCCAGTAAAGAAAGGGCACCAGAAGTTACCTATGTCACCAAGGTACACACTTATTTCCACAGTGTCAAGCCACCCAGGGCTAAGACACCCACATCAAATCAGACCCAAGCAACCACCAGCCATGAAGACAAAAGGCCTTCTTCTCCAGCAGCTGAAACAAGCTGCTGTGAACAATCTCCAGGGCAGATGCCTGTCCCGCTCAATGACAGCAAGGCCACGGCTCCCACAATGGAGCCTCCTCTCCTTCCTGCTGCAGAGGCAGAACCTCCTAAGGAGCCCAAGCCTGTTCCTTCTGAAGAGTCCATCAAGGCCCCTTCACCGAAGCCCAGCACCTCTGATTCCCATACCAATAAGCCTGCAACTCATGGAAGTGACATGGAAATATCTGGATCAGAGAGAGCTCCTGAATTACCCAAGCAAGATGGTGACATCCTAAAACCATCAACACCCAGTGCTCCTTGGAGGCAAGCACACCCACAAACAGCAACCATAGCAGAAGCTGACAGCATGGGGGCCACCTCCACAGACACCAAGGCAGAACATATCACTCAACCTCACTTGACCTGCAGTTTACCAAACACCAGCCCGCCCCTCAAACCTGAGCCAGCACTACCATCAGTAGAAGCAGCAAAACCTCCTGGAGCCATTGCTGGTGGTTGGCATCGCCTAAGGAAGCACTTGATGGTGCAGCCAGAAGAACCCAAGTTCCCAGAGCCTGAGTCAGAAAAGGTGGGACAGGAGGAAGAGAGCAAGGAAGACAGCTCTCAAGCAATCATCAGTCAAGACCATAGGCTGTTTAAATCAAGGGCCACAAGAATGTGGGATGCTATTTTATACCAGATGGCAGTTAACAAAGAAAAGAAGCAGCAAGCAGAGGAGAAGAAGCTGCAAAAGGAAGAAAGTATCTTTCTTCCCCGCCGCTTACCCATCCTTCTACATAAGCCACGCTTTGACGCTCGGAAACTGAAGGAGCTGGCTGCCAAACCCATGACAAAGATCACCACTGTGCTCGAGGTGGGCCGATTTAGACCCAAAGTAGCTGAGGAGCACACCAAGAGCTTTAACAGAACAGCATCAGGATGGTCAGTCAACTGAAGCCAGGCTGCTCCACCAGGCCCACATTCTCTGGAGGCTCCTACAAGGCACCAAGCAAGAAAGCACCTATGTCTAGGTTTACTGCCTGACAGAGCCAAGTGCAAGGAAAAAAATAAAATTAAATAAAACCCCTCCAAGCCAGCAGCCTCATGCCATGAGTTTAAGGGTTACTCTCCATATCCATGTAAGCTTAAATGCATAACATACCACATCCAGAGGTCATGAGCCAGGAAAACAGACATGCACTTGTTTTAAAAAGAGCCAACAAGCACTGTATGTAGTAATACAGGGAAGAGAGGGGAGTCACACAGCAAAGAGGACAAATTGCCTGTAGAAAACACTCAGTTTAGAGGAGGACAATGGAATCTGAATTTATTTTGTTGTGTTTATTTAAGGAGAGAAATCCTAGAAATAAAAGCTGTTGTAGATGAGCCAACATGAAGGAATCTGGGTTGCTCCATATCTCCTGTACGGATTCTTAGAAATTGAACTCACAGTGGGTGCACATCATCTCTTTAGCTCATCCACTGATAGTACTGAGGAGAGCACCTCACACCCATTTGCTGAGAACAAGGTGGAAACTCATCCTTTCACCCAAGGCACACTATAAGATAACCATCCTGCTGTCACATAGCAGTTCGCCTGCCTAAAACACCATTTGATGTCCTCCTAGGTCAGGCTACTAAATTGTAGCACACAAAAGACTAACTTTGTTGCAGTGATCAAGTTCTGTTATGTATTTTACAGTGCTTTTTAAAGCACGGATGGGAGTTAGTGTTTTCATTATAATCAGCAAGAGTCTGGTTCATTCAGCATACGGGTGTACAACTCTGGATTTAACAAGGTGCTGTTTTCTGGGGGTTCCTGCTAACCACATGTAGTCTCATTTCCAAGAGGCAACGTCATAATAGTTGCATACCTACTGGTGCCTGATGTCCTGAAAAAAAGGGGTATTTAAATCAAAATCCCCAACTCTGTCCATCCACAGAGACAACTGTCCTTTCCAGTATTACAGTCACCCTTTGAATCTCCACCACCAGCCAGCTTATGAACATGAACGCTGGAGAGCATCTATTTCTGTTTCACAAGGGACTTTGTCATTTGCTGGGCTATTCCTACACAGCTAATACAGGATTGCTATATTTAGTCCAAATAGAAAACTTGATACGCAGCTCTTTACATTCTGTTCATGTGCAGAGGATACAGAGTTGACCAAAGTGTCTCCAAGCCAAACCGCAAACAGACTTACAAATAAAACCAAGAGACCCTTTTGCCTTTTTGAAGTCCTCCAATTTTGCAATGATGCTATCAGTAAAGTTCAGTTATAATCAAACCATGACTGAAGTTTGCACTTTGCTGGTGAAATCTTTTCCTCTTTTGTAATCCCTTCCCTATTCCAAGGGAAAAAAATGAGAAGGACGAATAACACAAGTATATGAAGTTTGGATTTCTCCAGTTTTCCAGGAAAACACTGAAAAGAGGTAGGTTGGAAACACAGCAGTAATCACAAGTGGATGCCTGGTAAGCCTTTGCAGGATAATTCAACATGCTGCAAGAGAAGGCTACACAGAAAGATCCACACAGCAACAGAAAATCAAAAAGAGTGCAGCTTAAAAGATGTAGAATGCCTAGTGCAGACAAAAATGACCTCACCGCACAATGCTAAAATAGCATCTTAGAAATGGCGCAGATAGTTGGATGCCTATGCACAAGAATCTGCATTCCTACAATCCACAGCATTAGCACGAAGCAGAACAGCCAATATTGATTACATTTCGGAGACTAGATGAATCTGGCCTGAGAAGATGATTTCAGAAGCAATTGGGCTTTAATCCACTTTGTCCTGCAGCGAGGACAACCATGGAGAACAAACCAGTGATGAGGAAAGGCCTATGTTTTGCATCTGCTGGGCTTCCCACCAGGCTGCATCCACAACCCAGCCCCATTACACAGGATAGAAGATGGAGAATTGCCAGTGAGGAGAGCAACGCCCACAACAGCAAGCAGAGGAAGGCAGATCTGGTTGCATGGCTAAGTCCTTCCACCGCAAGAGCAATGGGTGGACGCATACAACAGGCATGGACAGACTTGGGCACTAGAGCATTGGAGAAAACAGATGCCTGGAGGTAAGAGGAGACTTCCACCAGTGGTGCTGCATTGGGAGCTATTGCAGCATGTCCCAGCGTGAGCCACCGTGCTGAGTGAGGGAAGGAAAATGCCACTTGACAGAGTTCAGTTGTTTTTCAATGTCAAACAGCCTCAGGCAGTTGGTGGGAGCCCAAATTGCCACTTACAGAAAGCCTCTTGCTCTGCAGCCTGCTCAGAGGTCCTGCAGCACAGGGAGGGAGGGAAGGAAGGAAAAACTGTACCTGTTCTCAAGCAACCAGAAAGCTGATAAGGTGGTGTTGAGCAAGTGACACAGGGGTGAGCCAAAAGGGTTTGGGAGCAAAAAGGCAGCTATGAAGGAATACACCAGTAGGGAAAAAGAATGAACATAGTTCAATGGGGTTGAGAAGAGCCGAGGAGCAGGGACCTCTCAGCACACAAAACAGCCAGCTAAAACCCCAAGAACAGAACCAAGCCAAGATCCTCCAAGCTATCACAGTAATTTTGCTATTCACAATCAAATAAAACCTTCCTTGTGAATGAGCCCATAGTGCAACAGTGCTGTGCAGTGGTTGTTTGTAGCGCTGGGTGGGTGCTAGAGGACATGCCGTGACAGTTGCTGGCCTTTCAAGAGAGGATGCTAGAAAGAGGGCACTTTCCTTTGAGCTGCTTGCAGAAACTCAGGTAGGGAAAAAGCACCTGCTGACAACGTCACAAAGCTTGTTTGCTATAAAGAATAGAAGCTCAGTAGGATCCCACCTGGTGCATCAAAACAGACTTCAGGAAAAAGAAGAGGACTGATCAAAGGTGAGACCTTAAAATAGGTTTCTGAAAACCACAGGCAGAGAAGCAAGTTGAGGATAAAAGTTCAGTGGGTTCCTTCTTCTTTATGTCTGAAAATTGGGGAGGCCTGGGTTTGTACTGCTGCCCATCTCAAAGGGGTATTCAAGAGAGCTTCTCTTCTAAATGGGCACAACGAAAGGGAAAAAACCCAAACAAAACAATATGCTGCAATCAGAAGCCAGCTCCTTGAGGGGAAAAAAAAAAAAAAAAAAAGGAACACAGGAACACAGCGCCCAGAAGAATTCAGAAACAAAAGGTGTTTTGTAGCAGACAGAGCTATTTATAAGCTTGGCTATGAAATAAAGCTTCTTTTTTATAGTAGGAAAAAAAGAGAGTGAGCTTGTTTTCACCCCCAACAACTTCCTCTCCTCTCGCAGTGCCAGATGCTGCCTGGTTGGATCCAACCAGTTATCACCTCCCTCTAGGCCATTCCTCCTTATTGCTGCAACCCTCTACTATTATCCACTCAAGATAACACCGGGATATCTATTAACACAAACACAATGTGAGCATGAGATCCAAAGACCGTTTCAAGAGGGCACAGAGACAGCAACCCAGCTCTGCCTTCCCCCTTGCTACACATCAGAGGACAGTCCTTTCTGCTCTGTTAGACTACCCAGCACATCATGTGTTCATGTCCTCCCTACTACAACCCTATTATGGGCTGGTTCCAAGAGGTTACTGAAATCATTAAAACCTTTTCCCCCAATTAATTCGGTAAATCAAGGAATTAAACCCCAGAACCATCTGAATTTCAGGAGTGCTCAGTCAGAGTGACCCCCAGCTATCTACTTCTCCTTGCAACATGAGAGAGCATAAGAAAAAGCAGCAGATAGACTGTTCCTTTGAACTAGCAAAGGCAAAAGCATCTTCATCCAAACAGCAGTTGTTAGGGACTTACTCTGCAGATTAAACTAACACAGGTATCCGGCTTCCTAGCAGCCTCAGAAAGTCAAAGACCAAAACAAACCCCGACTGTGTACCCACTCCCTTCCCGCTCAGAAAGTCAGGCTTTTGCCCAGAAGCAAGGCTCCAGCTGTTACCATACAGTACCTTCCAACTCCCCCAAAGTGTAACTGGCAGAAGTGTCCCCAGCCTCCCGCCAGAACAGCACCAGGAGTTTGTTACACAGTGCAAGGTCATACCCCACCTACCTGGCTAATGAGTTCTCCGGGCATGCTATTGCTCTGCAGTATCATCTATCAACACCTTCTTGTACTGGCCGTGGCCTGTTGCAACAAATTTATACTTTTTGCCAGGAGTGGACTGAACAGGAGAGAAAGAAAAAGCAAAAGTCAGCAGTTTTCTCCCTCAAATAGGCAGTCAAGACTAAATAACTGAAGCCAGAGGAGCATGCAAAATGGTTGTCTGCAATCCCAGAAGGCTTGGAGACAGCCTGCTCTGTACTCCCCTTCCTCCCCTCCATGTAAACTCTTTACACTTAGAGAAAGTGGTCATCAGTCTGTGCAAGGTAACGCAGCAAGCACAGGATGTGTACAAAGGGTAGATGCAATGCCAACCATCGCGAGGGAGGGCTCACCTAAGGCCCCCAGGCCCCCATGCTGGTTTCACCCATGGCAAAAGCCAGTTTCATTTACCACACACCAGCAGCAGTACCGGTCCAGGAACAGACAAAATACTTTCACCTTCCTCTCCCAGCCCGGACAGTTCGAGCAGCAGCTTCTTGCTCGAACTCATTCCCACTCATGCTCGAATAGGCACTCCCACAAACATACCAGGAGGCACAAAACCCCAAGTGTTGATACTGCCTTTGGTTCTGTTCCATTTAATTTTGCATGTTTTCTTTACTCTCAAGATTAAAAAGCATAATAAGAACAAAGCAACTTAGAATTGCTGTTCAGTTTTAGCCTTGAAGGCTGAAGCTCACTATTAGGAAGAGCTCTTAGGTATGCAATTGCATTGATAGATGAAGGCAGCCCTTGTCCCTACAGAACATCACCATCTTCCCAATATTTCCAAGGCAGCTAAGAGCTCTTCTCTTTTTCACAGCAGAACAAGTGCTTTCATACTTGCACAGATACTAACTCACCTTGATGTTAGTCTCAGGTTTGGGACTGCCCTTCTGTTCCCAGAGGCTTCTTTTACTCACGATGTCTCCAGCCACGATATCCTGAGAAGATGACGTTCTCATTACCCTTCACTGCTAACGCTGCTGAACATGCCTTTTTTCACGTCCCTTTCAAACCCACGCATCTGACCTCCTTTTTTTATTTATAATATCACATCATCTGACCTACAACAGCTGCAGCTAAAACCCATGACTGTGAAAATTTCTTCCTATTCCCAGTATATCCTATGTTTTCCTCTCTCTCCCTTTCTTCAACAAAAGCCAGGATCAGAGATCCAAGATGTTTATTTTCTTAAGTTTGTTAACTATTTAAGACATGTTAACATCAAAGCTTTTTTTTTTGGTGTGGAAGGAATTTAGCTCACGTAAACACAGATTTTCAACCCATGTGTTACAGAATTAGCCTTGCTCACAATGACCAAAAAAGTGAAGTTGATAGCAATACATAATACTCTGTCCCTTTTCCAATTTTACAAGATTTATCATCTTGGTACTAGGTCCAACTTTGTGCTCAACAACTGGAGTTGAGTCCTAGCCTCTGCAGAAGCCATACACATTTTCCACACCAGTTGAATTTATTCCCATGTCAAAGCAGAGCCTCAATCAGCATCACAGAGGCTTTCCTGGCTGTACCATTAAGGAACAATTCAGGACCCTAGCAGAGATTAAGCGAATCTCTGAGGTGCAAGGCCTTGCATGCTCATGAAGGAGATTAGATCTCCAATATCCTAATGCTAGTATTGCAATTAGCCTTTAGAGCTGGTGGGCACCACCAATGAGCCATATCAGCAGGGGCTAATAATATAAGTGTAACACCAGTTGTGCACAAAGCCCAGCCCTCTTCTCCTGCACAAACAAGTCCTGTAAGTGCCATACCTTACAGGGCAGGGACTTCATGGCAGACTGAGCTGCAACCTCTCCAGTCTCCCAGAGGCTTTTTGTGCTGGCTACCATCATGCTCGTGGTGGGAAGGTCCAGAGAGGGCTGTCGGACAGGTTTTGGAGCTTTTGTGGATGTCTGGAAAATAAATGGAGAAAGATCACTGCCAGGGAAAGTGTGATTTGGGGTTTCTTTTTCCCCCCTGTAATTGCAGGTCCTCAGGGATGAGGGGCTGTACAAGGAGACTTTTGACTTTGGGGTCTTGCTAGTTCCTGCCAGGTGCTCCCACCCTTTAAGCAAGGAGCATGAGGAAACAAAGATGAGGCAGCTTGCTAAAGAAACCTACTTTATGTTGTGAGGGGAGAGAGAGACAGGAGAAAGGGCTGCTCCCATCCAAGGGCAGTTGTCACCTCCCAGATGGTGAGACTAAGAGGCATGGTGGGAGAGCAACACCCAGCAAAGAGGGCTCCTTGGAGCA
>JAOXNO010000041.1:50779075-50823374 GCA_028565335.1 Limnodromus scolopaceus | reverse complement strand
AGTTGTCACCTCCCAGATGGTGAGACTAAGAGGCATGGTGGGAGAGCAACACCCAGCAAAGAGGGCTCCTTGGAGCATGGAGACAGAGAGACAACACAACAGCCCACCTCAATAGCCTGTGTGTACTGCTCCAGCCTGTCATCAATCTTCGACACAGGGAGGGGAGGCTGGGTCTTCTTTATGCTGTTACTGGAGAAGCAAGAAGAGGATTGAGGTGATCCCCCAGTACCACAGGCAGAAAGGAGGACTTAGAGGGCCACAGGCAGCCTGTCACTCCTGCCCATACCCACAGCAGGGCCTTCTGGCCTCCTCCATTTGGAGGAAGGGACCTGCTTTACCCCAAGGCCCACATCAACCCCAGAGATACCTTTTCTTTATTGAGCGGTTCAGTGACTCGGTTCTGTCTGTGATCTAAAGTGGAAGAGAGAAGATGAAGATATTACTTTTCTCCATGGACCTCAAATGGATGGAGGTCACCTTGGCTGACCTTTAAACATTTCTCTTCCCTGTTCCCTCACCCAGATTTTGGTTAGAAATGCCTTACTCAGTCCCATGTTCCCACACTGACCATGCTGGTTCCTTCTCCTTTCCAAGGCAGGTGAGCAGAATCCCAACCAAAAGCACCAGTGCACAGCAGCAGCCTAACCAGTTTCAGGGACAAACCAACAACCTTGCAGCTTGACTGACAAGTGAAACAACAACCAAGATCATTTTCCCTGCTAAAGGACCAGGTATCTTTCTCAGACACTGAGTTTTCTAGCCAGACACAAGAGAGAAAGCAACAAGTCTGTACAGAAAAGGGGGAAAACTAAAGGCACTGCCAGCCACATCTGCAGAAAAGGAGCCAAGCATGAGGAGCACAGGCATCAGTCACACCACAGCTTATCCCCACCAGAGAAGTGCACAGACAGGACAAGTCAGCTTGCGGAGACACCTGCGAGGCAGCCCTTCAGGTCCACCAGGAAAGAGTTTTGCACAAGAGGCTCCTGTGCAGGAACTCTTGGCCAAGACAGGAATGCAAGCAAGCACTTCACAACCACAGAATAAGGGAAAGCTGAAATGTTGCTAAACATCACAGCTCTTTTGCCCCAGAAAACAAGAATATATAGAGAAAAATCACTTTCAAGTCAAAGGGGAGGCTATTTCTTAACAGCAGCTTCTACAGAGCCAAGGAGCAGCAACCAAGTAACAAGGAGCCTTCTCTCCCTGCACACTTCTGCCTGTGCCATGGGAAATATCACCTACCAAGTCAGCAGATAAAAAGCCACACTAAGTGCTCATTTTAAGACACTTTCAGGATGCTGGTGCTAAATTTTAGCTAAGCAGAAGACAAGACAGTGTCACAGAGAGGACATGCTCACCAGCTGTGCCCAAGAGCACAAGACCCCTTAGAGAAGGGCACAGCCACCAACAAACATTGCAACTCTGGCTACTAGAGATACATTAGGGAGACTCATTCTGCAGGGTCCTAACACAGCAGCATGACAGATATCCCTCCCACCAGTAGTTTCTGTTAGGCTGAAACCTGTTCATCTGCTACCAGCTTGCTCCTTTGCTTGGTGCTGGACGAATCAGCGCATGCATGAGCCATGACTTCAGAGATTGGGTTGCCCACCCCTCTGGGACATTGATGGGCAAGCTGACACCTCATGGGGTATTACAGCACCTAAAAGGGGAATCGGGTAGATCCCTGCCCATATCTCAGCTTCTCAACCACAAGTAGGTAAGACGTCAATAGGAAAAAACCTTGCAAACCCTGCTGGAGAGATGCTGCGCAGGAACAAACAGGTCCTTCCAAAAGGTCATAAATGAGCATCAAGTTAAATACATAGGGACCTAGAAACAGGCTGCAGGTGACAGTAGATTTCAGCGTGACAGTCTAGGTGGGAACAAACCTTTCCTAAGCTATTTGGAGATCACCTCTCTTTGTTCCATAGGGCAATTTCTTGCTGTGAGAGCCATGCATTTCTCTGGTCCAAAACACTTTCTAAAGGCCAGAAGAAACAACAGTTGCTCACTCAGCCAACCTCAAAACTCAGAGCTCACAAGCAGCCTGGGACAAAAACCTTGTACAGGGCTGGTACAAGGCTTCCATCCTGCCACCACACATCCATTTTGGCCCCCAGGCCACACTGTCCCTCTGAATCCCAAACACCCCATCCCACTGCAGCCCAACACCTGCCTGCCCCAGATGCGCACCTGGCCTCCACCAGCTACAGCTGGCAGGGACCTCACCACCTACTGCAGATGCTCTCATCTTTCCACTGCAAGCAGTGTTTCTGCTGAGCAATCCCATGCCAAAACACTTCCTTGGTGGTCAATGTGTTCCATTCTTAGTGCTCACATAAAGCACTGCTAGCTGGGGTGTAAAGAGCCTCCTTCCTTTGGAAAGATTCCAACCTCATATTTTTCCTGAGCAGCTTTATATTTGGCTTTTTGGTGAGCTCTGACATCACCATTATAAAACACAGAGGCATTATTTCTAAACCTTTCCCTGGGCTAATCCTAGCAGCAGCATTTAAGCTCAGGTCGGGAAGCTGTGTGTTTCGGTGCTGTAATGACAAAAATTTCAGCACATAAAAGGTACTGGAAGTGTTTCTCACATTTCCCCATTGGTCCCAATCTAGGGATATGCTTTGGCCAACCCCACCCCACTTTTCAAACCTAACATTAGCACACAGCCTGCATCCAAACCCACTCTTTCTCCCCTCTCTATTTGATTTTTACAAGGCTTTTTCATAAAAAGCAAGAACCTGACGATGGCTGTAGGTGATGAAACCTTCCTCTTACAATCTATTTACTGGCTCAAGAGGAAGTGCTCATACAGACCTCCCCATCCAGGAAATACTGACTAAGCAGTAAGTAACACAGATATAAATGCAAAAAAAAAAAAAACGATAAAACCAACAACAGATTAACAGGCTACTCAGGCACCTCACCATTTCCCTTACTGCTATAATGACAGGCTTAGGGCTTAAAAAGACAAAAAGACATTCACTACAGAAACCACTTATCTGTAGCTATTGTATTTAAAAGCACATGCACAGAACTGAGGATTTGTAGCAAATACAACAGAAGTCAGGGGATGCAATTCAGGTGGTGTTAAAAATGGAAGTTTCGCAAGAGCATCAATGCAAACAGATGTGATTGGGAAGGACTATGACACAATGCTTCAGATATCAGGAATCCCAGTTTGTTTAAAAAAAACTTAACTCATACTTTCTGATTTTATTTTAAGTAAGATAGGGAAATTCCAGTGCTTCAAGTTTTGGGGGGTTTTTTTGGGGGAAGGGAAATTTCATTTTTTGACCAAGTTCATGCGTCACCTTAAAGCACAGACATCTTTCTCAGTATTACAATATTTCCCTGAGTCCTCAATGAACTTTAGACATTTATGGTGATTGGCAAAGTATGCACAGACAGACAGTTACAGCCTCCAACAGTTCAAGCAGGCAAAGCAGGAGGAGAGGAGGCTGACAGCCAAGGAAAATGAAGGAAACTGATCAAGTGATTTGTCCCAGCCTGTAGCAGGAGGGGGATAACAGGATTCATACCCTACATTACCACAAGCCCTGGGTCATCTTTCATCATTAGTTAGGTGCTCTATTGTGATAGTGGCCATCACCTCCAGAGCGGCCCCAAGAACACAAACCTTCATGGAGCACACAGTGGTGTGGTCAGAGCACAGCTCCTCCTCTTCCAGGCTGGCAGGACTTGGGGCCTTCTTGCGTTTTTCTGGTGTGTCATCTTCTTCTTCATTTCTCCTTCTCTTCTTTTCCTGAGTGCAGAAAATAAACAAGCCAGGAAGTAAGCAGGTCAAAGTGCCTACTATGCAACAAAAGTGATTTTTCCCATCTCCCAGGCTTCCTGCATTACACTAAACAAGCATGTGAGCACAGAAACTTTGAGTTCACACTATCTAATTTTGAAGTATCCAGGAAGAAGCTTATGTGTTAATTTGGGGGGAAAAAAACATATCAGCGAAATTTTGCAGTTACATGGTTCCAAAATGATATGGAAAGAGGTCCTTGCATCAGTTGATAAAGATTTCTTACCACTATTAAGATAGGAAAATGTGAATTTCTTATTTAGAGGCCACAAAGACAGCAAGCAGCTGCCTTTAGAATGAAGGGCTAGAAAGAGCCAAATACACAGTACAAATTCAAAAAGCACACTAGGCTCAGCAAGTCAAAATCCATTTGCAACAGAAGATATCAGCAGTTCAGCCATCCTAACAGACTTGCACACCACTCAAGTCCCAGCTTTGTTTCTCCTGTTTACCAGGAATTACATCAGAAGAGCAAAGAAAGAAAGCCTCAGCTGGGAGCAGTGCGAGATTTAGAGATGTATCAAGTCAAAGTGCTCCAAAGGTATGATGAAGGCTGGGAGAGAAAAAACAAGCAGTAAGACTTAGATTTGAGGTCTCCTGAAGAGCTACTCACCGCCCACAAAACCACAGGAGAAACAGTAGCACTGTCTTTCTCAGTATTGCAGGGACATGACTAAGCCATCACAAGCTCTTGGAGCAAACACACCACCCTCACAAGAGGGCAGAGACCGCCTGCAGTGATCCCAAGGAGGAACATAGGCAAGAGTGGCACCAACCCCAGGTTATGCCATGACAGCTTGTCTACATGGTCTCAACACAGAGCAGTGTAAGCAACAATGGTGAGACCAATTCTTGGAGAGCAGTACCCAGCCCTCCCGCCAGCCCTATAGAAAGAAAGTCAGCTCCTCCTGATCCTACCTCTTGCTCATCTCTCTCCTCTTCTTCCTGCTCTTGGATTTGTTCTTCCTCTTGGCACAGCCTCTCTTCTTCCCCAGTAGCCACATTCTCCTCCCGGATCTCCTCCGGGCTTTCCTGATCCAACTGTATCTGCTCCAGTTTGACTTCAGCTTCCCTTACACCACCGTCATCTTCTTCATATGACTGTCTTGGAGACCTAGAGGCAGGGGAGAGAGGTCAAAGAAGCAAAACACATCGTTATGAGCCTACAGACTCCATCGAGTGCCTTGGACCTCTAGAAATCCAATTTTATCACTCCCCCAAGCCTACAACTTGCTGAATGCTTTACACCAGGGTTCACAGCCACTTCCACAGTCCCATCCAGTTTCAGGCACCCAGATGTGACAGCACACTACTATACTTTAAATGCCCAGAACATAGCTCAACTAAGAGCTGTGCCAGAGCTGAAAGTATCTGCACCTTTCCAGCCTCACCACAGGCAAGATGACCAAGAAAACAGAGATCAGACAGACCTGAACACCACGACCTGGCTTCCACTCGGACCCCAGGCAGAGAGGACACCTACCACCATGATGTGGTGCTGGCTCAATTCTCTGGTCTGCTATGGCCAAAATCACAGGTCAGCCGGCATGCTCTGTGGTCCAGAGCACAAACACAGATCTGACACTGCCTGGTCCCATGGCTCCCAGCACCAATTCAACATGAAGCACCAAACACAGCCTTGCTCTCCCTTAACTCATCTTCAACGTTAACAGTCTCTTGCTGGAGGAGGATCCAACCACTGACGTGTGAACATGCTTCCCATGATCTATCTTTTCGCTAGCTGAAGCTAAGTTGCAGAGCAAGGCTGCACAGCCACTCACGTGGGTTTTGGGGTTTTTTTTTTTTGTTTGCAAGCCCCAGTGTTTTACAGGCAGTGCGATATCCACACCTGACCCTGCACCTCATGTCACTCCCGTCGTAGCCCAGCAAAACAAGGGAGTCCCAAAGCAGCCAGGGTCACCCCTTGACTTAGGTTTAAAAAACCACAACGGAGTCTGCACAAGAGGATTCTTCCAGGTTTCTGCAGAGAGGAGACCAAGGAGTATGTTTAAGCAATCAGCTTTGCAAAAGCAGAGCAGCCCATGCCTTTGGGCACAGAGTTGGTGCGAGCACATAACCCCAGCTCTCTCACTGGCTCAGAGCCGTGCATCAAGATGGTTTTGCCATCTTCCTTTCCCCGGCCAGAGAATAGCTTTCTCCTCCCACCCATTTCTTAGAAAATCACCTGGCTTGTGACAGCAAGGCTAGAGAGCTGGCTAGTGGGCAGCTGCCAAAGTGCAAGGCTGACTCACTGCTTCTGCTTCACCAGCCAGCACCAAAATATGAAAGAAAGTTCAAGAGATGCTTTTCCACCCACCTCCCTGCTGCTGGGAAGGCAGCTCACAGGACAGCAACTGTCCAGCCCTCCCAACTGACCACATAGGGAAAAAGCTGACGCATACGCTGGCTCGCTTGGCTGGCTACTAATCATCCTCCCACGACAGCACAGTCACCAACAGCAAACAGGCTCTGAAGGTTTTATAGCCTGGGTAACTGGTGTCTCCTAATCAGGATGCCAGCAAAGCCTCCAGCTAAAGTGCAAGCTCACATTAAAAATTCAGGTCAGCAGATATGATGCAGTCTATAGGATGCCTTTTGCGCCACAGCAATTTTGTATGGGAGGCAGCTAGTCTGACCCAGATCCCACCCTCTTGCATACAGCTGATACGTGGGAGCATAGATCTCTCACCACAAAGTGGGAAACCAGAACCAAACAGAAAACGTGCCCTAGCACCCAAGCCCTCAAGGAATACAGAAGCTGTTTTAGCTCCATCCAAGGGAGAGCAACTGTCTTCATCCCCTCAGTTGTAGCTACCACCTAAACAGCCTTCACATGAAAAAACCAGGGTTTGCTCTGTATTTAGTTAAGCAGGAGAGAGGGGAGTTGAGAAATCCTAGCTACAGCACTGATTGTCCCAGCATAGGTCATCCCAGCCAGACACACAGCCTACCTGGGCTCGCACTGCACTTCAAGTCTGTCCTTTGGGTGAGGCGGGTAAGCAAGGAGGAAGGGAAAAGGTGCTGAAAGGATCTTCACAGGACACAGCCACCCACTAAGAAAAAGCCCACTCACAGCAAGACCCTGGGCTCCGAGCCCCTTCAGCTGCCTCTCCCAGCCAAGTGCTCTTCTACAGCCACTGCCTTTAAAGCACCAATCCTCTCTGATGGGCTTCACCTGCCATGGGTGCCACCTCCCCTGCTCAGCACCCTCCTGCCACGCTACAGAATAAACACAAGCATCACATAAAAACCCAGGGAGCAATACCTGGAGAGGATAATGCAGCCCTTCCAGCCTATTCTCTTTTGAAGGCCAAGAAGGGAATAGCAACAGCCTTTCTCTCTGGACAAGCTCTTTGCAAGGGGGGTGGAAAAAGAGGCAGCACACTGAAAAGCAGATGGGGTTGATTTTTAATTGCTCTCACAGATGTGATAATTAGTGCCAGGCGAGGTGCTTGAGCAATGCTTATAGGGTTGGGGCTGCGAAGGTACAGCTTGCAGAGTGGTTTAGCTATGGTATTTGGAAAAAAAGTAAGAAAGAGGCAAGCTCTATTTATTTGTTCAGCAGTAAATATTAACGTTAGACTTTTTTTTCAGTCTCAGGGGTAAAGAAGAGGCTGTGTCATCACAGGGTAAAATTCCCTATAAAATCAAGCTGCCAAGAGAGCTGAGTCACAGAGTTCACATGCAGGTAGTAGGTGGTGTCCAAGGGAAGTAGTTAAGGCAGGAGTTGAGTTTAGCTCAGCAAGGGGAGAGTGATGGGACACGGGGACTAAACAGCCAGCCCACAAGCACCTCTCAGGGCTCTTTGCTGCCTGTTTTCCTCTGCTGAAAGAAGAATCAAGCACAAGGTGGGCTGGGGCCATAACACCCACCATGCTGCCATGAGCCAGGAAGCAGCAATAACTTAGAAGAGCTTTTTAGGCTGGCCTGGATTATGTTAGAGGCTGTTTCAGCCCCTGCAGCGGCTCAGGTGGCTTAAATCCACTGTTGTCACTCCTCCAAACTCAGGCGTCCTGGCAGGCTGCCATTGCTTGGAGCGCAAAGCTCAATCCAAACATCCCCAAAGTCTGGGGCAGTCCCCGAGCCTGTTCCTCCACACTAGCCCAAATGGCAGCCAGAAAGCGTCTGTCCCAGCAGTGCAGGACCTGTCCTGACCCTCCCTGGGGACAATCCTTTTGCTGGGCACATTGGTTCCCCTCCCCTCAGTCCAGCTGTGTCCTACCCACCTCTGTTTGCGCTGCTCCAGCTTCTGGGACCAGTCACTGAACCCCTCATCTTCCTCCAGCTCTGAAGTCCCGGATGGTTTAAAATCATAGCTGAAACACAACAAGAAGGAAAATAAGGAGAGAGATGCAAAAAAACCCTAAACCTGGCCTGAAAGAGTCCCAGCCTGATACGGTGCTTCTCTCCCTCCAGTTCCTGCATCTTCTGTCCTCTGACTGCTCCCAAATCCCACTTAAAGCCTTATCCTCCGTTACAGGAAAGACACCTTTGCCACATGCTTAGGAGCACCCTTGTACAAAAGGGGTCTCTCGGGACATCACTGAGAGATGGAGAGGAAGAAAGAGCAGCCCTGTGTCTCTGGCAGGAGAAGCCCCCTGCCTGCCTGGTCTTTGGGTGAGCAAAAGACAAGCAGCACATCGAAATGAAAAAGTCTGTGCTATTCTTCTGCACTGGAGCTGGCCCTACCTTCTTTGGACCACAGGTGTTTCAAACTCAATTGCTGCTTGTCCTATGCTTGTACGCAGCCTCATAGAAAAGAAATCAGCAGGAGTTGGCCTGAACAGATTGCTGGATGAGGAAGGCATGAAGACTCAAAAGATTAGGACACTGGCTCGAGTTCTGGTTTGGATTCTCACATTCCTCTACAGTTTTGAGCTGGTCACAGGCACTTGCATGACTGGCTCCTCGCCTGTGAGTACCCTCCTGGGCGCACAGCTGCTGGCACCAGATGCGGCTGGCCGTCCCCGGGGATTGTTGGGGTTTTTTTCCTATTTCTTTCTTCCCACTCGCAAGGAGAATCGCATCCCAGCTGGGGGTCCTAGGTGGGCAGCCACATAGCAAGCATTGGTCTGAGGAGATGACATTTTGGGGATACAGGGCAGTCGCTTCATCTGGGTATGGGAATTAGGATGTGGGACACACAGATTAGTTTAAAACTCAGAGATTCAAAGCATGTAACAAATGGGTGTGAGTCGAGTCTTTGCCTTTCTGGGCTCTTAGGAGGTGTCAGGAGATGCTTAGCCTTCTCTGTGACTCTGGTGGCTTGAAATATGGGGCATTCCTCTGAGGTTCAGGAGTCTCATATTGAACAGACTGCAGGAGCTGAGGGTTTACGAAAAACATGTACCCTTGCCAGGCTCACCAGGGAGGGTCGCAGGGGTGCACACCAAAAACGGCTGCTCAGCCACAAGTTTGAGCACAGCCCACTCCTGCTGCACTTTAGCATCCCCTTAGACTGCTGAGTGAGATACAGTGTTAGTCTAGGACACCCCAGCCCAGGCTGGATTATTTTCCGCCGCGTGTGTAGCAGTAGTTTGTGAATGCCCCAGGACAACAGTCAGGAAATGAGCCAGGACAGGACCACGGATCTGCTGAACCCAGGTCAGGGCTTCATGCGAGCTGCAGCACTGATGATGCCCAGGGCAGAATCACTCTGGTATTTGTGGTCCCAGCCATAAACTTGTGCTCAGGCTACCAGAAAAGCTCCCAGGGAGCAAGAGAGAACTCCTGTTTGAAAACTGGTCGCTTCCCTGTGCGCCTCTGCAAACCCGGCCCCAGGGGAAGCACTGAGCCAGCACAGCCCCATCAGCACCACCTAAGCTGATGTCCATCCCTCTGGTTCCCAAGGCTACACATGTCTTTTCTGCAAACCTGCCCTTCTGGGGGGTTATTTCTTTTTTTTTTTTTTTTTTTTTCAGTGGGGGAAGGGAGGAGAGGAGCTTTGCTCTGTCCCTTTGATGCAAGGAAATGCCGATGGCGGGTTTGCACAAACATGAGTGACATGGATGGGATGAGTCCCAGCGCAGGAAGAGCTGAGGGAAGGAGGGCGCAGTGTTTACATAAGAGAGAGCGAAGCTTTTCAGAAGATTAATAGCCAGGGCTGACCCCAGCTGCATGAGCAAGTCCAGGTGGCTGTCAGCAGCTGCAGAATAAACCAGGGGATGGCCGGAGAAGAAACATCCTTCCCGGAGAAGCCTGGCCCAGCAAGCTCAAGCATTGCTGAGCCAGGAGCAAAACTCCTCATTTTAGGAGTTCTTCTTGTCATTAAACCCTTCCCAGATGTGTAAGCACTCAATTACATTTGGGCACTGCCAACGGTCCCATGGGGTCAGCAACGAGTCTGTGCCTCTGCCCATGGGACCGGAGCCTGCAAGCTGGGTTACTGGGGCTGCTGCACACTGCTCTGTGCCCGAGGCCGTTCACAGCATCTCCTGGTAAAGCAGAGACCAGAGATCTTGTCGGCTGTTTTAAAGACTTCTGAGAATTATTTTCCAGCCCCTGTGTGAAGGGGGGTTTGGAAAAGCTAACAATTATTATTACTTTCCAGTTCTTCTGTTTGCTTTTAGGGCAGATTGCAGTGGGTTGGTCTGCAGAATATCATTGGGTGTATTTCCACAAAAGGTTTTGAAGCTTCCTTGCAATGCTTTTAAAGAACAACAACAAGAACAACAAAAAAAAAGTCCTGAATAATTTTGAAACTATCTGAGAAAAAACCTGATCTTTTCCTTGAGAAAATACATTTTTATAAATAGCTTTTGCTATTTTTTCCATTAAAATGAAGCTGACTGTAATCCCAAATCCTGCCGCCACTTTTCCATTGTATTTAATATATTTAGAAAGAGGTTAAATACATAAATAGTGGGAAGACTGGGGTCATTAAGACAGACTTTTGCAACTCAGACTGCAGACTGTTTTTTGTACCAGCCCCAATGCTGCACAGTACCTGGGCTGCTGAACCATGGATACAGGGAGGCCATGTGGGATGCTGGGGACATGACTGGTCATGCTATCCCTTCTCCAGGGGTTTCCTCTCTGATAGCAGATAGCTCAGCATCTCCATAAATGCCTCCTGAGCTATTTCCATTTACGACCCATCCCATTAAAGCATCAAGTTAACTTTAAGCCTTGGAGTTGTGAACTGCACCAGCGCAGGAGCTGCTCCGTGCTCCCCACTGCCGGGGCTGCACCTTCCAAGGGAGGAGCAGGGAGCCTGGCCAGGAGAGGTGATCATGATCCATCCGGGGTTGTGCATCACATCCTCAGGCACGTGTCTGTCTTTGCATGTATCAGGAACTTCCATCAGTTTCGGTGCAGGATGAGTCACAAGCTGAAATTTAACCAGGCACTGAAATCCCTGGCAATGGGGACTCCTTGCCTGAGCTCAGCCTTACCCAAGCTGTCCTAGTTTAAACTCTCAAGGCAGTAAAACACCCAGTCTCCAGCCAAAAAAAAAGAGCAAAGCAGGAATTCTGGCTTTTTCTGCCCAAACTAGAAACGCACTATTTGTTAGTCTGGGCTAAATCCCCCAGCCCAAACCTATCTCCCCAAACCACCTCGAACAACAGAGACACCCGCCTTGTGGGTGCGGGAGAATTTTGCTGCAAGGAGAAAGCGTGTCACTGAAGGAAGGATTTATCTGTGAGTATTTCTTACTGATTTTCCTGTGCTGGACCCGCGCTCTCCGAGCAGGAGCTGGTGCCATTCAAGCCCTCTTCTGCCTGGGACCTCAGCTGCTTCTCTCGCTCCCGCCGCCGCCGCTCTCTTGCTGCCTCCTCCTCGTCTTCCACGCTCCACTGCGCTGTCAGCCTGCCAAACCAGAGGGAAAAACCATCCTTAATGCGATACCTGCCCCAGAGGTGCCTCGGCTCCCCCCCAGCAAGCTTGGGGCTCCTGCAGAGGAGCGCTCCCACCATGAGTGGTGGTCCTCAAAGCAGCATCCCCACCTCCATCAGCATGGCTCCGCAGTGGGACTGACCGATGTTCATGGATAAGGTGAGACACACGGAGAGAGGGGGAGAAGAGAGAGCCTTTCCCCGCCAAGGGAGACGTCGTGCGTATCCCCCTCGTCCCAGATCAGCTGCCTCCTTTCCGTAGGCTGGAAACCCACTGGGAAGAACCATTCCTTGCAAAGCAGCTTTGCACCCCGGGAGGGGTTTGTAAACAGTCTTGTAGTGCTGCAGGAAATCCCACACCTCCATCCCAAACTGTGGCCCAGGGAGGGTGAGATCTGCACTCTGGGGGTGAGTTTCCTTAGGCAGCTGAGCTGCTCCTGCCTGACCAGGAGCAGAGGAAACAGTGGCAGAGGGCAGCAGTTGTGTCCCACTCTGCCCTGCCAAGCTTCCTTCCTCTGCTGCACAGAAGAAAAACCTGCCCTGGCTTCTCCCAGATGTCTCAGCTGCTGCATATTAACACCTCTGTCAGCAGAATGTCCTCTCACATCCCCAAGGAAGTGATAAGGTGGCTGCCACATTCCTCTTCCATCAGTAACATCGGTCTCCACATGGGATTGGCTCCTGCTCCACCACTGGCAGCACCAGCTGGGATGCAGGCAGAAAGGGACACGTGGTGGTGGCAGGGTCACTGCTAACCGGAAGGGCCTGCAACGGGTCTGACTCATGGTACCCAGGGCTGATGCTGGGGCAGATGCTGGAGCAGATGCTGGGGCAGATGCTCCCTCACCCCACTCATCCCTGGCTCAGCCAGGTCCAAAAACAAACATGAAGGCTGTTTCCCCCAGCATTTGCAAACCTATTTACAGAAATGCTCTTGTGCAAGGCACGCACACGGGAGCCAGGAAGGTGGTGTCCCATCAGCAGCAGAACCCAGCCTGACCTGTGTCTCCATTCAGGCACACCCCAAGGACTGCAGTCCCTTTAGGATGAACCTGCCCAGTAGGAGATGCAGAGGGACATCAATTCAGACTGGGGCAAAGAGCTTGTGGAAAGAAGGAAAAAAAAAAAACTGCCTTAGCTGAGACTTGGTTCAGCCCAGTTTCAGTGAATGAGGGCACGTTTCAGATGACCCCAGAAGTGCCACTCTGCCAGCCTGCCCGGCTTTGCTCACAGCCTGAACTATGAACTATGTGAGAAGACCTCACTTCACCAAGGGCGTCACTAAGATGCTGTTTTCGTTTGAGGTTCAGGACAGATCCCGCCCCCGCCTCTCCCAGAAAAGGAAAGGAAAAAAAATGGGATTGAGACATTTCGTTCAAGAAAAATTTGGCTTTTCAAATTACACTATGAACCTTGTCAGCCTTTCCAGGGGAGATTCACTCAAAGCCTATTTTATCCTGTGGCACCAGCAGGACCACTGAACGTAGCCCTGGTAGCTTCCCTTTTTGGAGTGGTCCCACCACCACGCTGGCAGAAGGCTGGGAGTGATTCCGCATCCCTGCCCTCCCAAACTCCCATCTCCCCCAAGGCGGCAGAGCCTGGATGTGGAGCCAGATGGAGACAGGTCACCCATCCCTGCCAAGCCCACGGGGGAGCAGGGAATGAAGCAGATCCTGGACCCCACCGAGAGATTGCTCCACCGCCATGTAATAATTACTGCCTGCCTTATTTTGGGTGGGGTCTTTTTGCAAGCAGCAAATTCAGCTGCCCTTTCCCCCTCTTCCCCCTGTCGCCCCTTGCCACCTTGCTCTCCATGGGGAACAAAGCGGACCCGGACAGGAGCCTGGGCTCCCCTCCTCCCTTCCCTACTTGTCCCACACTCCTATTTATTGTTTTTCCCCAGGTTCCCATAGAAACCCTTGTCTGTGGGCCTGGCAGGAAGCCACCGTGTTGTTGTGTGTTGGGTTTTTTTTAATATATAAATGAAGTCATTCATTAAACTCTGCCATGATCTCTCTCCCTTGTGCGACAGACAGCTCCAGATAGTCTCTGATTCAGAAAGGCTCTTAACCCCCGATCGCCCAGATCACCCCAGTTACGAGAACCAAGGTCCACGACTATGCCAGAACAAATTACATTTCGATTTAATTCCTTCCCCATCTCCTCCAGCTCCTCGGGAAGCCACTGCAGAGGCAGCGCTGCACCAAGCCCATGGCTTGGCCGGGGTACCGGGGGAGCCCAGAGGGGGTCCCCTCCAAACCACGTGAGCTTTCCACGGTGCAAGAACAACATTGGTTGGCAGCCCCCTCCCTTTCCCAGTTGGATGTGACTAACTCTCTCCCCATGATCTCACCGGCTCGCTATTCTGTCCCTGCATCCTCCGAATGTGCTGAGGACAGGGCTGGGGGCGACTGTTTTGGGGAGAAGGATTTTTCTGCAAAAGCAGGGAAATCGCTTTCCCGGCTCCCTTTGCCACAGTACAAAGGGGCCTCTGAGTTGCCCACTGCTGCACTGGGATGCAGCCCAGACACACCGGGCGTTGCATCGGGGCTGCGATGCTGGGAGCTCCATACCTGCTCCTTTCAGGAATAAGGGCTGCGGATAAAGCCCTCATCAAGCCCCTGCTCACCCTGGGTTCAGAAATGTCACTGCCATCCAGCAAACACCTAAAACCAGTTTATTAGCAGATTCAGAGCTCTCTCTCATGTTCAAGCAGGCTGGCGTCGGAGCAAGGTTTAATAAGCGATGTTTTGGGGTTCAGTAGTCACACTGACAAGCAGGAGGAATAGGAGGATTCCTTTTCGACTGACCTAGCAGCACAAATATTTGTCTTCAGTGAAAAACAAACAAAAAAACTCCAAATAAATGAGAAACTAAACCTTGCCAAAGTCCTTGTGTTTGGGTCAGCTACAAGGGTTTGTTGGACCACAAATCGAATGTGCCATTTTAATTTGGACAAGGCCAAGCCTTCATCAGTGTGAGGAGGGGGTCAGCTGGTAAATTGCCTTTCAAAGCAAAAAGGTGGAAAGATTTAATTTCCAAAGGGTTCCATTTTCTAGAAAGGGGCCACGGTCTCTCATTTGCTCTAATTGCTCGCAATCACATTCAGTAACAAAATGTGCTCAGCCCCCAGCAGTATTGCACAACCACTTTTCACGTATCTAGAAATAATTACAAAGTGCTTCAGGATCGGGCTGATACCGTGTACCTCTGCCTTCACCTCTGGCCAGCATTTCCCAGGTTGGTCCCAGGCTGGGGAAGTTTTGGGAAGAAACAGACTCATAGCTGTTGCTGTGATTGAGAGCTCCCCACTTCATTTCACTCAACACGGGACAGAAAAACAGAAAGCAGGAGACTTGAAGACTTGCAAGATGAGCTACAGCGTGCTACACTCCTGCACCCAGCGACCTCTGGATAGAGGGGTTTGCCTGCAAGGTGAAAGGAAAGTCACCCCCTCGTGCAAACTTTAGGGGGATGGGAGAAGGAAGGGAGGATGAAGAGACTGCTTTGCTGTTCTGGCAGCCAGGAGCCACAGGAAAGGCTTGCTCTGGCAAGATCTCATCATGGGGCCGGGTTGTTTCTTTTATGCGGTCCCTACATCCATGTCAGTGGCGTTTGGAGATCTTGGTTTGGGGTGAAACACTCTTTGTGGAAGGGGTTTATCTCTTCCTGAGGAGATCCTGCAGGTCTAGGGAAGTGCTGAAAGCACCTCAGTTCTGCTTTGGCCACAGAGTCACAGCTTGCCGAGTGTCAGTGTCTGCCCTGACTGGGACTGGCTGCCCATTTCAGATCCAGCTCCTGACTTCACCTCCCTCTGGACCCTCAGCCAAGGGAGGGGTTCTATTTCCATTTGCCCTACAGAACACCTCCTCCTCCTGCAGAACAACGATACAGGCTGCAGTGCTGCACGTGGTCATGAACGCGCGCTCCAGACAACTCAGCGTTGCTGGAAAGGTCACGTTTCCTTTGGGCAATTCCTCACCGGCACTTGAGGAGATTATAATATTCAGGCGAGGGAAATTTCTGGCACCAGATGAGCTGTGTTTAAGGGAAACGCTGCAGACTCGAGGAGTCTTTTGCACGGCCGATGGCTCAAAGGAAGCTTTGCTGGCCCAATCCCAACCTTCAGCACTGAAGCTAATTCCAGAAAGGAAAATGAAATGCCTCCCAGAGGGTTTGGGCTTTGCAGACCTGCACCAGACAAACCCAGGAACCCTCTACCAGCACATTGGACATTCCTGTCGCCTGAGCTCGCTGGGGTATCAGGCCAGGACGGTGTTGACTTTGGTCGCTGCCTGTGTCGGGTAGGCTGCCCCCTCAGAGCCAAGGTTCACTGGGGAAGAGGTTTTGGGAACAGAGTTTAGGAGGAGCCATGCGCAACCCTTGGTATGAAGGCTGCTCTTTCCCAGAGGGCACACAGCCCATCAACCCAGTGCAAATTCTATTGCTGTCAAGGGTAAAGCCCCCATCACCTGCAAAAACAACAGTGTCTACCGCCGGTGGAAATTATCACCCACAAGAGGTGGGGCTGTGTGAACTAGAGAAGAACTGGGAAGGGTACCCTGCATGGCGGGCAGCCATCCCGTTGGCCTCTCTGTTGAAGTTGGGAGAAAAAGAGATGCCAGAAACCTGTGCAAGGGACCTTGCCTTTCCCGTGTAATCCATCACAGCCTTGTCAGATACAATAATGGTGTCCTGCTACCCATCAGGGAGAGAGATCCCCCAGCATATTCAGGGTAACACTGCCAGCCAGCAGCCAACTACCGAAGTTGGCTAAGCAACATAAACCAGAATATGGCCTGGGATGGCCAACAAGTTCATCCTGCTGCCAAGCAGAGTTGCCAGGCTTTATTTCATTTGCATCGTTTATAAAGGGCTCAGACATGACTGGCAGGGGTACTGAGATGTACAGCTCACCCCATCACATGAAATAAAAGAGGACACCCTCAAATGGCTACAACAGAGCAAATCACTCACCCACTTGACTTTCCACCAACAAATTAATCACATATTAATCTCTTATAAGCAGCATATAATGGATCTGTGTGACTGAGTCAAGTATGCTGAAATAGCCAGATAGCATCTCCGTTCACATCATTCAGGACACCTGGCATCAGGCCACCACAGAAGTCATGGCTGAGGTGGTGGAATCTCCATCTCTGGAGACATTCAAAATGCGCCTGGACAAGTTCCTATGCAATGTGCTCTAGGTAGACCTGCTCTGGCTGGGGGGTTGGACTAGATGATCTCCAGAGCTCCCTTCCAACCCCATATGATTCTATGATTCTATGACATTTGCACGCAATGCACGGTCATGTTGCCATGGCTCAGTTTCTCTCCATCCCTGCAAACCACATATGCTCTGGCTCAAAACAGTGTCCCAGGGGACGCCTCACACTGCGAGCACCAGTGTTAGGCATTAGTGTTCAGCATGTCAACCCTTTCCAAAGCTCCCTCTAAGACCCAGGTTTACCTCCACGTATCAAGACACCTTCAGAAACTTTGTGTTTAAGGCCAGGCTGGATGGGGCGTTGAGCAACTTGCTCTAGTGGAGGTGTCCCTGCCCATGGCAGGGGGATTAGAACTAGATGATCTTTAAGGTCCCTTCCAACTCTAACCATTCTACGATTCTGTGATTCTATCCCTAAGCCCAAGGGCTTGTCCAAGGTGACCATGAAGCCAGGAAGATGTAGGGAATGGAGTGGAAATCCATCTGGCATCCCAACCCCCTGATTAGCACTCTGCCAAGAGGCTGACACCAGTGACATGTGCTGGTAAAGCGTCTACAGCATGGTCATCACCGAGTCAGACAGGCAGGCAACAGTTATGCTTCTTGATGGATGGGTTTCTGTGATTTAGGAGTAATGTGGCTTGATAGCAATGACTACAGCCAGGTAATCATCCTACTGAATAAGGAAGGGGGTGTGGATAGCAGTACAATACAGAAAGACTAGGAAAAGAAATAAAATCAAAAATTATTACATCAGAGCCTGGAGTTTATTGCAGCCTAGTCTTGGGGGAGATAGTTATCCTAACTCTGAAAGATCGGCTTGTCAGTCAAAGGCAGCCAGAGATGCTGCACAAGCCTCTCCCTCCCTTACATTCATGTAATTCCTCAGCTGCATTGCTCCGTTCAGAGTCCAGGCTACAGAGTTTGAACAAGAAGGGGGGCAGGGGGGAGAGGAAAAAAATGTGTCTATATGCTTCACCCTCAGCCTTTTTCTCATACCAAGCTTCCCCACCCCACCCATAGCTGCACCATCTCAGCCACGTCTCCCTGTTCCCCCCATAAATCATGGCTCGCCTTCAAGATGCAAACAGCAGGGTAGAGCTGCTTCACACCCAGGGGCAGCAGCAGAACCTGTCCCCACCAACCCCTGGAGCTGGGGGGGTGTGGAAAGGCATCACGCACGGGGCGATAAGGACATGCCAAGGCATCTGAACAGAATATGATACAGCCCAAACTTTCATCAAGCAAGAATGGAAGAAAAACCACAGGCAGCACAGCAGAGACCTTCTTTTTTAAATGCAACTCTTCTTTTTTAAATGAATCTTGGGTTTTCTCCACAAAAGCACATCCCATTTCTGCCCAAAGAAGGATATGCAGATGTGCAGCCCTGCATCCACACATGCCAGGTATAAAAGTCTGCCTGGTTTAGCCTTCATTAAATTCCCTGCACTATGGCATGACAGGCAGGGAAAGCCCCGAGCTGGTAATTTACAGCTTCCACGTGCCAAACAAGAGACAATTGAGAAAGCTGGTGGCAAATGAGAGGAGCAGACCTTGAAGGAGGGAGGCAGGCAGGGTTGGTCCTTCAGCATGAGCCTCACCTGTCCCCGCCTGCCTCATGCAGGACAGCAGCTCCAGAAAGGCACATGGGATGCTTTGTGTTTCCAGATGCCGCGAGTGATGCAGAGGCTACTCATAGAGGCATGAGGCAGCTGGTGGGAATGACTGCTTCTTTTTATTATTATTGGTTTTAATCACGGCAGACAGAATCCCAACGCATCCCTTACAAGATGATGGATTGCACCCCCAGGACCATGGGTCCTTAGCACACAGATAGGCTGGTGTGGTAATGTATTAACATCACCGGTCAGGAATTTGGCAGGGGGGAGGGAAGGGCTGGAGTTCGAGCCCTCCTAGAACTCCATGGTATTCAGTAGGTGTGAGAAATCGGTGTCGCATACGACCTCGAACCACGGCCCTTTCTCACGGTCTCTCCATCTCAGACCTAAGGTTCAAGAAATCGGAGGTTTTTTTCTAAAGAGCAGGAAGTCTGGTCTCTGTTTTTGCAAGGGTGAAGCACGCCAGAAGAGAAAATAAGACTTATCAGAGAGGTTCAGACTAGCTTACCCAACTTTTTTATTTTTTTTTTTTTTATTATTTTTCCCCCTCTCTCAGAGGGAAGCAAGCACCCATAGCCTTCCTGCCTTGGCTACAGACAGCGAGCATCCTCCTCAATACACTCAGGTTGGAAAACAAGTCTGAGCCCAGGGAGGTGAGCTATAGCCTTACCCCTGCTTCAAGCCTGAGATTTAGAGTGAGATTCATACCAAGTGTGCAGCTTTTTATAGCACCACTGGCTCAGCCACTAGTCCTTCGTTTTGCAGCCCTCGGGGCGATGCGGTCCCCCCAACCCCTGCAGCCCCAGGCAGCAGGAGGGAGTTTGCTACCCAAGCACGGGCAGGAGGCAGCAGGGAGGCCGTGGGAACGTGCTGCTCCACTCCCTGGGAGAGTTGAGGCACTCTTCGTTTATCGCCATCACTGGTGAGTTGCGCTGTAGCAGGAACTGGAGTCAGCAGCAAGCCCTCAGTCCCTGCTGCGCTAAGACAGCGTGTCTTCTTGAGAAAAAACAGTCTTTTGCCCCAAAATACTGATTACTTGTTCCATTGCATGGGAGTTGCAAAGTCATACCAATGGTGGGGAAAAAAATTGTCTGGAAGTTTAAAATTTGTTCTCACACACCATCCCAGCTGCAAAGTCTCAGACCCCAGTGTCCCGAACAAGTGTCCTTTCCAGCTGAACCGTGCTCAGACACGTGCAGTGGTCCTTCTCCACCTCACCAGAGGATGCGGATAACTTGCAGCTGCAGCCCTGAGGGGCTCAGAGGCTCACTACAGCTCCCCAAAATTTCCATGGGCTCAAGTTCAGGCCCTAAATATCCAACTGCTTGAGAGCAGGTAGAAGTCTGAGACAAGCAAGGCTAAAAGCAAACAAAAACCATCAGCTGGCTTCAGGGAAAAAACTGGTAGGTGGAGTGCTCCTGATGAAGCAAGTCCCAGTGCTGGGAAAATGTGGGACTGGATCCACATGGTATACAAAGGGGATGGATGAGCTGCTGCCACTGGAGAAAGAGGGGTGAGCTGCCCTCCTTGGGGTGAAAGCAGAGGGTGGGCATCCCACAAGGCAACCAGGGATGGGGTGCCTACCACACACCAGCTTGGCCCATTACCCCCACCCTGCCCCACAGCTCAGCTGGGCTGCAAAGCCTCGGGTCCCTCCTGGCTTGCAAAATGAGGTGACACAGCTCTGCAAGCAGCTGGTACCACCGAGCCACGCTGGGATGTGGAAAGCCCCCGGGCATGCCCTGCCAGGGGATCAGCTGGGCCCAAAGAGCTCTCCCGGCTGCTCCTTCTCACCAGCAGCATCTGGTCACCTCTCCCTTCCCATCCACCCTCTGCTCATGGGACTCGCAAAGGTGCCCATCAGCTCTGCCCTGGCAATGGGACACAGAGGGACTAAAAAAAAAAAAAAAGCCCACTAATACAAAATCAAAATAAGGATGATTCAGGAAGGGGAGCTCCATGGTGAGTAAGCCCAGCAGGGACGACAGGCTCCTCTTGACAGGTTGAGGCAGCGCTGTATGAATTGCACCAATGAAGGCCCTGTGTCCCTTGCTGTCCCCATGCCAGCATCCCTCCCTCCTCTCTCCACACAGCAGCACTACTACTGGCTCATTCCTGCACGTTCATTTTCCCTGCGTCCCCCTAAAGAGCTGCCCCACTTCACAGCAAGCTTTCCTCACTCCCCATACCTATCCAACCCAGGGAGGTGGAGTAAAGAGATGCTACAACAACCCTTGGAGGCAGTAACCACTCCCTCCCAGGCAACAAACCATGCCCACACCATGCCCTGGCATCAACCACCCCCCCAGAAAAGGTTCTGCCCCTTCAAAGTGCTATCCAGCCCTCCCAGACACTTCAAGCTTCTTGTTCCCAGCTCAGCGCTCAGGAGGTCAAGACAGAAATATTGGAGTACCATCTTCCCCGCTGAGACACATCCTGGCAAGCTCCAAGAAACATCACACGTGGGTGGAAAGGAAGGCATCCCGCAGAGGTGGGCAAAGCCCCCGCATCCCCATCAAACTAAATATTACACTCATGATATACACTAAAATTCAAGGAGTTTGGGGAATTTTAAAGCTACCTCTAATGCTGGGGGACTCTAAGCATTGCCAGGGCGTTGCTCAAAGATGCAGCAGCATGTTGCAGGGAGAAAGAAGGGGCCGTGCAGCCACCTTGCAGGTAGCAGGGCCATCAGTGCTGGCATCAGCTGGAAGGGGAAAGCATCTCATCATGTATGGTGGGCCAAGACAAAGAGGCATGCAAGCATGATTTCAGATCTCAGAGTTTGGCTTCCCCTGTTAATGACTCCACACAAGATAAAGAAGCAAAAGTCCCATCCTACAGAGGAAATAATTAGCTTTATCACCCAATCTAATTTTCTGATTCATTTTCTTCCCTTGAGCTTTTTCATCCTCTAGATTCAGTCCCCCTTCCCCACAGCATTATTTGCAGTTCAGACTCTACGGCCTTGCAAAAACATGTAATTATAGACACTCATTTATTTGTTGCCTGTGCAGCAGCCAATGCTTTGGAGCCCCTGTTCTGGGCCAGGTTCCCCGTTGTGCTAGGAAGCATGCAAGCACGGTGCAAGAAATCTGTCGTTTGTCCCCAAGAACAGATCACAGCTTGCTTCCTAATGACACCCAGGATTCACCCACATGCTGGATAAAAACAAAACCAAGCTAGATGAGAGCAGCAGCTCTTCTAATGCACATCCATCCGTGCTCACACTTCACCCCCACAGCTGCACACCCCAGGCAGGCACCAACAGCCCGGCTATGGGAGATGACCACAGCAAGCCACCGTGGCACTTAGTGGGAGCGGTGTCAACCGAGAGGCCCAATAATCCGGTTTCGAGGAGCGGCACAGCTGATTTACAGAGAGGCTGATTTGTAGGCTAATTAAACAGCCATATTCTTTTGTGAAACACTCAAAGCTCAATAAATAGAGAGAGAGTAAAATTCCAGCAGGAGCAGATAACGAACTGAATGAACCAACATGACAGGCGCTGGATCCCTATCTTATTTATAGGAATTCATTAGAAGGATAAGGAAAAATAGACCACGGTAACAAGATAAAGTGGCTCATGTTTGGAGAGGACTTGAAAAAAATACGAAGTCTTGCAGGCGTGTGAGGGATCACCACTGTTAAGGTGCTACAAAGGAAGAAATCTTTCCCCAGGGATATCCCGATAGAGAGACTATGCAGGATGGATGAGGGGAGTGCCGGGGCAGCTGGGCAAAGGAAGGGAGGTAGATAACCCTGCAATTGCTCATTCTTCCCTATGCCTTTCCCAGGTAATTACTCAGCCAACTCCTGCTCTGCATCGAAGGCATACCCCTGGGCTCTTTTCAGCCTCCAACCTTTCATATGTAAATGGCACACTCCTGCAAAGCCACCCAGCCCACAAGGAACAAGGAGGGCTCCTCTTTCCAGCCCACCTCCAGGCTCATCCCAAGGTGTTGACCCAGAGCTTCCGCCTGTGGTGGCTCTGACATGGCTCACTGCTCTCGAGCACACCAGCCCATCCCAAAACCCAGCATGTGCTAAACCTGTCAGCACAGTCCATGGAAAAGCCATTTCACACAACTTTGGCTCCTGGGACTGACGTGCGGGTGATGGCAGTCAAGCACTCCTGCTTCGCACATGGGCATGGGCAACTTTGTCTGAAATGCTGGCGTTTTGTTTCAAGCACAAGGCCAGATGCTTAAGCATTGGGATTCAGCTCCTCAAATCCACAAGACTTTTACACTGGTTTCAGCTCAGGATCCCTTAAGCCAGCTGTAGGACAGCCTGGAAAGCAGCTACCTCAGTTGAGCGACACTCAGAGAAGGTAATTCCTGCTGATGCTCTGCAGCAGAAGCAGCCAGGTAAATCTTGGCATCTCACTGAAATCCCTGGTGCTCGCAAATATGCCTCTGAGCAGGTGTTTTCACTCTTGTGCTCCAGGTCACCTATGCACGCAGGCACATCAGAAGAGCCTAGGACCTACGCAGTGTAACCACCCTGCCTGCAGTCACCTTGGGACAGATAAAAGCAGAGCACAGCAATCGTGACAGCAATATATCTTTAAGCCAGGAGCCTCAAGCCATTCACCATCTGAAGGAGCTTGTGCCTGCACCCAGGCCGGCAGGGCTTGCAGAGCCAGTCCCATGGGCCGGCTTAGGAGGGAAACTGCTCTGGGAGAAAACACAATGGCAAAACAGGCTGTGCTGGGCATGGAGCAGATCCTGCCTGTTCTCCTGTTGATTCCTGTGACAATTAGTGGGGTTATTTAGGTGTAAACCATGGATGAAATCCCTCACAAATCTTCTTCACACCCCACCTCCCTCCTCATCTGTAAGAAGGCTGGAAAACACAGCCACAAAGCCAAACCTCAGCAGCCAGACTAAGCGTAATAACCCTGCAAAGGCCAAATGTCATCCCAGTGTTCCTCTGGTAAAAGCCCCTGTGAGTCTCTAGGGCACCAAAAGTCCCTATCCACAGGAGGAGGAACTTGGAAACACCATTTAGGACAGGAAAACACCTCTGGCTCGGGCTGTGCCAAGGACAGCTCTTTAGACACCCCTTTTCTGTGTATGAGGCACATGCGTCTCCCCCTTCATCTGCGATCCTGCAAAATAAGTTGCCACGCAGCTGTGCGCAGGTGATTCCCACCCTGGTTCATTTGCCTGGCCCTCCTTAGAACCAGCTGACCCCAAAATCTGAGCCCATTCTTGCCTGCTGCACAGCCACGCAGAGGCTTCCATACCCCTTGTCAGCTCCTGACCGAGCCCTGTTCTGAAACAGGTATCTGTAATCAGGATCCCAGGCTCTCTGTGTGAGACCAGGGTAAGAATGCAATGGGCCAAACAGGAGATGAACAGGGAGGAGTCAGCTTCTCCTGCCCACTTGCCATCCCAAGGGTCCATACAACCAGGGAGCACTTTTCTGCCAACTGCCCTGGGTCCAGAACACACCCCAGAAGAAGGTAGGAGGGACTGGATGGCTGTAGGAGGGAGTTTCCCTTCCAAGGCAAGAAACTCATTCAAGGGGTGAGGTTTAGAGGCTGCTTTACCAGCCGGTGAAATGCCAACCTGACTGGAAAGCATCTGTCCAAATAAAACCCATGGCCCCACCTTGACAGCTTCTACATCTCAGCTGGAGACCAGCAGGCACCAGCAAGCACAAGGGAGCCAAGAGATGCCCAAGGCACGGGATGTGAATCCAGCACTCCCTAATTCCATCTCTCACCCATCCAGCTGCTCAATTAAATGTAAAGAGGTGAGGAGTGTGTCTCTTCTGCCTGGTCAGAACCATCAGCATGGCAAAGAACAAGCCGTCCCAGCATCAGCAGCCAGAGGAGGGTCCCAGAGACCCATAGAGGAAAGCAGCATTTCCAGCCCCCAACTGAAAAGCGATATTCCTAGCCCTCAGGGAAAAAACAGAGTGACCACATGGAAGGGAATCCCAGCGCCAGCAGACAATGTAGCCGTCCTCCCTGGCTCAGCTCTGGCTGACAAACGGGAATAAACCCAACTGAACCATCCACCTCCCTGCCCTGGCAATTATACTCCAAGAGAAAGGTTCAAAGCACTATTGCAATTAATTAAATCAAAAGAGCCATGTCAGCTGGCAGCCTTGGGAGGATCTGGCCCTTTATAGATCTCTGAATTGAAAATGCACATCACAGCATGCTAAGAGTACATTTCCTATGGAAAAAAATCCTTTTTCTAGGCAGAAGCCTTCAGCGCTCGGGGGACACAAAAAGACACATACTGAGACATCGCTTGCATAGAGAGGGGAGGGAAATCAGCAGGCTCAGGTGAGTGTCACAGTACAGTTGTGCTCAGTTATTTCAGTTGTGTGCTCCTGGAAAAGCCATCAGTAAGTTCAAATCTGCTTTTCTCATATCGCTTTTGGGGAGGAGGGGGGGAATATCTATTTTTCCTTCCTTCCAGCGCATCGTGTCTGCTGGAAAACCGGCGTGAGGAAGAAATTCAGCTGATTTAAAGGGGCACGAAGATGGTCGATCCGGAATAAATTTCCTTTCTTCCCCCCCTTTTCCCCCGGTACCCCCCACCCCGACCCGCGGGCAGAGGCGCGCCCCTGCGGGCGGCAGCCAGCCGGAGCCGGCTCCCCCCGCCACCACGGGCAGGTGGGCTCTCACCTGATGAGATTCTGCAGGCCCTGCTTGCTGGAGTTCCTCCTCAGGATCGCGCTGGTCATGGTGGCCACTGCCGAGTGGCGGGCAGGGTCCCGGCTGCCGCCCCCTTCCCCAGCGCCGCAGGCAGCTGCCCGCCCGCCCGCCCGGCGCTGCGCGCTCCCGCGTCCCCCCTCTCCGCCTTCAGGAAGTTCTGCAGCTGGTTTCCTTTTGTTTCTGCTAGCCCCCCCTTGCTCCACACCCCCGGCTTGTCTCCTCCACCTCTACCTCCTCCTCCTCCTCCTCTTCCTCCACCTCCGCCTGGTGGAAGTGTCACGGGAGAATCTCTCGGAGCGCAGCCGGCGGTGGGTCCCGCAGCACAAAGCTCGGCGCTCCCCAGTGAGGGGGGCTTCTCCCTCACCCTCCTCTGCTTTAACCCTCTTCTCTCCCTCCTTCATCTTCTCCAGCCCTCCTCCTTCCCTTATTCAGTCCTTCCCCTCTATATTCCCCCCGCTCCCCCCTTTTTTTTTATCCTACCTTTACCACTGCTTTCATGATTACACAAAGAAACTTGGGAGCAGAAACCCAGGTTGAAAACGTGTGCTCAGTGGGCTGTAAATCACTGCTGGTCCATTCACAGCAGAAGGCTTCTGCAAAGGGATCACCTCCAAATGATCCCCGAACACATGGAGGTGAACCAAGAGCCAGATTAATGTGAGAGGGGCTTTGTGCCGGGAAGCGACGCACCAGAGAAAAATGTTCTCCTGGGATAGAGATAGCAGCTGGGTTCTGGGGGAAACCACTGGGCTGCAGCCCCAGGCAGGCAAGCAGCACACAGCCTGCTTCTGCTCTCAAACCTCCCCCTTACCTGCTCAAGAGACCAACTCTCCCATGCCTCAGTTTCCCCAGCCATCAAATTGGGCAAGAGCAAAAAAATCTGGCTTGCCTTCATGAAACACTGATATTTCAAATTAAAGAAATGCATGAGCGTTTGATGAAGGACTAACAACATCGCCACCTGCTAAAACAAAATGTCCATCTGCCATGCATTCAGATGAGTACTCTTCATGTTTTCACAGAGGAAAAAATGGTCTTTTTTCCCTAACTGCATCTCCTGGTCCATGTGTGCCTTTTTTGGGGAAGAGATCTTCTGCTATACGTGAGGAGTTATGATGGGACCACCCTACTGAGACCCTCACCATCCTTCTGCTGTCAGTCCCTCGTCTCATTTACACGTTTCCTTTCACTCACTTCTGCAGAAGTGTTTCTTGCCACCTGGTAAGCTGAAATGGGGAAGTTGCCCATAAATACACACAGAAATCTCAATAAAAAGGAAGTGCATTAAAGCCAGATCAGAAGGAAGTGCCTGCCCTGCTCCCACTGTCTCTTCATTTCAAAACACTTGAATTTTTTCTGCAGATATTTACTAAGCATCCCCTAGGTGATCAGGAACAACAAAAAACCGCTAAACACAGACATTGATGCTGGCCTCAGTCTGTGGGCTTCTCAGATGTTGTCATACTGCATTTTTTTCTTTCTAAATTTGATGAGAAGATGCAAGAGATCCACCACAAAAGGTCTCAGTTGCTCAAAAAGAGCCTGTCCTAGCCCTGCAAGTACTTACAGGAGTAATTAGGTTTAAGCACATGAACACTCCCATTGACTTCACCACAATTGCCCACAGAGTTGAAATGAAGTATGCACCTACAGGGTTTTCTTTCTGGAGAGGATTGGTCCAAACCTGTCAGTGACTCCAATGGTCCCAGCACGCCAAGGATGCAAGACAGAGGAGCCCCAGTAGGGAGACACAGCTAGCAGCTACGGGCCAGAAAAAAACTGGGGGCTGAATGAACTCATGGCAGCACTCTTATTTCAGAGAGAGATGCCGGACGATCCATGGGGAGCTGAGGAGGGGCAGGGAGGAATGCAGCTGCTGTCACCAGAAGGCAGGAGCTTGCTGGGTGTGGGGAGGGGAAGAGGTGATGGCACTCCACTACCTACTGAAGGCAAGATCCTCTGCATAAAGAGGCAGGGGGAGAAGCTGTTAATTCCCCCAGCAAGAGAGCCTCGCCTTGACACCAGAGCTTGTCTCCTGGAGGATGCCAGGGTGAGCTCCTCCTCTTGCATGCACTTGGCAGACTTCCGCACCAGGGCTGACTGCCTCTCAGAGACAGGCACCTTCAAGGAACAGGGTGGATAAAAACCCTGCTGCGTGATGAAATGCAGGACCAGAGAGAGGCCACAACATTAGATTTTATTCATCTAAGGTGCTAAGATAATTTGGAAACACCAGAAGTGAAGCAGCGAGGAAAGGAGTCCCTACATTGCAATAGGCTGAGCTCTGCATTGCTTCTGGAGAGAGAAATTCCCAGTATTAAACTCCATCTGGAAAATCTTCCTGCCTTCACAAGGTGGCTGTGCTACTCAACCTCTGGGGAAGGTTTCCTCCCCTTCTCCCTGTCTTTCATTTTAAAGACAGAGAGCAGATACAGCAAGAAAACTTATCCTTCCTCCAGCATCAGCAGGGTCCTGCAGGACCACAGTGAGGAGAGAGCAGAGCAGGACCCTCTTTCTAAACTCACAGCTTGCAAGAAGGAGGAGACTGCACCCTCAGTGACACGTTGACAGGGTTACTATCTCCATTTCTGTGGAGCAGAGAGCTTTTAAACCCACTATTCAAAAGCACAAAGGCTGGGCCTAAGGGACCACAGAGAAAGAGCAGTGCTGGAGAAATCCCACACCGTCACTCTGCAGAACAGAGGTGCCTTCCGTCCCCTCTCCTCCCTTGCTTGCTGCCGAGCCCAGGTGCATCAGTCTGACTCACACCATGTATCCAAGAACAGTAAGGTCAGCATCAGTCCCAGGGCTGCTTGTATCCTTTCACAGAAACAAACCTCCTGGTCCCACCAGGAAGCGGGTAGGAGTACAGCGGACACAGGAAGAAAAACAAAAAAATCTGTTAATTTTTGGCACAGTTTAAGCTAGAAGAACCTCCATAAATCCCTGCAGCAACACCACGCCCTGCTACAGGAGCAGAGGTGCCCAAAGCACCCAGAAGCATGCTGCAGGGCACCAGAGAGCTTCCCTGAGCTCTTCCCAGCAGCAGGGGAAGCAGAGAAGGTGAGACGCCGGGAGGGAGTGGGTCTGGCTCTGCTGCTGCGGGAAGGAGGGCGGGAGCCCCAGAGAGATAGGGCCGCACCAGTTCCCGTTAATTACACAATCACTCTGCTATGTAGGACTAGTTGCAAAATCAGTTGGAGGCTAACACATATGGTCTAGGAAAAAAAGAAACAAAAAGAAAAAAAAAAGAAAAATACTCTAGTCCTGCTAGCAAAGAAATGCAGCCCAAGCAATTTTCTCCAATGGGATGCAAAGCACTGTCAGCATAAGCCCCAAGGTACAGCCTCTTCAAGGACCAGTCCTTTAGAGGTGCCATCGGCTGCCAGCATGGTTTCCAGAGGTCCGTGCCTGCATGTCAGTGGTGGGATCCCACCCAGAGAAGATGTTCTCGCAGGAATAGCTTCACCTCTCAGCAAGAACTAAGGAGTCCTGTCTCAGCCAGAGACCCTGCACTGCTACCAGCAGCCCTCCTAAGACAATGGAGTAGATGGGGGTCTCTCCATTTTGCCTTCTAAGCGATGCATCCTTCCCTCTCCTATCCCAAACCTCTCTCCCTATCTTGACACCTCCCCAGCCTCTATTCACCATGCATGTGCAACCCCTAGTTTGAAACCAGCCTGGCAGACATCAGCACTTGCCCAGCCCCCTGGGAGCCCCAGTTCAGCGAGAAGGGCACACCAGTTGTTACCTCAGCTGTGTAGATGGTGTGGTTTACACATTAGCCTGGTGGATAGGGTTTGTCCATCTCACCTTTATCCCTAATTCCTAGTTAGCTCAGCCCATCTTGCTCTGCCAGCACTCACTTTTGGGCAGCCAAATACAGAGGCCAAAACAGGCAGCGAGAGATAATCCCAAGGAAACAGGGCGTCTAGCAGCCAAAAGCAGCACATTGTCTCCTTCACACCAGAACAGCTCGTTACAAGCTCCAGAAGTGCGCTGTCGGAGGGCAGACAATTTCATCAGCGCAATATGCTCAGGGTTCAGGGGTAGGAGTCCAGTCCCAACACTGCTCCCCAGAAAGCCTTCCTCTGCCCTGGCCATGAGTCAGGAGGGGACGTTCCCAAGCCAACGCATGACCCCATGGGTGCTCAGGGAGGGGGTGCTGTAGGCGGGAGCTGTCTTGGCTCAGAGCTTTTGCCTGGCCCACGCACTCAGCGCCATGAAGAACATGTATAACTGTGGGCTGGGTCCAAGAGTCAACAAACACCGTGTCTGAAGTACTTGGCTCGGGATCAATGATGACTTTCTTCCTATGACATCCAAAGAGGCAGAAATGAGAGGGAGAGGAAGCCAGGAGCATCCCTCTTCCTCTACCCCACTGCTACCTCTCACCCTCACGCAGAACGGAGGAGAGCGTCTCCCTGTGAGGCACTTAATGCATGCATCCAGAAACCTAAAATCCTAAAAGTTTGCTTCATCTCCCAGTGCGAGGGGAGACGCAAGCTTACAAGCCTTGTAAGAGAAGATGCTTTCACTCCAGGGGTGACACAGAGAAGAACAAAGGATGAGGGAACCAAGGGAGAAGGAACCAAAAGGAACACCTGAAAGCTGGATTTAAAAAGGGGGGGAGGGAAGCAAAGAGAGGTGGTGTAAGCATTAACTAGGCAGCCCAGCATGGTTAAAAGAGATCAGAGCCCCTGTTGCACTAGGTGCTGTGCAAACAGGGAGAGACACCCCCTCAGCCACTGCGTCAGCACCCGGCTTTTACAGACCAGGGCCAAGTGACTCAAGCAAGCCCTGGAGGGGTGCAGCTGGTCCAGCATGAGCCCACCATATCTATATGTTAGGTTAAATCAACAAAGCCATTGGGAAAGAGACAGGAAGACAAAACAATGGCTGCAGATAAGACACTCCCGGGCCCACGCAGGAGGGTCATTAAAGGACGAGAACTGAGGAGACTGGCTCCATTTCTTTGGGATCCATCTCCACGCCAGGGCCAAGAAGCAGGACAAAGGACTCCAGCCAGAATGAGTAAGCCAAAGGCAACTGCTGCCAAGAGGTTGTCCCCCCACTGTCAGACACTGTAGGAAATGTCTAAAAAAGGCCTTCTTACAGCGTCACATTGCCTTGTCACTAGGCTTTGCTCACTGAGGTTTGGAAAGCTGCTGAATGAATTTGAACTTTGAATGTCCATTTAAAATAAATGGAGTGGCCTTTGCTTTGGCTAGGTGGATTAAATGGGCAGCTGAAGACACCTTCAGACATCTCACACATTTAGCAACCTGTAACAGAAACACCATCTTCTTTCACCAGGTGGCATCTGCGTGATGTGTTTTAGTATCACCCAAAGCCCTGCAACACATTTAGTTGATAGGTTTGTAGGATAGTACTGCTGTGTGGGCAAAGCCCTGTGCCCAAGCCATGCTGCTCAGCTGACCAGCGCAGCGCAGATTTCTAGAAGTGAAATACAGCTTCTGCCCGATATAAACTTATTAGCTACAGCTGGCTCAAGACTCTCATGTAGCACTGCATTGTGCAACACAAGCAGTTTTAGCAATGATTAATCCCTGCCTCACACTGCTGGGCTGATTATTCCAGCTGGGGTCAAGGTAGACTAATGGATAAGAGGGAACCTCCAAGCATCATCTGACAGTTCCTGCTTCCAAACTATGCCTTCACTTCAAGCTGCGCCTTGTCCTGAGGAAAGGCATCTAATCTCAGCTTGCCAATATCCACCCATGCCTCCTTCACCGAGCTGGGCAAAAGATGGGAGTGGTTGTGAAAGGGCAGGCAAAAGTATCATCATGTACCCAAAAAGCCTGAAGACCAACACATGCTTCCATCAAGGGGAAGGATAGTCATTAATGCTCCAAAGTGAGGCCCAAGAAACAGTTAAGATGAGCACAAGGGGCGGCTAAGGCTGTATGCAGGAAGATGGCAACTGGAATGCAGAAGCAGCAGAAGAGACAAATGCTTCCTTCCAAGGAGGGAAAAGCTCCACCAGAGCAGGGCTACACAGCCTGTATATTAGATTAGTCTGTCCTTGAGGACAGCTCGGCTCAGACACGCTGCTGTCAGCTCCTGTTACATGAACCTAAGTGGCAACTGCAAGGAGGCACTTATTTTAAGAGGAAATAATTATTGCCGTCAACTTTATTGGGGGAGAACTTTGCCCTTTCTAAACAGCTGGCAGTTGTGATTGTTTGGGGTCTGTCAATAGTTCAGGGTTTGTCAATGCTAATGGCTCCAGAGCAAGCTTTCACTGAAAAGGAAACTGCTTTTGCAGCAGAAAATCACATACATGCACAAGCACAGAAGAAGAGATCATATTTTCCAAACTGCCTGGCAAGGGCTTGATAAAAGGCATTGCACACACTGTCTATTTAGCTGCAGCAAGCAACAGATACCTAGAGCTGGGAGAGAGGCTTATTGGGAAATGCAGAATTAATCCCTAGCAAAAGATCTATTTTCAAAACGAGCATGTAAGCGAAAGAACCAAAGACCTCCAGCTGATGCAAACTGGCACAGCTTTACGGCAGACTGTGGGATGGTGCTGATGTACACTAGCAAAAGCATTTGGGCCTACACATCTGTGCAATAGCAGGAGAAATCCAAATAAACTGAGCTCCAAATAACCAAGTCTTGCATATCTCAGACCAGTTGCTCCCAGGTGGCTCCAAGTTTTCAAACAACTGGGTGCAAATCGCCAGTCAAGCCAATAATAGACGCCCACTGACTGCCATTTCCTTTCATTGATAAATCCAACTGGCTTTGCTCATCTATTTTCCTCTTTACCTATGTATTCCCTTGACAGTTATCAGACACACCAGGCTGGTATGAACCACCACTGCTCCTTTGAGATATGTTGAACCCAATTAGCTCCTGGGTTTAACAGTCACCCCATAGGACTCAAGGTGGAGCTACCAGCATCAGCTCTGCTGCCAACCCCAGCAGCTCATCCCAGGAGTGACTTGTTTAAAGCAGCAAATAACAAAAGATATTTTGTCCTGCATTGCTGCAAATTCTCCTGTAGAGGATGGGGGCTGCCAGCCTCCCTGCTCAGGCATTACAGAAGTAGCAGTAGAGCCCCCAGAAAGCCGCTGCAGACCTGCCCGTGAGAAAGACAACTCCAAGTGCCGAAACCTGGGATTAAGACACTCCAGCGGCTGCCTCACACATCTGGTGTGTGTTAGGAGGGATACACTGGCAAGGAAAACACACACAGGCTCCAAGCAGGGCTGGTTAACCCATTTGTGACTGAGCCTGTGTGGAGCACTCGGACAGGCTGGGGACTGCAAGACACCTGGCCAAGCCTTCAGAAGAGCTCAGCTCAAATCTCCACAGTGGCCTGTGCTTCCTAGGTGATATTGGGAATTCAGAGAGCAACTCAGGTGCCTAAACATAGGTGTCAAGTGCCACTGAGGATGCCTTGGGTTACCCAAGACACCTGCCAAAGCCTGGCAGATGTGACATGAGTCCAATAGGAAACCACCTCTTCTGAGTACCCAATCCTATGGTTAGGACATCTCTTTTCTAAACAACTCAACCTCAGTTGTCTGGCCTTGCAGTATAGGCAACCCATCTTTGCACAGAGGGTGACACCCTGACCTTGGTTGGGCACTGTAGGTGCTGCTCCAGTGCTGATCACGCTGCAGTCATGCCGTGCAGAACAGCTGACTTCCCAGCATGCACAGCACCACATAGGACATATTTTTGGCCCATATACCAGATGGCCATTATCCAGAGCACAACCTGGTTAAAGAGGCCCCTGATTCCCTATCATACAAATACACCCCTGTTTCTTCCTGTCATTGATGTACTTCCTCAAGATTTCTCCTTATGAAGGGCTTGAGGAGAACGGAGCCACCCCATGAGAACACTTTTCTCACGCATTCGGCTTCAAAGGATGCCAGAGCATCTCCTCAGTGAACCCAAAGACTCAGCCTGAGGAGGACCTTGTTGGAAGGGAACAGGAACTGCAGCTACAGGAGCCTGCAGCTTCTGCACAAGCTGGGTGTTGCCTTGGGCAGAGCAGAGCCCTCCCTCCTCCGTGCTGGGCAGGCAGGCACTGTCTTTCCCAGACAGGTTCACGCAGCCAGACTGTACTGGGAGGGCTGCACATAGAGGATAAAGTGAGAGCAGCAAATCCTTGCGGCATTTCCTCTGAGCCCCTAAGGACCACAGCAGGTTTGCACTGTCGGTCGGAGCCAGATTACTGTCCCAGGAGTCCCTGGCAGCCATCAGTCTCCCCTGGAGCCTAGGCAACAACTTTCTTTGGGCCAGGACTCCCACCCCCTCAAAGAAAAAGCTGTTCACAACAAAAACACAGTACCGATGAAGCCTCGGAGCACCTCCTGGCCAGGCGGTCTGCCCAGATGCAAGCCAGTGTCCCAACAGAGGCAGCAGCCAGGCTGGGTAAGTGCCTAGCTGCGAGCAAGCCCGGCTCTGGGGAGAGCACCAAGGCAGCAAGGAACCCACTCAGATACCACGCAGACCCTGCAGTCACAGGAGTGATGGATGCAAGGGGAGATACAGGCAGAACATCGGCCAGAGCTGGGTTAGCCGTGTCAGTGGGGGTCAGAGCAGAGGGGCCCAGGATCCCTAGGGCATGTGGAGGTTAACCACTTCACTGCCAAGGACCCAACTCTTCCAGTTACTGCTAGAAAAAGAGCTTTCCGATTCTGGGAAAGGCCTGAAAGCCCCTGAAGCAGCATACTGTAAAAGACATGTTCAGGGAGGATGCCCAGACCGGGGGGGTGGGAAAAAAATCCCTCTTTCCTCACTCCTTCCCAAACCATCCCTCCACGCACCTTACACATCTCTAGGCTTAACTCAGTCATGCCCATGGAGCAGCACTCATCCTGTTTCAGCTGCAGCAAACCTGGAAAAACCCATGAGGCTTAATCCCCATGGACAGCACAGCTGCAAACAGACCCTGAGCTGTCCCCACTCTGCATCCCAAAGCCAGGACACCACCCTGTCCCAAAGTGCAATTATATGCCCTGACAGCAGCTCTCTGTTGGGGACATTTCCACCCTGGGGGCTGCCTGCCTCCTGCATGCAAGTGGCGAAGCTCTGCCATACCCCAAGACTCTGCCTGGACACTCTCCTCATTGCTGCAGATTTATCGGTGTTGTCAGACAAACCAGGCCAAGCAGAGCTCGCCCCCTCGTGGGGTGCAGCCAGGGGATAGCTAGGTCCCCCATAACCAGAGGGGTTGTGTGTCCCAGGGGTGCAGGCTCGGCTGTGCCTCTGCCCCCTTTCCTCCAGAGGAGCAGGAGCCCGAGTACTACTTCAACCAGCAGAAGGGCTTTTTCACCCCACTCCAGCAATGCTGCTCTGTCCAAACCTCCTCTTGGCAGACCCCAGGATGGTCCCTGGGACAGCCAGCCCAGCCTTCCTCACAGCCAGGTCTCTCCAAAATCCAGGGGCAAAGGCATTCTCACAGGCTTCAGAGCCAGGCTTCACCCCAAGAGTTTTAAAACAGCCAGCCCAGCCCTTCAGCCAGCAGAGAGTCTTCTGTGGTTTACAAAAGATAAAATTCAAATAAAGGCTGCTGGGCAATCCCTTACTTTAACACATGGCTCCAAAGACATAGCTTTACTTTGCAAACTAAGCTCAAGGCAAGGCAAGCTTTTTTTTTTTTTTTTTTTTTTTGCAAGGAGAAAGGGGCAGTGAAGGCACCTGATACCTCCCTATAATTAGAGACAGTTCCTTATCCCTAATGCCGCTGCCAGGGCACCTATATCCAATTTGGAAATGCTAAAGTATTGCCTAGCTTCATTAAATTATCCATCTGGCCCTCCCCCGTTCATTTCCCTACTATTTTTCCACTTTAATGAGCCCAGCTGGGTCAAACTGTGACCAGTTAATGCTGAGCAGGGATCAGCCATCCCTCCATCCCTCCCCCAAGGAATCTGGTGTGCAGAGGGGTCCAAAGACTCTCCACATATCAATTTTCCCAGACGACGTCCTTCCAACCACGGGTATACTTAGCAACAGCAGTCATCTTAGCAAGGGCCCTCGAGACTCCTCTAAGGATCTGGAGAATTCAAGACAGCTGGGGATAGACGTGGCAAAGAAAAGCCTGGGGCTTGCTAGCACAGCAGAGCCTCTCCCCAGGCAGTGACCATACATGGGCTGTCAAGAGCTCCCTGCAGCTCATGGGGTGGAAAGCCCCAGAAGGAAGGAGATGGGGGACTTTGGGAGAAGCCAATTTCTCATCTCAGAGCCCATATGCGAGAGAAACCTGCCTTGTAAGCTGTGCTCCTGCTCAGGTGCAGATATCCTGCAGAGCCCAAGCCATGGCGATGTGCACAGCCATGGGTGCAGCAACGAAGGTCAGGGGCTGCCTGAAGCTTCAGAGTTCTATGGAGAGTGCTCTGAATAACAGACCCAATACACATTGGTTTATCTATCCCTGGTGTAAGGCAGGCTTCCCTCACACCTCTGGCTCCCAGCCTCCTATCATCAAGGCAGGAGGGTTGGCTCCTTCATCCTGCACTGTGTTGTCCCATCAGGGCAGGAAAACCCATGCAGCCACCTTCCCAGAGTCCACCCCAACTTCTCACTTCTTTTGGGTAGGCTCCACATTGGGCTATATTTCCTCTATTTCCATATAGGAAACCACCACAGTGGTTTCCTATATAGCAATTCCAGTTCATGGAAGAGAGCATAACACCAGTTTGGTTTGGGTGGTGTTTTGCTGGCATCAGCAAGACTTTGCCAGCCTGTCCCCATTTGTATGGGGGAACTGAGTAAACTATGTCCAAATTAGGATTTCTAGGGCATTTTCTAATGCAAACTCCTCTTATATATACACTAGGCACAGTTAAATAGATAAGGTTCATTTTTTAAGCAAACCCAGCACCTCTTTTCTCCCCATATCTCCTTGCTGTGTTTTTACACCAGGTAGCCTTGAGATTTACTTTCCTGGCAGCTTCACCACAAGACTCACTGCTCACATTCCCAGCACACCTTAAGCTTCTTAGGAGCACTGTCCTGATTCCATCCATACATGGGTCGGCTTGACAAGAGCTTTGTCTTCAAGGAGAGGAAATCAGAAAGCTGAGTTAACCACAGAGTAAGAAAAGGTAGCCCCAAACAGCAAGCAAACACTTCCTTCCTCCATTTTGGGAGTGTAAAATCACTAAAGCCTAGCTAGGGTTTAAATAGCACAAATAAAAGGAGGAGAAGTTTAGAGAGGCACATGAAACTGTTACACAAGTTGGAAGGGAAAGTAATTCTCCATATTTTAGAAACAAAAAGGAAGTTGCTTTTTCTCACTACTTCTTTTCCATCAAGTTTCATATTTCATTAAAATTCTAAAATGCAGCTAGGAAATGAAGTGTGCTGCCACCCTGCCATCAGTATTCATATACACATTTTTTTAAATAAGTCTCTGAAGGCAGTAAGGGTTGGAGTGGTACAGAACAGACCCCTCCAGGCAGCCTCTTATTTAGCTGAAGCTCCAGCAGGAAACAGAAAAGGGAAGAAGCCGACCCTGCCTCACCAACAGCCCCCACTGCATTGCTCCAGCTATGCCAAGGTACCTGTGCCCACCACAGCAAGAAGGAAGTGGGAAGGCTCAACTGCCTTGGGCAGCCCCCAGCGTCTGCTCCTCACTCCTCCAAGGTGAGCTGAGCCTGTGGCAGAGGCATGGCCAGGCTGAAACGATGCTGGGAATCCCATGGATCACACTGAGAAACTCCTGTGCTCCCCCAGCAGCCAAGGCTTCCCCTTTGTTCCAGCAGAGACTCATACACAGAACCTTCCAGCACCTTTTGAAGCTTCCAGTCAAGTCTTCAGCCAAGGCTAATTGCTGTCAGGTGTCAGCCAAAATGCTTATTGCAACCATTAGTGACAGGAGATGACACACCTTTCTCCTCTTATTGTCACTCAAGGGGTTTTGTTTTTTTCATATCAGCATTAACTGTGCTGGCTTTCAGAAGCCTTGGGGAGAAATGCTAATGCAAGCTTTGAAGCTGGAAGCGAAAAATCAGGCAACCCCCCAAGCTCCCTGGGTGCTCAGCCTGCATCCAGTCCAAATCTGAGTACTTCTGGGTGATACATCTCAGCCAAGCTTGTCTCTCTCTGCCTCCACCGCAGACAGATGTGGTCTCTGCTACTGGTCTGTCTCATTTTAACCCCCATGGAAAACTGCCTGTGGCAGCAAACAGACCCCAAATTTTACAATCTCTGCTGATAAAATAACAAAGCAGAGCAGAGGCACAGGGAGATCTATAACCTTACAGCAACTAGGCTGAAACATCGCCAAGCGAATTCGGCTAGAGGCCTAGGGGAGACAGCAAGAAATCAGATGTGCCCAGCATTCACTGCAAGGAGAGGAGGCAGCTGACCTCCACCCTGCAGAGCAGGTCCAGGTTACCAGACCCCTTGCTGAGCTTGCCTGCTGCTGGAGCTGTGGTTCCCCACTGGATCAAACCCCCTTCCAGAGGCTTTGAAGTTCAAAGGAGATGAGACCTTTAGGAAGCCTAAGTCTAGCTGGAGAAGCTTGTCAAAAGCCTGCCAGAGCAGCTGACCCATTTCAGCCTCATCGATCACCATCGTTTCACGGCGCATCTTTCTTTCCCACCATCACCCCTCCCAGTTTCCCAGCCTCCCAGTTTCCTGGGACTGAAAGGCAGCCCTGGCATTGAGGTACCCAGTCCCCAGGCCTCACCTCTCGCTCTCCCCGGGGGATTCATCTCCCACTTGGTTGACACCTTCCACACCCTCCTGGCACCCCTCCGAGTCTGACATCTTCTCCCCTGGCCAGCACGGCAGCCCCACAGACGGCTCTGGAGGAAGGGTGCTGCCGCCGTTTCACTTTTCCTGTGCTCAGCAGAAGTGAGCTGTGCCGGAAACCTCACGGGCTGAGGTTTTGGGGGGATGGGAGAGGGGCAGAGGGAAGGCAAATTTGGGGGTTTTTTTGTTTGTTTTTTTAAACCATTGGGACTATTTCAAGGTTTTGCCTCTACTGGCAGCTCAAAATCAGAAAGTGGGCTAACCCAAAGGGAAAAGCAGGGGGCACGGACAACCCCACCATGGCAGAAAGAGGAGTGACCTACTGCTCCCCCAGCTGCCCATGCCACTTTGGGGACAGCCAGCATCTCTAAACCACAGCACCCTAACAGTGCGCCAGGTACCAGGGTAGTGCTGCAGGAGCCGTCAAGGTTATCCTGACTTCACACTTCTCAAGCCCACTGGAGCCACAGGGTCTGCTTCTGCCCTACAGCCGTCACCCCTCACCGCCCTCCCCACAGCTTCCTGCTGTTTCCACCATGTCTGGAGGTTCTGCAACACCTCCTGGGGCATGGACTCTTTTTGTCTCTGTGCCACCAGTGAAGGAAGGACATGGCCAGGAGCTGGTTGTACAATCTGGCAGGAAGATGTCAGTGGAGCATGGTGGCACAGCCTCACCCTTTCCTCCCGGCAACAAGGGGGATGAGCATCCCCAGCTTCAGAGGGAGACCAGAGAGGTCCCTTATCCCCATCCCCACGGCACAGCCCCTGCCAAAGCCTCCCCATCCCCACCAGGACCCCCATGGTGGGGGCAAACCCTGCTGGCACCATGGCACGGGTTGGGGTCTGGCACCCCAGGCAGGCGACACCCGCCTCTCCCGCCAAAGCTTTATTTACACTGCTGCTGCCAGGACGCAGCTTTTCGCAAAACCAGAGAGAAACAGCACCCAGTCGGTGCCCTTGAACACAGGGGGACGGCGGGGACAGGAGGGAGTGAAGGACGGGTGTGGAGAGGCAGGTGCTTAGGACTCGCCAGCCTCGAACATCTTCTTCCTGCCCTCCATGCCGGACTTCTCCTCGATGTTCTTCCTCCAGTCACCGACATCGCGGAGGTCCTTCTCCTGGGGGAGGGATGGGCACATGGGTGCAAGCGGTATCCCCCCGATCCCACCCTTCACCCATCCCCCCATGAAAAATCCTGTGTCAGCTGGAGGAACCCAATTCCACTCATGCTGTACATCTTTTGGGACTGCACCCTCCTTTTTCAACATCACGGGTGCCAGAGGAGGCAAGATTGAGCAGGAAGAACATACAGGGGAAGTCTCACCCTCAGCTCTGTCTATCACAGAGGGAGGCGTGAGCCCCAGAAAATGGAGGCCAACTCCTGTATGGGCATAGGGGAGAGGGAAGGAGTACCTTCTCGGTGTCCTCCTTCTTGACTTGCTTCAAGTTGGCTCGGAGATCCATGCAGACCTTGTGCTTGGAGCCCAGCAGGGCCCGCAGCATCGCATCAGCGGACATGCGCACTCTACGCAGGGGCGGCCTCTTGAACTTGCCCCGCAGGTCAAAGAGCTTCTGGCTCAAGTCTTCCAGCTTCAGGGGGACAAAATCGGGGGGCACAGAGAGATCAGGGCATGGATTTCGTGAGACAGACCCAAGCGGCACAAGAAGGCACAAAGGATGGGGTGGAGACTTCCCTGAGGGATGGTTCCAGGGGAAACTTACCTCCTTGCTAGTCTTCTGTAGCTTCACCTCTGTGTCATACCTCTCCTCATCCACTGACTCTATCTTGGCATGAAGCTTTTTGCACAGCTCCTGGAAGGAAAACCAGATGGGGATGTTGACTGCTAGGACTCACACATATGATTTATCTCTCCTGACCGTTCTGGTTCTGAAACACCTCAGTCCAGAAGACCAGACTGGGTCAAGACTAGATGGCAAAGGGTGGCTCACAGGCCAGCTCCTGGTCTCCATGCTACCAGCTTCATGCAAACACTGCCTCAAACACATCATTAGAAATGCAGATTTCCTGCCAGCCAGACTGCCTTTTTTTTTCTTTTTTCGCAGAGACCCCAGCTGTCTCTCAAGCCAATTTCACATCAAGCCAGCTCCAGGACACCCACAGGTGAGAAGGCAGTCAAGATGGGGAGGACAATCTAGATCCACCAGGCTGACTGATGGAGCCAAATCCTGTCTGCTCTGGCACAGTGAAAGGGTTAAAGAAGCCTTTACCTGAAGTTCCTGCATGGATCCTGGGAGCGACAGAGGAGGGCAATGCTCTGCCAGGTAGTTTTGCTTTTCCACTTCTTTAGCAGCTGCTTCTTTTTCTATTTCAGTGACAGCGAGCTGGAGCATAGCACTCTGGAAGGCAGCAGGAGGATAATCAGCATGAAGTGGAGGCGAGGGGGGAGGGCAAGCAAGGGAGGGCCCTAATGGAGAGTTAGCTTGGGGTGCTCCCCAGCAATACCAGCATCTCCAAGCAAGGGAGACTGGTGGGGACCCTGTAAGGAGTGCAGAAGGGCAGGGGGGTGGGTGGTGCAGATTGTGCATCATGACCTCTTCCAGGAGGGAGAGTGCTGCGAGCTGTCTGGCTCAGGATGGGAGATGGGATGGTTGGGACACACCTCGTCCAGCCCCAGCAGTGCCACGTACCTTCAGGTGCTGCCGACGGGCAGTGGCTGCCCTCCTCTTTTTCTGAAAGTGGGAGGAATGAGAGAAAAGCAGGTTATCAGGTGCCCATTTCCCTTTCTATTCCCCTTCCCCATACAACCCCACAGTCCGCCAAGGACCTGCAGCCATGCCAGGGAGTTGGCTCCAGCCAGGATGTACAGCTTGACACACAACTGGTCCCCAAACCAGCAGCACTTCAAAGAAGAGGCTCCCTGCTGAACCCAGCTTTGCCAACCTCAGGTAGCTAAAACCTACAAAGTGCCTCAGAAGAAGATAATGAAGGTGATGAACTTGAAGATGTGCATATGAAATATAACGTCTAACTTGACTTCTTCAGACTTTCAACTTTTTCTCTAATTTCCTCTTCACTCAGACATGTGTTTTGCCTTGCACTCAACTGCCCTGATGCCCCTGGGCACTCAGGAGCTGTGGGATGTCTTTCTGAGCGGTCCCTGGCACACGAGTGAGGAGGACAGCCAAGCAGGTAAAAAGGTTAAGGCTGCGTAATTTCTGGAGCTGAAAGACCCAGTGCAGATGATGCTGAAGGCGATTCTGTGAGAAAGAGCAACTCCTTTTGCAGCTCTTCCCCAGCCTGGCAGTTACAGGTATTTTGATTTGCTGTGTTAGGGCACAGGGGAGGCAGGTCCAGGGCACAGCGGATTCATCACAGCTGGAGGACAGACACAACCATGGGGTCTACAGGCCAGGGGGTTGTCCTGGCCTCCAGAGGTGGAGGGCCACAAGGCTGCGGCTGCAAGATGCAAACTGACTCCCTCTTCCCTGGGATGTCAGATGAGCCTGGAAGACTAAGCCTGCCCTTCTGTACCTGTGATGTGCTGGAACAGCAGCAACAGGTCGTCCAGTCATAAAAGAAGTCACAACCTTGATGTGCCACTGCATTGCAGCTGTTTCCTCAGCATCTTGCCCAGAAGACCAAACAAGGCTGAGTGTGGCTGGGGCAAGGGAAGCACACCCAGACATCTGATATGCTTTGGTGGGGGAGTAAGAAAGCAGCATTTGGGTGTGTATCTGTGCTGCATAGAGGAGGAAGTGGATAAGGATCTGCAGAGTGAAATGCAACAAAATTTTACTTGTTTTGCATATGCAAATGGTGCTAAAGCCTTCTTGACAGGGCTGAAGGACTCTGCAGAGGAAAGGCATCCAACACAGAGATGAAGTGCACCATTAAGTGGCAGGATTTTGCTGTATGAATCTGGCCATGGGCCAAAAGAGAGTGGATCCCTTGAGCACTGTTAGCCCAGGGCTTATTCTCCATCTGAAAACTGGTAGCTTAGCAAAGAGTGCCCTCCCAGCCTTCCCTGGGGGCACTGGGCTTGATGGGGAATCAAGGCACCTGTTGGATATCAGCACCATATTGTGGAGTTTCTATGTGTCCCTGAAATCCTCTTTTCTCTTGGTGACGACAAGCTTAAGCTTGTAGTGTTTTGGACATATGGGGAGGTGTCAAGCAGAGACGAAGGATGGAGCAACTTGCAAAGAGGAGATACAGAGCGACAAAGCCATGCACCACTCTTCCACACCGTCCCTTGTGTTTTCCCAACCATCCCCAGGCATCAAGACCAGTCCTGCTCCGGTTCTGCCACAAGACAGGAACAACTTGCTAAGGGTGTAATCTCCACACTGCTCACGCTGCCCTGGATCCAGGGCTCACCAGATCGCCTTTGAGAAGCAATTTGGCAGTGCTCAGTGGGCAAAAAATGAGGGGCTAGGTGGGGGGAAGGATGAGAGGGTGCTCAGCCAAGGGCTGGGTGGTAGATGGGTGAAGTATGGGTGATGGAGGGGAGTCAGCTCTGGACCACCGCTTTCCCAGCACCATCTCATGGCCAGCTGGGGAAAACAGGAAAGGAGGAGAAAAAAGCATCTAACTCCAAGTCAGGAGGCAGAAAAGACCTTCAAAAGGGATTTTTCTTCCACTTCCCATCTTTACCAGAAGGAGTCAGCAAGAAACTCTTGCCATGAACCATTCTTCCACACACACTCCCAGCAGCTGCTTTTCCTAAGGAGGAATGGTGAAGCCAGCATTGAACCATGAGCATTGCTAAAGGAAAAAATCCAGCAAGACACACTTACCTCTTCACTGTTCAGGAAGAGCAGATGGACAACGAAGGGAAGGAAGAGAAAGGAGAGAAAAAGGCAGTTAGCATCCTAAGTGGAAACAAGCAGAGGAATCTTAACAAGCATAAAAAGTTGGCAGTTGAACAAAAGCCTTTAAATGCCAACAAAATATTAGAGACAGAAAAATGGGAACTTACTCAGACATCTTGCTTTAGATGGTTGTGAGCCTGCAATGAAAACAAAGGAAAAAAAAAAGGTTCACAATTATTCATGCTGGTGGTGACTTTTGGGGGTTCAGAAACAAAGCAAGATTCCTCTAGAAAAAAAAAAAGAGGAACAGGTTTGCTCTTATTTCCCAACTTCTCCAAATTTTCATCATATGGGGAACTAGGCTGCAGTTCGTGGACAGGAGCCAAACATGTACCTACTCACAGCCACACAAACCTCAGCATCAGGGAACTTCTGGCCCAGCACCATTTGGTCTGGTCACAAAGAGAGATTTGTGACAGTAATTCCTGCAGGCATGTTTCTTGTTTGACCCCCAGAAAACCATTTTACACAATGAATGAAGAAGAGAAAAAAGCTATTCCCAGTTTACTGCTTAACTTTACTATGCAGTCTTGCCCCACTTCACAAACAAGAAATATCCCAACTCCTGCAGAGGGTTGGGACCCCCTGGGAATGAGCCAGGCAGCGACTCCAGGTGACAATGAAGAACTTCAGAGAATGCTGCTGCCAGTATATGCATCCATTGCGTGGGGCAGAGGAGCCTGTTGCAACAGCCTCAGCACGGGTGACGTAGAATGGGGTTGAAAGTTGTTGTTGAATTGGTAAAGGCACAAAGAATTTCCCCAGGGAATTCCTTGCATTTCCGTTAAGTGGAAATTTTACAGGCACAACGCAGCACATTAGGGAAGAGCACCTTTGTTTTGCTGTAATTTCCCCATAAATAGAATTTTGCTTTTCTAGCAGAGCAATATCTCCTGCTTGTATCTCCTAATGGAAGAATGCAGGTGTGTCGGCTGAGCCCAAACTAAGCTAGTCCTTTGCACAGCAGGGAAGCCCCCGAAACACAGCCATCTGCAGACCTGGGAGGCTCTGTCGGGGGATGAAGTGTTAATGGGGGCTCATGCCCGAGCCAGGAGGCACAGCTTGCAGGGCCAAGGAAACTTTATCCTGGAAAATGTGCAGGCCCATCACATTATTTGGGGAGGGAGGGGGGCAGGGGGAGGAGGAAAGTGCTTCTAAAAATGGTCAGGGAGCGGCAGAAGGAGCTGCAGCTGTCTCCTCGGAGGGCAGCCTTTCCCCGGTGCCAGCCCCCGTGACTCAGGGAGGTTGGGACGATGCGAAGCAAAAGCCAGCACAGGTGGCTGGGCTACAGCTGAGGGACACGGCGGCCGAGGAACGCCAGCTATTTTTACTTGCATCCCTGCCTCGCGCCAGCACGCACCCACTTCGGCAGCAGCGATGCTGCGGGTGCTGAGGAAACGAGGGGACAACACGGGGACAATGCCAGGCTGCAGCTCGCTGCCTGCAACGTGGGCTGTAAATCACCTGTTCTTTGGGGGGGGGGGGGGGAAAGGGGGGGACAACATGGTAAAGTTGGATGTCATG